>CM060980.1:28165000-29365000 GCA_030765065.1 Deroplatys truncata
ATTTTTGGAAAAATGTCCGTGTGTATGTCTGTGAGTGTGTGTGTCTGTCTGTGAACAGCATAACTCAGAAACGAACAGTCGGATAAATACCAAACTTGGTATTTAGGTTCAGTATCTTCCAGAGATGCGACACGAAGATTTTCAAGAAAATCCCCCCACCTCAGATTACCCTTTACGTGGAAGATTTTTCGAAAATGATAATTTTCTCAAAAATGGCTCTAACGATGTTGATTAAAATATCATATGTTTAAGACATTCTCATGACAAATAAAATGTATATCAGGAATTTTCTGGTAATGTTTCCAAAAGTATTCTTCATTGTGAACGACTTTTGCATAACTGGTAAACCATAAGAGATAGACAAAATTTTACTACACAAAAAATGTAGATCGCGTTAAAATACACAATTTATGTCATATACATTTTTTTTGAGTGAACCATTTTCGAGATATTGCTTGTTATTGCCTTAAATTTTCCAATACTTATACTTTTTCTCAAATGGGTATTCGTTATTCATTTTTTTGTCCTGGCAATGCAAAGAGAATGGAATACTCCACATAGCAACCAGCGCTTAATATATTTGACTATCACTTAAAGCCTACCAATTCCCCTTGCATCTAGAAGAAAATTAGCAATAAGATTAACGTCTACATATCTCAATTAACATGAAACATATGGAGAATAAGCGTTTGTAAAAATAGTTTGTACAAGAGTAGAGAAAGTCATGTGAGTGTAACGCATTAGAATTTTTTTATATATTTCAGTTTTAAAATAACGTATCATAATTAGATCTTACATACACTTGACCAGTAAAAAGAGTCCTAAATGCTAAACCTTCCGGTATGTACAATTTAATATTTCAAAATAGCACCCCAAAAAATTTTATATTCCAAAAAGTAATCCAAGACTGCTCTTGTATTAGCAGAGCTAAAGAAGTGAACACTAATAGTAATAATAATAATTTGCCTTACTTTATTTGTTCCATAATTGAAGCTTTAAGACCAACTTCGTACCAAAACAACGGAAATTTCTTGCACTAAAAATGTATCGGTTTTATTGCTTGAGAAATGTTTCCAAGTGTAGTTACTGTTGTGCAAGATTTCGCTATCTGCTGCTGTGGATGTTTATCTTTTCGGCTTCATACGGAACGTGGAAAACCCGCATTTATGGGTATGTATAGGAATCACTATACTTTCACTTTCTTTTATTAATATAAAATGTCTTTTGATACTTCACAAATGTAAAATTAACTATATAAATGGCCCCTTGTACACGCTATCTCGGATTAAGGGAGTTGTAGAATGAGTGACCAGCTCACGTGCGCTACAGCGGCTCTCTGTTCTGAGAAAGACAGTTTTTGCTCCATATTTTCTGCAGAGCGATTGATTAAATTGAATTATGGATTTAGGTTTCTTCTCAATCTGATTTGTATGCACACGAAATACTGCCATAGACAATTTGAACCTCTGGGGTTACTTTTCGAAATAAGAACATGTGAGATGTATCTTCGTGTTTCCCTGCGTGTATGTGCGTGTGTGTGTGAACAGCATAACTCAAAAACGAAAAGTCGGATAAATGCCCAACTTGGTATTAAGTTCAGTATTTTTCAAAGTTGCAACAGAAGATTTTCAAGAAAATCTACCACCCCTAACTATCCTTTACATGGAACATTTTTTGAAATGTTTTATTTTCTAAAAACTGGCTCAAACGATTTTGATTAAAATATCATATATTAAAGATATTTACATACAAATAAAACGTACATATTGAATTTTCTGGGAATAGCATACGAAACCCTCTTTATTCGGAACGAATTTTGTATAATCTTGTATAGCTAAGTAAACGTTAAGTGATAGAACAAAACGTACTGCACAAGAAACGTAGATTTTTTTTAAAACACAGAATTTATTTACAATAACCATTTTTGTGGTGTCAGCCATTTCCGAGATATCCTTTATTAAAGGTTCAAATTGTTCATTACTTGATCATTTTTTAAAGTCCTTTCAACATTCTGGTGTTTCTCGCGATTGCATGGAAACAGTATGGAATGTTAAGGCCAGCGTATAGAGTCCAGTTCTTAAACATTTGACTATTGCTGTCCCCTTTGTATCTATAACGAAATGTGTAATATAGCTATTTCTGCAAAGATTTATTTCAATTAAAATAAAGTAGATAGAAAAATAATCTTTGTACGAATAGTTTGTATACCCATTAATAAGCGATAGAGGGTAGAGAATGTCATGTGAATGTAACATAAGATTGTTTGAGTTATGTGTTCACAGACACACACACACACGAAAATTTTCCTAAAATTGCTTGTTTAGAATTCAGCGACTCTCAAAACGTGTATTTCCGGTGAAATCTCGGTATCGAATTTTTGGGTGGAATGCAATTAGCTTCTCTACTTACTATGTAAGCGGTAGAGAAAGTAAAAGGGATTTGTTTATGTTAGACATTTCAATGAACTATTTTTACAATCAATGTTTCTAGCATCACGAGCATCACATTTCTATTGATAACTCCACGGCTTTTAATAAAAGAATGTATTATGACAACCTGAATAACAGTAATTATTATTGCTACTGATAACATTTATGAGGGGACACTAAAAGGTTTTTAGAAATTCAAACAAGGATTAGTTTTAAAAAATATATATATATAATTTTATTGTTTTTCAAAATATTACCCTTTAACATCAATACATTATTCATGAAACCTGCCCTTAAAGCAATGATGCCACTTTTCCTGAAGAATTTAAGAAACCAGGTTTTTATAAGGTTCCACTGCTTCAAGAAAATATGATTCCACGCATTTTATCTTTAATTTTTGGAAACAAAAAAGAAATCACAAATTAATAGATCACGGCTGTATGGTGGAGGATCTATGGTGCTGACGTTTAGGGCATCCAGATACTCGGTTGTTAGTTTTGCTGTATGCAAAGATGTGTTGTCACATTTTTCCTTTTGGGCGCACCAATCAGTAGTAGCGGTACGTCTATTTTCTAATGTTATAGCAGCAATATGGCCCGTTTTAGAAAAAAAAATAGCAACCATCTTCTTACCAGTACTGCAAATTCGTCGGATTTTTGTAGGCTTAGGTTCTGTTTGAAAGACCCGTTGAAACTATTGGCTTTTTTTCCAGCATCATAACAATGAATCGAAGATTCAACACCAATATCGATTTACCAAACTGAATTTGAAGAACCTTAATATTTTTCCAGGATTTTTCTGCACCAATCAATGCGTTGTTGTGGTTGATCGGGTTTTCATCAGTAACAGCAGTTCATAGACGTCCTTCACGAAATTCATCACTAGGAAAGAAAATCTGATGTGTTACACTCACATGACTTTCTCTACTCTTGTACAATCTATTTTTACAAAAGCTTATTCTCCATATGCTTCATGTTAATCGAGATGTTAATCTTATTGCTAACTTTCTTGTAGATGCAAGGAGAATTGGTAGGCTTTAAGCGATAATCAAATATTTTAAGAGCTGGTTACTATGTGGAGTATTCCATTCTCTTTGTATGTCCAGGACATAAAAAAATGAATAACAAATTCCCATTTGAGAAAAAGTATAATTATTGGAAAATTTAAGGGAATAACAAGCAATATCTCGAAAATGGTTCACTCAACAAAAAATGTATATGGCATAAATTGTGTATTTTAACGCGATCTATATTTTTGTGTAGTAAAATTTTGTCTATCTCTTATGGTTTACCAGTTATGCAAAATTCGTTCACAATGAAGAATACTTTTGGAGACATTCCCAGAAAATTCGAGATATACATTTCATTTGTCATGAAAATATCTTAAACATACGATATTTTAATCAAATTGTTAGAGCCAGTTTTGAGAAAATTAAAATTTTCGAAAAATGTTCCATGTAAAGGGTAATATGATGTGGGGGATTTTCTTGAAAACCTTCGTGTCGCATCTCTGGAAGATACTGAACCTAAATACCAAGTTTGGTGTTGATCCGACTGTTCGTTTCTGAGTTATACTGTTCAAAGACAGACACACACACAGGGACATGTTTTCAAAAATACTTTTTTGGGGATTCAAGGGGTCTCAAAACATATATTTCCGGTGAAATCTCGGTATCGAATTTTTGGATGGAATACAATACTTCCCCTACTTACTATACGTAGTAGAGAAAGTAATAGATCTCTTTTGAATTCGCCGTACCAGTTATAAATTGTTGCCTTAGATGGGGCTTCTTCTGTTTTATTTGATTTTAGAAACATGCATTGTAAAGGTTTTCAGTATCGCCCTCGTATAAACAATGGCACCAATGCAACTTAAAACGTCTTTTATCCCTAGTTTCCTGATATCTGCCTGTATATTTCGAGGTTCACAAAATGTGCTTGCTTTGTCATCCCTGGCCTGTTGATTGACTACCGTTTACGCAGAAGTTCATTACAGAAGGATGTATCTTCCAACCTACTGTTCCTCATCCGTGTGGTTCATAGTCACTTCGCCACTACCTAAAATTTAAGCAGTGATACAGTCTTTTGTGACATATGTTATTTATTAAATAATTAGTAAAGATATACCCCAATATTTTTTTTGGCTTGCGAAGCACAGAGTCTTCAAGAGGAAAATCACTGATGAACATTTAGGATGTGATGTTACTGTAACAAAGCAACACATTAACAACTATGTGAAGGATTTCTCAAAATTGTAGAATAATCTTAACTATGTTTCAAAACAAAGAATTGTGGGTTTGTGAACATTATTAAGTATGAAAACCTCCTCTAATCAAGATCTAATCAAGCGATTCTGCTCCCGTTAATGCGAATATCTGAAAATGACATCTATTCATATTTTGCTATCAGCACCTAATTGTCCATTTCATTGCATCTAAAATGAAAATACTGAACAATTAGCAACATCAGATTCAAACATTCCTTAAATCTCTAAGTGGAGATTAAAAGCTCTATCCTCCTAATTTTAAACATACTAAATTCATTATTTATTATCTTACAAACTATTTAAGACATCAGACTGAAGGTTTTATAGGATGTAGATGAATACCTTCTAAGTTCGTTGATCTGCTTTTATGGAATAATTTTGTTTATTAATGAAGATAGGACTTTTTCTCAATAATGCCAATTTTTTATTAAAATGTATTATCAATTATTCTTTTAAATTAACCAACCATATTATTAACATCAAAGTAGATACACAATAACACGCAGAGGTTGTTTTTGCCATCCTAAAGTTTAATATAGCTCTCTTCAGTAGTTTCTGAGAAATCGGGTCGTTTGTACCAGAAAATATCCTTCACAGAAAAAGCTATTCAGAGTAAAAGTGGAGAAAACAAACTCGCATATATTTGCAAAGAAAAAATCACATGCCTGAGTACACAGATGCTAGCATATTGAACAGATGTTTGTAAAACAAAATCTTCCCTAAAAGATACACACTCTAAAATGTGTAGAAGTTATGACCTTTTCTGTGAAGTGGTGCGGAATTCCCAGCACAAAATGCCATATGCAATACCATTTTTAAAAATATATTTAAAATATAGCTATTGTCCCTATAATGATAGAACATGTGTAAAATTAAATAGGGAATTCTAATTAATCAGACTGTACAGAAATCTAAAAGTATCATAATTGGCAATTTTCGCAATTTGGTTCCCCTTAAAAGAACAGGAAATAGCTTACCCATCTGGACATGCACTGAAACCAGTAGGCGTGCACATTTCTGTGTGTAATCGATGGAACAATGTAAAACATTACTGCAACATCTTTGTATAAATTATATTATAATTAATATTAAGTTTAATTTGCACGTGTATGTATAGTAGTTAGCCCGAAAATATGAATATATTACAAATTACCGGCGAATGAGTGTTAAAGATTATTATGCATTAGATACCTTTTCTTATAAACCTTTTGAAACTTGTTTTATACAAGGAACTTGGGTAAACTGAACTGGTAGTAGTATTTCGGGTTTAAATTGATATCTCTCTATGATGACAATTAATTGAAGTTTTCGCCTAAACTTTTAGAGAAAATGCTCTATGCTATATCTTATAGTCAAATATAATTCTAGTTCAGTGCATCTAGCAACATTTCTTAGAGCTAGACACCTTCAACTTCGGAAAATTTAGAGATCTTTGGAAAAAAGTGCATATGCTTAGGAAACTGTACTTTCGAGATTGTCTCATTTGAAATTTAACATAAGAAGCGTGACAATTTAATCCATACAATTAAAATACCGTTATTTTAACTCTCGGTTGTCTATTGCTAGGCTTGCGTTTAGGCGGAGAAAATAATAAAACGTCTCTCAAAAAGTTCCTATAGAACATTTATTTAATTGCTAAGAGTTTCAAGAAAATTAATGTGACTAGCCACCTTTAAAGGACTTACTGCATTAAAATGGCTATTTAAAAGGTTTTAAGTGTCAAATAAATCACATAACCTGGCTAAACAACAATCATATAATTTATTTTCTGCAAAAGGAGAAAAATGAGAAGTGTTGGCATTTACAATGCCCGATTACCTTAAGTAGAACATTTATTAGCAACTAACATCGCACAGGTAGCTGAGAAAATATATTTCTTGTTCAGGCAGAACATTTTCTTTAGAAAAACAAATTAAATATCAATAACTGATTGAGAGAAGCGTTCAACTGTTTATACCGTCATTTGAAAGAAATATGTATATTTGCCCTAACACCTAACGGTATAATTTTTAAAGGTTGGGCTCTAATAATATTAATCTCCTTTTTAAACAGTTCAGTGCGTTTCAGTGTCCTTTATGCTTCTGCTTACCTGAAATACAAAGAGTACTAAAATTGTTTCTGGCGAATAGCAATTGTGATTAGAAATAAAAATAAGCTTCTGCATGAATCATTTTTAGAGCAACTTTGAAAAATTGTTTAATACTTTAGTTTAATACTTTTGTTTGTCAGTGTTATGGATTATTTATTTTCCCCTGAGTTAACAGCCAAATGTTCAAT
Source organism: Deroplatys truncata (assembly GCA_030765065.1). Lineage (NCBI taxonomy): Eukaryota > Metazoa > Arthropoda > Insecta > Mantodea > Mantidae > Deroplatys > Deroplatys truncata. The sequence goes on from CM060980.1 coordinate 28,171,972, forward strand.
TTGAGCAGTAAATTGGGGCTATTTTCTAGCAAATATCTTCTCACCTTTCAAAACCATCTTCTTCGCAATTTGAAGCTCCTTGTGAGTATATTTGGATATCGATGAAATCTTACCTGATTCCAAAAGTACACGTTCTTCCTATAATGCGAATCGTTATCTCCAAAAAGTAAGTTTTAGCCAGAAACCTAGATTTTAAGACATGCCTATTATAATGTCCTCGTGTGCGTTAGACTGCCAATTATACAATTCATTGCATTGCAGGACTAATCGGATCTACCTCCTGCCTGCTCTTCAATCGGCGCGGTCGAGATGGTCGCCGGCTTACTGCCTAACCAATAAACATAAGTTTCTCATCTGGATATCTTTAAACCACCACATACATAAAGTGTGGTTTCTTACAATAAGTATTTAAGAGTATAAATAAGTATTTAAGTCTGCAGTTGAAGAATTTTAGAAAAATCTATCTGCAGAAAAACTAAACAACTGGATATCGTGGATATGTTTTAGCAAAACCAGGAATAAGCGGAACAATAACGCATTGAAATTTCGCTTCAGTAAACAGAAAATTTTCAAACGAATTTTAAATCTAACGAGCAAAAAGATTTTCACAATCATATAATATATGATTTACCGAGCGGGATGGCTCAGGCGGTAAAGTCTGTGGCCGTATTCAGGAGGTCCCGGATTCAAATCCCATGGGCCGACCAATTTGTCTGAGGTTCTTTCGTGGGTTTCCTCAGTCACCAAGGTAAATACAGGATTGGATAGTTAATATCACGACCCAAAGTTCCATCTTAAGTCTAAAACAATAGTAAAATGAAAAATAAGTGGTAATAGCGAATGCTACCATCTATCCGCAGACAATGTAAGCAGTTAGACTGGACGGCACCCTAATGCCATCTGCACAGCATGAAGCAGGGGTTACAGGGATGAGACCTAGAAGGCTAACTGTCCACCACATATCGTTCTAAGAGATATCCACCAACAGATCCGTCGCGATATGACCAAGGAGTTAAAGCGACGTAAAATAAAATAGAATAAAAAATATTTTATTTGCTCGCCACCAGTAAAAGGTAGATATAAGAGGGAAGAAATTAGAGAAAAATTAAAATTATAGTTGAGTAAATTAAGCAATGCAATAATAATAATAATAATAATAATAATAATAATAATAATAATAATAATAATAATAATAATAGAAAAATTGGTATGTGGAAGTTACAAAACCCACGGCAGAAGAAATCAAGGCAGACCGAGAGCAAGCTGGGAGGATCAGTTCTAACCTCGGAGCGAGCATTAGTATCCCAAAGCTTGCTTGGAAAGAAGAAGAATACTTAATATTTTCTGGAACATTATATAGATCCTACAGAGTAATACTTTTATTTTAAGAAGTCCCTCATTTAGGTTTACATAATTATAGTTCTCCTCCAGAAGCCTGCCTTGATTGTTAAGAGCCGAAAATAGGATAATCAGCTATAGAAGAGAGCTGATCTCCGGAAGAATTGTTAATAAGCTTAAGCTGTGTCTAACTTTCTAAGTATCACATGGTTTAAGTTACTTTGCAGCTCCAGAGGAATCTTATGTCCCATCTGTGTGTACTTATATATGCGTAATACACTCATGAAGTACATTGTACTCCTACAGAGCTCGAGGAAAACCAAGCACAGGACTTATTTTGTCCCAAGGATTTAGATTGCAGGCTACCGGAGTTTACGACACACAATAACATAACATAGCCCTACTAACACGGGACCAAAAACACTCTATCGTCCAATGTCACTGGAAACAGAGGACTGCGGTGCCTATCCCTCTCTCACTCTCCGTTCTTTCTCTCTTTAATTGATTCAATCAAAGCAAAAACACGTTTTCTTGTATTGCTACAGCACGGCCTGCCAGTTCTCTCCCCCTCACCCTCTGGAGCGGCCGTTTCGTTCTCGTATAACGAACACGCTGCTACGTCACAAGACAGACAAACAACCGGCGATTTTTATATTTCTCTCTCTTGTCAGCTCATCTTATTCTCTCTCACTAATCTCGGAAAGTAGAGGAAAGCCATTACGGCAATTCAGAGTCCTACAAATGGTAACCAATGTCGAACCCTGATCCGTTTATAATTTATTATTTCTTTAATTCTTTCTTTTTTCCTTTTATTTTAGCACACATTTTCTTATCACTAACTGAAAATGTGAAGAAAATAGTTTTATTACAATACAGACTGATGCAGTTTTAAAATTAATTGGTAAACTTTTTGATTTGCCATAATTTACGTGGAAAACAGTGAGTTACACCCCATTTTTACTCCATTAAACATTTATCAATAGCAGCTTTTCAGAAGTTTATTCACATAATATACTTTTATGCATATACATATATATTCTTTTACACACACACTTTTATATATAAGTATAAATAAAGGTAAACTATTTGATTTCAGAATAAATCAAACAAATCGATATGGAACACATAAATCGATTTCAATCATTTGAATGTAACATGCTGCACCTGATATGTAGGTAAGGGAAGAGGGCAAAGAAATTGGAAATGGAATCAAATGAAACAATAAAAAATCTTATATATTACACTCACATGACTTTCTCTACTCTTGTACAATCTATTTTTACAAACTCTTATTCTCCATCTATTTCATATTAATCGAGATAAACATTTGCAGAAACGATCTTTTGACATGCAAACAGAATTACGTTTTTCACATAGCGAGCAGTTCTAAAAATATTTGACTATCGCTTAAGGCGTACTACGTTCCCCTTGTTTTGTATTTGCAAGGGCAATATAGAAATACAGTAGCCTTTAAGCATAGATATATCTCTTAATAGCTGGTTGCTAGGTGCAGCACCATTCTCTTTGCCACAGATTAATGGTCTTTGCATATACAAGACAAAAAAAAGAATAACGAATTCCCATTTGAGAAAAGGTATAAGTATTGAAAAATTTAAGGGAATAACAAGCAATATCTCGAAAATGGTCACTCAACAACAAAAATGTATATGGCATAAATTGTGTATTTTAATGCGATCTACACTTTTTGTGTAGTAAACTTTTGTTGTCTATCTCTTGCGGTTTACCAGTTATGAAAAGTCGTTCACAATGAAGAATACTTTTGGAGACATTCACAGAAAATTCAAGATATACATTTTATTTTTCATGAAAATATAATAAACATATGATATTTTAATCAAAATCGTTAGAGCCATTTTTGAGAAAATTAAAATTTTCGAAAAATATTCCATGTAAAGGGTAATCTAGGGTGGGGGAATTTTCTTGAAAACCTTCGTGTCGCATCTCTGGAAGATACTGAACCTAAATACCAAGTTTGGTGTTTATCCGACTGTTCGTTTCTGAGTTATGCTGTTCACAGACACACACATGGACATGTTTCCAAAAATGCTTTTTTTTTTTGGATTCAGGGTGTCTCAAAACATATATTATCGGCGAAATCTCGGTATCGAATTTTTGGGTGGAATACATACTTCCCCCACTTACTATATGTAGTAGAGAAAGAAAAAAGCAAGAAAAGCTTTTTTGGTTATTATTATTATTACTATTTGTGCTGTTCTTGTAAGATTAACATCATTTTCTTGACCTTGTGCACAGCCTGGAGGTGGATTTTAAAATTGTATAGAAGTCCTGGCGTTGCCCAAACACATAAAGATCACATAATGATACCTGATTATTTGACACGTGTTACAAGTCAAATCACTGTCATCTTCCCTATCTTATACAACCACACGCTGTTAAAAGTTTACAAAACATCATTAAACCCGCTGCTTGATAATTAAAGAAAAACAAAAATGTATTAGACATATTACGTTGCACTAGTTGGAAATATTATTAAGCATCCGATTAAGATGTTTAACTCCACGATTTACATAAATATTTAACGAGGTCTACATTTTTTAAGTAGTAAGATTTTGTCTATCTCTTACGGTTTACCAATTATACAAAAGTTATTCAGAATGAAGCACACTTCGGAGGCTATCGCTGCAAATTCAAAATATATATTTCAGTTGTCATGAAAATATGTTTTAATATACATTTTAATAAAAATCTTTAGAGTCAACTTGACATAATTCAAACTTTCAAAATCTTCTCCATATAAAGGGTAGTTAAGGTGGGGAGATTTTTTGAAAATCTTCGTTTCGCATCCTTGGAAGTTTGGTATTTAACCAGCTTTTCATTTTTGAGTTATTTTGCTCATAGACACACACACAGACACACGGACCCTTTTCTAAATTTTCTTATTTAAGGAGTCTCAAAACTTGTATTTCGGTGAAATCTCGCTATCGAATTTTTGGGTGGAGTGCAATACTTCCTCTACGTACTATAGATAATTAGTAGAGAAAGTAATAAGAGGTAAACCAAATTAAACATTGGCTCCTTGCTGCAGAGTTACGTGCATAGTCAAAAAATCCCAACTTCTTTTGTGCAAATCTTATATCGAAAACACAAAAGCTCGCTTTATTTATTTTAAATATGGATTCTGAAGGCCATCTGTAGGTGTTCTACTTAAACAAAGTTTATTATTTCAAAAGATTTAGCTGCTAGATAAACAAACAGTTCCAGATATACACATTCCACATTTAATTTGTTATTTTCAATCTTCTTTAATTGACAATTCTTAGATATGTTTTCTACTCCTCGCATTGCTAAACAAGATGTCGCGAATCAAATGATGAAAGAGTTGCTTTATACCGGTGATCTCAAAATTACAGTTGTCCCCTTTTAGAAAGTTTTCAATTTAATGAATACCGATAAACATCGAGGGAACTATAGAATCACTAAATGGCCGTGTGGAGATTACAGTGAGTAAATTAATAGTGGCTAGTTATAAAGATGCGTAAACGTAGGAAGTTGGCTTTAGCAGAAACAAATAACGCTTGAATACCGGTACATCAAAGCGGGGTTTTTTTTCTTATTTATTTATGGACGCTCTTTAAATACTAAGGTTCTTAGCGTCCCATTCTATATTGGGCATGAAAGACCGGTAATTTTGCTCAGAGGCCTCTTTATCAGGCTTGAGGTTCTTTTACGTGCCGTAAATCCAAAACACGGGGCCACCAGCCTTCCGAAAGAAGCCATACTAAGGATTTTCACGCCTGAAAAAATCCATCGCTCTCCGCCGGGTTTGAACCCACGACCTCGGGAAGCAGAAGCTAGCATGGTAACCACTACACCACGGAGGACAACTATATCAAAGCGGTAATAAATATCGTAGCTAGTTGGTAGAGTATGTGCCTGCTGTTCCTAAAGTCCCGAGTTCGATTACCAACTGGGATCGAGGAGTCTTTCTTCGATAAAGAAGACTCTGCGATATATCCAGTGTCTGGCATATGAATGTGAGTGTGTTTGCTTGCGTGTTTCGGTTATTTAATAACGAGTTAACCTATATCCGGACTATCGCTGGGCAGATGCCTGAAACATGTTCAACTCATTTTTCAGCATAATAAGCCCAGTAATATGTTCACAGCAAAGTTAAAATAAATAAACATTTAGAAAAGATTCCTCCTCAAATGAAACCATAAGGGGAATAGGTACTGCCAGCATCAAAAACGTTAATTTATCTAATGAAGAGTTCATATAGATGAAGAGTTAATTCATTTATGAAATGAATTAACTCTTCATCTATATGCCAAACTAAATACAAAATAATTTTAACAATTTAAAGTTTCTGTTATAAAAATTTGGAAATTAAAGTATTTATTTTGGTTTTCAATTGTTTGATCACTAACATTTTTAATTTAAATTTAATTAAGTGTGTGGTTTTATTAAACTGGTATTCAAAATTTTACTGCAAAAATGAAGAGCTCATTAAATAAATTGTATATGTATATGTATATGTTGACCTAAATCGTTTTACTTAGCATTAGCCGTTTCTGTAATATTCGTTGTATGAAAGTTATAGTAAAATTTGCTCGGAAACTACTAAACATACTGATTATGAAATATGAAGCCTAGCACATTTTCTTCAGTTTAAAATAAAAATGTTAGTGATAAAATTACAAAACTCCCCACCAAAAAGCCTTTGATTCTCACATTTTAAGGCTAAAGCTTCTAATTGTTATAAAAGTGTGTTTGTGAAGCAAAAAACCAAAATAATATAACATAAAAGAAGGCAACATTTAGAATATCTTAATGAAGAAGAGTCAACTAAACCTTGAGGTAGTTCTTATTTTAGGAAGAGTTGTATTGTATTTCGACTGTTGGGGAGCTGAACACTTGAAGTAGTTGCAAAATTTTCCGGTAGCCTTCGCCCCAAGTTTAAAAACATTAGCTTTGTAATTTGACTGTTTCTTTAAATATTATATATTTATGTTTGCATCGGCTGCGTCAGTATTATTGTTATAGACATGGATCTCTTTGCAGGGAGTAGTGCTGCTAAAAATGTAGGCCTACACAGATTATAATTTGTACTTCACTCCATTTATTAATTCTTTAAACGATTAAAATAACACTTCACTGATATAGAGGGAGCTGTGAGATTATTTATTAATCACTAGCATTTTTTAACACGTAAACTATTTTTTTCTCACACTGGATACGTATTAAATTTCTGGAGGACGCGTTTCGCGTCCGGTTTGGAACGCTGTCTACTAGCAACTGCTTCTGAATTTGTACAATTTGCTCTATTTCAGTTTCTGATTGACTAATCCTATTCCAATAGAATATTTTCATTTAACTTAAGCTTTTTTCTGGTTGTTGATTGGCAATTTATAAATTGTCTCAAAATTTACATTGTTGTTGCTCCAATAATGACTAGTAGCATTATTAAACTTTCTTACTCATTATTGCCTCAAGGTTACCTCATTGTTAGCAACTTTTAACCTATTATTCTCACAGCTCCTACATTATTAAATTTCGTAATACATTCACATAACATTATTGAACATGTACATAATAATATAAACATTAATACAATGACTGTTACATACATTTTATACATTATATACCTTAAGGCGGGCTGTTATTATATTTTATATTATATAATTTGACTGAAATCATTTAAGTGTTAAAAATAGTGCCTCAACCACTAAAATGTCAAGTCATTTGAATGCCAGAAAAGTGTAATTAAATTAGATAAATTAACATTGTGAATACGGCAGCTCCTCTTGAGCAACATTAGATATTGCGATGGTAAGAAATATTATAAAAATAAAGTGAAAACAGTATTTTTAAGAGGATCAGAACTGTAATGGATATTCCGGAATATAGTGATTCTGAATTAAACTAAATCTTACGGCTTCTCGTATAGACGTTTTCAATAACAACCACTGGATGCGTTTGAGTCATATCGATTACAGACAACAACGAAACTGAAATTTACCATACTTTCCCAGCAAATAAAGAAACACTTGTATATGAAGTCAAATCTATTTCGTATCACTTTTAAATGTATATAGATATTATAGACATTTGTTTTGAAATAGAAGGGTTTTATATTTTTTGAAATACAATACTACTTGTAGCCATTTATAAGCTTTGAAACGTTTTAATTCATAAAACCTTAACAGAATAAACAATAAAACGTTTAGCCCACCTCCGTGGTATGGGGGTAACATGTCTGCCTCACATTCAAGAGACCCTGAGTTCGAATCTCGAAGGTGAGTTACCTAGATGAGGTTTCTTCTGGGGTTTCCCCTTATTCTGAGAAGACGAATATCCGGTAATTCTTAAGTTCTAAAGACCCTCAATCCCTTTGACTATCATTTCAATAACTTCGCTCTTTACCATCCGAAATGACCTATCCGGTTAAATGATTTAAAAAAGGGGGGGAATAAAACGTTTGTCACTGTTGCTGCAAGATTGCACGAAAAACAGAAAATGCCTGCATTTTTTCGAGAGTTTCCGTAAACATGTTTATAAAGTATTTTATAATATAAAACACTTCCAAAAGTTGTTTCCATTACAACAATCTAATTGTATAGCCCAAAACTCAAAACAAAGCGTATGTACTTTACGCCAGGAACAACTGAGGAGGATTTAAAAAAAAAAAGCAATTTGAAATGAAGGAATTCCGCTAGAAAAATTTGGGAAGCAAAGTAAACCTGTTGAGTCTGTTCTAAAGGGCGCTGTTAACACAGACAATCCGCCACTGCTAAAGTCTTCATCTCATTCCCGCATGTTATCGGATCGGTGTGTCAAATTATGGTGAAAAGAGGGTGTGATTTTAGGGGATGAATCTGGAATTGTGTGCGCGAGCTAACGCTGGGCTCGGATGAGGGAAAATGCTGAAAGGGGGCGGGGGATTCATGGAGCCTCAGGCCAAAATAGATGCAATAACTACAACGACAAACTACGGTCGCGTGAAACATGGAACTCTCGCTTGTCTGCTTCAGAAAAGAGGCAGAAACATGTGAGGGTGGAGCTTCTATCCTTATTAAATGGCGCTCCTGGGTACATGTCCTTAGATTTCTGGGGTATGTTTAGCCAGAGAGAGAGAAAACATACAACTTCAAATAAAATACTCCTTAGGGACCAAATAGTTTGTTTCGATCTAATGTCCGGATCCTGTTTATTTGAACACAACACGCAGATCCCTTCCGAATTATTACGCTTTCTTGTTCTGTGTGTACTTCATTATACAGAGTTAACAGTCCCGCGCCACTTAAATACATATTAAGGTATGAATTTGATTGTTTAAAACTTGGAGATGCTAAATGCTAGATTAAAAAATTACATTGTTTTACCGGAAGTAAAACTTACTCTTTTGTTTTAAATAAAACATCCACATAATAATTTTACACATTGCAGTTCTGCAGTTAAAGATTTCAAATACACAAAGTATGTCAGTAATATAACTGAACTACTGTCTGCTAATGTACTGATTTATTTTAAAAATGTATTTAATGGAGTGCCTAAATACTTTCGAAAAAAGCCTCATCTATCATAACCATTCTTTTTCTATCGATTTATACGCATTCTTTATATAATATTCCTATAAAAATGTTTATACTACCCACGATTGACTAGCAAAATGGTTTAAAACTATGCATTTTATACGTGGTTATGTTAAATATGCGGAAACAACATTGAAATGTTTGCAACACTAGTTGCTTTTGTTTGTAGTGAACTCACGCAAAAAAGACGCTCTTCCAAAAGTTTTTTTTATTAACTTATTATTGTTGCTTTAACAATAAAGTCATAACGCGACTACAATAAACTTTAATAATTACAATATTTTGAAACAAATTACATTGATTATATAACATTATACAATTTTATTTCTTTTAAAAACTTTACTATGTTGTGACAGATGGTTGGATCACTCAAGGCCACAGAGAGGTTAGCAGGAATACCACACTGAAGCCGATGAACATCGTAGATAGGGCACTCTGCATCTATATGCTGAACTGTGAGAATGGAGTGTTTGCATGTAGGCTGATGATATTTTCCAAGGAGATATGAATGTGTAATTGCAATATGTCCGATACGTAAGTTCTTAGATGGCTAATAGACCAGAAAACTTACAGAATACGACAACAGAAATTTCAGAAACGGCTGATAATATGAAAAATGTCATTTGACATCAATTTGTATATTTTAATGAACTTTACGCTTCTCTCAAACTATCTTTTTGTCCATTAGTTTCCCGGTTGCATAGTACTGAATAAAAAGTAATCAGCACTTTAAAAGCCGGTTTTGGAATATATTAACAAAAATGCTTATGTATAAAGCGTTATTCGGAGTGGGTGAATATCATGAAAATCTTCGCCTTGCATCCTTATGACGAACCTCACTTAGGTATGAAGTTTGATATTTACCCTACTTTAGTCTCTGAGTCATCATTCTTTTCATGAAGGTTACCCTCGTGGCTCAGTTGGTAGAGTACCTGTCTCGCATTCTAAGGTTCCTGAGTTCGATTACCGGCTGTGATCGAGAAATTCCTCTTTGAAGGTATGTTTGCGTGTGTGTTCCGGTTATTAATAACCAGTTAGCGCTTAGCCTACATCAGGATTGTCGCTGGGAAGATGTCTGATTAGATGTTCCACAATGATAATGATGATGATGGTAGAATATATATATATATATATATATATATATATATATATATATTCTATCATCGTAATGGGCACTACTATATGGTATTAAGATGTGTGCCGTAAAGTTAATTGGAATGAAGAAAAATGTTTTTGATACACACACACACCACACACAATATTGTGTATATATGTATATACCAGGCAAGTGGGCTGCCCCTAGGTATTCAGATATATGCAACCCGCAGTTTATAGTCTAATGTGAAAACATTCACCCTTTTAGCAAACAAACTGTTATTGTAGCTCTGCCCTTCTATTCGGTACTATACGCAATTAACATTAATGATTAAAGGTCTGAATGAGAACTAAGGAGCTGCAAAAAAAACCTTAAATAAAGGCGGCTCTTCGTGGATATAATGCTTGCAAGGAGGTAAAGGAGTGTTCTCCTAAAGAGCGAGAGAGAGAGAGAGAGAGAGAGAGAGAGAGAGAGAGAGAGAGGGCGATTTAGCTGAGTGGGTTAGGTGTCGGAATAAGGTGAAGCAAAGGTGAGGTTCGAGTCTAATACAAGCATCAAGTGTTTGGATTCTTTTTTTTTCCTTTCTCCTTGTGTTTATTTTCTGTATTTTAGTATACTAATTTATTTATTTTTGTTATTTGCTCTCCTGTGAGCCAAAGACACAACAATTACAAACAGATAATTGTGTATCATGTTTACCGTAATAATCTGTAACGTGTCTGTATTGTAAACCGCGTTACGTAGTTAGCTTTTATTCTCTTGGGCGCATATCGACGATATTAAATATAACAGTTTTTGTTACATGTTTAAACCTTATGTTTCCCTTCTTCTATTGGCAAAGGAGTGGCAAATGTGCTAAGTTCACGGGTAAACAGAATAATAAATTGTTAAAGAGCGTGGATTTCATCAAGGAAGTAAATGTTCAAAATGACGACCACCTTCATCAATGCACATTTGTGTACGTTGCCGGAGAGAGACCTTCTCGCATGCTGTAACACGCGCGGTGTAATCTGCCTTCATTCTTCATGCATGAGTGTGCCCGTATATGATTTGGGCTTTGCGGTGGAAGACATAATTATTCTATTTTGTACACACTTATAATGTTATAAAATGTTATTTGTATCATAATATCAAATTATAGGCCCAAAGTGATAAAATAAAACGTAATATAAAGTTAGAACTCAGCCCGAACTGAAATGACACAGTGTTAAAGCAACCATGATAATACCATTCGGCTAATGCTAGCTTGCGAGCTGAGGTTCCTATAGGAATTAGTAATCGCAGAACTAGACCCCACCTCGAATCTTTACACCCTTTTTGCAGCGTCATACAGTGTTTTGAGCTCGGTTTGGTAGTTTTAATTCAAACAAATAAACTGCATCAGTCATTACAATTACTGTATGAACTGAAATATGCCCGAGTTTGTGACGGAAGAGAAATTATCTACCTAATACTTAGCATTTTTTGACAAGGCTGTACAAATTGACTAACGGCTTAAATCCAATACGTAAATCTGCCATTTCGTTTTCAAATGGTTTTGCCAACCGATTCATGCGATAGGCTGTTCCTTCAGGGGTGTTTTCAGAGGGGTGCATGAATGTACGCTAAAGAATAAAAGTTTGTAAAATCAGCTAAAAGTGCTTTTGCAGCTCCCAGTGTCAGTGCTTTTGGAAACGACATACATGGTGATCGCATTCTGTCCCGTAAAACACTTATGCACTGAGTTATCTGTTCCACCTCTATAAAGTGTTATGCAAATCAGCCATTAGAAGGCATTCAAGAAAGGCGTAAGTCAAATATGTCGCTTAGCACGTTACATAAATTCAAAAATAAATAGGTGCAGCTGACTCACCTGGTATATCCATGTATGTTAGCAGTTTTTTTAAAAATGATTAGAATAAAACTACGAACGTTTGTATTTATGGAACTTTGTAATATGCAAATACTCATACACCCAGGCGTATATACTGCACAACCACCGTTATACACTTATAAGGAAGGAAACAAATATACAATAGTACCCATGTGCGATATAAGGTTGATAAGTGGTTTATAACTGATCCGAAGAAAAGTTTGAAAACACGAAACGAAGTCGAATGTTTTCTATTTCCGAGATTCTGTTATACGCTTATATGAGATATGTTTATACTATTTTGGACGATTGATGATAATTATGTTAGTTGTAATATATCTACTTATTTTCTCATTAACAGTTGGTCGAAGTATCAAAAAAACTGGCCAGTACCAAACTTAAAAATACTGCATATGAATACCGGTTCCATGGCCAACTTTGTTCTCAAATAAATACCAGATCGAAACGAAAGTGCAATGCCATCGATTACTTTAGTCTGGTATCATAGCGGAAAACTTCTGAGTCAGAAATGGCAGAGCTTGGCAAATAGGATGTGCTTCTTTGGCCACTAATAAAACAAAATCTCTATCTCTCAGAGGGGTTGTTGGATAATATAGATTACGAATGCTTGTCTGCATTCCTTGATTTTTAGGCTCAAACCAATAATGAAGATGAAGAAGAAAGTCATTCGGCTGGTTTCGCCTGGTATGTTAATGTAAAAATAAAGGGTGAATTAAATTCGTATTAAGAAATAAAAATAAGTAAAGTCAGAGGAAAGACAAATGTCAATTTTAACTAAAAGTATTGCCATAAACCATGTACATAACAAGAGTAAAATAAAGGTTAATGAATAATAAGAGCAGCGCCTATAGGCTGCAAAAACTGCAAAAGAGGTGGGTAAGTTAAGCTGGCTGCAACGAATGCGCGAAAAGTGCCTTCCCAGACATATGATTGGGGACAGTAATTTAATGCTCTAATAATCCCTTTTATATGTATGCATTTATGCATTAAAACATCCATAATACGCACATAAATATACCATAATAAAGTTATTAAGACATAGTGATATAAAATAAAAATTTAAGGTAATTTTATTTAATCTCTTCGTGTCTAAAAACATTGTGGAAACCTTATGAATGATTAAACTCATCAATATTTATCTTTATCATTGAAGAATTAGGGTATATTTTCTTTAAAAATTAAAAAAGAAACCACACACACACAATTAATAATGGTACACACATTTATAGGTCCTCACACTCTCAACTTCTTTTCTGTTGCAGTTTACGACCACCAGATGTTTTAATTTTCAATATTTAGAAGCCTGTTATGGCTTCCTAAGATATTCTTGGGAAAGGTTTCTCTCCATATCACAGGAACTTACGGGTGCGTATACAATACCTGATTGATCTGCTTTTAGTGATATTTCACTAGGCATTACCGAACATCTCCCCGCTAAGATTTCTTCAGTCTTACGTATTTGATAATGTCCTGGATTATTACAAAGAATATTTTCCTTCCCTACATTGCCAACACTTCCATGAGACAGTAGGTTTTGAAGTTCATTAACGACTTGGTTTCCAAAGAAGTAATAGCGAAAGGAAGATGAGAGAAATGTGCAAATATGTAAGAAAGTTTAGTTTTTACTTCTTTGTTCTTTAATATATGTTGAGCAACTTTAACTGCTTCTTTACATTGAGCTACCATAACAACGTTGCTAAGTTTCAAGATTGACACGAACTCACACATTCGGAAATATCGTACTTGTAAATAAAATATGAAGGTAAAATAAATAAAATAAAAATATACCAGATGATTATTAAAGTGGCGTTGCACAGCACGGACTGTAATATCGTAGTGATGTGAAACCTCGTGGATATGTTAATTAAGCAATGGCTCGCGAATTATGCCAAAAATAGTTAGTTACAAATCCTACCACCAGGTGAAAGTATGGTGCTCTAAACAGTCAGAAAATGGCATTGGCGCAGGGAAAAAAGAGAAGTAAAAATATCTGATGTGTGACACTCACATGACTTTCTCTAATCCTGTACAAACTATTTTTACAAACGCTTATTCTCCATATGCTTCATGTTAATCGAGATTTTAATCTTATTGCTAATTTTCTTGTTGATGCAAGGGGAATTGGTTGGCTTTAAGCGATAGTCAAATATTTTAAGAGTTGGTTGCTATGTGGAGTATTCCATTCTCTTTGCATTATCAGGACAAAAAAAAATGAATAACGAATTTGAGAAAAATTATAAGTATTGGAAACTTTAAGGGAATGACAAGCAATATCTGGAAAATGGTTCACCCAACAACAAAAATGTATATGACATAAATTGTGTATTTTAACGCGATTTACATTTTTTGTAGTAAAATTTTGTCTATCTCTTATGGTTTACCAGTTATGCAAAAGTCGTTCACAATGAAGAATACTTTTGGATACATTCCCAGAAAATTCGACATATACATTTTATTTGACATAAAAATATCTTAAACATATGATATTTTAATCAAAACGGTACAGCCATTTTTGAGAAAATTAAAGTTTTCGAAAAATGTTTCCTGTAAAGGGTAATCTGGGATGGGGGATTTTCTTGGAAACCTTCGTGTCGCATCTCTGGAAGATACTGAACCTAAATACCAAGTTTGGTGTTTATCCGACTGTTCGTTTCTGAGTTATGCTGTTCACAGACACACACACGGACATGTTTCCAAAAATGCTTGTTTTGAATTCAGGGGTCTCAAAACATACATTTCCGGTGAAATCTCGGTATCGAATTTTTGGGTGGAATACAATACTTCCCCTACTTACTATACGTAGTAGAGAATGTAAAAAACAAACGGATAACGGCGATTCTAACTTGTATATTAGTAACTATTGTTACAAACACTACAATATGGTCTTCCAGCTCAGCAACATTTCGCATGGTCGACAGTTGCTCACAGCATATCTAGTGAAATCAGAGCGGCATGTCGTTGTATGGTACTCTTTATGTCCCTGATAATCTCCATGTTTCAAATATCCCCACAACCAGGAGTCACATGGACTTAGATCACGGCATCTTGAAGGCCATTTATTTGCAAATGATCTAGGGGCAATGTGGTCGTTACTAAGGTTTCTCGCTGCAAATCTTTCGCCTGGGGAGCGAGATGTGGTGTTGCCCCATCTTGCATGAAAATAATGGTGTGGTCACAGTTGCGTTCTTGCTAACAATGCCGTATTTTTACCTTGTGGCAAGATTTGGCCGTCCTACGCTAAGCTGAACACCATCACTTGAATTATAATCATTATATGCAACATAATCTGTGTTTAAATTGTTGGAAATTTAGTAATTAACACATATACCAAGTGAGCATACGTTCTGACAGCAGGGAAGAACTATGCATATGCATTAAAATCCTGTGCTTAATCATAATGTATGGTAAGGTTCAAAGGAAATATGAAAGGAAAGAATGGCTGTCACAAAAAAATACTCAAAGCCTTTAAATTAGTTTAAAATGAATGAATATAAAATAGATTAAAGGTGTAGAAAACTGAAGAAAGACAGCATGTTCGCTATTATTGTGAAGGTTGACGATACGCAACCAAAAGTACTATTTGTTTTCAACACCACCAACCTTCTCCATTAGCATGGCGGATTTATAGCTGGTTACTTACTGGGCCGCGTGTAAGACGAGCTGCTCCAGCCCGGCGAAGATGAGTCTGAAAATGCAGTGGCAATGGGGGGGGCTAAGTTCTGAATAATTGAGGGAGAAGGCTCCGTGGTAACGGAGAAGGCTCCGTGGTAACGTATAAGGCTCGCATTCGGAAGGCGAATGCTAGGGTGGTTCCCCTTCTACTACGACTTTCCTGCCCATCATTCCCTCCCTGTCCGCCGTAAGGGGGGTTTTCGGCCTCTTCAGCTGCTGTAGTGCGGGCACTGTGGTACTTCTGACATTCGAGCCCCTCCCGATAGGAAGTTGTCCGGATTGAGTTGGACTCGGTGGGGCCCGTGGGAGATTGGGTACATCTGTGCGGGTTTCCGTACAGGCGGGGTTGTGAGACGCCTTAATGTCCTCCGGTATCGACCTGGATAGCCGATAGACAGTGAGGCAGTAGTTTTTACACTTAAATGATTTCAGTCAAATTATGTAATATGTAAATTCAATAGCAGACCGCCTTGAAGCAATATGTGTACGTAATAATTTGTAAAATGTATGTAACAGTCATTGCATATGCTTATATTATTGTAAACATGTTCAATAATGTTATGTGAATGCATTACGTAATTTAATAATGTAGGAGGTGTGAAAATAATTAGTTAAAAGTTGCTAACAATGAGGTAACAATGAGGTAACCTTGTGGCAATAATGAGTTTGAGAGTTTAATAATACTACTTCTGATTATTGGAGTAACAATAATGTAATTTTAGTGACAGTTTATAAAATAGCCAATAAACAACTAGAAAAAGCTTTAGTTAAAAGAAGGTATTCTATTGGATTAGGAATAGCCAATCAGGGACTTGAAATACAGAAATTTACAACTTTAGGAGGTTGAAATCAGTTCAGTTGCCTGCAAACAGTGTTCCTAACCAGACGCAAAAAGTACCCTCAAGAAATTTAATACGTATTCGTGTGAGACGAAAAATAGTTTACGTGTTAAAAAGTGTAATTAATTCATAAAAAGAATCTCACAGCTCTCTATATCAGTGAAGTGTAATTTAAATCGTATCAAGCATTAATAAAAGGAGTGAAGTAAAACTATAATCTGTGTAAGCCTACACTCTTGTCGCATCACAACCCTACTAAGAGAAACGTGTCTCTAACAATAGTACTGAGCCGAGGCAAATATAAATATATAATATTTAAAGAAACAGTCAAATTACAAAGTTAATATTTTTTTTAAACTTGGAGCAAAGGCCACCTGAAAGTACATTTGGGGCGAAGGCTACCGGAAAGCGGGCACTGTACGTGTGGTTGCAACGAATTTCAAGTTCGGCTCCCCAACAGTTAAAAATGATACAACTCCTTCAATACAACCTTCTTCAACAGTATGCTAGATTGCTGTCGGCCCTACCGAGGTTTTCGGTAGTCATCTATAAAGATGACGCGCGTAAGTGGCGTATCCAAGTCCATCCTCGCGTAAGTGAGGGGGGGCTTAGACTCTAGGCATTGACCTCATGAGAAAACCCAAGGGCTGGAGAACCACTCGGTTGACGCCACCCTGGGCTTCGGCTCTTGCTCTGGTAGACCTTCGTGCATTACATATCCACATCATTACCTTTCATCTGTTTCAAGATTGAAGGACCAGGCGACGGCGATTGGTGTGTGAAATTTGCGCTTTGGAAAGACCTGACGTTCCCGGGAGCTGTCTCGATTTGCCAAGGGACCGCGGAGGGCACGGGGATATGACAGTGCTAGCCGGCATCGAATGAGCTTCATGTGGAATCGTTTGGGACCCCGTCCGTGCTAGCGCACATTGTCGCCCGGATCTCCCCCCTTATCCCTTTCTCCTGAGGCCACGGCTCATTGTGGCCTACTTGCGCTGCTATGCTTTAGTTACTGGAGGCTATTCCTTTCGGTCTACTCCTAACTCCTAAATCTGAAGAGACCTTGTTTTAACCGGGCCATGTTGATCTTGGGAATCTTTCTAATCGAGAATAGATTTCTGTGAAATCAGGAAGATGATCTGATGCTGCCTACGAAAAAATATTGTTACACGCAAGGATATAATTTTGAAAAAAAAAAAAAAAAAAGATGACGCTTGGTACCTGTGGTCGACATTGGAATTCCCTTGCTGGGAAGGGAATCTCCCTCCAAGAAAACTGCGATGATAATAATGATACTAAAAGTTACATATTAGGTCAAAGCTCCGACTTTCAGCAGTTTTAACCACACATGCGAGAGTTGCCCCATTACGAAATAAACATTTGTCTCTTAACGTGACAGTTTTAGTTTCAACTTTAGCTGCATGACTAAAGAGAGAAGAGGCGCTGCGTCAGCATCAACGTCACTTATAATGACGTCATATTGCCGCCCTAATTGACAAGTTCACCACCACGGTGTGACAACGGCATTTCTCGCTCTACTTCATATTGACACTCTGTTACCCATTTTATTTTATTTTAGATTGGCAGATGAGACCATTATAACGAAAAAGAGGGCGTGTTGGGCGAGAATCGGAGCAAATTGGATGTAAAAATACAGCCCCTTATCCCTCCGCCCTTCAGAAACCTGTCATTGAACCCACTTAAAATGAGAGTTTATGCCACTGATCTCCAAGAGTATATGCTGCAAAATTTCACTTTTATGTCATATTGAATGTTAAACCGAGTTCAAAATGAAAAGCTGGAAAATAGGAATTTGATTGTTTAAAAAATCCATACATAAATTCCATTTTATTTATGGTTTCAATTTAAGGAAAGGTGACCCACCATAAAGTAAAAAGTGCTACTTCTGCTTACGTATTTTGCTACTTGCAAATGCATTTTATAGTCCTCATGGAATAAAGTTTGTAAGTTTATTTTGGTCCCTGACTTGTTTTAACGTATTTAAATGTCAAAAACTCACTTTCGGATTATTCCTTCTGAATTTTTCTGCAAATTGGATTTTTAAACAGGAATAAATAGGAATATTTGTTCAAGGATTTTTTAACCTGTTATAGAATTTAGGGATTACAAGATAACCTTATTTTATGTTAGTAATTTGAAGCAGTATTATTAACACTTAAATAATTTCAGTCTAATAATATAATATGTAAATTTAATAACAGCCCGCCTTGAAGCAATATGTGTATGTAATAATTTGTAAAATGTATGTAACAGTCACTGCATATGCTTATATTATTGTATCCATGTGTAAATGTAGGAGCTGTGAGAATAATAAGTTTAGTTGCTAACAATGAGGTAACCTTGAGTCAATAATGATAAGAAACTTTAACAGTACTACTTGTGATTATTGGAGAAACAATAAAGTAAATTTTAGGACAGTTTAAAAATAGCCAATCAACAACCAGAAAAAGCTTTAGTTAAATGAACGTATTCTATTGCAGTAGAATTAGCCAATCAGACTTGAAATACAGAAATTTACAAGTTTAGACGGTTGAAATCAATTCAGTTGCTGCAAACAGTGCTCCTAATCGGATGCGAGACACATCCTCGAGAGATTTAATACGTATTCGTGTGAGACAAAAAATTGCTTACGTGTTAGAAAGCGCAAGTAATTCATAAAAAGAATCTCACAGCTCCTTAAATCAGTGAAGTGTTATTTAAATCATATCAAGTACTAATAAAACGAGTGAAGTAAAATTATAATCTGTGTAAGCCTACATTCTTGTCACACCAAAACCCTGCTAAGAGAAACGTGTCTCTAACAAATACTGACGCAACCGAGGTAAACATAAATATATAATATTTAAAGAAAAGTTAAATGACAAAGTTAATATTCTTAAACTTGGGACAAAGGCCACCTGAAAGTACATTTTGGGGCGAAGGTACCGGAAACTGTTTACTATACGTGCGGTTGCAACTACTACAAGTTCGGCTCCCCAACAGTTGAAATATAATACAACTCCTTAATACAAACTACTTCAAATTGACGCCCAAAGCGTGGTAAAAAAATAACGTAACAAACCATCTTACTTCAAATTGGTACCCAAAACGTGGGGCTAACAACGTGAAGATACTATCTACTTCAAATTGGCGCTCAAAATGTGGGATAAACTTCAATAATACAACAAAACAACGTAAAGATAATAAGTTTCTCAAATTCAAACAGTTCTCGAAATCTTGAAAATCGTATTAAATGTTTGTGTTTTGGTATGTATGCTAACAGTTTAATACCGACACATGGGTGGCAGAGCTCATTAAGAAGTGGACTCGTGAGGGGAGGTCCGTTGTTCACATCCAGCCAGAACCGTCCTTCCTGACGGGAGTTTTTTCCATGTTTCCCTCAGTCCTCATAACTGGTGACTGGCGGGGAGTTACCTTAAACTTAAGCGTGAGGCGTTCTCTTACCAAAAATTTCTTTCCCATTAAGCATTTCATATATCATCAGTGTCACCGTCCGTGGTGCCGTATGCAGTGAGAACGGGGGTTATTCATTCCCCCCCCCCCCAAAAAAAACAAATATTGTGTTACCTATCCTCTATGGTATATTAGCCAGTATATACTATTCTTATGCAAGCTTATTTTTCTATTTACTTTCATTTTACTCGAGATAAACCCTTGCAGAAACAGCTGCATTGCATATTTCGTTGTACATATAAAGGGAATATAGTCAAATATTTAAGAACTGGACTCTATGCGCCTACCTTAAAATTCCATACTCTATTCATACAACCGAAAGTCGATAATGACAAAGCATTGAACAATTCTGAAACATTAATCACGGATACCTCGGAAATGCCTAATGCCACAAACAAGGCTATTTGAAATAATTTGTGTGTTTTAAAGAGATTTACATTTTTAAGGTTTTTTGTCTATCGCTTGACGTTTACAGTTATGCGAGATTATACAAAATTCCTTTCGAATGAAGACTTTCACAGGCTGCTTCAAGAAAATTCAAGATATACGTTTTTCATCTTAGGTGCATTGAGCTGCCACCTACTGCCTGGTACTCATTATCCGCGACCTCAGTAGTCATTAGATATCGTTAAACAGCAGAATGGGATGCTCCAGGGGGGTCTCTTCCCGCACCGTTTTCGCTTGTACTGCTTTCGGTCCGCCTGCTGCATGACGTCATCGAGAGTGAAGTTTTAGCTAGCCAGTATTCTGCACCGTACTTTTCGCCATGAAAGTTCGTATAATATTCTCGTTATACGATCCGATTCGATCCTACACTACTTGAAACAAAATCGCATCTATAACTAGACTTAGTCTTGGAAATAATAAACACAAACCTGTCTTTTTACAGCTCAATACCCAACTGGCGCCAATTTCATTTCTCCTTGAAATATTCACTAAAGAGCTGTCGATATATGAAATTTGGTCTTGAGGGATGACTTACAGCATATATGTTCTTCAAAGAAAGAGAGATATGTACATACAAAGCAGATATTTGTTATATTAAAGTTGTTCAGAAGTTCTAAGTTGCAAGTTTTAAAACCATTCTTCTTAGTTTATGCTATTGCTTGACTTTAATTATATTATGTTAAAGAAAACCAATAACACATTATTCGGCCAATTTTAGCAACGAAAATAAAATACGTTATACGCTATATAAAATTCAACGTTATACGCTAATGAGAGAA
The DNA here is from genome assembly GCA_030765065.1 of Deroplatys truncata. Classification (NCBI taxonomy): domain Eukaryota; kingdom Metazoa; phylum Arthropoda; class Insecta; order Mantodea; family Mantidae; genus Deroplatys; species Deroplatys truncata. The sequence continues at coordinate 28,193,064 of CM060980.1, forward strand.
ACTGTATGTTGATCATGCTATTATGTAATATGATGTAAACATAGCAGTTTTAAAAGTCATGATAGCTGAAAACTTTATATATGTGCATTTTATCCGAGACTTTTTTTTCACTTCTAGGTAAAAACATGAATAATCGACTTATGCATATGAAACTGTGCCCACATGCTGAAAAACAGTTATCTGCACAGCAAGTCTTGCAAATATCCTCCAATTTTCAAATAAACCGAATTTACAGAGTATGCACATTTTGAATGATGTGTTCAGAATTTGGATATTTTGGCTTCATTATTTAGGCTGAGAATGTGCTTATGTAAACCTAGTTTCTTAATTATTTCTAGTATAAAGTCGTTTTAATTTTTTAATTAATGAATAATTAATTGTATATACGTAGTTCCCATTTAATCCTCCCTACTTGAAAAAGTAAGAACAAGGATGCGTCTAGCCTTAATATTTTGGAGATATTAATTTTAGAACCTTTCCTGTATGTTTTAGTATACGCTCGCAACCGATACCCTTAAAAGCACACAAAATGCTTTCACCCACGGGAAAGTGGGTGTTGTTAAAAGGAGGTGTATTAAACTGGCGATCATTGAAACATATTACACTGACCTTTTTAAAAGGAGGTAGATCTAAGGAACTTGCCAATTGTAATAAGGTGCCTATATTATTTAGTATTTATGCAAGGAAAGTGCAATAACTTACTAGTATCTTAGTTTTCGTTATTTTGTATAAAACATGGACACATTTCACGCCAAACTGGCAGGAGAGGCTTTACGAAACAAATCAATATTATGTGAGCAAATACAGGGGAGATGAACGTAAATACATGAGAGGAAATAAGGTCAGAGCAGTGTTTTATAAGCAGGGCCCGAATTTTGATGACTAATTTTTTTTTAAAATTACATTTGTTTTAAAATGACTCAGTAATTACAAAAAAATATCTAAAATGAGATTTATTTGATTTACTAGAATTAGTGTACAGAAAGTTATAAATTAATTTATATATTGATATAACTTCTATACGAAGAAAAAATAAGTAAAAGAGCAACGAAAATGTTCTTGTGTAAAGAATCTGAAAGGAAAAGAAAATTTTCTTAATTTCCTTTTCAGATTCTTCAAACAAGTAGGAAAATTATTTTCTTTGCTTTTCAGATTCTCCAAACAAGAACATAGAACAAATATATTTTCAATTAATTTTCTAACTTATTGTGTTTTTAAACAGGTCTTACAAAAGGTAGCGTTAACTCTTTTGAGAACTCAGAATATGCAATGTTTATTGCGAATGAAGAGGATTTCACAGTCCATGTCATACATTAATAAGAGCAATACGCACTTATTAAGCAAAAAAGGGAAAACTGACCTCCTCATCCCTAATTTTGGACATGAATTCATAACAGTAATTATACCTGTTTCCCTGACAATAACCATCCCTCCACCCACAAGCAACTCTTTCCAGACCAACCAATAATCTTTATATACTCTATACTTATGCAAAGAAATTACCAAATAAAGAGGCAAAGGACAAGGAAATTAAAATTTAATTATGTAAAATCGAAAAAAAAGATTATCCAAAATAGAAAACTTGAAACTACCAAAATGACCTAATAAATATATATATTCTTAATATGGGACCCATGATAAGGATTTATGTACACTTAAGCAATACCTTTATTGCAAGAATTAAAAGATGGCATGTCATCAGAATCCGGATCATGCTTATATGATACTTGGTCTTCAAATAGCTTCTGCTCACAATAATATACTGTTTAATACGCATTCCTGAGGAATATAAAGAACTTCCTTTTTGGCAGGTAGGTCGACTCATAACATGACAACGGATGTAATGCGGGCCAAAGGTATTCTTCCCTGAAAATGGCAAGCTTTTCCAGGTATATAATCCTTTACAGAACCACAGTGGATGGAAAAAGGTTGTTAAACTTCGGCTGTAAGAGCAAACAGCATTTCCTTTGAAATAATTATGCCGCTCAACTGCCTGAAAGATATTAATCTGAGCTTCTCTTCGCTTTAAAAGTCACGTACAAGTGCAATAAATCAAGATGTACTCATATATCGGAAGGGAATATCTGCTTCTGGCTTTATTTAGAAAGTATAATATATTTAAACTTCACAACTTAATGACAGATGTACGAAAGTGCATTCATTGTTCCTTATCACTGTCATATACCCCCCCCCACTTCAACAAATAAGTTGCACACACATATTTAAACTAGAATCTTGAATATAGATTCAGTTTTCTCTGCTTTGGTGAAGTGTTTAAGTCGGTGTGCAATGAGCGAGAACGTTAAGAGTAGAATGTATTGTGCTGTAGCACAATGCCGTAATTACGGTTTTAAAACGGTTGGTGTGAATTATCACACATTCCAAAAAATGAGCAATTAAAGCGCGTGTGGGTGTCTCGCTGTAAGCGTACTGACAAATTTAACGCTGATAATTCACGTGTATGTTCAGTGCACTTTCTTCCTAGTAACTATAAACGGGATTTGAAGAGTCAACTTTTAGGTTTGCTGGTTAAGAAAATTCTGCTCCCAGATGGAGTTCCGTAGCAGTTCATTCCCGATTGGCATGGAAATGCACTTAGTGAAGGTCCAAGTACAAGTGGAATGTTGCAGGTATGTCTTTTTCATTTTTACATCCTGTAACAGAATAATGCATTATGGAATTATTGTTTTCATTTCTTACGGTAAAAAAATACACCAGCATATCCATTTAGCGATTCCTTTAGAGTAGTTGTAAATTTTCCTTTAGTACTAAAGTAATGTATGTTTGAATCTCTTGTAGCGCCTACAGTTTACGTTGAAGTCCTGGATGTGTTCCAGTAGTTTTGTTTATACGTAAATATATTACTAATTTAATGCAGTTTCCATTCGTTTTGCTTTATGTCTAGCCCACAATGTTTGTAGAATGCCCTGAAATAGTATACCTTTTAAAAAAACTGGAAGAAGTGCTAACAATAAACAATTGGGACTTAATCGGGAGGAATTTAGTGTGTTCACTGCGCTTTGTTTGTATTCCGCGCGCTCGTCTTCACTCTCACTTACGTCACAGGCGGGCAGCCAATGGCAGCTCCCACCCCGGAGTGGCTCACCTTAGTTATCTAGCCACATTGGGGATTCTCCGTGAAACTCACGGACTTCGAACGTGGTCAGGTGATTGGGTGTCACTTGTGTCAGAAGTCTGTAAACAACCCCAGGCCCACTGTTTCTGATGTGATAGTGAAGTGGAAACGTGAAGGGACATGTACAGCACAAAAGCGTACAGGCTGACCGCGTCTGTTGACTGACAAGAGACCGCCGACATTTGAAGAGGGTCGTAAAGCGTAATAGACAGACATCTATCCAGACCATCACACAGGAATTCCAAACTGTATCAGGATCCACTTCAAGTACTATGCCAGTTAGGCGTGAGATGAGAAACCTTGGATTCCATGGTCGAGCGGCTGCTCATAAGCCACATATCACACAAGAAAATGCCAAACGACGCCTCGCTTGGTGTAAGGAGCGTCAACGTTACACGATTGAACAGTGGCAAAACGTTGTGTGGAGTGACGAATCACGGTACACAATGTGGCGATCCGATGGCGGCGGGGTGTAGGTATGGCGAATGCCCGGTGAACATCATCTGCCAGCGTGTGTTGTGCCAACAGTGAAATTCGGAGGTGGTGGTGTTATGGTGTGGTCGTGTTTTTCCTGAAGGGGGTTTGCACCCCTTGTTGTTTTGCATGGCACGATCACAGCGCAGACTAACATTAATATTTTAAGCACCTTCTTGCTTCCCACTGTTGAAGAGCAATTCGGGGATAGCGATTGCGTCTTTCAACACGATCGAGCACCTGTTCATGCTGCACGGGCTGTGGCGGAGTGGTTACACGACAATAACATCCCTGTAATGGACTGGCCTGCACAGAGTCCTGACCTGAATCCTATAGAACACCTTTGGAAAGTTTGGAACGCCGACTTCGTGCCAGGCCTCACCGACCTACATCGATACCTCTGCTCAGTTCCGCACTCCGTGAAGAATGGGCTGCCATTCTCCAAGAAACCTTCCAGCATCTGATTGAAAGTATGCCTGCGAGAGTGACCGCTGTCATCAAGGGTGGGCCAACACCATATTGACTTCCAGCATTACCGATGAGGGCGCCACGAACTTGTATGTCATTTTCAGCCAGGTGTCCGGATACTTTTGATCACGTAGTGTATTTCTTGTTATTCCATATAAACTTTCAATTCACATTTACACACTTCGTTGAGGGATACATAGGCGACAGTCAGATTTTAAAGTGCGCTTCGCTATGTGATGGCTTTGAAATTCCATGCTGCTTGCACGACCACGATGGGGGGGGGGGCGAACCGCTGCTCACCTTTGAGAAAAATATAAGTATTTGAAAATTCAAACTAATAACAAGGAATAAGTCGGAAATGGTTACCGCCACAAAACAAATTTTGACATAAATTGTGTGTTTTAACGTGAGGCAGTATTTTTAACACTTAAATGATTTCAGTCAAATTATATAAAATAAAATATAATAACAACCCGCCTAAAAGCAATATGTGTATAATATAATATATAAAATGCATGTAACAGTCATTGTATTAATGTTTATATTACTATGTACATGCTCAATAATGTTATGTGAATGTATTACGTAATTTAATAATGTAGGAGCGCGTGTATAATAGGTTAAAAGTTGCTAACAATGAGGTAACCCTGAGGCAATAATGAATTAGAAAGTTTAAATGCTACTGTTAATTCTTGGAAGCAATAATGTAATTTCTGTGACAGTTCATAAAATAGCCAGTCAAAAACCAGAAAAAGCTTTAGTTAAATAAAGGTATTCTATTGGACTAGGATTAGCCAATCAAAACTAAAATGAAGAAAAACTTACAAATTCAGAAGTCAGTTGCTTGTAGACTGTGTTCCTAACCGGACGCTAGATGTGTCCTCGAGATGTTTAATACGTATTTTGTGTGAGACAAAAATGGTTTACTTGTTAAAAAGTGCAAGTAATTAATACCAAAAATCTCACAGCTCTCTCTCTCTTTATATCAGTGAAATGTTATTTAAATCGTGTCAAGCATTAATAAATTTGAAGTAAAAATACAAATTTTAATCTGTGTAAGCCTACACTCTTCAGTCGCACAACTCCCTGCTAAGACATTCATGTCTCTAAAAATAAATACTGACGCAGCCAAGGCAAACATAAATATATAATATTTAAAGAAACCGTAAAAGATTACAAAGTTAATATTTTTTAAACTTGGGGCAAAGCCCACCGGAAAGTACATTTGGGACGAAGGCTACCGGAAAATTTTTATCATACGTGCGGTTGCAACTACTTCAAGTTTGGCTCCCCAACAGTAAAAATATAATACATATTCTTCAAACTGGCTTTCTATACGTAGCAGCAACAGATCTTCAAATTGGCTTCCATACGTGGGGCAGAAATTAAACTTCTTCAAACGAGATTTATATTTGTTGTGCAGTAAGATTTTGTCTATCTCTTACGGTTTACCAGTTATACAAACGTCTTTCAGAATGGACAGAATGCAGGTTATCATTTAATTAGTCATGCAGATATCTTAAACATTTAATGATTTAATCAAAATTGTTAGAGCCATTTTTGAGAAAATAAAATATAACGAAAAATGTTCCACATAAATGGTGGTTTGGAATAGGGGGATTTCCTTGAAAATTTTCTTGTTGTAACCAAAGTTTAGTATTTAACCGACTTTTCGTTTTTGAGTTCTGCTATTTACAGTCACACACACACACACAAAATTCACAGGCTGCTGGTAAAAGAGATAAAATATACACTGGGTCACTCAGTTATCTTAAACATATGGCATTTTAATTAAAATCATTGGAGACATATTTGATAAAATAAACAATAGCGAAAAAGTTTCTATATAAAGTGTAGGTTGGTGAGAGGAGTTTCTTGAAAATCTTCATGTCACGTCCCTGGAAGATATTGAACTTAAATACCTGATTTGGTGCTTATTCGTGATTTCACACATAGACATGCAGACTGATCTTCTCCTAAAATTTCTATTTTATTTATGGGGCCTCAATACATGAATTTTCAATGAAATATCGATATAGTAATGTTGAGTGGAATACTACTATATGTAAGTAGTAAACAAAATAATAAAGGATAGTAGGTGGAGAAGCTCATGTTATTAAAAAAATCTGATGTTTCTACCTACTTCATGTTAATCGAAGTAAACGTTTGCAAAAATGCTTTCATTATACATTTTGTTGTGGGTACATACAAGAGAGATACAGGGATGAGGTGAGAGTCAAATCTCTATAAAATGGGTTCCTATAAGCTAGCTTTGAAATTCTAAACACTTCAAATAGTATAAAATAATGGAAAATGCAAGGGTCTTTCAACAAGAGTGTCCTATCTTTAACATGTGATAGCTGCCGTTGTTATTGAGTTCAGCAGTCATTTTTTTCATGTGGTTACAGTTGTTATTGACAAATAGCCATGGAGCGTAGAAACTGTGAAAATTTATCATCAAAATGGATCATCTGTTTGCCAAACCTTCCGTGTATTGCGTGCATAATCGTCCCTGCGAGAGAAAGATTCGACGTTTGATCGATAAATTAGAAAGAAGTGGTTCTGTCAGCGATCAAAGAACGCCTGTACGACATAAGCGCTCCAACGAAAACATAGCCGCCGTCCGTGAGAGTGTACGCGAGAACGGAAACAATTCAATCGCTCGTCAAGCGCAAGAATTGGGGCTTTCGCCGACCACAACTTGACGAATTCTGCATCTGGACATGAAATTTCAAGCTTACAAAATGGTGTTAACTCAAAAACCAAAGCCCAACGACTATAGGTTGCGCCGTGTATTCGCTGACTGGGCTATGGAGCAATTGGAAGCTGACCCGGATTTTTGTCGAAAAATCATCTTCAGCGACGAAGCCCACTTTTGGATGGATGGTTGTGTTGACAAACACAATTGCCGCTATTGGAACAATCACAATTAATTTAGATTCAAGGACGACCAGTTCATCCCCAAAAGGTTACTGTGTGGCGTGGATTTTGGTATGGTAGAATCATTGGTCCATATTTTTTCCAATTTGAAGATGGAGAAGGTCTAACTGTCAATGGAGAAATATACCGGGCTCTTATAAGGGACTATTTTTGGCCTCAATTGGATGGTATGGATCTCAGAAACATCTGGTTCCAGCAAGATGGTGCTCTCGAAACAATCGATCTTTTGAAGGAGAAGTTCAGAGGTTTCATCATTTCCTGTGGTGGTGATGTTAACTGGCCCCCGAGGTCATGCAATTTAACGCCGTTGAATTGCTTCTTATGGGGTTATGTTAAATCTCGAGTTTATGTCAACAAGCCAAAAACAGTAAATGATCTTATGAATAACATCACGCGTATTATCGTGAAGTTGGACCTAATTTATGTCTTCTGTCATTGAAAATTGGGTCAACCGTATACGCGCAACCCAACGAAGTCGCGGCGGTCACTTAACTGATGTTCTCTTCCACACGTAATGACATTAATTATGTTCCAAAATAAAAAAAGAAATAAACCTTTATCATTTATAGAACGCGTTTTATTTAAGTTCAAAGATAGGACACTCATTTCATAAAGTGAGTTTTGAAGGAGATCTACCTTTTTTTCTGTGCAGAAAACCTTTGTGTGTCTCTTATAGTTTACCTGTTGTATGAAATTATTCAGAATGATGCCGACTTCAAAGGCTATTAGCAGACAATTCAAGATATACATACTGTTAGTCAGGAAAATATCACAAACAGTAACGTCAGCACCATTTTCAAGAAAATTAAAATAATGAATAAATCTCCATGCCAAAGGGTTGGAACATTTTCTTAAATCTCTTCCTCTGACATCCTAGAAATATTGTGAAGATACCAAGCTTCGACATTCCTTATTTGAGTTATGCTGTTTATACATACATATATATATATATATATATATATTCATGAATCTTTTCTAAATATGCAAGATTTCTTTTAGGGAACCTTAAATAGTCTACATGTGGTGAAATCTAGAAAAGAATTTTTGGGCGGAATGCGACACTTCCTCTTGATTCTTACAATCTAGGTATAGGGTCTTTCAACAAGAGTGTCCTATCTTTGAACTTAAATAAAACACGTTCTATAAATGACAGAGGTCTATTTCTTTTTTTATTTTGGAACATACTTAATGTCATTGGTGTGGAAGAGAGCATCAGTTAAGTGACCGTGGGTTGTGCGTATACGGTTGACCCTATTTTCAATGACAGAAGAACGTAAATTAGGTCCAACTTCGCGAATAACACGCGTGATGTTATTCATAAGATCATTTACTGTTTTTGGCTTGTTGACATAAACTCGAGATTTAACATAACCCCACAAGAAATAATCCAACGGCGTTAACTCACATGACCTCGGGGGCCAGTTAACATCGCCACCACGGGAAATGATCAAACCTCTGAACTTCTCCTTCAAAAGATCGATTGTTTCGAGAGCAGTATGACATGTGGCACCATCTTGCTGGAACCAGATGCTTCTGAGATCCATACCATCCAATTGAGGCCAAAAATAGCCCCTTATAAGAGCCCGGCATCTTTCTCCATTGACAGTTAGAGCTTCTCCATCTTCATCTTGGAAAAAATATGGACCAATGATTCCACCGTACCAAAATCCACACCACACAGTAACCTTTTGGGGATGAAGTGGTCGTTCTTGAGTCTGCATTGGATCGTGATTGCTCCAATAGTGGCAATTTTGTTTGTTAACACATCCATCCATCCAAAAGTGGGCTTCGTCGTTGAAGATGATTTTTCGACAAAAATCCGGGTCAGCTTCCAATTGCTCCATAGCCCAGTCGGCGACTACACGGCGCAACCTATAGTCGTTGGGCTTTAGTTCTTGAGTTAACACCATTTTGTAAGATTGAGACTTCAAGTCCAGATGCAGAATTCGCCAAGTTGTGGTCGGCGAAAACCCCAATTCTTGCGCTCGACGAGCAATTGATTTGTTTCCGTTCTCTCGTACACTCTCACGAACGGCGGCTATATTTTCGTTGGAGCGCTTACGTCGATTATGTACAAGCGTTGTTTGAACGCTGACAGAACCACTTGTTTCAAATTTATCGATCAAACGCCGAATCGTTCTCTCGCAGAGACGACTATGCGCACCGCAAACTTCACGCAATACACGGAAGGTTTGGCGAACAGATGATCCATTTTGATAATAAATTTTCACAATTTCTACGCGTTGCTGAATGCTGTAACGTTCCATGGCTTTTGTCAATAACGACTGTAACCACGTGAAAAAAATGACTGCTGTAACTCAATAACAACGGCCGCTATCACATGTTAAAGATATGACACTCTTGTTGAAAGACCCTTTAGATAAGTACTAGAAGGTAAACAGCAGTGGAAACGAGGAAACGATTACTTTTCTTGTAGAGTTGACCTGCCTGGCTAATTTTTGAAAGTTCAATGATATCCTTATTAGTATAACAATAAGCTTTCTACAACAATATCATTAACGTGCAGTATTTTAATAAACAATGTTAGAGTATATTTGAGAAAATAAAAAAATAATGAAAATATTTAATGTTAAGAAAGTTTGGGGTGGGGGAATTTTTTTAAAATATTTGCCTCGCATTCTTATAGAGCGTCTTCTGGCTCAAAATGAAAGTTGGAACCAATCCAAAGTTTTATTTTCACAGACACAGACAGAATCATACACATAGATCTTTTTAAAAAAGCTTTGTGTACAATTCAGTACACCTCAAAGCTGCATTTTCATAAAATACCTATATATAAAATTTTGGTGGAATACAATGCTTCTTTGTTATAGGTAGATGGTGGAAAAAGTAAAAGTTAATTATTACTCTATGATAAGAAAATCTCATGGTGCAAATTATTTCTATTTCACAATAAGCTGCTCGCATATGTTTACCTTGCTTTGATTGCAAAATCTGAATCCGTACAGAAAAAATCTCATGTGAAACATTCACATTGCTTTCTATGCCCCCTATGGATTGTTAGTGGTCATACAAATCATTCTAAATCTGATGCGAAACCTTTACATTACTTTCTATACACCCTGCCGATTATTAATGGGTATAAAAACATTGTTACTAAAACTTAATTTTTTATCTAGTTCATTTTAATCCAAAAAACTCTTTGGTTATAGATGTAAAGAGAACAGCGACAGTCAAATGTTTAAGAACTGGACAATATAAGTAGTATAGAAATGACAGAGCTGGCGCAGTTAATTTATGCATGGCTATTCATATGCAAATGAGCTCCCCCACCTCCTCCCTCCCCCACCTCCTCCCTCCCCCTCCCCCCCGCTGTGCCTTGGTAGTTTTAGCTGCACCTGCGGTCGTAAATCATGTTGAGTACAATGGAGGCTTGACAGTTAGGTAATTAAGGCTGTCAATCAACTGTAAAAACGAACAAAGGGGTCATAAATTTAAGGTTCTGTAACAAAGGCAAGATGTTTTTCCTACCCATTCCACATCCGGCCACTTCTGCACCTGGTCAGTTACCCGCCCCCACTTCCATTGTGTGTGTCGAACACGTGGCATACTCGTTCCACTAGCTTTTAACAAAAGAACAATGCTTGCCCTTCAGCTGTCAAAATGAACAAAGCCCATGATGAATTAGGGTTGTAACAAAGCCTGACCCTTTCCATTGTGTAAGAGATTCTATTGTGTGTGCCTTTCTATTGTCCGATGCAAGCATTCTTTAGAAAGACCACCTGGCAACCCAATAACAAAGCCTGACCCTTTCCATTGTGTAAGAGATTCTATTGTCCTTGGCAAGGCTAGTTTAGAAAGACACCTGCAGCGTTCCCATTGTTTGGCCACCTGCTAGTTTAACAAAAGAATTCGAGGGTTGCTTTATACTCGTCCTGTCCTTGTTTGTGTGAAAGAGAGAGAAACTTGTTTACCAACTCTGCGTGACGTCATACTTTAGAAAGACACCTGCTCCATAACAAAGCCTGACCCTTTCCATTGTGTGAGAGATTCTATTGTGTGTGCCTTTCTATTGTTCTGTGCAAGGCTAGTTTAGAAAGACACCTGCAGCGTTCCCATTGTTTGGCCACCTGCTAGTTTAACAAAAGAATTCGAGGGCTGCTTTATACTCGTCCTCTCCTTGTTTGTGTGAAAGAGAGAGAAACTTGTTTACCAACTCTGCGTGACGTCAGGTCGGCCATCATGATTTTGCCTGAGGGAGTTCTCCCCGATGTTTTACGACCTCCTACGAATATATCCGAGCATAGTTAACAAGCATTCTGTTTCAGCCAACGACTCCGAAAAGCATCTAATATACATTTCATTACGTGCATTAAACCTCTGAGTGATATCCATAGATCGGTGTTCGATTCTTACTGTAATCAAAAGTTTATTGCTAATGAGAAATTAATGATTGATATTATTATATCATTACCCTAATTAATAAAAAGGCGTTCAGAGAATTCTAGCTCGAGTCTTACCAAGTGAAACTCTAACGCGTAATAACTATTAAACTATGCAAGGTCAGATTAAAAAAATGTATTTATCAATTATAATTTAATTTTTTATACATCATCATCCTAATTAATGAAAGACCGTTCAGAGGACCCTAGTTCGAATCTTACCCTGCAAACTCTAATGTGTAACATCTAGTAAATTACGGATGCGTACTCTAAAAATATATTAAACACATGCGTATACATAGGTATCCAAGTTGATATTTTCTTAGGGTAAAACATTATTATATCATTACCCTGATTAAAGCCCGTTCAGAGGTTTCTAGTTCGAGTCTTACCCTGCAAGCTCTATGCCTACTAACTATTTAATTACGGAAGCGTGCACAATAAGATTAAAAATGTATTTAACAAATATAATTTAATTTTATACATTACGCTGTTTTAATGAAAGGTATTCTTAGGAACCCAGAAGCCCATAGTTCGAACCTTACCCAGCGAAACGCCATAATAAATACTAAATTATTGAAGAGTGAACGGGTCAGATTAAAATGTGTTTAACAAATATAATTTAATATACACGACATTACAATGTTTAACGATCTGTATTCTTAGGAACCAGAGGTCAATAGTTCGAATCCTGCCCTGCGAAACGCTATAATAACTATTAAACTATGCACGGGCATATTAAAAATGTATTTATCAAATATAATTATTTATATTAAACCCCTGCGTATACTTAGATATTCCGATGCCTAGACACGATTCTTTATTTTCTTTCTCCACAACTTGTACACATCCAGGCGCTCCCATATACACGAGCACATGTGCATACATCAACAGGCATACACAGGTGCATGCATGCACACACATGCATATACATGTAACGCAACAATTATCTCTTTCAAACAGAGATATCAAAAACCTTTACGTGCATTGCCTCTCTATAATAAAAGTTTTCATTTCCCTCACTGAATCATTTATTCTCTTGCATAGAAAAACACATTCATCCCCCCCCTCCCTATAGATCGCTTCCCCCACCGATCCTCTCTGCAAGTCACTGCATGTGTTAGAAGAACCGGTTTTTCTAGCCGCTATATATAAGCAGCCCTTCTCGCACTGCTCTGAATATTATTCGAGGTGTAATCGAGTCGATAATACAATGGACGATTTTTGGAGTGAATGCGGAGAAGAATCATACCATTATACATATTATCATAAAGAGTCGTGTAATGGCATCATGCATTCTATAGTGTGTAACATGCCTTCCTATCATGACCAGATGACTTCTCGAGGCATATGCACAGACAACTGCCCTGTCTACAAAAGAAGCATCATGTAAGTATCGTTTTTATTATTGAATGCAAGCTCTAAAAAGAATGCAATTGTTCTCTAAAGAAGAGTGAAAAATTAAAATGGTTCATTCTATTGTACCTTCTTTCTTTCCAGAGAAACTGATACCGAAAGTGAGGTTGAGATGCTCAGCCTCATTTCAAATCACGGCTCTCTGTGGCATTCAGAGTACTGCAATGGGTATACTCACTCTGTACTGTGTGCAAAACCAGAGGTGCACGACAAGATGGCGTCATACTTTCCATGCAATGAGAGCTGCAGTGTATTCCTCTTCAGACAGAGAAATTTAAAGTGAGTACCTCTTTAAATATGTATCATTATTGTACATTGGTATTGTCATATACGTAACTTCAGAGAACATTAATGTAAACATTAATTGTATGCGATACTAACATACATTACATGCTACTATAGTACAAGAGCAGTTGCATACGACTAACACTGGAAATTATAATGACTTTTGCAGAATTCAAATGACGACACCAGCGCCTAAAACCGAGGTAGATTCCGATGATAAAGAACCAGAAGATATAGTGGAATATCCCATTGCACAGCAGTATGCTAAACACGTAGATGAGGAACAGGATTCCAATTCACAGCAGGCGGGGGATCTAACACAGACGACCTCCGAGTCTCCCCTTGGAAAGCCTGCAGAACTCGGGAAAACATTGATGTGAGTATTTTCACATATATAAAAATCATTGTTTCATTTTAAGTGTACACTAACAGAAATTTAATTCTTTTCAGGTTACCTTAACTTCACCCAAGCACTTTTCTAAGACCTTCATTGTGTAATGTTTCAGGCGGTGCAATAAGGGGAAGAAGAAGAAGAGGAACAGCTTTGCAGACCTGCAAAGGAGGCTGACGCTATTGGAGGATAGAATAAGCAACATCGAGACGCCCAAGAAACATGCCGGTAAGAAGCGTGTGCCGAGACGTCTACATCTCGAAAAGGCGCAGCATTAACATAGGATTCTTCTATGATCTTCCAGTGCTTTTAGTGAAAAACACAGACAAATTTGTATACATGACAATTCAAGACTGGGTGATAATTCGTGAGAGTCTTCCTACATTCAGTGCATTCCTCCAAACGAGAAAGTATCCGCGTGTGGAATATTGTGAAAATATTCTTTTTTCTTATAATATTGTTGCTTATATGCAAGAGACAGAAATAAAATTTTTGAACACTAATTTAAATGATTGTGAAATATTTTTAAATAGAGATGAAATTTGCAGGCTAAAAAGACTTGTACCGTTTATAGACTACCATTTAGGTAACATAACTGATGCAAATGTAATGCAATATTTTGGAACGAGGAGTTGGAGGAAGAAAGTGATGGAAATGCAGGATAAATAATGACAATAAAAAGAATGAAAGTATGTTTTTACATAGTGTTTTTATTCATTAATAATCCTTACATTGCTAATGAAAAAACAAATCCTTACAATGATTAGTTTAAAATAAAAGCTGCATCACATGAGTCAGAGGCTTGTATGTAAATACTTTATCGTGAATTATCAAACAATACAAAGTGGTCTGTGCAGGAATATTTGCACTAGCTTGAATTTCTATTCTAATGTTAACAGCACCATTTACAACTTCCTCTGGTTGATGTGAGCAATCTATAACAAATATAGGAGCAAATTTAAGAAAATCTTTTCTCTTCAATAAAGGATAGTTCTCTTTTTCATAATAAGAGTTTTGAAACTTTGAGTACATATCATACAAGGATGCAAATCTAGAGTTTCCAAAATCCAAATTCATGTCGTGATAGGGATAACATTCGCTATTAAGATAAATTCTCAAATTAGTTATGTTACAATGATCAAAAAGAGAACCGTCTTTAGATGCATTACTCGATCTTAAAGTTTGAGCACCCAAAATGACAAATCTCGGCTTCTCCATTTTTGATGTTGTGGCGACATTCCAAGTGAATGATTTAGTTTGCGGCACAGCAGGTTGAGTATGCAGATCCATGGTCCTAAATGGGAGATACAGCGCCTTGTCCGACTTGACAATCTTGAGAATTTCAACCTTTTCAGCATCAGAAAGTCGTATCACTGGCATTCTCCACTCGATTCGTGCAAGTTTAACGCTTGCATTCTCTTCACCCTCAGGCGCTATAATACAGTTTTTAGAGTCCTTGGATCGAATCAGCACCAACTCAAACTTGCTATTGAGTATGAGTTCCTTGTGGTCGTCAGCAAATCCCAGAAGCATCGAAAGCGGTACTATGGCGTTGAAGGCTCCATTTGCTGTATTCACAATGTCCATGTCTTCTCCAGGATAGCACCATCCAGCATTCAGCAAGCGATCAGACTCCATTGGATTGAGAGCAGCATAGTTGCGTAAAGTTGAGGCGATCCCGGGGTTCCTGGTTCGATCAATAGTTGAGCCGTTCATATCCAGTCGAATCTCCTCAAACATGAATGCAATAGCGTTATTGGTAAGCTTTGCAGTAGTAGCTGTTCCATTAGGTTTAGTAATACTCCCCTCGATGTATAGATAACTTCGATTAGGTAAAGTATATAAATCCTCAGCTTGACAAGGGATTCTAATTTCATCATTAGCGTCCAGAGCCGATGTATTATACGGTAAAAACACATGTTCCTCTTCTTTAGTGATCTTGTCATCGAATGTCGGTGCGCTGGTAACATTGAAGATGTCCATGATTATAGAAGTCTAAAGCCCAATACCTGGAGGAAGTGTCGATTGCGTGATGTTAACCCTCCGGGTGTCAAGGGTAGAGTATGATGTGTGCGTTGAATCACTCCCTTATTATATCCTCGCCGTCGTTGACTTCTTCTAAAATCTATTGGCATTGCAACGGATGTGAAGCCTTATGCTTATATCCTCGTTTCTAAAGTCAATGATATTACCACTTTGGTCCACTACACGAAGACTAATTTGCTCTATAGCGTTGGTGTTTATGATTGGAAGGTAAATTGGATTTGACGGCTCTTGAGAAATATGATATCCAGGCGGAACAGAAGGGAAAAACTCGTAGATCGAGTGGCCGCTTTTACCGTCGATGAAAGAGCCTGTTGCAATACTGCACTCGATTCGAATGATGCTCACCTTAAATATATTCACCAGGTAATCAGATTCAGACAGCTGATTAGCTGGAATAACTTTACCTCTGAAGCCCAGTAGCGAGCCTATAGAACGATCACCGGAAAAATCAATAGTGAAAGGGCACTTAATTTCAGCCTTCATTGTGTTATTATTAGGTCTAATAAAGAAGACATTCTCATCTACACCTAGCTTATCTCTGATGTATTCATTAATATCAGAAATCTCATAAGTTCCATCAGGTATATCAATGATCTTAATTTCATCATTGTGCATGTAATGAAATTGATTATTACTCCAATCAACATTAGGAATTGAATAGAAGGTTTCAAAATTCAGTAGAGCAATCTCATAATGATACTTTGGATCTAACTGAAGAGGAGGATTCAGGTATGTAGTAAGCACAGACTCATTGCCACTGACTGCAATAGTGTAACTCATTGCGATAGAAATTGCAAGCACAAGTGCCCACAGATGACTGAGCTGAAGCTCTGAAACCTCTTAGTGTTATACAGTACCTTAACATCTCTGAGGTACCTTTCTATCTCTTTTGGAGGCTTTAAGTTTCCAAAGCTATCGAAATAAAATGACACGTTGCCATCCTTCTTTATAGCAACCCAATGAGTGCCTTCATTCTCTGAAGTATCGAGATTAACAATAATTCTCTCTCTGTAACGAGGTCTTGAGGGTAGCTGATCGATCATGTATACACCCCTAAAATGAGGAATCTTTAAA
Organism: Deroplatys truncata; assembly: GCA_030765065.1. Taxonomy (NCBI): domain Eukaryota; kingdom Metazoa; phylum Arthropoda; class Insecta; order Mantodea; family Mantidae; genus Deroplatys; species Deroplatys truncata. Next base: position 28,209,697 of record CM060980.1, read on the forward strand.
CGTCGGGCATACAAGTCGAGGTCTATGTTACTTAATGCTTTTTCCGGGACAAGTATAGCCCTCTGCCGGAGTTTTTTGAATTTCCTTTCTTGCTCGGCCTCCTCTTCCTTTCGGTGTTCCTCGCCTTATTCTTCTTCTTCTTCACTCGTAGGCCTTTCCCTCTTGCTTCAATTTCTTTGTTATGTCTCATCATTTCAGCAAGTTGTTTATCCGCGGCCTTTTTCTTATTTACAGCAGAGGCTATTTGTGCAGCGCCTCCAGCGGCGGCTCCTAGTGCTGCAATAATTGGTATGAGTGGTAGAAATCCTCCTCGTTTCTTCTTCCTGGATCCAGCACCAACAGCTACCTTACCCTTCATGATGGTTGTTACTAGTCGGGCTGCCAACCTTTCACCTAATGTAGCATCAGATGATTGCACTCTTTTCCAGGCCTTTTCAGCCAAGATTTTGTCGGCAACGTTCCTCGAAGCAGAGTCCTTATGCTGTGCGTAGGCTATGTCGTGAAGCTTACACGCTTCGTCTAAAGGATTTATTCCGGGGTCTCCTCTCTTTAGTCTTTTTTCTAGCTTTGTCCCAGGTCCACAGTATCTGTAACCAGGCAAATGTGCTTCAAATGGCAGCAGGTTAATGAGAGAGTTAATTAAACCGGAACCTCTTGAGACCTTAACCCCCTTAGCGCTCATGGTACACTAATCGATTTTAATGGCACATAGTTCTTTTATACTCTGTCATTGCTTACATTTATTAGCATATATACATTAAGGATGATTTATTTTATTTTAGTTGCTACGATGGAGCTGGTGAAGCAAGATTGCTCGCTGCCTATCCAGGTGCTAGACTTTGAAAGTGACTTTAGACGCGATCGTCACGGGAAGCTGTTTCCAGGCAATGTTAGAGCGCTAATTCTAGGTAGCTCCAGTGCTGGAAAAACAAATGTATTACTCAATATGATACTCCACGAGAATGGACTACGCTTTGAAAATGTGTACATTTATTCAAAGTCGCTATACCAGCCAAAGTATCAATATCTTGTTAAGCTGCTTGAAAACATTGAGGGTATAGGAGTGTATACTCACGAAGACGGTGAAAGCGTCTTGCACCCATCAGAAATTAAAGAAAATTCAATCTTTATATTTGATGACGTCATCACTGAAAAGCAAGACAAGATTGCATCCTTTTACAGCATGGGCAGACATCGAAATGTAGATTCAATATATCTAGCACAATCCTATGCCAAAGTCCCAAAGCATTTAATTAGAGATAATGCGAACATGATTATACTCTTTAGGCAAGATAATTTAAACTTGAAACATGTATATGAAGATTACGTAAACACAGATATGACGTATACTGAATTTAAAGATTTGTGCAAAGGTGTTTGGGAGAGCTCTACAGAAGGAAGACCTTTTATGGTAATAGTTCCCGAATTTCCGATGAATGACGGTCGATATAGGTGCGGATTCGATGTATATATTAAAGTTGTTAATAAAGAAATTGCTCATTCATAGTTCATCATGAGTATTGACAGGTTTGGATCACAGAGGGCTGCTCCAGTGAAAAGATCGCTACATCAATTTACCATAAACAGAGATGGAAAAGGAAATTACCAATTCAGGAACAAGAGACTGTGCATTGTTCAGGATCCTGAGGAGGACGACGACGCAAGCACTAAACGCTACGTGGATACGCTTACGTCTTCTACTGAAAATCGAATGCAGGAGTTCACGGAAAAAACGACATATCAGCGCATGGGCGAACTTCAAACTACGCTTAGGGATCACATCCAGAAGTCGCTAGACGTGCAACATGATGCTCTAATGGAATATCTGAATAAAAATACCCTTAAACGCGACGATGGAAACAACATTATCCTGGATTCTATAAGATTGAAGATAATGCTGCCACCTCAAGAGGACTATGACGTGCCAAATAAGAAGCATGTATTAGAATATATAAGTGCAAGAACACCACCGCTCGATTCAAGCGGTAACGTTTCATTCCAAAAAAGAAGGCTAATTGAAGTAGCAGATCCTGTCGATGACAGTGATGGAGCAACAAAAAAGTTTGTTAAAGTTCACGTGGGAAGGAAACAAAATGAAATACGCCAAGATTTAAACAACAGACTTGGTGCAATAAGTACCACAGTTACAGAAACAGTGGGAAAACACATGGAAACTATGGCGAACCGCCAGAAATCAATGGATGGGCATCTGACATCTGCAATGGATAATATCAATACCCTTAAAACACAAATGAAAGTCGTAAATTCATTAGTAGAGCAAATGAGAGGGGAACATGTAATTACACTGCAGTCGTTGCCTTTCAGAGGGAAATCACAGAGGTACATGTTAACAACAGGTCTTGAATATTACAAATCAAGCGTAAACGGCGAGATTGTTTCTTGCTATATGACGTCACCAACAGCTCCTACTGTAAGACCTGATACAATAATTGAAATAAATAACAAGTCTCTGAGAGCTCTACCTGCACCAATTGCAAATGGTGATAAACTAGCCTTCACTGCTCCTGCAAATCGTGTAAGGGACGGCCATTTTCTAAATATCGAGCTGAAAATCTCTTATAAACTGAAGTCTGCTAAATAAATAGGGTATATATTAAGGTGAAAGTCTAATTTCAGTGTCATTTCAAGATGGACAGCGAGTGCATACGACTTAAAGAATCTGTAGCTATGCACACGAAGGCTATAAGAGAAAAGTTACGTTCTCTTAAAGGTCAGCAGTTTGAAACCCAGAGAGTGATGAGTGAAGCTCTTCAACCAGTGACAGATCCGCTTCAAGATATACTTGAAATACAGAAAAAGAATACTACAAGCAAGGAGGAATCACCGAAAGACATGAAAGATGAGAAACTCTACAACTACCTTAATAAAGTTCGAAAGAAGGACAAAAATGAAATAGATTCATCATATGGAGTACGATATGAGGATGGCAGCTACATGCTAGGCAACAAGATTATTGATTTCATCAATAATAAAGTTCGAATAGGGGACGAAACGTATGAAACCACGCCTGGATTGAAGGAACTCATCTTCAAGAGAATACCTGAAATGCATGCATACACCGAGGATGACCTTGAAACATACAGTAAAATACTTAAAGCAACACATGTTCATCGAAGAAACTTCAGCAAGCACGGGCCGCTGAGATCGGGTAATTCCTACAAGTATAAAAGCGTTATACGTCCTCTAGTAACGAAACACAAGGGATTAGGACTACAGTGGAAAGAACATCGCCCTAATACGAGGCAAGACTACATCTACTGGACCGACCCTAATGATCTGGTGGATCGCCTTAGGCTACTTGTGGCATCCAGAGACGCAGGCAATAACAATCATACTCAAGAAATTGAAGAGATTATTCAAGAACTAAAAGCGGCAAAGGTTATAGCATGACATCAGTGAAGCAACATATAGCAAGCGAGCTCCATGCTCCAGCCCGGAGAAACTTCATGCGTCGAAAGATTATCAGCAAGGGGCTCCACGACTTGGTGCAGATCGACTTGGTGGAGATGATACCGCATGCAAAAATCAATAAGAATTTCAAGTACATCATCATTGCAATCAACTTCTACTCTAAAATGGCATATGCGAGACCTCTAAAGGACAAGACAGGACTTCAAGTTGCAAAGGCTATGGAAGATATACTGCAAGAAATGATAACCCCGCCCAAGAACATACAGAGTGATAATGGAAAAGAATTTTATAATAAACATTTTAAAAATTTAATGGCAAAATATAACATCAATCACTACAGTACCTATACCCATGTGAAGACAGCTGCTGTTGAACGATTAATAAGAACTTTAAAAAATATGATGTATCGCGAATTTCTAGCCAATGGATCATACAAGTGGCTAGACCTTTTACCTCAGATCATTGCAAGATATAACAACACTTACCACTCCACTATTCGAATGAAGCCTATAGAGGTGAAGAACAATGATCTTCTTCTGACTGTTTACAACTACACTCAAGATCGAAAAGAGAAGAGAGGGGCAAGAAAGTTTAGTGTTGGTGATTATGTGAGGATATCAAAGGACAAGGGACATTTTGAAAAGGGCTTTGAAGCTAATTGGAGTGTTGAAATATTTCAAGTTGTTCATGTGAATCACACCAATCCCGTTACATACATGCTAAAAGGTAATGATGGTGACGAGATAAAGGGGTCCTTTTATGGTCATGAACTGCGACCTACACTGTACCCTAATACATTTCTGGTAGAGAAAGTATTACGCAGGCAGGGAAATAGGATTCTTGTAAAGTGGTATGGATTCCCTAATACTCAATGGATTGACAGAAAGGATTTATTGTAGAAAAATAATAATGAAAATAAAGAGGCTTTCATTCCACAATAATGCGTGTTTTTTTTTATTTCACTGTATATATATTGTGTTAAACAAGAAAATCACTATTTAAAAACATTTGGTGTTTACAGGGTTTACATGATTAAAAATCAATAAGTTGTTTTAAGTAAAAAAAATCATAAACAAAAAAATTACATATATATATACAACATTATCATTTGCATTTTTTTAGGTCAATCTTTATATATACACACACTCACACACACACACACAATATATATACATGATAAAAAACACTCGCTCACTAGACTGCATTTTTACATACATTTTATAAAACTAAAAATCAATAAATTAATAAATAGAAGAGCTAAACATTTACATTATCCATGTACATATATAAATACACACATACACAACCACTCACGCATACACCTATACACACGCATACACACGCACATAAAAGCAATTTGTTTAAAAACTTCACAACTCAAAATTTACACAACTAAAAATTTACATATATACATCTAAGGGTCAGTCATACTCAGACAATAGTGACCCCAGGCAATTGTCTGGTCTGAACCTTCAATCAGTTTTCTCTTATCGTCTCTACCACAGAGAGCGACCTTATTCATTTCTATGGTCGAGACTTTATGTTTGAAACTTCGAAATGTTGTTGTTTTTGTTAAAACTTTTTTTCTAATATCATTTAGACAGCCGAAATAGTACTCAAAATTTATGTTGCGCATGCCGGTCTTGTTGATGCCCTTTGCTTTCATCATAGTTTGGTCCTCGTGCCTGTATGCATATAACTTGGACCTTAGCCCAACATATTCTATCATAGGGATTCCTGCAAGCTCATCCTTGAACAGGCCGATGACTTTCTTGTTTTGCGGTGTAATTCCATAGCTGTTTTGTGTTTCGTAATTTGATGTGTCAAAATCCTCTTGATTTTCCTTAATAAATTTGTATATGTCGCTTGAGGTTTCCAGAATAAATGAATCCGTATCCATGTAATTTAAAATTAAATCTTCTAGGCCTGGCTTCAATATATTGTAATAAAAACTGTACATGATATGCTTGGATATATCAAGGATGGCTTGCCCTATGTAGATGGGTTTGTTCATGTAAATTTCCTCTCTGGCAAGTTCTATCCCTACAAGATTTTCCGCAAATAAAATGCTCCGAACGTAAGTTGGTCGCGCTGTCAATTTCTTGCATTGCTTCCAACTTGTAACGATACGGAAGTCATTGTATTTGCGCACATTCTCAATAAATTTGCCATATACAGAGTTGTTCATTTTCTTCCATAAATTCTGACCGAATTTGGAAGTTTCCCTTGCACGTCTCTCTGTATTTATATTGATGTAGGTTTTCAGCCATTCTGACTGATCATATGCAACCACTCTATGGATCTTCTTTAACTTCATGCCCAAGTCAATGCACTGCTGGAGGTTTCTATAGTGCAAGGTATATTTCTCTTTGTTCTCTAGTGTTGCCAGCAGTTTCTTGTATTGGCCTCCAGGTGGTATCTCACTTTTCGGGCAGAGAGGAAGGTTATTGTGCTCATCATGTAGGTGCTCAGGGTACTCGAGGTCGACTTCCAAAACGTATCCAGTTGGGGAATCAGGAGCAACAGCAAAGAAGTTTATGTTTAAAATTTCTTCTGGCAGAAGCCATCTGAGGTTCTTGTGTGGCATATGGCTCGCCATTGAAGCCCCATATAAATTGTTTATGTCGAGATATGCCAAATATAAGTCTTTTTGTGTCTGTTTATGTCCAGGAAGGTACTTGTTGTTTGCTTTAGCATGCCTCTTTGACACTGTGCACATTCCGCCCCTGATTCCTCCCTCAAAGAATTTGATCATTTCCTCATCATGGATGAGGTCAAGCTTGACCTGAGTCACCTTGAGCATTGCATCAAATGCAAGTCCTGGTAGGGTATAGTACCAGCAGGGGTCCAAGTTATATACCTCCAGAGAGAGGTCCCTAAACTTCTCGAATGCATCGGCCAACAAGAGCGTATCCGTTTTCAAATAGAGGTCGCTGTATTCGCCTAGATTGCCAATGTTGAAAGTGTTCCAGACTTTGACAGCATGGTTGTATTCCCCTTGTGTTATATTGTCAAAATTTTCAATTGAAGGGAGTGCTGTTTCCTCTAGTTTTGAAGGAGAGTCAACGTAGCTATAAGGGAATATTCCCTTAGATCTCACTAACTGCTGATGTTCAGGATCGGGATACTCAGAGTTTGTGATCTTGAACTCATCACTACTCAGCATGCAGGCTAAACTAGATAGCTTATCGTCCAAGAACTTAAAGCTATCTAGAAACCTGAAAAAGATAGTCCTGTACTTTTTGCTGAATGATATATATCGCTCAGAGGAGTTTGAGATACACGAAATGGGGTGATCATCATATGCCAGGTGTTGCATCAGGAAATGACTGTCATAATTGCTAAGACAATGAAAAAAGATGGGTATAAAGTTAGGTACCCGTCTATTTAAATTGCATGCATTATGAGCAGCCCCCAGGAATACACCGGTCACATGGCAGTGGTCACGTACCTTCAAGTCATCTACCTCAAACTCCTTCTTGCATATGTGGCAATGACGAGCATTATCGAAGTCAGCCACGTCCTGAGCAGTCAAGGTCATTTCTTCATTGCGGCTATATTGCTCAATAACCATGTCGGCTATTGACCTAAGCTCAATAAAGAACTCCTTGATTGCATCAGGACCTCTGAATAGCTTAAATCTCGACAATGAATCATCATGGCGACATACAAGCTTAAGCGATATAGAAATAGCCTCATGATGCTGGATAGCCCGAGTCCAGCTCTGATTAGCCGACGGTTCACAGGACTGAACTCGGGCTAACACGCTCTCAATATCGGCATACACAACAAAATTTACAGGACTACCCTTCGAGTATGATGAGAACTCAATCACTTCACCCTGATTAGGCATTTTGAGCACCTGGCACTGCATGCACTTCAATTGATGCTTTTTAAAGGCACCTTCAGTATTGAAGTGCTTCAGGCAGGGCTCGCATACCCATTGTTTCCCATCATGTTTACTGAGTTGCCTTGAAATCAGTTTTGACATATCCTTAATCAGGCAGTAGTGAGATCTTCCATCTTGTTCAATTAGTAATAGGTTAACAGTTAATTCTTTCCTGCTGCTGGTTTGGTATAGTGGTATAATTGCGCACTCCCTTTCTATTCCAAATACTGAAACTGATATTCCGTTGTTTTGCTGTTCAAAGTCTGGAATCTGGTGTAGGCTAACAGGGAAGTTTATCCCGTTGTAGTTAAATGCAGTGAATAACTGTTTTGCAGGGTATTTGCTCGTTCTTTGACCATCGCGCTTTGCGGGATACTTTGCAGCGAGCAAACACCATGCAAAACAGTATTCATCTTCATTTTGTATGTTTATTACAGCTTTCTTGGCCTTGATAGCATTGGGTAACTCTATGTATCGCGATGCATTCAAGGGATCATAGAAGCTAGTTCCAATAACAAGAGCCCTGACAGCGAACAGAGATTTTGAGCTTGCACCTCCTTCGAAATTCGAGATGTTTTCTAGCATTTCATCGACCATAGAAGTGTATAAGGTATTGAGATTGCTTGATTGAAGACCCAGCTTTGTCTTACTATTGAAAAAGATGGTTTCTGCATGCTCTTTTTCAGGAGATTGTATTAGGTAGGTGATCTCTATGGAGGCATTTACTTTAAACCCAGAAGAGCTTCTCCCGAGTACAGAAACCATCTCTCCCAATACAAGATGTCTGCATTCCTGCAGAAATTGACCGGGGTCCGCTATCTCTAAAGAGTTTTCTATGCGGCTATTGAAAAGGCGGCCCTTGAACGCCGATTCAATAACGTTACACTCTAGCTGAGTATGACTAACCTTTAGTTTTTTGGTGATGTTCCTGTACTCGGTGTCGTCACTATCGGAGTCAGCAGTGGTGGTTGGGTTGTCACAATGGTTGCGACCGATGCCTGATGGCCCTGCAACTGGTGATGGAGGAGCCATAGAAGATCCTGGGCGGGCGAGGGGGCTAATGGCTTGTCCGTGTTCCTCTTCAGCCTCGTGAGGTCTTTTGGTACCCCGGAGCATTGCATCCTCAGGCTCCGGGCTCATGACCACTATTGAAGGTTCTATAACAATAATAAAGTGGAATTAATTGGAATGTCAGTTGAAATAGAAATGCAAGAATATAAGTTTATTAAATCATTGAAGAAAAAATCTTAAAGTCACATGTTAATGTCACGATAATTATTTATATAATTGTATATTTTAATAAATAAAGAAATGAGTAAAAAATGTTGATTGAGAAAAGTTATGCGTTAACGTTACGATAATTATTATGTAATTGTATTTTAATCAATAAAAATGAGTAAAAAAAATTTTATTGAGAAAAGTTTTGGCTTAACGTTACGTTAATTATTTATGTAATGATGTTACTAGAATAAATGAAGTTAAAAAAACTCACCATTCAATTCACGAAGCATCTGCAGGTACACGGTCCTGTATGCACAATTTTCGCAAGTGCACACATCGATGGGAATAATCGCCCATGGATCTCCTACAAGCATCGGCGCAACATCCTCGAATCCAGGAGGTGGCGGGGTCAGGTAGTCCTGTGAAAAGATTGGCGAGGGCAGGCTACCAGCATCGTCCATCTCCCCCGCCCCGTCTGAAGTTGTTTCAGGAACTAGAACAAAGAAGCAAAGCAGAATTAGCTTCACATTGAATATTTTGATTGAAATGTGCTAGTAAATTAATCCTTCATTCCATTAATGAAGTTCTGAGTTGTTCTCTGGTTATACATTGATTAATGATAAAGATAATATTTCTAGAAAAAGTGTAATAATATATCTAAACTCACCGTTCGCTTCGTTAAGCATCTTTATTGCAGCAACTGGTATTCGCAGTTATTGCACATGCAACATTGGTCCGAAGCGCTGCCCATGCCTGCATTCACCCCTGTAACGGGAGTGACATCCTCAAAACCAGGTGGCGGCGGGATAATATAATCACCCCCCGATAAGATTGGTGACGGGGGGCTATTAAACATGTAAGTGCCTTGCAGCGGCATGTCTTGTATCAGATCCCCCGCCAGGGGTGTCGGCATGTTGTACATTGTGCTGTTATTAGCGGGCTCTCTATCGACTTGCATAAACTGGTTAAGTCGAGAGCCCGCTCCTCTGACGAGTGCCGCTCTTGCTACTCCCATTGATTTTGCAGTATTACCTGTGAAAAAGTTTAAATGTGTAAATTCAATTCTTTTTTATAATTGATAAAAGATGAATGAGTAGAGAAAGACGTGTAATATGAAATAAATGAGTAGAGGAAATCGTATGAATGTTAATAGAATGCTTTGTGAAAAAGTCGCATGAAGCTTTTCGGAAGAGGAACGTGTAGCGAAAATCATATGAATGTTAATAGAAGAATGCGAGGAGAAATCATGTGAATGTCAATAGAGAAATGAGTTGAGAAAACCATATGAATGTTTACAGAAGATGTAGAGAAAATCATATAAATGTTACAGAAGAATGTGTGTTGAGAATATCATGTGAATGTTTATGCATGAAGAACGTGTAACGAAAATCATATGAATGTTAATAGAAGAACGTGATGAGAAATCATATGAATGTTATTAGAGGAATGCTAATAGAAGAACGCGATGAGAAATCATATGAATGTTAATAGAGGAATGTGGCGGGAATATCATGAATGTTTGCAGAAGAAGAATGAGCGGAGAAATCATGTGAATGTCAATAGAGGAATGTATTGAAAAACCATATGAATGTTTTCAGAAGAAGAAGAACGCGTAGTGAAATCATATGAATGTCAGACGAATGTTTTGAGAAGATCATGTGAATGTTTATGCATGAAGAACGTGTAACGAAAATCATATGAATGTTAATAGAAGAATGCGAGTAGAACTCATGTGAATGTTTACAGAAGAAAGTGTAGCGAAATCGTATGAACGTTAATAGAGGAACACTGATTAGAGACTAAGTGTGAATGTTTATGTCTGTATCTAAAGAACTATTCTTACACCATTGATGAAAGCACTACATTTTTTAACAATTCTGATGTTAATTATTAAAGAAATGAAAAATTTAGATAAACAATATGGTATTCTTGCAATGATTCGTGTTTCACTTAGTCATGTAAAAAACTCACTCACCTTGCATTATGTAGATGATGATGAATGCAGTCTGGAAGACAATATCACTAAATTCGATGAAGCGAATCAATATACTTTAACTTAAAAGTCGCAGTGGCTTTCTTATGCGCCAGCGCTGGTTTATATAGGGAGCCTAGAGCCCCTCAGGCAATTTCAAGCGTTGGTGTGGCGGGGGGAGAGATGTTACACGTCACGTGATTATTGTATCCAATGACATCATCTCTTTCAGCGCATGCGCGCGTTGGCATGGCGGGGGAGAGATGTTACACGTCACGTGACATCGTCTCTTGCAGCGCATGCGCAGAGAGAAGTAGCCCTCGGGCAATTCAGGTGACGCTTGGAAGTCGGGGGGTGGAATGGGAGAAGAAAGAAAATAAAGAATCGTGTCTAGGCATCGGAATATCTAAGTATACGCAGGGGTTTAATATAAATAATTATATTTGATAAATACATTTTTAATATGCCCGTGCATAGTTTAATAGTTATTATAGCGTTTCGCAGGGCAGGATTCGAACTATTGACCTCTGGTTCCTAAGAATACAGATCGTTAAACATTGTAATGTCGTGTATATTAAATTATATTTGTTAAACACATTTTAATCTGACCCGTTCACTCTTCAATAATTTAGTATTTATTATGGCGTTTCGCTGGGTAAGGTTCGAACTATGGGCTTCTGGGTTCCTAAGAATACCTTTCATTAAAACAGCGTAATGTATAAAATTAAATTATATTTGTTAAATACATTTTTAATCTTATTGTGCACGCTTCCGTAATTAAATAGTTAGTAGGCATAGAGCTTGCAGGGTAAGACTCGAACTAGAAACCTCTGAACGGGCTTTAATCAGGGTAATGATATAATAATGTTTTACCCTAAGAAAATATCAACTTGGATACCTATGTATACGCATGTGTTTAATATATTTTTAGAGTACGCATCCGTAATTTACTAGATGTTACACATTAGAGTTTGCAGGGTAAGATTCGAACTAGGGTCCTCTGAACGGTCTTTCATTAATTAGGATGATGATGTATAAAAAATTAAATTATAATTGATAAATACATTTTTTTAATCTGACCTTGCATAGTTTAATAGTTATTACGCGTTAGAGTTTCACTTGGTAAGACTCGAGCTAGAATTCTCTGAACGCCTTTTTATTAATTAGGGTAATGATATAATAATATCAATCATTAATTTCTCATTAGCAATAAACTTTTGATTACAGTAAGAATCGAACACCGATCTATGGATATCACTCAGAGGTTTAATGCACGTAATGAAATGTATATTAGATGCTTTTCGGAGTCGTTGGCTGAAACAGAATGCTTGTTAACTATGCTCGGATATATTCGTAGGAGGTCGTAAAACATCGGGGAGAACTCCCTCAGGCAAAATCATGATGGCCGACCTGACGTCACGCAGAGTTGGTAAACAAGTTTCTCTCTCTTTCACACAAACAAGGAGAGGACGAGTATAAAGCAGCCCTCGAATTCTTTTGTTAAACTAGCAGGTGGCCAAACAATGGGAACGCTGCAGGTGTCTTTCTAAACTAGCCTTGCACAGAACAATAGAAAGGCACACACAATAGAATCTCTTACACAATGGAAAGGGTCAGGCTTTGTTATGGAGCAGGTGTCTTTCTAAAGTATGACGTCACGCAGAGTTGGTAAACAAGTTTCTCTCTCTTTCACACAAACAAGGACAGGACGAGTATAAAGCAACCCTCGAATTCTTTTGTTAAACTAGCAGGTGGCCAAACAATGGGAACGCTGCAGGTGTCTTTCTAAACTAGCCTTGCCAAGGACAATAGAATCTCTTACACAATGGAAAGGGTCAGGCTTTGTTATTGGGTTGCCAGGTGGTCTTTCTAAAGAATGCTTGCATCGGACAATAGAAAGGCACACACAATAGAATCTCTTACACAATGGAAAGGGTCAGGCTTTGTTACAACCCTAATTCATCATGGGCTTTGTTCATTTTGACAGCTGAAGGGCAAGCATTGTTCTTTTGTTAAAAGCTAGTGGAACGAGTATGCCACGTGTTCGACACACACAATGGAAGTGGGGGCGGGTAACTGACCAGGTGCAGAAGTGGCCGGATGTGGAATGGGTAGGAAAAACATCTCGCCTTTGTTACAGAACCTTAAATTTATGACCCCTTTGTTCGTTTTTACAGTTGATTGACAGCCTTAATTACCTAACTGTCAAGCCTCCATTGTACTCAACATGATTTACGACCGCAGGTGCAGCTAAAACTACCAAGGCACAGCGGGGGGGAGGGGGAGGGAGGAGGTGGGGGAGGGAGGAGGTGGGGGAGCTCATTTGCATATGAATAGCCATGCATAAATTAACTGCGCCAGCTCTGTCATTTCTATACTACTGCTATATACTGGCTTTACTGTTTCCATGCAATCGCGAGAAACAACTGAATGTTGACATGTTTTAAGAGAATCGCCAGGTAATGAATTATTCGAACTATTAATACGGTAATCTCAGAAATAGATTATGCCACAAAAAAGTTATTTGAAATAAATTGTGTCTTTTAAAGGGTTCTACATTTTGACTTTCTCTACGACGTATAGTAAGTAGGGAAAGTATTGTATTCCACCCAAAAATTCGATATCAAGATTTCACCATAAATAAATGTTTTGAGGCCTCCTGAATCCAAAAAAATCTGATGTGTTACACTCCATGACTTTCTCTACTCTTGTACAAACTATTTATACAAACGCTTATTCTCCATATGCTTCATGTTAATCGAGATAAACATTTGCAGACTCTATCTTATTGCTAATTTTCTTGTAGATGTAAGAGGAATATATATTTACAAGGGCAATATACAAATACAGTGGCCTTTAAGCACATACATATCTCTTATTAACTGGTTGCTAGGTGCAGCACAATTCTCTTTGCCACAGATTAATATTCATTGCATATCGAAGACAAAAAAAATCTGATGTGTTACACTCACATGACTTTCTCTACTCTTGTACAAACTATTTTTACAAACGTTTATTCTCCATATGCTTCATGTTACTCGAGATATCGAGATGTTAATCTTATTGCTAATTTTCTTGTAGATGCAAGGGGAACATGGTAGGTTATAAGCGATAGTCAAATATTTTAAGCGCTGGTTGCTATGTGGCGCATTATATTCTGTTTGCATATCCAGGACATAAAAAATTGAATAACGAATTTGAGAAAAAGTATAAGTATTGGAAAATTTAAGGAAATAACAAGCAATATCTCGAAGATGGTTCACTCAACTAAAAAACTGTATATGACATAAATTGTGTATTTTAACGCGATCTACATTTTTTGTGTAGTAAACTTTTGTCTATCTCTTATGGTTTACCAGTTATGCAAAAGTCGTTCACAATAAAGAATACTTTTGGAGACATTCCCAGGAAATTCAAGATATACATTTTATTTGACATAAAAATATCTTAAACATATGATATTTTAATCAAAATCGTTAGAGCCATTTTTGAGAAAATTAAAATTTTCGAAAAATCTTCCATGAAGAGGGTACTCTGGGGTGGGAGGATTTTCTTGAAAAACTTCGTGTCGCATCCTTGGAAGATACTAAACCCAAATACCAAGTTTGGTGTTTATCCGACTGTTCGTATCATGAGTTATGCTGTTCACAGACCCACAGACACACACACAGACACACAGACACACACGGACATGTTTCCAAAAATGCTTTTTTTGGCTTCAGGGGGTCTCAAAACATGTATTTCCGGTGAAATCTCGATATCGAATTTTTGGGTGGAATACAATACTTCCCCTACTTACTATACGTAGTAGAGAAAGTAAAAATGAATAACGAATTCCCATTTGAGAAAAGTATTGAAAAATTTAAGGGAATAACAAGTAATATCTCGAAAATGGTTCACTCAACAAAAAAAATGTATATGATATAAATTGTGTATTTTAACGCGTACTACATTTTTTGTGTAGTAAAATTTTGTCTATCTCTTATGGTTTACCAGTTATGCAAAAGTCGTTCACAATAAAGAATACTTTTGGAGACATTCCCAGGAAATTCAAGATATACATTTTATTTGTCATAAAAATATCTTAAACATATGTATTTTAATCAAAATCGTTAGAGCCATTTTTGAGAAAATTAAAATTTTCGAAAAATCTTCCATGTAAAGGGTATTCTGGGGTGGGGGGATTTTCTTTAAAACCTTCGTGTCGCATCCTTGGAAGATACTGAACCCAAATACCAAGTTTGGTGTATATCACACACACGGTCATGTTTCCAAAAATACTTATTACTTTCTCTACTACGTATAGTAAGTAGGGGAAGTATTGTATTCCATCCAAAAATTCGATACCGAGATTTCACCGGAAATACATGTTTTGAGACCCCCTGAATCCAAAAAAGCATTTTTGGAAACATGTCCGTGTGTGTGTCTGTGTGTGTGTCTGTCTGTGTGTCTGTGAACAGCATAACTCAGAAACGAACAGTCGGATAAACACCAAACTTGGTATTTAGGTTCAGTATCTTCCAGAGATGCGATACGAAGACTTTCCAGAAAATCCCCGCACTCCAGATTACCCTTTACATGGAACATTTTTTCGAAAATTTTAATTTTCCGAAAAACGGCTCTAACGATTTTGATTAAAATATCATATGTTTAAGATATTTTCATGACAAATGAAATGTTTATCTCGAATTTTCTGGGAATGTCTCCAAAAGTATTCTTCAATTTGAACGACTTTTGCATAACTGGTAAACCATAACAGATAGACAAAATGTTACTATACAAAAAATTAGATTGCGTTAAAATACACAATTTACGTCATATACATTTTTTGTTGTTGAGTGATCCATTTTCGAAATATTGCTTGTTATTCCCTTAAATTTTCCAATATTTATATTTTTTCTCAAATGGGAATCCGTTATTCATTTTTTATGTCCTGGACATACAAAGAGAATGGAATGCGCCACATAGCAACCAGCTCTTAAAAGATTTGAATATCGCTTATAACCTACCATATTCCCCTTGCATCTACAAGAAAATTAGCAATAAAATTGACATTTCGATATCTCGATTAACATGAAGCATATGGAGAATAAACGTATGTAAAAATAGTTGGTACAAGAGTAGAGAAGGTCATGTTGGTGTAGCACATCAGATTTTTTTAATACTTATTTTCTCAAATGGAAATTCGTTATTCATTTTTTTTATCTTGGATATGCAAAGAATATTAATCTGTGGCAAAGAGAATGGTGCTGCACCTAGCCACCAGCTATTAAGGTATATGTCGATGCTTAAAAGCTACTGTATTACTATATTGCCATTGCAAATACAAAACAATGAGAACTTTGTAGACCTTAAGCCATAGACAAATATTTTTAGAACTGGTCCTTATGTGTAAAATGTTATTCTCTTTGCATGTCAAAAGATCGTTTCTGCAAATGCTTATCACAATTAATATGAAATAGATGGAGAATAGGAGTTTGTAAAAATAGTTTGTACAAGAGTAGAGAAAGTCATGTGAGTGTAAAACATCAGATTTTTTTGTCTTGGATATGCAAAGAGTATTAATCTGTGGCAAAGAGAATTGTGCTGCACATAGCAACCAGCTATTAAGAGTAATGTCTATGCTTAAAGGCTGCTGTATTTCTATATTGCCCTTGTAAATATATATTCCCCTTACATCCACAAGAAAATTAGCAATAAGATAGAGTCTGCAAATGTTTATCTCGATTAACCTGAAGTAGATGGAGAATAAGCGTTTGTAAAAATAGTTTGTACAAGAGTAGAGAAAGTCATGTGATTGTAACACACCAGATTTTTTTTATTCAAGGAGCCTCAAAACATGTATTTTCGGTGAAATTTCGGTATCGAATTTTTGGGTGGAATGCAAACCTCTGGTATATCAGTGGCCTACCAGGTGTCCTAACCGCGCCGTATTTCACGGGTGTAGAAATCCCTTCGTGCGTTGAAAGAGCTGCAGAACTAAACGGGGCTATCAAATGCAGATCAGTGGAGAACTGGCGGTATAGGTAGAGCTACCTTCTTTCACTTCTACTTAGCGGATCGCGCTCATTAAGACGCAGTTCCCAGGCCTGCACTAGAGCACAGTCAGTGATGATAGACAAGAACACTGTAAATGGACGTTTTAGAATGTTTTTCAACTTCAGTTACAGAGGCTTTGTTTTCGAGGGAACAAATTCACATTTTAGATTGAGTAATAATGAAAATGTCTTTATTTGACCTATCAGTAGCCGTCCATGCTATTTTCTAAATTGTGTTTTCGCTATTCTTATCTAACATTTCGGGCTACACGCATTGAGTTAGATCAAAACATTATAGCGCCTTAACGAAAATTATACAAATAGGAGAGCACGTAATAATGTGCGTCACTGGCATTTGTTCGCTTGCAATAATAGTTATTATTATTGTTATTATTATTATTATTATTACTACTACTACTACTACTACTACTACTACTACTACTACTACTACTACTACTACTACTATTACGTTTTATTACACATAAGAGAGTAAATCAAAAAATTACCGCGCCTTAAGCATAACGATGCAAATATGGGAACACATAATGTGTGTTACTGGAATTTGTTCGCTTGCTATTATTATTATTATTATTATTATTATTAATAATATTATTATTATTACGCACTATACGCATGGTAGGATAAATCAAAGCATTACAGCGCCGTAACTTGTTCCCCTATTGCTATTATTATAGTATCAGTAGTAGTAGTAGTAGTAGTAGTAGTAGTAGTAGAGTAGTAGTAGTAGTAGTAGTAGTAGTAGTAGTAGTAGTAGTAGTAGTAGTAGTAGTAGTAGTAGTAGTAGTAGTAGTTGTATAGGCGTAGTGGAGTAGATCAAAACATTACGTGCCGTAAAGAAAACTGAGCAAACACGAGAGCATGTAATGTGTATCACTGGAATTTGTTCACTTGCTATTATATTATATTATTATTATTGTTATATTTATTAGGGTAAATCAAAACATAAAAGCACCAGATTTGCGACGTAAGCTAAAGGTAAACAGAATAGGAAACAAACTAGTGCATACACAGTTCATAGCTTTAGTAATATATACAACGTCATCGATGGTTTGCTTAACTCTATTGCTTTGTTTTACTCAATGCGATTTAAAGGTTCTTAGTAGAGCTATGGACCTTTTGCTTGTTTCATAACATATGAACTTTGGTCTTGCACACATGTCACTCGCGTCCCATAAAGAGGCATTTTGACAAAGCTGAAGGCAGAGAGGAATGCTATCATAGGGGCACCACGCTTACATAGCACTGCCTGATTAGCCAAATGACCAATTGTGTTCCTCACACAAACCTTGACGTCATTAAAGGTTGTTTTACTTCAACGAAGCAAACGGATCGGTCATTAAATTGAGAACACTAGTGATCAGATGGCTGGCAACAAATGCAATACTAATAATAATAATAATAATAATAATAATAATAATAATAATAATAATAATAATAATAATAATAATAGCAAGCAAACAAATTCCAGTAATACACATTACGTTCTCACGTATTTCCCTGGTTTTCGTTACGGCCTTGTAAGCTTTGATTCACCCTACTATGTGTATATTGCGGAATAATAACAATAATAATAGCAAACGCACAAATTCCAGGGATACCCATTACATGCTCTCGTGCTTGCTTGGTTCACGGGCTGTAATGTTTTTATTTACTATACCATGCTTATAGTGCGTAATAATGATAATAATAACTACTATCGCAAGCGAACAAATGCCATGCTACACATTATTACGTGCTCTCGTACTTGTTTTTCGTTACGGTGCTATAATGTTTTGATTTAACTCAATGCGTTTAGTCCGTAATGTTGGACAATAACAGCGTAAACACAATTTAGAAAATAGCTATGGGCGAATACCATTAGGCCAAATGAAGACATTCTCGTTATTTGTCAATCTAAAAAGTGAATTTATTCCCTCGAAAATAAAGTGGAAAACATTCAAAGTTGTTTTCGGTCTATTTACACTGTTCTTGTCTATCATCACTGGCTGTACAGTCTAGTGCAGGCCTAGGAACTGCGGCTTATTGAGTGCGATTCGCTAATCGTCTTCGCTGTTAAGCAAGAGGAGTAGAACGAATGTAGCTCTGATTATTCCGCCAGTTCCCCACGACCTTCGTTTCCTTGGAATAGCCGCGTTGAGTTCTTCAACTGTTTTAACGTACGAAGGGATATCTGCACACGTGAAATACGGCGCCTGTGGGCCACTTGGTATACGTATTAGGAATATCTAGGTTCTTGAAGGTAGCACTTCGCAGGTGGGACAAATTGCCACTTCTAGCCCCATTGCAACTGTTCAGCAGTACTTAAAATAGACATTATTAATCCAAAAATAAGCATTTAATCACTTAATGCGCGTAATAAAACATTCAAACACTGATTTATAAATCAGTATAGAGAAAAGTAAGAGCCTCATAAGTAACGTAGCTGGAATATTTTGTCAGAAAACCTGGAATAGTTTAAAATTAAAACCTGCTCAAATAGGAATGTTCTCCCTATTGTTAATTACTTTTCTTTTTCGTGTTTACCCTGTGTTTCACTGTTTACTTTACTACTTATTACCACAATTACACATACAACACACACACAAACACCCACGCCCATAGCGGGACTCGATCCACGACCCTCGGCTTGGCAAAGCGCCGAAGCTTTGCGCTCCTGCGACCAAGGCTACGAGGGCCGGCAAAGTTTTAGCAAATAAAGTTAGTTTTTAAAAACAGATATACTTTTATAAAAGTTGCACTGCTTTATTAGTAGGTACATAAGTGCTGGATTAGTATCTACATAAATGCTACTTATTTTGTTAATGTAATACAATGTTTCCGAACCGTGCTATACTTTTTAAACAAGACAACATTGGCAGGTTTAGGTTTAAACAACAGTTTTTTTCTCAAAATGGAGATGATAATAATAATTCGGAAAATCAACTTCACTTATGTGTTACAAAATATTCCTTTATTACTATACTAGAGGACAGCAATGCTTAAATTCTATTACTTAAATAACACTTCACAGTCAGAGTATCTTCCATTAGAGGCTTAGGTGTAATTATGACCCAGAACTTCTCATTTTATCAACACATTATAAATATAACCAATGAATATTTTTAAAAATTGGGTTTTATATTCAGAATCTCCAATGACTTAAAAGATACTCAAGTAATGCTTATTTTATGTAAGAGCCTTGTTTGAAGTAAGTTGGAATGTGCCTTGATTGTATGGTCACCTATGTATAAACATTATAATAATCAGCTGGATACGATTAAAAAGGGTTTCTCAGATACTTATATTATAAAACTCACAATGAATTGATCTATAACACTAGTCTGCATGATATCGGATGACTGAAAACTAATAAGTGACTCTGACTTGCTTTTTTATGCTGATTTCAGAACTGCTTTTAGTTTTTTTCTATCACGTACAGTTGTTTTCAAAGTTTCACTTCAAAAATATAGAGATATAAAGATATTGCTTCCGCCACTACACATAAAATTGGGCTTGATGAAACAATTTGCAAGGGCTCTACCACAGGATGGACCTTGCTTCAAGTACCTTTCCAAGAAATTTCCCTTCATTACACAAGACAAATTAAAGGCTGGAATTTTTGTTGGTCCTCAAATAAAGAAATTGATGAAGGATTAAGATTTAGAGAAGACAATGAATGAGAGAGAAATAGAAGCATGGACCGCCTTCCGATCAGTTACTGAAAACTTCTTAGGCAATAACAAAGATCCTAATTACAAGGCCATTATCGAAACAATGTTGGAAAATCTCAAGAAGATGGGTTGTAACATGGGTGTAAAAGTGCATTTTATGCATTCACATATCGATTACGTTCCAGAAAATTTGGGACATTATAGTGAAGAGCAGGGTGAACGTTTTCACCAAGATATTAAGGAAATGGAGAGGAGGTACCAGGGGAGATGGAATGAAACTATGATGGTCGACTGCTGTTGGATGTTGAGAAGGAACAGTCATCTTCAAGGATCTGCAAGGAAGCCAAAGAAGAGAAAGTTTGAAAAAATTAAATGAAACACTTTGGCTTCTTGTTTTGTCAAAACGTAGTCATGAAATAAATTAGGGGAGTTCTTGAGAGTATTCTTAAAATGTTTCTTGAATAAAAACTTACCTTGTGTGAAATGGTATTTGAATACTTTTCTACGCTCATTAGTAAAATTGTCAAAATATTACTTCTTATTTTGTGTAAAAACCTGACGTGATAGAGAAAAACGGAAGTTATTTCTGGAATCAGCATAAAAGCTTGATTCAAGAACACCTACTTTTAAGAAATCATCTGACAAAAAGTTTGAAAATGCAGACTAGTGTAATCAGAACATTCCATACCTGAGGGTTGTCAACGTTTAAGTGAATTCAACTTAATGTAACTTTCCATCGTAGAATAGTTGATGTTATACAATAATTTCAATGCCAGTAAAAAAGCTTCAGAAAATGAGTGCTCCAATTTAGAACTCCTAAAGCGTCATCGCATAAAAACTCCCCTGACTGGCGTAGCAGTTTAGCCGGTAGAACACGCGCCTGCTGTGCGAGGAGTACTGGGTTCGATCACCGGTTGGTGGGGTGGGAATTTTTCTCCAGCCCAGATTATTCCCTATCCTCCCTAGAGTCTGGAATGTGAATGTGTGTGTGTGTGTGTGTGTGAGAGAGAGAGAGAGAGAGAGAGAGATCTAATGAATAAAATCCATAGTATACTAGAAATCCAACGACATGCTCTAAATAGATGAACTATTAACAAAAAAATTCGATGTGTTACACTCACATGACTTTCTCTACTCTTGTACAAACTATTTTTACAAACGCTTATTCTCCATATGCTTCATGTTAATCGAGATGTTAATCTTATTGCTAATTTTCTTGTAGATGCAACGCGAATTGGTAGGCTTTAAGCGATAGTCAAATATTTTAAGAACTGGTTGCTATGTGGACTATTTCATTCTTTGCATTACCAGGACAAAAAATTTATAAGTATTGGAAAATTTAAGGGAATAACAAGCAATATCTCGATAATGGTTCACTCAACAACAAAAAATGTATATGACCTAAATTGTGTATTTCAACGCGATCTACATTTTTTGTGTAGTAACATTTTGTCTATCTCTTATGGTTTACCAGTTATGCAAAAGTCGTTCACAATGGAGAATACTTTTGGAGACATTCCCAGAAAATTCGAGATATACATTTCATTTGTCATCAAAATATCTTAAACATATAATATTTTAATCAAAATCGTTAAAGCCCTTTTTTAAAAAAATTAAAATTTTCGAAAAATGTTCCACGTAAACGGTAATCTGGGGCGGGGGGATTTTATGAAAACCTTCGTGTCGCATCTCTGGAAGATACTGAACCTAAATACCAAGTTTGGTGTTTATCCGACTGTTCGTTTATGAGTTATGCTGTTCACAGACAGACACACAGACACACACACGGACATGTTTCCAAAAATGCTTTTTTTGGATTCAGGGGGTCTCAAAACATATATTCCCGTTGAAATCTTGGTATCGAATTTTTTGGTGGAATACAATACTTCCCTACTTAGTATACGTAATAGAGAAAGTAATAAAACTGGATCATACATGATTTTCTGTCATGTTTTTACGATTATACAAATGGCATTGTCTTGTTCTTTATTAATAGTTTAATTGTTTGTTTGTAGTCGTAACTTTTGATTATCTCTTTTTTTATTATGTTAAACTAAATTTAAATTGCATATTTAATGTATATGCCTTATCATCCTTAACGGAGGGGACGCTGCACTGATCCAGAGGGGATATTGTGCATGATATACGAAGGGGTGTCTCCGGGAGGAAGTATAAGGCGAGAGGAGACACCGGGTGGCCATATCCAAGAGCGACAGTACAGCAATGACAGGCTTCCTAAGTTTCCAGAAGTAGACGGATGGGCAAACCGGTAACCCGCCCCACATAGAGAGAATCCAATGCCCCTCAAGGGGGTTCGGATACCCTGGCAGCCAGCCGAGAGCTGAGGGACGGAGAGAGTTCACTGAGAGTATCCTTTTCCCCTCCACGCTGCACCGAAACACCATCACCGACACTACCAACCCTGAAAGAGACCTACGAGATGAAGGGTGAATGAAATGATGAAAGGTGCGAAATGGAGGTGCAGGAAATTCGAGGCTGAAAGAAACTATTCCAGCATTAGCTTGACGACCAGGGAAAACAACCGAAAAACCCTTGGATCAGAGTGGGGGTCGCCGGGGATCGCCTGATCCATCCCGTTCGGTGAATGTATATGTAGCTATTGTAATTGGAGCATTGCTCTGTTGTAGCACGGAGTAAATACATAAATATTATGATGTTTGTTATTTATTCTCTTGTAGTATTCAGATGTGTGTCTCTTTGCTCAGTTAAAACAGGAGCTGAATCACGAAATCGCACAACTTACTTGGGATATATCGGTTTCATAGTAATCTTATGTGAATGGTAGCCCTGTGCACAGTATGAGACAGCGTCACACCATGCAAGAATCAAGTGAGCCCTGCTTCAAAAAGAGAAACTAGAAGCAAACGTACTAACGAGTCCATGTGTGCTGTAACAAAGGTTTTCGTCTTGTTGGGCTTGTGTTGGTCGTCAAGAGAACAACTTGACCCGACGCTCGTTATGACGCCGGCGAGGGAGGGAGCTGTTCTAATCCCCTTGTGGACGGACCTCGTTTGGCGGAAAGTGTCGGGTTCTCTCTCTCACTCGTCAGACATCAGATCTCTGCCAAACTGTAGCATTCGATCCCTGATGGTTCGATAATTAACAACATAACAAGAACAAGCAATATCTGTTACTCGATACTCTGCAAGGTAGTTTGTTCCATTAGGCTTAAGGTTGCCATGAAAATAAACAGAACAGAGGCGCGTCAACACTAGGACTTGTGATGTTTCTTACATACTAGAACATCTGAAGGCGTTGACCGCACGTATAGTAAATAGTTTCCGGTAGCCTTCGCCCCAAATGTATTTTTACTGTTTCTTTAAATATTATATATTTATGTTTGCCTCGGCTGCGTCATTATTTATTTTTTAGAGACATGAATTTCTTAACAAGGTTTGCGATGCGACTGAAGAATGTAGGCTTACACAGATTACTATTTTACTTCACTCCTTTTATTAATACTTGATATGATTTAAATAACACTTCACTAATATAGAGCTGTGAGATTCTTTTATGAATTACTTGCACTTTTCAACACGTAAACTATTTTTTCGTCTCACACGAATACGTATTAAATCTCTAGAGGATGTGTCTCGCGTCCGGTTAGGAACACTGTTTGCAGGCAACTGAACTGATTTCAACCGTCTAAACTTGTAAATTTCTGTATTTCAAGTCTCTGATTCGTTATTCCCAATCCAATAGAATTTAACTAAAGCTTTTTCTGGTTGTTGATTGGCTATTTTTATAAACTGTCTCGAAATTTACATTATTGCTTCCAAGAATCACAAGTAACATTATTAAACTCTCAAACTCATTATTGCCTCAAGGTTACCTCATTGTTATCAACCTTTAACCTATTATTCTCACAGCTCCTACATTATTAAATTACGTAATATATTCATATAACATTATTGAACATGTATACAATAATATAAGCATATGCAATGACTGTTACATACATTTTGCAAATTATTACATACACATATTGCTTCAAGGCGGGCTGTTATTGAATTTATATATTATATAATGTGACTGAAATCATTTAAGTGTTAAAAACACTGCCTCAGTGCTTGAATATTGGATCACTTTATTCTTAGGGGTTTATCATCATTATTTCTGCAAGTATTTCATCTTCTCGCCTGTTATCATAATTTTTCATGTTACAAGATTTTACTACTTTTCAATACAACTTCCTACTTCATTGTGTCTACAGGCCTTAAGGTTTAAAATTTCTGGTATTGCCAGTACAAGTTTTGACAAAATTCCGATAGTGCATGAGTCATATTTCAGCAAAAATGCAGCGGCATTCAAACACGTGTTGTGGCTAACTTAAATTTATTGGTTGTATTTGTTTACACAGCCCTAATATGAAGCTGTATTTATTACTAGCTGCCATACCCAATGTTGTATGTGTGCCTTTTTAAATTTCTAATGATTATTTAATTAAATTTACTCTCTGTACTTTTTGTGAAATCATTGACAATGATCTAGAAGATATTTTAAGTTGAATTCTCCCCTTTAACGCTTATAACTGTAATTTTATACAATTCCCAACCCATACTATTCATAATAGTGGACCAAAAAGTCACTGATTTTCACAGAAATCAGAATAAAATATTAAAATATTTTCTGTTTCTAATCCTAGCCTACCACCATTGCCTCCCCCGCAACAACCTTCAAACTTCTGGGAAGTTGTATAGCGTGTAAAAAAAATCTAGGTGTAAAGATAATCCAAATGTTTCAGTCATTTTTACATAAGATAAAAATGGTGAATGCAAAAGAATAACATTAAAACCTACTTATTTCATTAACAAGATTTTTCAAGAACCAATCAACTGAAAATTCAGTCTGAAGTATATCAATGTTATATAAATATTTCTCCATTTTTTCCTAGTAGGTAATCATTATCTACAATATAATTTCAGTATATCCAGTATGTAAAAAAAATTAAGTATATTTCCAGTATCAGTAGACAATCTGTTACTTACAACAAACTGGGTTTAACGAGGAATGAAATGTCTGGTGAAAGGGCATTGTTGTTATAATTTGTAACTTTTTGAATAAAGTTTCACGTCGTTTAACCGGTATGTCATATCTGACAATGAATAAAATTTCTGAAATGATGCTCAAATGATCCCAGGATGCATAGAGCTTAGAGCTACTCGACATTCATATTTTCAGGATAAGGGAAAACCTTATCTAGGCAACTCGCCCTAACCGAGATCCAACCCGGTACCTCTTGAATGTGAGGCAGACACGTAGGTTTTACTTGTCATTGTTATCACATGAAACGCGTTTAGCTTGTCAGGTATGAAAACGCATAGTTTTACATAAAGACGTTCAATATATCCCCTTCAGCAAAGAATTCATTTTTGGGGAGTGTAGTAAGCACATAAAATGAAAAAATTCTACAGGAATAAATTGTCAGTTAGTTTTTTCCTACCAAAACTAGAGATTATATTCTATTTAGGTGTCAAAATGACCCGTCCCGGCGTTCTATTAACTGTTGCCGACCTTCGTAACCGTAATCGATGGAGCGTATAGCTTCGGCGCTCCGCCAAGATGAGGTTAGCGGATATCAGTCCTGCAGTGGGCATGGGTATTTGTGCTTGTGTGTGTTGTATGTGTAATTGCGGCAATAAGCCGTAAAGTAAAACTTTACAGTACTCATAAACTGGGTAAGCAAGGGAACTTAAAAAAAATTGTTGCAAAATGTATTTCATTCAGACCAATTGTTACTGCTGAAGTCAAACATATCACCAAATTGAGAATAAATTCAGATCTAAATATGACGATATGCTGAAGACATAAGAATACAGGTATCACCCATCCACAAGTCCCTCTCCTACAAGCGTCATAATTTAAACATTAAGGGTAGAGACTCATTTTAGAATAGGTATTTGCGATTGCGATGAATAGGTATTTAAACACAAAGCTGGCAAAGACTCTAGTAATCTGTATTTTCCTGTTGCATCTTTGGAAGATTGAGTATTTAAATGCCAATTTTGGTATTTATCCGACTTATCGTTTTTGAGCTCTATATTATCGTTATATATTATATAAGGCGCGTACCTTTCTCTAACTTTTTTGTGGGATTCCGTGGGACTCAAAGCATGTATTTCGCTTGAAATCTAGATGTCGAATTTTTTAGTGCAGTGCAATATTAGGTGTTTGGCAGAAAAAGTAAAACTATCTTATGTGTTACATTCAGGTTACATTCTCTGCTCAACCTTCCTCTTACAGAAGCTTATCCTTTCATATAGTTCTTGTTAATCGAGATAAACGTTTACAGACATGGTTTCATTATACATTTCTCCGTAGGTATATATTCGGCTGAACCGATAAATCATCGAAAAGCGGGTTACTACGTTCAAGAAAATCTCCCCACCCCAGACTACCCTTTACATGGAACATTTTTCGAAAATTTTAATTTTCTCAAAAATGGCTCTAACGATTTTGATGAAAATATCATATGTTTAAGATAATGTCATGAGAAATGAAATGTATATCTCGAAATTTCTGGGAATGTCTCCAAAAGTATTCTTCATTGTGAACGACTTTTGCATAACTGGTAAACCATAAGAGATAGACAACATTTTACTACACAAAAAATGTAGTTCGCGTTAAAATACACAACTTATACCATATACATTTCTTTTGTTGAGTGAACCGTTTTCGAGATATTGCTTGTTATTTCCTTAAATTTTCCAAAACGTATACTTTTTCTCAAATTCGTTATTCATTTTTTATGTCCTGGACATGCAAAGAGAATGGAATGCGCCACATAGCAACCAGCGATAAAATATTCGACTATCGCTTAAAAGCTACCATATTCCCCTTGCATCTACAAGAAAATTACCAATAAGATTGACATCTCGATATCTCCATTAACATGAAGCATATGGAGAATAGGCGTTTATAAAATTAGATTGTACAAGAGTAGAGAAAGTCATGTGAGTGTAACACATCAGATTTTTTAATTCAGTGTTCTTTGAAACGTGTATTTTTGGCGAAATCTCGGTATTGAAATTCTCTACCTTCTGATGTAGTAGAGAAAGTAAAACTGGAATTAGTATGTCTGCCATGGGCATGGGTGTTTGTGTGTATGTGTGTACTGTATATGTATGTTGTGTAATTGCGGTTATAACCGGTAACGAAAACAGTAAACATACAGTTATATAAACTGGGTAAAACAAGGGAACCTTTTTCTGTTAAAAAGAAAAAGCATATATAAAGAACGACAGAAAACAGATATCCTGAAATAGTTCCCATTACCAACCTCCATGGAAAAAATCAAGGGCAGTGAAACTAGGTGTGTGGTACAGAAAGTAGAAATGGTCCAAATAATATGAAGTCGCAAAGGATTAAAGCTATCATGATGATGATGAAGAAGAAGAAGAAGAAGAAGAAGAATGAGTACAATGCATACTGAAACTGGGCTACATTTGCCAAACTTATTTGGATAAAGGAAATACAGAATTGGCTCGGGGTCAAGGCAGGCTCGTATCCTCAATAGGTTATCGAGCGAGTTGACTCCGCGGTAAAGTCCTTGGTTCGATTCCTGGAGCCGACAGCTCTGACCAGGCTTTTTCGCGGTTTTTGACATTTTGCTGATAACCCAAAAGACACCAAATTATGTAAAATGTTGTCATTGGTTTGTTCATTTAGTTTGTTTACCTTTTCTTTATTCCTTCCTTTTTTTTAGCTTTTCCTCAGTTTTCTGAAAGTGTATTAGACATTTAATAACAATAATCTTATGCACACGACATTGCAATGACTTGGATGCGATTATACATATACGTCCTAGGTATAAAATGGAGTTTTATTTATGGACACTCTTTAACTACTATGGTCCTTAGCGTCCCATTCCATATTGGGCGTGGAAAGACCGATAATTTTGCTCAGAGGCTCTTTATCAGGCTTGAGGTTCTTTTACGTACCGTAAATCTACGACACAGGACCACCGGCTTTACTTCCCTTCCGAAGCAAGCCATACTAAGGATTTTTACGCCCGAAAAATATCTATCGCGCTCCGTCGGGTTTGAACCCGCGACTCGGGAACTAGAGGCTAGCATAGGTCCTAGGTGTGAAATGTGCTGATAGCTCATAACGAAGACGAATATAACCTACATTTAGATGTAAGGGATGAATCTCTGAATAGATATTTGAGAAAGATGGATGCATACCCTAGGACTCGAATCACTCACTTCAACTACGAAGTCATGACTGTGTGTATGCTTCCAGGCAAATGGTGTATGGTATTGGAATGAAGCCTGCCCCGGAATGTGGACGACCAGATACGCTGCAGCACCGCTTCCAAATCTACTCTTTGGCTACAGGCGCAGGCTTCCATCTTTCAAATTCTGAATGTTCCTAAGCTTTACTTTTAGGCCAATTGTCTGCTGGTACCTGCATTCCGGTGTCCCTCATCAGTTCTCTAGCAGGAGGTGATACTCTCCATTGGAAACTTTTGCTCGATGTATTTGCATAACATTGCAGGTCTTTCAAATGCCAAATCGTTCTTGTTTATACAAAAATAATTACCTTTATTCATCGCTTTGAAACTGTAATATCCTAACAGCAACCAGGTTTCTTTAACATTGATATATGTAATTTAAAAACATAGAAAAACGAGCTTATGTATTAATAATAAATAAATTGGCATTACTCTGCCCTTAGAAATCACTATTCTCTCCGCTTCTGCAGCTAATTTCTTTGTACGTTGTTTAAAGTTTTCAATCGATATTTTGGCACTGTAGATGACATTGCAGAGTCTCTTATCTTGAGGCAGTATTTTTTAACACTTAAATGATTTCATTATATAATATAAAATATAATAACAGCCCGCCTTAAAGCAATATGTGTATAATATAATATATAAAATGCATGTAACAGTCATTGCATTAATGTTTATATTATGTACATGTTCAATAATGTTATGGGAATGTATTACTAATTTAATAATGTAGGAGCTGTGAGAATAATAGGTTAAAAGTTGCTAACAATGAGGTAACAATGAGGTAGCCTTGAGGCAATAAAGAATTAGAAGGTTTAATAATGCAACTAGTCATTCTTGGAAACAATAATGTAATTTTTGAGACAGTTTATAAAATAGCCAATCAACAACCAGAAAAAGCTTAAGTTAAATGAAAGTATTTTATTGGAGTAGGATTAGCCAATCAGAAACTGAAATAGAGCAAATTGTACAAATTCAGTCGCTAGTAGACAGCGTTACTAACCAGACCCGAAACGCGTCCTCGAGAAGTTTAATACGTATTCAGTGTGAGACGAAAATAGTTTACGTGTTAAAAAGTGCAAGTAATTAATAAATAATCTCACAGTTCTGTATATCAGTGAAGTGTTATTTTAATCGTTTAAATAATTAATAAAAGGAGTGAAGTACAAATTATAATCTGTGTAAGCCTACATTCTTAGCCGCAATACTCCCTGCAAAGTTATTCATGTCTCTACAAATTAATGCTGACGCAGCCGAGGCAAACATAAATATAATATTTAAAGGAACAGTAAAAATACAAATTTAATATTTTTAAACTTGGGGCGAAGGCTACCGGGTACCATACGTGCGGTTGCAACTACTTCAAGTTCGGCTCCCCAACAGTCGAAATACAATACAACTCCTAAAATCTACCTTCATCAATCTTCAGCATTAAAATAGCAGGCACTACCCTTTGTTTTACGATGGGGATAGCTACCGTTATTAAGGTTATTATTTTAAACAAAGCCTACATTAAGGTGGGGAGGCACAACAATTGGATTTACAATTAACGGCCTCAAAACGTAGAAGTGCTGAATATGGGAATGTTGGACAACGCAGCTTATGCAGTATTCTGCCTTGAAAATAAAACGATATTTGTTGTAAACTCAAATATTTGTGCCATAGGTCCACATTTCATATTTGAAGCTAACATACAAGAAATAAAAAGGAGAATTTAAGGTGATTGCAGTGCTCGTTTGTCCTGAACACTGGGGTACTAATTTCTGAGGGACCAAACAGATGGCTCTGTGTTACTAATCCGTTTCCACCAGAGCAATATAAAACGGATGATTTGCAGTTTCTGTGCATTTGACCTTAAAATACCGTTTTTGAATCGCTTGTAATGAAGAAGTTTACAACAGAAATTTTCTGTTGCTACTTAATCCCAGAAGACGAACCGTATAACATTCAATATTTACATAATTGGGTAATAAATGCTATGTTTGCCTACACCTTCACTATAGAGTCCAATATTTATTTATTATAACACTTTTCTCAATTCAGAGCTGCCATATAGACAAAGTATACCTACACAATTAACTAATTTATATTTAAAGTAACAATAATAATGACGATTCATAGTTAACATATCAAAATAATGAAGTGTATATCGATATTATATTGAATACAAATGATTTCTGACTATGAGAATTGATCCTCTAATAGCCATGATTGCTATTTGATAAAGTAGGCGTTCATCTAGGCCATAATATACCCAAAACTTGTGTAGATTTTTGGGTATTGTCCCTCTAGTTCCTATCATCAATCCTGTGACTGAGGTTTTATTTAAATTCTATTTATCCTTGTAATAGGAGATAGTGGGCTCATAAATAGCCTTCTATTCTGCGTCTACTTCTTCGGGCTGTTGACAGTGAGATTAAAAGCGCACAGTAGGATCAATGATTAACCCGCTTCTGTCAGATGATGTCTTGTAGGCGATGATGTAGACCCGATATAATGGAGAGCACAATACATTACGTAGTTGCTAAAGAAATTCTCATTTAGAAATTCAGACTCGTCTAACGTTCCATGGCAAATATCAAACTCGAAAAGATAAACATTTGCATGAATGCACAATGTGTTAATACCGGGGGGTAACACAAATACGTATTTGTAGACTGCATTTGCTGCTACCGTTTTGAGATATTTTCCAGGACTTACTTCATTTCAAGAAGCATTAGGCATCACCGAGTGGTTGAATCTGTAATCACAGCTTTGCTGTTTTCTGAACCCAGTTGGAGTCGCGCACAAAGAAATATCTTTTGCTCCAGTGGCTTGCGGCGAGGGTCAATTGTTTTGTCCTGGAGTGGCACTGAGAAAGCCACCGAATTTTCTATCCTAATGTTTGAATCAGAAAGCATACTAGAAGTTATGTTATGAGCTTACACATCAGTTAACCTATAGAACTATGCAATCGGTCGGGATCAGCATGGCACCCTGGTGTAAATACAAACTTGGGAAAACATAGATAGGAGAAAAAAAATGTGATGTGTTACACTCACATGACTTTCTCTACTCTTGTACAAACTATTTTTACAAACGCTTATATGCTTCATGTTAATAGAGATATCAAGAAGTTAATCTTATTGCTAATTTTCTTGTAGATGCAAGGGGAATTGGTAGGCTTTAAACTATAGTCAAATATTTTAAGAGCTGGTTGCTATGTGGAGTATTCCATTCTCTTTGCATTACCAGGACAAAAAATGAATACCGAATTTGAGAAAAAGTAATAGTATTGGAAAGTTTAAGGGAATAACACGCAATACCTCGAAAATGGTCCACTCACCAACAAAAATGTATATGACATAAATTGTGTATTTTAACGCGATCTACATTTTTTGTGTAGTAAAATTTTGTGTATCTCTTATGGTTTACCAGCTATGCAAAAGTCGTTCACAATGAAGAATACTTTTGGAGACATTCCCAGAAAATTCAAGATATACATTTTATTTGCCATAAAAATGTCTTAAACATATGATATTTTAATCAAAATCGTTAGAGCCATTTTTGAGAAAATTAAAATTTTCGAAAAATGTTCCATGTAAAGGGTAATATGAGTGGGAGGATTTTCTTGAAAACCTTCGTGTCGCATCTCTGGAAGATACTGAACCTAAATACCTAGTTTGGTGTTTATCCGAATGTTCGTTTCTGAGTTATGCTGTTCACAGACAGACACACAGACACACACACGGACATGTTCCCAAAAATGTTTTTTTTTTTTGGATTCAGAGGTCTCAAAACATATATTTCCGGTGAAATCTCGGTATCGAATTTTTGGGTGGAATGTAATACTTCCCCTATTTACTATACGTAGTAAAGAAAGTAAAAATGTGGTGGAGGTACTTCTCAGAATAGGACTAATACCTAACTTTAATTTTCGAGCAGTTTATACATTAAATAGCTTATTAAATTATCACGTAAGATTGGAGTGACTGCTCTATTGTTTAGCAAATTTCGTTAATTCTTATATCTTTAGAAAACTTCTACAAGCAAAACAGTCTAATATTAATAAGCAAAAATGATGGGTAATCTGAAGTAAAGTTCGTTTTGGTCAATCTAGAACTACTAAATTCCTAGAATAACTTCTCACGTGACTCTATAGGCTTTTTTTTTGTTTTTAGTTCCATTTATACCCCGTCATTAACTACATTGATCTTATCGGCGGCATTTGGAACATATTGCCTACTGGCAATGACATTAAACTCGTATTCTCTTGTCGCTGGGTTTTAATCATTATATCATTCACACTCCCGACTTTGGAGAGGATAAGGAATAATCTTGGCTAGAGAAAAATTCCCAGCCGGGAGTCGAACCCGGACCGCTCGCATAGCAGGTAGGTGCTCTATCGACTGAGCTACGGGGCCAGCTCTATTCGTTTAAGGGGAGACTAAATGGCGAAAACTGCCAAAATTGTATTTTTGTTGTTTGTTTATTCATATAGATTGAAATGTCCTGCTTAATTAAATATGTATTTTATTATTGAAGGACAGTACATATATCTTACATGTATTTTTAAAAATGCTACTACATCTGCCATTTTTACGATGGGCACCATTTATATTTTGAGCCTTGACAACCTTGAATGTTTTAGGTGCAATCTGACGTTTCCAATGGAAAGTTTGGCATTTTTTAACATAATCTACTTAAAACAGTTTGTCAATAGAGTGTCATTTGTTTTGTTTACACTAACTTGAAAATTGTGTTTCAACAAAACCATGGAATTAACTCATGAAAATGTTTGTGCAATGATTTATTACGACTTTCGATGTGGATTATCAAGACAAGAGTGCATTGATCATCCACATTTGGCGACGAAGCTCCATCCTTTGCCACTGTGAAACGCTGGTATTAGGAATTTAATCGTGGCCGCCGTTCGCTCAATGATGAAGTTCGTGAAGGTCGTCCAAAATCAGTTGTTGTGCCAGAAAACATTGATGCTGTGCAAAACCTAATGCTGAAAGATTATCATGCGACATATTGTGAGATTGAGGCAACCCTAGGCATTAGTTCCATCAGCATATATAAAATATTGCATGATTATTTAGCCGTGAAAAAGGTTTGCTCTCGTTGGATCCCACATAATTTGACGCAATCTCAAAAAGATGCTCGTGTCGATTGGTGTACAAAAATGCTCAAGAAATACAATGGCGGTGCCTCAAAAGACGTATATAAGATTGTAACAGGTGATCTATGTGTATGAGCCGGAACGTAAACAGCAGTCGACTGTATGGGCGTTTCAAGATGAAGGAAATCCAACAAAAGTTGTTCGCACTCGAAGCACTTCGAAGCAAATGGTCGCCTGCTTTTTCAGCAAAACTGGCTATGTGGCAATAGTGCCTTTAGAGGAACGTAAAACGGTCAATGGTACACAACCAGTTGTTTGCCGGAAGTCTTCGGTGAAGTAAGGAAAACCAACAAGAACCGTAGAATCGTTCTTCATCAAGACATTGCGAGCGCACACATATCTCGTCTAACAACAGAGTATTTGAAGGCTCAAAAAATCGAATTGATGGGTCATCCGCCATACAGTCCTGATTTGGCACCCAATGTTCCCGAACATGAATAATAAATTGCGTAGACAAGGATTTTCGTTGGCAGAAGAAGCCGTTGATGCCTTCAAAAACCATGTTTTGGAGGTGTCTCAAGAAGACTGGAATAAATGCTTTGACAAATAGTTCAAACGGATGCAAAAGTGTATTGATTATAAAGTAGAATATTTTGAAAAACAATAAAGCAGTTTTCAATCAGAAATTACTTTGTTTTAATTATTAGGCTCAAAATATAAATAGTGCCCCTCGTACTCTGAATTTTGCACCATCTCACAAAAAACAATCATAACTCTTTGGAGTAGAGAAGCAGAGTTCAACTTTTAGAGGAAGGTTTGTTCTGCAAAGCGGCATCACTTCTAAATATGGCAGCGTCCATGTGGCCCAGCAATTTATTCTGTGTAAATGTCTATATATATATAGACATATATATATTTGTTTATCCATTTTTACTTTGAACAGTTTTTTCCTCTGAATGGCATTTTCTGATATAAGTAAATGATCCACTTTCTCAGGAACTATTGAAAAGAGCTAAATTAAATTTTGATATGATAAAAACATTACTTTAATTCTGTTAATGGTCTATTTTGATGTTAATAATTTGGCTAGTTATATTAAAAAATAATAATTGCTGATAAATGTTAATAAAACTGTGTAATTAAGAAAAAATTCCATCTTTCGTAATAAACCATATGGTTATATAAAAGTAGATCAGTGAACTTATAAGGGCTACATCTTTATCATGTAAAAATTTCAGCCTGATGTCACGAATAATTTCTGAGGTAATGTGCCATGAAGTTAGAAAATTTAACATTAGCGTGATAGGGTTTTTAATCTGCCCTGAAGCGCTACTTCTTCAGTTTCGTTATAGCTGGATATAAAGTTTACCACTTCACTGGCATTCGCTGCCAGCTCGAGTTAACCTTCCTAATACCACTGGGGTCAATAGGACCCCAAAAGCACATTTGAAATAAACGTCTCCTTATTTTTAAAACTATTACTTTCAAAACGTATGGCTTTCTCCCTCTGAGTCAGTTGTATCCAATGGTGTTTTATTCAGTTTTATTTTATCAACACATTAAAATGTATTCTACGTGTTTGCACTGAGTACCACTGGGGTCAAGACGCCTTTCTAAATTGCTAATTATGAAAGTAGGACTGATGACTTACTTTGAACATCCGTTATACAAAACACCAACAACAATGAAAATAGCATTTCTTGATTATTTTTTACCCATTGTTAAGATTTCTTACCTCAGTTGTTTGCCGTTTGCCTCCACGTGTTATAGAATTATACTATGAGTAGAAAACATTTGGATAGTCCAGAAATAGAAGTAACTTTGAATCGAAAAGAAGAATATAGTGAAGAAGCACTTGATGACGATGGAGAGACAGTGAATTGGGAGAAAATTCTGATGATGTTGGAGATTTGGAAATTATATTTTCTGAAGTTGATGACATCTCAAATTTGAATGTTTGCAAGTATATTTCAGTTTATTACAACAGCAATAATAATAATACATTTTAAACAAATATCTAAAATAGTAGTACTGCTGTTTTCAGGTCCAGAAATGGAAAAGAAATGTGGGCACAAAATGTATAAATGAATAAAATGGATAGATCTTGATAGAGAAGAATTTGAGTACTTTCTTGGTCTGCTTATACTTGTAGGAGTGCACTAAGATTACAATGAGAGCATAGTGAATTTATGGAACATAGAGCATGGATACGGATTTTCAATAGTTGTATGTCTAGGAACCGTTTTACGGAAATATCACGCTGTATTCGGTTCATGATGTATAACAGCGGCGACAGAACCGTAGTTCTGATATATTGGCCCTTATAAGGGGCATATTTGAGCAGTAGGTAAGCGCATTACATGATGCATACTGAACCACATGAGAATATTATACTTTCACAAGTTTGGGTTTGGCAAAGGAATTAAAACGAAAACAGGTGATCTACTTGGAACAGTAAGAAAGAATCACCGTGAATTACGTGTAACATTTTTCGTAGCAAAAGAAAGAATTGCAGCTTCAAGTCTCTTCGGATTCCAGGAATCCGCTACGATTGTCTCCTATTGTCCAAAAAAGGGTAGATAGTGACACTACTAAGTACTACGCATTTCCAAGAGGAAATACGTGAAGATGAAGCAGCAAAACCTATTGTACTACTAGACTGTAACGCAACAAAGTCAGTTGTAGACATAATGGACAAATAAGTCAGGACATACAGTACAAAACATATGACAAGAAGATGACCCATGGTTATTTTGATAATACAATTTTGGATATTAGTGTCCTGAATGCTTTCATAATTTGGCTGGACTTAAATCCTGACTGGAAGAAAAAAAACTACAAAAGAAGAGAATCATTTCTTGAACTGGGAACTCTCTAGTGCAGAAGAACAGAAGTCAGCCGGCAAAGTTCTTCCTCCTCCAGCACAAGCGCAAAAGGGAGCAAAACGTGGGCGGTGCGACCTATGCAAACGTTCTGTAGACAGAAAGCATCCAGAAAAGTGCAGAGGATGTTCTTCTTTCGTCTGTAAACAACATTCAGAGTTGCTTTGTTTCGATGTAATGAAGTTTAAGATAAAGGACGAAGACAATCTTAAAGTACATATATGCATAGTTTTCCTGTTTTCAATCGAATTATGTATGTTTTACGTCTGTTAATTAAAACAATTAAAATACTGCCGATATATCCCGTGTAATTATCACCCTAGTGGTATTCAGTGAAACAAAAGATAACAAAAAGATAACGAGTCACATTGTGGGTTCAGAAGCACAATGACTAATGCCTTCTTTTTGCGGAAAATGACCCCTGTCATCATTAAATTGCTGAAGACACTCTTCATGTGGAACAAAGATAGTTACGCAGCTTTGGATTTTGATAATTTCTGAAATATATTAAACGGGTGAAGTTCCTATTTACCGTAAACTTAGGCCGTACAAGTTTATTTATTGGTGCATATGAAGGAACTCTATCTCCATGGAAACTCAGAATTGGAACCTCATACTTTTTTACTTTCTCTATTACGTATAGTAAGTAGGGGAAGTATTGCATTCCACCCAAAAATTTGATACCGAGATTTCACCAGAAATACACGTTTTGAGACCCCCTGAATTCAAAAACAGTATTTTTGGAAACATGTCTGTGTGTCTGTCTGTCTGTGTGACTGACTGTGAACAGCATAACTCATAAACGAACAGTCGGATAAACACCAAACTTGGTATTTAGGTTCAGTATCTTCCAGAGATGCGACACGAAGGTTTTCAAGAAAATACCCCCATCCCAGATTACCCTTTACATGGAACATTTTTCGAACATTTTAATTTTCTCAAAAATGGCTCTAACGATTTTGATTAAAATTAATATACTTAAGATATTTTCATGACAAATAAAATGTATATCTCAAATTTTCTGGGAATGTCTACAAAAGTACTCTTCATTGCGAACGACTTTTGCATAACTGGTAAACCATAAGAGATAGACAAAATGTTACTACACAAAAAATGTAGATCGCGTTAAAATACACAATTTACGACATATACATTTTTTGATAATGAGTGAACCATTTTCGAAATATTGCTTGTTATTCCCTTAAATTTTCCAATACTTATACTTTTTCTCAAATGGGAATTAGTTATTCGTTTTTTTTGTCCTGGTAATGTAAAGAGAATGGAATGCGCCACATAGCAACCAGCTCTTAAAATAATTGACTATCGCTTAAAGCCTACCAATTCCTCTTGCATCTACAAGAAAATTAGCAATAAGATTAACATCTCGATTAACATGAAGTATATGGAGAATAAGCGTTTATAAAAATAGTCTGTAAAAGAGTAGAGAAAGTCATGTGAGCGTAACACATCAGATTTTTCGTGCTTGCATCTGGCTTTTAAATGAACTGGAACGATTTCAAGCGTTTAATCACAAGTACTGCCATTTTTAACATTCCTTATATCAGCCCATATCTACAAAGACCGTGAATAAAATATATGATAGGAATGCGCAAAATGAGAGGACCATGTATTAAAATTTATCCTAAATTTGTCTTCTTGGAAAAAGAAAAAAAATGTTATCCAGGCAACTCATCCCAACCAGGATTCAAACTCGAACCCTCCGAATTGTATAGTAGACAGAATATCTTCATACTACCTAGACGGGTTCCATTTACTTACTCTAGGATTACACCCTCATGGAGGCAGATGCCCTTCAAATTGTCACTAAAAAGAACTCAAGTCGAAGAATTCTAAAACTGCAATATCAAAGGAATGGACGCAGTTCATTCAAAGCTGTACACAGCGGTGACTCTGAAAAGAACCTATGGTAGATTTCAAATATTATGCTTCATTTTACACGTTCGATAACTTCTCCACTGCGCGAAGAAACGGGGAAGACGGAGAATTCATATTGTCAAAAGTAATATGAAGTATTCATATTACCAAAAATTCCTTGTCATAATTTCTGCACACATTGTGTATTTTTACGCATGTTCTCACCAACAAGGATTACTATTACATCATAATCAAAGCAATGTGGTTTATATCAAAGAAGTTAGGATGCAAACCCGATAGTACCTGCAGCTCACCAATATCGCGTTGTTTCTTCTTAATGTATAGGTAAATTATATTGTTAGTATGCAATTCAGAAGCACGTTTCCCAAATTACAGTCAGTTGATTTTCTTCTAAGTATTAAATGCGATTTCATTTCATCCCTTGAAACCAATATGGCGTGGTAGTGGTAGTCCCTTACAGGATCATGTTCTTCAGCATCTGAAACAAATGAGTTACGAGTAATGTTAAAAACATAATCTCTAACATCAAGAAACAAATTTCAAACACAATCGCATAGTTTGACCTTGCAGTTGAAATTAAAAAAGATGAAACTGGCGAGCTGACAAATGCTCTTCAATTTTGTAACAAATGTTAACCATCCATCAAAGGTTTAAATGTTCTTATTTTGTATTTTGATATTAAGAAATGCATTTTAAAAACATTATCACACGTAATTTCTGTTTGTCACCTATGGTTTGTTTGCAATTTAATCATAAAATTAATATCTATTGTAAGCACAACATAATGAAGTGTAGTTGCCTTTTCTTAAAGGAAACATGATTATGCTAAATTTGAACAATTTGGAAATTCCTTTCTAATGTTTTCCTGCAAAAAAGTGTCTACTCTTTACATTGCTTATAAGTCATCTTTCACTTCTGTCAAGACAAGATAAGCGCATGAGATTCCTGAAGGACAAGGGCTAGCTCTTAGGGATATACAGGGTGAGCCACTCCCTGAATTTCGTTCTCTATGTATTCCTAAACAGTTAATTTTATTTCGTTATAATTTTGTTGCTCTATAGCCTCTTATCGTTCATTTCACTAAACTTAATTGCATTATTGTATCTTACTTCTTTTCTTTACTTTAACTATTTTATTTTATTTGGATTAGTGTATCCTTCCACCTTGTCCTATCTCTTGCTACTCTGAACCACTGCACATCCATCACTTCTCTGAAGTCGTGATCCCACCCTTGTCACCCTCTGTTCCCAGAAAACCAAATAATATAAAAATGGCATAAGGCATCACAAGACATTTGAAATCTTACAATTAGTTCCTATTATAACCTATAAAAACAGACAATTTGGGTGGGGTGGTTCATATCATTGAATTTCCCCTGATTTTCTTGATGTTGATGTATGGTAATATTTTTGAATAACTGGCATTAAACATTGGATATTTAGGTTTTAGGATCCCTAAAAATGATACGCTACCCTGCAACTTTCAGTAATCTTCTCTACCATTAATTTATACCCTTTGCATGCATATCTACACCATTTGGCAGATCTGGAGACATTTTAAACAATTTAGGATTAATTAAAGTAGTTACCTGTAGTCTAAAAAACCCTACTTACCCTTAATTTCAACCACGCCTTTTGGCCTATTTGGGCAAAACTTCCTGCGCTTAGACTACAGAACTCAGCGGATATTATAGGCTAATATACAAAAACTATACCACCACATTGTCAACCCCTTACATGCAAATGGTACCGTCTATCAATCTGAAGAAAACTTTGGAATCCTACCGTTAGAACTCAGTAAAATTACAGTAACGAGTTCAGCAATGTGTGTGTGCTGTGTTCGAGGTCTGGTTAGGTATACGTTTTAAAGCTTGTAATTTGTGTGTCATTAGGAGTACAATTAATATAATCAAATAACGCTCCTTGAAATTGCAGCTTTAACTGTATATTTTGCTAACATTTTATTTTTCAAATTTAAATTAATTGAATAATAAATCTGTATCTCAGGACTAATTCTGTGAGTGTTTAACTACGCATAATTTTCCACAGCTTCTGATTTATATTCATTTCAAAGTTGAAAATCCAGAACAGCAACTCCGGTTGAGAAAACTATTAGGAATTGAGCGGAAGGGTGGAAGCCCTGTTTAAACTAATTATAAGCGTTAAAATTAGCATGTTTACATTGTTTTCTAAAAGTATTACTAATTAGATAAAGACAGCTCATTAACGCATATAGCCTACTATGAATTAGTAGCCACAGGCTTAAAAAAATCTGATGTGTTACACTCACATGACTTTCTCTACTACTGTACAAACTATTTTTACAAACGCTTATTCTCCATATGCTTCATTTTAATCGAGATATCGAGATGTTAATCTTATTGCTAATTTTCTTGTAGATGCAAGGGGAATTGGTAGGCTTTAAGCGATAGTCAAATATTTTAAGAGCTGGTTGCTATGTGGAGTATTCCATTCTCTTTGCACTACCAGGACAAAAAAAATGAATAACGAATTCCCATTTGAGAAAAAGTATTATTGGAAAATTTAAGGGAATAACAAGCAATGTCTCCAAAATGGTTCACTCAACAAAAAAATGTATGACAAATTGTGTATTTTAACGCGATCTACATTTTTTGTGTAGTAAAAGTTTCTCTATCTCTTATGGTTTACCACTTATACAAAAGTCGTTCACAATGAAGAATACTTTTGGAGACATTCCCAGAAAATTCAAGATAAACGTTTCATTTGTCATAAAAATATCTTAAACATATGATATTTTAATCAAAGTCGTTAGAGCCATTATTGAGAAAGTTAAAATTTTGGGAAAATGTTCCATGTAAAGGGTAATCTGGGGTGAGGGGATTTTCTTGAAAACCTTCGTGTCGTATCTCTGGAAGATCTGAACCTAAATACCAAGTTTGGTGTTTACCCGACTGTTCGTTTCTGAGTTATGCTGTTCACAGACAGACGCACGGACATTTTTCCAAAACTGCTTTTTTTGGATTCAGGGTGCCTCAAAACATATTTCCGGTGAAATCTCGGTATCGAATTTTTTGGTGGAATACAATACTTCCCCTACTTACTAGGCGTAGTAGAGAAAGTAAAAATGTCAGATTTTTACTCCCCTATAAAATGCAGAAAAATGGACACCCAGCCCCCTTCTGTTACCGAATTCCACAGCAACAGTAGGTTAAATGGACTGGCGATACAAAGGGTCCACAAAAGGTATCCCTCGCTATGAAAAACGTTTAAATGACAACAGGAACTAACGAAAAAGCAGCCTATGTCATGAGAAACAGGCGAAAAAAGTGGATCTTATTTTATTCCGAAGTGAAGGGTATGCTTCATACACCAACAATATGAACATAATCATGTCTTATTCCAATTCAGTATTATGTACTCACTTCTCTGCCATCAACAATCACCAGCCAAAATGTCTTGCTTATGCTCTTGCAGTTCTTTGTATTAAGCATTTCCAATATCATGCGGTACGAGCAAAGAGAAAAGGAGTTTACACAGTATTCGCATGGTTTATCACTAATGGACCCCTGGGGCAAGGGGCTGGTCAATGGGAGGTATATTGTTCCTCAGCGACCTCCCTATTCTCTCACCACACTCATTCAGAAGCATCCACTTCGCTTGATATTTACCCTAAATTTGAGTACAACTTCCCCCAAGTTAGTAAGTTGGGATTCGATCTCCCAAGCACAGCACTGCGTTTTTTTCCTACCACCAACAGAATTCTTGCCATCTGGAAAAACCTACTGGGGCAGTCAATACACGTGCATCCAAGTGCAGCAACGTCTGTCGTATCTCGGAGTAGATCGATTTGGATGAAGTGGGCTAGTGAAGCATTATGCTGTTCACCAAATTGGCAGTTCAGAGCAGCACTTACAAATAATAGAAACTTGTCACACTTATATTCTTTTGGATTTCGACTGAGTATCCGGAAATACTCAATCAAAGTAGATATCAGGTTCCAGGTTTTTGTAGGTGTCAGAGTCTCACCTTCTATCGTTCTTTAGTTGTGCCCAAGGGTCCTGAGAGGCTGCTCTCAAACACAACGTAGAACACCGTGAGTTATTTGAGAGTGAGACGGGAGAAACACGTCATTCCAGAAATAGTAAAACGTACAAGTAATTTTCTGCTGTTTATAAAAATATAGTTCCAAAGATTTCAAAGATATATAGGGTTTGCTTTATAATATGCTTTACATGTAATGTATCTGACAATCACAGTTACCTGCCAAGTGCAGATATTTCCATTCTTCCCTTTTTTCGCTTTCCCCTTCGTTTCCATATGCGTCTATCCCAATATTGCCATCATTTTCTACCCCGAACCTGCTTCCCATTTACTATTCGCTCCAGTGCATTTTTACTTTCTCTACTACGTATAGTAAGTGGGGGAAGTATTGTATTCCACTCAAAAATTCAATACCGAGATTTCGCCTGAAATACATGTTTTGAGGCCTCCTGAATCCAAAAACAAGCATTTTTGGAATCATGACCGTGCGTGTGTCTGTGAACAGCATAACTCAGAAACGAACAGTCGGATAAACACCAAACTTGGTATTTGGTTCAGTGTCTTCCAGAGATGCGACACGAAGGTTTTCAAGAAAATCCCCCCACCAGAGATTACCCTTTACATGTAACATTTTTCGAAAATTTTTATTTTCTCAAAAAGTCTCTAACGATTTTGACTAAATTATCATATGTTTAAGATATTTTCATGACAAATGAAATCTAAATCTCGATTTTCTGGGAATGTTCCCAAACATATTCTTCATTGTGAACGACTTTTGCATAACTGGAAACCATAAGAGATAGAGAAATTTTTACTACACCAAAAATGTAGATCGCGTTAAAATACACAATTTATATCATATACAATTTTTTGTTGAGTGAATCATTTTCTAGATATTGCTTATTATTCCCTTAAATTTCACAATATTTACACTTTTTCTCAAATGGAAATTCGTTATTCCTTTTTTTTTGTCTTGGATATGCAAAGAGTATTAATCTGTGGCAAAGAGAATGGAGCTGCACATAGCAACCAGCTATTAAGAGATATGTCTATGCATTAAAGCTACTGTATTTCTATATTGCGCTTGCAAATATATATTCCCCTTACACCTACAAGAAAATTAGCAATAAGATGTAGTCTTCAAAAGTTTATCTCGATTAACATGAAGCATATGGAGAATAAGTGTTTGTAAAAATAATTTGTACAAGAGTAGAGAAAGTCATGTAGGTGTAAAACATCAGATTTTTTAGCATATGCCCCAGAAAGTTTCTTTTCTTGATCAGCTTCATCTATATCAAATCAGATTCGTTTCTTATTGTGCCTGTCTGTCCCACATCTTCATTGCTCTATATCTCGTCTCAAATTCCCAAAACTATTATCTTTTCTTTTCCTCATATAAGCAGCTTTTATCTTGTTCGGATTTATCTTCATCTGTATTCCTGATACTCACCATTTATCTTCATTAGCACGTTTCTTAGGAACGCTTGCTCTTCTATTAGCAAGAAAGACTTGGTTTACTGATGGATAATAATTGCTTATTTTATTTGATACTGTGGTTTTACGGTGTTTCTGTATGAGGTAAGTCGATACATTATTAATCACTTAATGGAAATTCACAATGTCTGGATTTGAGTTTTAAATGAAGAAAAGTCCTTCTTTTTAATCTATTAGCAGAACTGTATCGTTTTTAACTATTAATTTCGTGAAGTCCATTACATATAACGTTGGTATGAACTTGGTCTGTACCACTCTTAGACACATTTTTTCTGCATTATGTCGCGGTAACTTCGTTCGTGTTATCTTATTTGCTGAACGCCTGTTATTGTTTTATTATTTTAAATTTTGAGTTCTTTGTCCTCCGACTAGCTATTATTATTATTCAGTCGAGCAAATCTCTTGAACAGGGTGAGTAAACGGAAAGGAGTTGTTACTAAAAGATAACCCTGATAAAAGGATTTGCTTTTACACTTTTATTGCCGTCACACTTTATTTATTTCACATAATTACTCTTGATACACACCCGACTGAAACTGTTATATTTTCGAATGTAACTATAATCACTTATTTGCCGCACATTATTAGTTCGAGTATTTCACATTTTTGTAACTAGCTTTATGACGCGAGAGATTCTGTAGAATTGCGCGACGTGTAACCCGTGGATGATTCTGTTGAACTGAGCGACGTGTAACTTGTGAATGTTTCTGTAGAACTGCGCGTTACCCGTCTCTGGCACGGAATTTATACTCCCTCACCCCGATATGCCTAAAGATTATAACAGAGCTGCGGTTAATAAAGCGCGCCAACATTAGCGTCTATTTTTATATCCAATAAAATTACGAACACATATGCTCTAGGGAAGATATTCCCTTCATTTCTAAAGAAAGGCACGCTACTCTGACGTCATTTGTTTGTCTCTTATAATTGATAAACAACTCACCCCCTCGC
The DNA here is from genome assembly GCA_030765065.1 of Deroplatys truncata. NCBI lineage: Eukaryota > Metazoa > Arthropoda > Insecta > Mantodea > Mantidae > Deroplatys > Deroplatys truncata. The sequence goes on from CM060980.1 coordinate 28,254,526, forward strand.
TCATTGTTATCCGTTCCTATTGTCAGTTTCAGTGAGGCCGTGTAAACTTATTTCCTAACAATGCTTATAATTAACAAACATCTCAAATCATTGTCATACAATAATGCTTATTTACACTACAATCACTCTGGCATTTACAGTGTTGTGATATAAAATACTGCCTCAATTAATAGATCTACTGTCTAAGGTTAAATCTTACATCCATAAAGTACACTGTTTAACAGTTCTAGAGACATCTGTTCTGTTTACCTTAAATTAGGGAATGAATTTCCTTTCGTCAACATGCAGTGGAATTTAGATCAAGTGAAATAATACAAATTTGATATCACACAATTTTCGCATTTATCTTTGGAGATTCTACATGAAGTTCAGAGAAGACTGCTTGTAAGAAATTGCTTTCTGTAGAGATAACGGAGACGCTCAAATATGTCAATGGCAGCATACAATTTTGAACCGACAGGCACGTATCCGTTCTTAGGCACCTGAAAACCCTTCAGACAGTGTAACAAAATTTTAACAATGTATTTCCAAAGGTAATGAAATTAATATTATTCAATCGTCTCAGGGTAAGACTTCATCCTCAAATTATGAAATTATTTATCCTTGGGTCACTTGGTAACTCAATGAGAAAATTTTACTAATATCTCATAAGAATTCCATGTTAAGGAAACACTTCTACGTCCCATTTAATATCTGATCAGGGCTTTGAAATTTACTTTTAAATAAAATGTCTAAGAAGAGCAGCAGTGAAAAAAATCTGATGTGTTACACTCACATGACTTTCTCTACTCTTGTACAATCTATTTTTACAAACGCTTATTCTCCATATGCTTCATGTTAATCGAGATGTCAATCTTATTGGTAATTTTCTTGTAGATGCAAGGGAAATATGGTAACTTTTAAGCGATAGTCAAATATTTTAATGCTGGTTGCTATGTGGCGCATTCCATTCTCTTTGCATGTCCAGGTCATAAAAAAATCTGATGTGTTACACTCACATGACTTTCTCTACTCTTGTACAATCTAATTTTACAAACGCCTATTCTCCATATGCTTCATGTTAATCGAGATATCGAGATGTGATCTTATTGGTAATTTTCTTGTAGGTGCAAGGGAAATATGGTAGCTTTTAAGCTATAGTCAAATATTTTAACGCTGGTTGCTATGTGGCGCATTCCATTCTCTTTGCATGTCCAGGACATAAAAAAATGAATAACGCATTTGAGAAAAAGTATAAGTATTGGAAAATTTAAGGAAATAACAAGCAATATCTCGAAAACGGTTCACTCAACAAAAGAAATGTATATGACATAAGTTGTGTATTTTAAGGCGATCTACATTTTTTGTGTAGTAAAATTTTGTCTATCTCTTACGGTTTACCAGTTATGCAAAAGTCGTTCACAATAAAGAATACTTTTGGAGACACTCCCAGAAAATTCGAGATATACATTTCATTTCTCATGACATTATCTTAAACGTATGATACTTTCATCAAAATCGTTAGAGCCATTTTTGAGAAAATTAAAATTTTCGAAAAATCTTCCATGTAAAGGGTAGTCTGGGGTGGGGGATTTTCTTGAAAACCTTCGTGTCGCATCTCTGGAAAATACTGAACCTAAATACCAAGTTTGGTGTATATCCGACTTTTCGTTTTTGAGTTATGCTGTTCACAGACACACAGACACACACACAGACACACACACACACGGACATGTTTCCAAAAATGCTTTTTTGGATTCAGGAGGTCTCAAAACATGTATTTCCGACGAAATCTCCGTATCGAATTTTTGGGTGGAACGCAATACTTCCCCTACTTACTATACGTAGTAGAGAAAGTAAAAATCTGATGTGTTACACTCACAGGACTTTCTCTACTCTTGTACAATCTATTTTTACAAACGCCTATTCTCCATATGCTTCATGTTAATCGAGATATCGAGATGTCAATCTTATTGGTAATTTTCATGTAGATGCAATAGGAATATGGTAGCTTTTAAGCGATAGTCAAATATTTTCACGCTGGTTGCTATGTGGCGCATTTCATTCTCTTTGCATGTCCAGGACATAAAAAAAATGAATAACGAATTTGAGAAAAAGTATAAGTATTGGAAAATTTAAGGAAATAACAAGCAATATCTCGAAAACGGTTCACTCAACAAAAGAAATGTATATGACATAAGTTGTGTATTTTAACGCGATCTACATTTTTTGTGTAGTAAAATTCTGTCTATCTCTTACGGTTTACCAGTTATACAAAAGTCGTTCACAATGAAGAATACTTTTGGAGACACTCCCAGAAAATTCGAGATATACATTTCATTTCTCATGACATTATCTTAAACGTATGATACTTTCATCAAAATCGTTAGAGCCATTTTTGAGAAAATTAAAATTTTCGAAAAATCTTCCATGTAAAGGGTAGTCTGGGGTGGGGGATTTTCTTGAAAACCTTCGTGTTGCATCTCTGGAAAATACTGAACCTAAATACCAAGTTTGGTGTATATCCGACTGTTCGTTTTTGAGTTATGCTGTTCACAGACACACAGACACACACACAGACACACACACACACGGACATGTTTCCAAAAATGCTTTTTTGGTTTCAGGAGGTCTCAAAACATGTATTTCCGACGAAATCTCCGTATCGAATTTTTGGGTGGAACGCAATACTTCCCCTACTTACTATACGTAGTAGAGAAAGTAAAAATCTGATGTGTTACACTCACAAGACTTTCTCTACTCTTGTACAATCTATTTTTACAAACGCCTATTCTCCATATGCTTCATGTTAATCGAGATATCGAGATGTCAATCTTATTGGTAATTTTCATGTAGATGCAATAGGAATATGGTAGCTTTTAAGCGATAGTCAAATATTTTCACGCTGGTTGCTATGTGGCGCATTTCATTCTCTTTGCATGTCCAGGACATAAAAAAAATGAATAACGAATTTGAGAAAAAGTATAAGTATTGGAAAATTTAAGGAAATAACAAGCAATATCTCGAAAACGGTTCACTCAACAAAAGAAATGTATATGACATAAGTTGTGTATTTTAACGCGATCTACATTTTTTGTGTAGTAAAATTCTGTCTATCTCTTACGGTTTACCAGTTATACAAAAGTCGTTCACAATGAAGAATACTTTTGGAGACATTCCCAGAAAATTTGAGATATACATTTCATTTCTCATGGCATTATCTTAAACATATGATATTTTCATCAAAATCGTTAGAGCCATTTTTGAGAAAATTAAAATTTTCGAAAAATGTTCCATGTAAAGGGTAGGCTGGGGTGGGGGGATTTTCTTGAAAACCTTCGTGTCGCATCTCTGGAAGATACTGAACCTAAATACCAAGTTTGGTGTTTATCCGACTGTTCGTTTTTGAGTTATGCTGTTCACAGACACACAGACACACACACAGACACACACACACACAGACACACACACACACACACACACACACACGGACATGTTTCCAAAAATGCCCTTTTTGGATTCAGGAGGTCTCAAAACATGTATTTCCGGTGAAATCTCGGTATCGAATTTTTGGGTGGAATGCAATACTTCCCCTACTTACTATACGTAGTAGAGAAAGTAAAAAAGCAGTGAGAAATCTATACTATAAAATACAGGTGTCACAGAAAGAATCTTTAAAATGTTGATCGGAATTGTACCTCTACATCCTATACCTACTTAACGTATTTATTGTTGTTATTATTATTATTATTATCATTATCATCATCATAAACATTATTATCATCATATCATTATTATTGCCTATTATTATTGTTATATCACTTCATATTATGAAGTGAGATTTAAGTTTATTATAATGTACTAAGCATGGTTTTAATAAACTCTGATCTTGCATTTCGGTTGATTCGTGTAATCTAACACGAGAGTCCACTGTATGTGTTGATCAACGGGTCACTTCATCACTACTTTTGATAGCTCGGTCCCACAAAGGCCGAATAGACTAGACAGTGATATATTTACGTCATCCAGTTGACGGACACTGGCTTGTATTTGTTACAAGTGCTAGTGCCAACCTAAATATAGGATAATCCGTTTGAGATGTCAGAAAAGTAAAACGTTATATGTAAAAGGATAATGCAACATCTCTGAGCAGTTTGTAGTAATATAAGCAGAAAGGTTGGAAGTTAACAATGATATTTCAGACTTCATCCGCATGGCATGGTAGCGCTATTGTACATAGGAGACAAAATGTAGCCATGACACAACAGCGCACTCAGTGTGTTGTATGGTATGTGAAATGTGTCGTTGAGACGTGTGGGTTCTCGGTTTCCAAAATAATGCAGTTATACTTATTGAATCGGCCACTCACATGAAATGTGGCTTTGTCCGTGAACATCCATCGATTTACCATTAATCGTCCGCTTCCAGCCTCACGTCATGACAGCAAAATAGAGATGAGCTTCGTAATTTGAGGCAGTGTTTTTAACATTTAAATGATTTCAGTGTAATTATATAATATAAAATTCAATAACAGCCCGCCTTAAAGCAATATGTGTATAAATAACAAAAAATGTATGTAACAGTCATTGTATTATGTTTACATTATTATGTACATGTTTAATAATGTTATGTGAATGTATTAAGTAATCTAATAATGTAGGAGCTGTGAGAATAGAGGCCGAGAGTTGCTATCAGTGAGGTAACAATGAGGTAACCTTGTGGCAGTAATGAATTGGAAAGTTTAATAATGCTACTAGTAATTCTTGGAACATTAATGTAATTTTTTTATAAAAAACAGTTTATAAACAGCCAATCAAAAACTAGAAAACCTGAAAGTTAAATAAAAGTATTCTATTGGAGTAAAGTTAACCAATCAGAGACTTGAAATTGAAAAATTTACAAATTCCAGCGGTAAACGCCAGTTGCTAGAAGGCAACGTACCTGAGCAGTTCGTTCGTTCGCTCGGTACGTATTCAGTGTGAGACGAAAATGCATTACGGCAAGAATATTATAAAGCTTACGTGTTTAAAAAAGTGCAAGTAATTAATAAATAATCTCACAGCTCTCTATATAAGTGAAGTGTGTTTAATCGTGTGAAGGATTAATAAAAGGAGAGAAGTAAAAGTTATAATTTGTGTAAGCCTACCTTTTTTAGGCGCATCACTCCCTGATAAGAGATACATGTTTCTATAAATTAAAACTGACGCAGCCGAGGCAAACATAAATATATATAATATTTAAAGAAGCATAACAATACAAAGTTGATTCCTGAACGTTGGGGCGAAGGCCAACGGAAAAGTGAACTTGGGGCGAAGGCCACCGAAAAAGTAAATTTGGGGCGAAGGCCACCGGAAACTTTGTACCTAAACGTGGGGCAGTTACTTCATCAAAGTTTGGCTCCCCAACAGTTGAACTACAATACAACTGATAAGTGGTGGTGTGACTTCCATAGACGTCCACCATTTTGTCTCCTATGCACGATAGTGCTGCCCATGCTACGCGGATAAGGTCTGAAACATCACTCATTGTTAACTTGAATCTAAAGTTAGCCTGAAAACGCCTTCTGAAATAAACAAAATTATTAACTCCTTCAAAACAAAAAACTCTTCTGGTTATAATAACAATAAAAGTCTTAAAATCATGCTCATCTCAAATTTCCACTCCCCTTAGTTATTTGTGCAATGAGTCACTAAGGTCAGGAATTTTCCCTGACAGAATTAAATTTTTCATTGTTAAACCACTTTTCAAAAAAGGCGAACGCAATAATGTTTCAAATTATAGACCAATACCTCTCTTGCCAATTTTCTCAAAAGTTCTTGAAAAGGTGATGTTTAATAGACTTTATAAATACCTTGAATGTAACAACATACTTGTCAGGGATCAGTTCGGGTGCAGAAAAGGAATGTCGACCAATAATGCAACTTATAAACTTACTCATGAAGTGTTAACTGCATTAAACAAAAAAATGCATGTAGGTGGGATTTTTTGTGACTTAGCAAAGGCATTTGACTGTGTTAATCATGATATTCTGATAGCAAAATTGAAATTCTATGGACTAAAAATGAAACTCTAAGTTGGTTCGTATCATATCTAAATGAAAGAAAACAAAGTGTTGAAGTTGTCAATGATATTGAATTTGGAAAACATACATTAAAATGGAAAACAGTAACACATGGAGTGCCCCAAGGTTCAGTCCTAGGACCTTTATTATTCTTGATCTATATAAATGATCTATCATTTTATATAAAGGATATTGCAAGTATAAATCTGTTCGCTGATGACACGAGTGTTCTGGTGACTAGTAAAAACTTGAATGAGTGTGTAATTAAATTGAATTATGTTTTGAACTGTATGTCACACTGGTTTAAAGCTAACAAATTAGCTGTAAATCTAGACATAACAAAAGTTGTTAAATTTATAACCCATCGATCACTACACACTCCAATAGAAATTGGGATTAATGACATGTCACTAGAACAAATAGACAACATTAAATTTCTGGGCCTCCAAGTAGACAGATATTTAGATTGGAAAGTTCACATTAGGTATATCATACCCAAACTCACTTCTGCATGTTATGCTATCCGAGCATTGGTAAATGTCAGTTCTATAGATACACTTAAATTAGAATACTATGCGTATTTTAACTCTATCATTGAATATGGAATATTTTTTGGGGAAATTCGGTAGAAAGTAAACGAATATTCCTCATGCAAAAGAAGGTTATAAGAATCATTTCCAGCACTCATAGCAGACACTCTAGCAAACATCTTTTTAGATGACTAAAGTTATTAACCCTACCTTGCATGTATATATTTTCAATCTTAAAATTCTATGTATGCAATCGAACCACGTTTATTACAAACATGGAAATTCATGAGATAAACGCTAGACAAAAGGGTAACATCCATCATCCCAGTGCAAAGCTTTCTTGCTTCCAGAAAGGTGTATATTACGATACCATAAAAATATTTAATACTCCCCCTAATGATCTTAAGAGAAAAATTGACAATTTCAATGTCTTTAAAACTGCTGTTAAAGAGTACCTATGCTCAAAAGCATATTATTCTGTACAAGAATATCTGAATGACAAATTATCCTGATGATAATACATATATAGCTCTGTAAGTAGTATTAGTAAATATTAATGACAATTGCCAGTCATATTTGATGCCTGCTCTAGAATTAATGAAGCTATTTAAATGTATGTATATTAAGAACTGACAGTAAATGCTATGCATTACAAATCAAATAGAACAAAATGATCAGACGAACAAAGGTAAAATCCTAGTGAATGTTAAAATAACTGTTCTTGCCTATACGTATGTTAACCTTATAACAGTAAGGAGGTATTCAACTCTGTACAAAATTACAGTTGATTTGTTTAATTTTGTATATAATATGTCTTTATTTTATTTTAAATGTTCTGTATACTATGTAATATTTATGTATATATGTAACTTTATTGTACATTTCCTTGACACGCATATAGTATGTGTCTATTTTATTTCAAATGTTCCACATTCTATGTAATATTTATGTCTATATGTAATTTTTGTACATTTCCTTGAGATGTTCTATGTTCACAAGCCTTTATGGCTGCTAGTGAACTCACAGAATACAATCTAATATAATCTAATAATCCCCTCCGCTTATTTTACTACAAAATGTTCAGAGATGTATGCATTAACCTCTTATATATAACGTTTTACTTTTCTGACATCTCAAACGGATCTCCCTGTATTTCTTAGGAGTACATTCCAGGGGGGAGAGAGAGAGAAAGAAAGAAATAAATAAATAAAGAAAGAAAGAAAGAAAGAAAGAAAGAAAGAAAAAAGAATTGTCCAATGTTTTCTTCCGAGAAAGGTTCAAGTGCAAGTCGTCTACCTACAACAATCGGGGTCTTACATAGTTGAACATTTCAGCATTTAGAGGATCATAAGCCAAGGTGGACTGAGTGCAAAAACTAAAGATTTGAAGAGAATCTTGGGTAAAACTTTCAGAACTAACTGTAATTAAGCCAGACAAAAATAGAGACAGATCATAACTGTCTTATAACATGAAGTTGGCACTACCTTTTCTGCTCTTTCAAAGTGGACAAAATGTCCAGCTTTGGTTTAAGACTGCAATTTGAAATTTCAATGATAAATTACTCAGAAATCCAAACGGAATACCCAGAAGATTTCGAGCTGATTCTCCAGATTATTATGAGCCAAACTAAGCATGGAGTGATCGTAAATACATGTTGATAATGATGTAAAAAACTGTTCTTACATACGGGTTTTCTTTTTAATTTTTGGATAACATTGTGTGACGCAGTGTCTATGGACCAAGATTATCGGGACGTCGGCGCCGGGCATTGGAGAGGTAACCAGAGATAAATAGTGCGCTCGCCCAGCGTGAACACCAGAAGCGCCATTGTCAGATAATCAGAATCTTCTGGAAGCTTCCCCTCCTAAGGTTTTCTGGAACTCTAACCAGTTGCTGTATAAGCGACTGCTCTCGCAGCTCAGTTAGTGAGTAAAAAAACCAAGTCCTTTTCTGATGCGACAAAAGTGCCTCCAGGCGAGTTTGTGGTTATTGCCGTAATGTGTAGTGAGAGCTACTACTGCAGGAGAGATCGGAGAAGTCTTGTGCTTGACTCCTCAGCGAATGAACCGTCCGGAACAAGGTACTTCGTGCGTATTTTGTTACACCGCTACGTCACGAAGAAAGTGAAGTGATAGTGAAAATTAAGTGAAGTGACAGGGGAATTAGAACTAGTTCACATTAGTGAAGTGACATGGAAAACTTAGAGAAGTGACAAAGTCGCAGTATATTAATGAAACACAAATGTTAAACATCGAATATCATATCTCGCATGAGAAGTTGATTCGTAAATCGAAGCGAAGTAAACAGTGCATATGGGGTATAAAAAATCTGATGTGTTACACTCACATGACTTTCTCTACTCTTGCACAAACTATTTTTACAAACTCTTATTCTTCATCTATTTCATATTAATTGAGATAAACATTTGCAGAAACGATCTTTTGACATGCAAAGAGAATTACATTTTACACATAGCGACCAGTTCTAAAAATATTTGACTATCGCTTAAGGCGTGCTATGTTCCGCTTGTTTTGTATTTGCAAGGGCAAAATAGAAATACAGTAGCCTTTAAGCATAGACATACATATCTCTTAATAGATGGTTGCTATGTGCAGCACCATTCTCTTTGCCACAGATTAATATTCTTTGCATATCCAAGACAAAAAAATTAATAACGAATTCCCATTTGAGAAAATAAGTATTGAAAAATTTAAGGGAATAACAAGCAATATCTCGAAAATGGTTCACTCCAAAAAAAATGTATATCACATAAATTGTCTATTTTAACACGATCTGCACTTTTTGTGTAGTAAAATTTTGTCTATCTCTCTTTATGGTTTACCATTATGCAAAAGTCGTTCACAATGAAGAATACTTTTGGAGACATTCCCAGAAAATTCAAGATATAAATTTTATTTGTAATGAAAATATCTTAAACATATGATATTTTAATCAAAATCTCTAGAGCCATTTTTGAGAAAATTAAAATTTTCGAAAAATGTTCCATGTAAATCTGGGGTGGGGGGATTTTCTTGAAAACATTCGTGTCGCATCTCTAGAAGATACTGAACCTAAATACCAAGTTATGTGTTTATTCGAATGTTCGTTTCTGAGTTATGCTGTTCAAAGACACACACACAGAAATACACACACGAACATGTTTCCAAAAATGCTTTTTTTGGATTTAGGGGGTCTCAAAACATGTATTTCCGGTGAAATCTCGGTATCGAATTTTTGGGTGGAATACTATACTTCCCCTACTTACTATACGTAGTAGAGAAAGTAAAAAATAAAATGAATCAATTTAAAAATATAAAAGAAGAGCAAGATAAACATTAAACTAGCAAGTTTGAAAGAAGAAGCTCCGAAGATAGAAGAGGAAAAGAATAGTATAATCGCTGTTAAAAATGGTATATAAGAAGCTAGGAAAGGAGATAAAGAGGTGAAAAGCATGTACTCCAACAAGTGTGGATTAGAAGTAATAGAACAATTTCATTTAGGAGTAATACATGCAGTACAGAAAAGACAACCCTAACTATTTTGGAGAATTTATATATCTCTAAACTAGGACATAAAGTAAGGAAATACATATCGTGTTGTGACCTTTGTCAGAAAGCAAAACAAATTAATGTAGCTTATGAATATACAGCGAACTGAGTACTTAGAGATAAACCAAGATGTTTATTAAGTTTAGATTTGCATGGTCCAATGCCTGTAAGTACATTTGGGTACAAATTTTTATTTGTATGCTATGACGCATTTAGCAAATATGTACGAATATATGCACCCAAGAATGCAATCAGCATAGCATGTTTAAACAAATTAACAAAATCGTATTTCCCAGAGGAAGAAATAGTTCAGGCCATACTTTGTGATAATGCATCTGTGTTTACCAGTTCTAAATTTATGAATGGAATCAAAGATTTGGGAGTCAAACAGTATTTCTCATCAAGATATAGACATAATGCCAATCCTGTACAGAGAGAGATAAAATAAATTTCAAATTATTTACGTGTAGTGTGTCATAACAAGCAGAGCAGTTGGTACTCATACATTGATATTATTCAAAATCTACTTAATCAATCCGTAAATACAGTAACAGGATTTAAACCAACAGAACTTCATCATGGAAAATTATACAATACTTTGAGCCGTAATGTACCAGAAGCTATTGAAGACCAATCAGCTAAATTGCCAGAAAAAGAGGAAATGTTTAAATTAGCATTTTTAAAAATGCCAGCAAAGGCCCTGAAGAGAAAACAAAGACGTGAAGAAAGCAAAAGAAGAATTTGGAAAATAAAGATAGGAGATCAAATGCTAGTGAAGAACAAGAGGTTGTAAAATAAACTTCGTAAGGAATATTGGAGATTGTTTCTCAGTTATCATGGTCCTTATGAAATAATAAATATATTTGGAATAGATACATACGAACTTAGGAACAATACAACAAATAAAGTAATTGGAAGATTCCACAAACAAATGTTGAAACCGTACAAAAGTAAACAGTCAGTGGCACAAGAAGAAACAGAAAAAGAAAATAAAGTAACTGGAACATAAAAGGGGAAAGCAATGTAATTTAAAAAAAATATAATAATATCTTTACTAAATGTAACCAATTGTCAATAACAAAAGAGAGTATAAATAAAATGATGTAATAGAAGAAAATCAACTGTTAGTGAGGAAAACATAAGAAATCTCAATAGCAACTACATTTATAATGTATAAGATATAAATTGTTAGAAATTGTTAGAAATATAAAAATCTTTAAGAAATAAGTTGTAAAAGAAAGGGTAACAAGTGTTAATATGTCTAATTAAGTGCTAAATGTCTAGCAAATAGGATATTTAATAGTGGCTGTGTTAGTGAATAAACAAACTTTATTCAGGTCATTGAACACTAGGTCGTTGACCTTAAAAGTGTCAAACATGTGGCAGACCAGATAAACTATTCTGCTACACGAGTGTTACATAAATAGTGACAGTGAGAAATAGCAAGTGTTATAATAGAAAGGTTATGCTTGTTTCTTTCAGGAGACTTTCAGAAAATATTTAAAAATTTAAAAGACAAAAATAAAAAGAACATAATGTTTCAATATTTCTAAAAGGTGGCAATTTGAGGCAGTATTTTTATCACTTACATGATTTCAGTCTAATTATATAATATAAAAAATAACAGCCCACCTTAAAGCAATATGTGTATAATATAATATATGAAATGAATATTACAGTCATTGTATTATTTTTATTTTATTATATACATGTATAATAATGTTATGTGAATGTATTACGTAATTTAACAATGTAGCAGCTGTGAGAATAGAAGCCGAAAGTTGCTAACAATGAGGTAACCTTGAGACAACAATAAATTAGAAAGTTTAATAATGTAATATTTAAAACAGTTTATAAATAGCCAATCAACAATCAGAAATGCTAAAAGTAAAATAAAGGTATTCTATTGGAGTAGGATTAGCCAATCAGAAATTGAAATAGAGTAAAATGTGCAAATTCAAGCGCCAAACTCCACAAGACAGCGTTCCCAACCAGGCGCTAGAAGGCAGCGTTCCCGAGCAGTTCGATACGTATTCAGTGTGAGATATAAAAAAATTCATTACGGCATGAATAATATAAAGTTTAAGTGTTAGAAGTACAAATAACAATAATTTCACAGCTCTACAGTAGGATATATCAGTTAAGTGTTATATAATCGTATGAAGGATTAATAAAAGGAGTGAAGTAAAAAAATTACAATTTGTGTAAGCCTTTATTCTTTACTGTACTACCCCTGCTAAGAGATACGTGTTCTGAAAATTAATACTGACGCAGCCGAGGCATACATATATAATATTTAAATAAACATTAAAATACAAAGTTGAATTTTAAACGTTGGGGCGAAGGCCACCGGAAACGTAAACGTGGGGCGAAGGCCACCGGAAAAGTGAACGTGGGGCGAAGGCCACCGGAAAAGTGAACGTGGGGCGAAGGCCACGGAAACTTTGTATCGTACGTGGGACGAACACTTCTAGAAACATATCTACCATACGTGAGATTACAACTACTTCAAAATTCACATTTTAAATTGGATATATAATTTCAGAAAAAGCTAGCTGTATGGGTGGTTTTTAAAATTTCAAATGATGATTTTAATTAATTTTATTTGCGCCTCTTTAGGAAATTATTTTAAAATGATCTCTAGAAGGGTTTTTATGTTGAGTGCTCCTCCTTCAACCCTTAGAACTATAATTTCATAAGCTCATAAAATTTGTTATAACTTATAGCGGACCAAAACTTGAAGATAGGGAAAAAATATCAACGTCGCGTATTTCTCACCTCTTTAAATTCCCTCCACCCCCTCTCGCCAAATAACCTTACAAATGATGCTGTCATATTATCTACAAGACGAGAAAGAATTATCCAAACGTTAGAGTGGTTTTAACTAGGCGCACTATATACAATTTTAAACTGTTGTACTTTCTATGTGGTTCCACAGGTATTTGATGATATAAAGGTTCACAACTTACACATTTAGGGAATATACAGGCTGAGTCAGGATAACACCGAATAATTTTAAGGCGCGATTCAGCCGTTCTAGTTGAGTATTTTCTTTTAGGGAATGTATACACGTAAACGTCTTGTTATCAAGCTGAAGGGCATTAGCGATTTTGAAACGCTGTGTTGGATTAGATGACATTTCGCCAAACAGGTCGCTATGCATGCTTTAGAACAAGCATTGGTAGATTTTGAAATAAGAGCAACCGGTATCTTTAATTTTAAACAATGCAAAACTCTCTTAAATTGATTTAGTAACTTGTGAATCTTTACTTAATTATATGACACTAAATTCATGTGCTCCGAAGTATTGCAAAACATTTTTTTAACAGATCTGCAGCTGTAAATAAGGTTATTCTCAATAACATATGCAATCAAAATTTCTCCACCATTAAACAAATTACTTGGAAAGTTTAAAGAATGATAAATGATGAAAACATATATTTTTGAAAGGCTTCAAATTCGGTTAAACTAAGAACAAAACAAGAATTGAACAAAAATTCCTGGCATATCACGAATAACATCAAATGCTACACAGGTCCTGGCCCTCAGCTACACTTCAGTATCAAGCGACGTTTCGTACACAAGATTATGTCCCCAAAAGAAAAAATCCAAAGGGGTTAGATCCGCTGGCCATGATTTCGGTGCTTCTCTACCTATTCAATGATTAGAATACTTTATACTTAGGAAATCCCTTACGTCACCGAAATGTGCAGGTGACCATTTCCTTGGAACCAATTAACTGACGCAATTTTAAAGGAACATCTTCCAGAAGTTCTGGAAAAGTATGTTGTAAAAACTGTAAGTAAATGTGGCCCGTCAAACGTGGAGGAAGTAAATAGGGCCCGATTAATGTGGCATTCATTCTGCAGCCCAAATGTCCATGGCAAACTGATGTTGGTAATTTGTAACTCTAATGGCTCTAGGGTTTTCCTGTTCCCAAATGTGACTTATGTGTGTTAAACATGCCTTCTCGTGTAAAAGCCCCGTCCGTTCACAATATCCTTTAGCAATTCTTGTTTGATCATGCGTTTATGAAGCAACCACTGAAGAAAGTGTAGTCAGAGTGGAAAGTCGTCTGCCTCCAGTGCTTAAACTCGGATGTAATTACTGTTTGCGCAGAATTCCAGTAACCGAAGACTGGCTTGTATGCATAGCATGCGCTATTTCTCTTTGAGGCAGTATTTTTAACACTTAAATGATTTCAGTCAAATTATATAATATAAAATATAATAACAGCCCGCCTTAAAGCAATATGTATATGTAACAATATATAAAAAGTGTATATTACAGTCATTGTATTAATGTTTATATTACTGTATACATGTGTAATAATGTTATGTGAATGTATTACGTAATTTAATAATGTAGGAGCTGTGAGAATAATAAGTTAAAAGTTGCTAAAAATGAGGTAACAATGAGGTAGCCTTGAGGCAATAATGAATTAGAAAGTTTAATAATGCTACTGGTAATTCTTGGAAACAATAATGTACTTTTTGAAACAGTTTATAAAATAGCCAATCAACAACCAGAAAAAAACCTTACGTTAAATGAAATTATTCTATTGGAGTAGGATTAGCCAATCAGAAACTGAAATGGAGCAAAATTTACAAATTCAGAAGTCAGTTGCAAGCAGACAGCGTTCCTAACCGGACGCGAGACGCGTCCTCGAGAAGTTTAATACGTATTCAGTGTGAGACGAAAATAGTTTACGTGTTAAAAAGTGCAACTAATTAATAAATAATCTCACAGCTCTCTATATCAGTGAAGTGTTATTTATATCGTGTCAAGGATTAATAAACGGAGTGAAGTACAAAATTATAATCTGTGTAAGCCTACATTCTTCAGCCGTACCACACCTTGTTAAGAAATTCATGTCTCTACAAATTAATACTGACGCAGCCGAGGCAAACATAAATATACAATATTTAAAGAAATAGTCAAATTACAAAGTTAATATTTTTAAACTTGCTGCGAAGGCTCCCGGAAACTTTTTACCATACGTGCGGTTGCAACGACTTCAAGTTCGGCTCCCCAACAGTTGAACTACAATACAACTCCTCCTAAAATTAACCTACTTCATCTTGTGCTTGTGGACGGAGAGTTATGGACCCTGTCAAGAACCGCCTCTTCTAGAGCGCTGTTCCTACATTTCTTTGGACTCCCGAACGCTCTTGTTTTTGGAAAGTTTCTGTTTCTCGCAGTCGTTGATGTATGGCAGTAAAGGTGCTCTAGTGAGGCAAATGTCTCCTTGGGTAAAGCTCAGCATAAAGATCTTGTGCCCTTTTCGGATTTCCCCAAGCAGCACCATAAACGTAATACTTGTGTGCTAGTTCCGCGTAAGTAAACCGTAACATTTTCATAACAGGCTGTAAAATTGAAACGGAGAACTTTAGCACACCCTGATAACCAGATTGATAACCTATACCACAAAGCTGTATAATATGCGACGGAATTCCTTAGCATTAAAATAACAAAACGCAGGTTTTAGCTTAATGTGAGGTAGTATTTTTAACACTTAAATGACTTCAGTCTAATTATATAAATATAAATTGAATAACAGCCCACCTTAAAGCAATATGTGTATGTAACAATATATAAAAAATGTGTATTACAGTCATTGTATATGCTAATATATTATGTACATGTTCAATAATGTTATGTGAATGTATTACATAATTTAATAATGTAGGAGCTGTGACAAATAGGTCAAAAGTTGCTAACAATGAGGTAACAATGAGGTAACCTTGAGGCAATAATGAGTAAGAAAGTTTAACAATACTACTTGTGATTCTTGGAAGCAATAATGTAATTTTAGTGACAGTTTATAAAATAGCCAATCAACAGCCATAAAATGCTTTAGTAAAATGAAGGTATTATATTGGAGTAGCATTAGCCAATCAGAAACTGAAAAGCAGAAACATTTGTAAATCAATTCAGTTGCCTGCAGACAGTGTTTGTAACCGGATGCGAGATGCGTCCTCGAGAGATTTAATACGTATTCGTGTGAGACGAAAAATAAGTTTACGTGTTAAAAAGTGTAATCAATTAATAAAAAGAATCTCACAGTTCTCTATATCAGTGAAGTGTTATTTAAATCGTATCAAGCATTAATAAAAGGAGTGAATTAAAAATTATAATCTGTGTAAGCCTACATTCTTAACTGGCACCACAACCCTGCCAAGATATCCATGTCTCTAAAATAAATACTGACGCAGCCGAGGCAAACATAAATATTTAATACTTAAAGAAACAGTCAACATTACAAAGGTTGTATTTTTAAATTTTTGAACGAAGGCTACCGGGTACCATACGTGGGGCTAATAAATAACTACTTCAAGTTGGCTTCCATACGTGGGGCAAATAACAATAAAACCTTTCTTCAAATGGTGATGTAAACAATGTTAAAAGCAGAACACAAACTATATTCCAAAATGCAAAGAAAACAAAACATAATGATATTCCAATGCCGTGGATCTGTTTGTCGGAATTTCATCTAACCCGACGTGGCGTTAATGTCCTTTAGCTCAATAACAAGAGTTTACAGAGAAACATACCCCATAGGAAAATATGTACTCAAATGTAACTCCTGAATCATACTTTAAAATTGTTCAGTGTTATTCTCACTCACGCTGCATAATCCCCTAAAATCATCATTCAACGAAATAGGGGCGAAATTTGAAAAAGTAATTTTTATTACGTTATTTGCACCACGCTTTGTGCGTCAATATGAAGAAGATGGTTGCTTCACGTTTTGGGAGCCAATTTGAAGAAGGTGGTTTGGTAGCTGCTACGTATGGAAAGTCAGTTTGAAGATTTATTATATTTCGACTGTTGTAGAGCCGAACTTGAAGTAGTTGCAACTGCATATATGCTTCCCGGTAGCCTTCGTCCCAAGTTTAAAAATATTAACTTTGTAATTTGACTGTTTCTTTAAATATTACACATTTATGTTTGCCTCGGCTGCGTCAGTATTATTGTTAGAGACATGGATTTCTTTGCAAGGCGTAGTGCGGCTGAAGAATGTAGGCTTACACAGATTATAATGTTTCCTTCACTACATTTATTAATCCTTGATACAATTTAAATAACACTTCACTGATATAGAGAGACCTGTGAGATTTTTTTAAGTAATTACTTGCACTTTTTTTAACACGTAAACTGTTTTTATCTCACACTGAATACGTATTCAATTTCTCAAGGACACATCTCGCGTCCAGTTAGGAACATTGTCTACTAGCAACGCGTCCAGTTATGAGCGCTGTCTACAAGCAACTGACTTGATTTCAACCGCCTAAATTTGTAAATTTCTGTATTTCAAGTCTCTGATTGGCTATTCCTAATCCAATAGAATACTTTTATTTAACTTAAGCTTTTTTCTGGTTGTTGATTGGCTATTTATTAAACTGTCCCAAAATTTACATTATTGTTGCTCCAATAATGACTAGTAGCATTTAAACTTTCAAATTCATTATTGCCTCAAGGTTACCTCATTGTTAGCAACGTTTAACCTATTTCTCACAGCTCCTACCTTATTAAATTACGCAATACATTCACATAACATTATTGAACATGTATACGATAGTATAAACATATACAATTACTGTAATATATTCCTTTTATATACATATTGCTTTAAGGCGGGCTGTTATTACATTTTTTTATTATACAATTTGACTAAAATCATTTAAGTGTTAAAAATACTGCCTCAAATTGGCGGATGTGAAGAAAATACCCTATTCCTTAAGCTATCAATTTAAGAATTTTGTAGATAGCGTATATTGTATACCATCGAGAAAAATAATCTTCTGAATTGTTAATTGTAATTATCTATGCCGGACACAATTTTCGCTTTTTTGTGTGTTTAGCATGCAGTCACTTACAGAGGAAACTTCCAGAAACTTCACAACATATCTACAGCTACAGAATTAGAGCAAAGAGATTTTGATACTGACTACATTGCACATATCTACGATGTTTAATAACATATTAAGAAAATATATTTTACGCATACTTATCGTAGCACGTATAGTAGGTCCTTTGTTTCGCTTTTTATTTTCTCTACTACGTATAGTAAGTAGGGGAAGTATTACATTCCGCCCAAAAATTCGATACCGAGATTTCACAGGAAATACATGTTTTGAGGAGTCCTGAATCCAAAAAAAGGTATTTTTGGAAACATGTCTGTGTGTGTGTGTGTCTGTGAACAGCATAACTCAGAAACGAACAGTCGGACAAACACCAAATTTGCTATTTAGGTTCAGTATCTTCCAGAGATGCGACACGAAGGTTTTCAAGAAAATCCCTCACCCCAGATTACCGTATGGAACATTTTTGGAACATTTTAATTTTCTCAAAAATGGCTCTAACGATTTTGATTAAAATATCATATGTTTAAGATACTTTCATGACAAATAAAATGTATATCTTGAATTTTCTGGGAATGTCTCCAAAACTATTCTTCATCGTGAACGACTTTTGCATAATTGGTAAACCATAAGAAATAGACAAAATTTTACTACACAAAAAATGTAGATCGCGTTAAAATACACAATTTATATCATATACATTTTTTGAGTGATATTGCTTGTTATTCCCTTAAATGTTCCAATACTTACACTTTTTCTCAAATGGGAATTCGTTATTTATTTCTTTTGTCCTGGTAATGCAGAGAGAATGGAATACTTCGCATAGTAACCAGGTCTTAAAGTATTTGACTATCGCTTAAATCCTACCAATTCCCCTTGCATTTACAAGAAAATTAGCAATAAGATTAACATCTCGATTAACATGAAGCATATGGAGAATAAGCGTTTGTAAAAATAGTTTGTACAAGAGTAGATAAAGTCATGTGAGTGTAACACATCAGGTTTTATCTACTTGGTAAACATTTTTGCATGGCTTAGCCGTTACTCTCATTCACTCCTGCATCCTCACCTCCAGACTTTCTGTAGGCTAGGAAATGATTCTAATTAAAGCAAACTGTCCTGTCCCAAATGGTAGTTTGAGACCTGCTGGTTCAGAAGCCGGAATACTGGCCCTCGACCACAGAGGAGTTTGCTTAGGATTTGTCAATAATTTTTATTCCTTTCAACACTTAGGAGTGAATAATTTACATTAAATGTTTTCAAAATAAGTAAAATGCTTGCAATATTTTTCAGTACAATGCCGTAACATTGGGTCTTTATAATCTCAAATTGAAATGCACAGGGCTGAATTTTGTGTTTCAAACATAGGTTAACTGGAAATTAAAACGTATACTCGCTCATAGTAGCACCTTATAAGATTCACTACTTCTTTAGCTGTGCAGTGAATCCCGGCAACAGCTCAGGATTTCCCCTCCCCCATTTATACGCCGTCTTTAACATCTTAGGTCATACTGGTCATTTTGCCTTTGGAATAATTGCTCATTTGCATTACGTTCAGTTATTTCCTATTGTGATCATGATTAGGTGATTTATATTATTTTGTCTTTTCTTTATAAACATTAAAACCACAAATCTAGTCACACACTCACTCGTATTGGCAAACTCGGAAGGATAGGGAATAATCCTGTCTAAAGATAATTTTTCCACCTCCGCCGGGAATTGAACCGTAAGCTTGGGATGCACAGGCTAGCATGCTAGCACCAGACCAAGAGACAGACTAGTTCAGGAGTATTATGGTCCTTTCAACAAACCTTTATGCAGGACATACATACACATACAAGGAGACGTTTTAATTGCCGCAGCACGCTCTGCAAACACGCGTGTGCGATGTGCGATGCTAATCTGTAATCATGAAGTCACAGCAGTTGAACACAGGGGAGCTTTATCGTACAGACTCATCTTGAAAACGTGTGTTGGACAGTTTGAGAGCGGCGTCTACCCTAACAGAAGTAACACTCCCTCTAAAGCACTCCCGCTCCCCTGTTTATGTTAATTTCGTCGGTTTATCCCCTCTTAACACACAACCCAAACTCACGGTTGCTTGATTTCAAATAGCAATTAAGGAAGAACACGACACGCAAAGTGAAATAGTATCATACGGATGATTTTCATAAGGGAAGTACAATTTGTTGCTTTGAGAGCCAGTTTCACGTTAACTTTCAGGCCAAGGAAAAGTTTGTATCTGTAAAAAAAGTATACATATTTGTCTCTAATTTCTCGGTTTGAATTATGCTCCTCTCTCTCTCTCTCTCTCTCTCTCTCTCTCTCTCTCTCTCTCTCTCTCTCTCACTATACACACACACACAAATACACACGGACCTTTTCTAAGAATGTATTTTTACTTTCTCTTCTACGTATAGTAAGTACGGGAAGTATTGTATTCCACCCAAAAATTCGATATCGAGATTTCACCGGAAATATATGAATCCAAAAAAAGCATTTTTGGAAACATATCCGTGTGTGTGTGTGTGTTTGTGTGTGTGTGTGTGTGTGTGTGTGTCTGTGAACAGCATAACTCAGAAACGAACAGTCGGATTAACACCAAAAATGGTATTTAGGTTCAGTATCTTCTAGAGATGCGACACGGAGGTTTTCAAGAAAATCCTCACACCCCAGATTAACCTTTACATGGAACATTTTTCAAAAATTTTAATTTTCTCAAAAATGGCTCTAACGATTTTGATTAAAATATCATATGTTTAAGATATGTCCTTGACACATCAAATGTATATCTTGAATTTTCTGGGAATGTCTCCAAAAGTATTCTACATTGTAAACGACTTTTGCATAACTGGTAAACCATAAGAGATAGACAAAATTTTACTACACAAAAAATGTAGATCGTGTTAAAATACACAATTTATGTCATATACATTTTTTGTTGAGTGAACCATTTTCGAGATATTGCTTGTTATTCCCTTAAATTTTTCAATACTTTTCTCAAATGGGAATTCGTTATTCATTTTTTTTGTCTTGGATATGCAAAGAGTATTAATCTGTGGCAAAGAGAATGGTGCTGCACATAGCAACCAGCTATTAAGAGATATGTCTATGCTTAAAGGCTACTATATTTCTATATTGCCCTTGCAAATACAAAACAAGGGGAACAGTACGCCTTAAGCGATAGTCAAATATTTTTAGAACTGGTCGCTATGTGTAAAATGTAATTCTCTTTGCATGTCAAAAGATCGTTTCTGCAAATGTTTATCTCGATTAATATGAAATAGATGGAGAATAAGAGTTTGTAAAAATAGTTTGTACAAGAGTAGAGAAAGTCATGTGAGTGTAACACATCAGAATTTATTTTAAATAAATACCAAAAAAACCTGGCCTTGCATATGACGTACACTGACTGGTCCCGAAGTTGCCGACTCGCACCGACACTACTTTTGAGGGTTAATACTTTTCCCGGCCATGTCATTTAGGTGCAACCGATAGTCCAGCTTGTCCGATTTGTTATATTAATCATTAAGCTCGAGACAAAATATTTTCTCCCTCGCTTTGCACACTTGGAGCAGCGCAACCATTTAGGATTTTTATGTAGATAGATAACATTTTTGGTAATATACAAAGGTAAGTTTGTAATTTATATACATATAACATGTGTATAAATCAGATATGACATGTATAACATATGGTAAAGTACGTATTAAGGTACGGTAAATAACATAAGCTGATTAAAAGCAAACTAATGCCATAGGTGTTATAGGTTATAAATGCGGTGAAATAATTCCACAAAATAATTTATAGTATGTTAAAGTCACAATTTAAGCATATTAACGTGACAGTGTATAGTGTTCCCGAATACACCTCCATTGTTTTGTTGCTTCACGTATGGAAGCCAGTTTGAAGTAGTTATTTTGTATTTCAACTGCTGAGGAGCCGAACTTGTAGTTGCAAATGCACGTAATGTACCCGGTTTCCGGTAGCCTTCGCCCCAAATGTACTTTCAGGTGGCCTTCGACCCAAGTTTAAAAAAATATTAACTTTGTAATTTGACTGTTTCTTTAAATATTATATATTTATGTTTTCCTCGGCTGCGTTAGAGTTATTGTTAGGGACACGTTTCTCTTAGCAGGGTTGTGATGCGACAAGAACGTAGGCTTACACAGATTATAATTTTACTTCACTTCTTTTATTAATGATTGACATGATTTAAATAACACTTCACTGATATAGAGATAGAGAGAGCTGTGAGATTCTTTTTATTAATTGACTACACTTTTTAACACGTAAACTTATTTTTCGACTCACACGAATACATATTATATTTCTTGAGGACACTTTTTTGCGTTTGGTTAGTAACGCTGTCTGCAGGCAACTGAACTCTAAATTTGTAAAATTTTCTCCTTTTCAGTTTCTGACTGGCTAATCCTACTCCAATAAAATACCTTCATTTAACTAAAGTTTTTTCTGGTTGTTGATTCGCTATTTTATAAACTGTCACTAAAATTACATCATTGCTTCCAAGAATCAGAAGTAGTATTGTTAAACTCTCAAACTCATTATTGCCTCAAGGTTACCTCATTGTTACCTCATTGTTAGCAACGCTTAACCTTTATTCTCACAGCTCCTACATTATTAAATTACGTAATACATTCACATAACATTATTACACATGGATACAATAATATAAACATATAGAATGACCGTAATATACACTTTTTGTATATTGTTACATACACATGTTGCTTTAAGGCGGGCTGTTATTGAATTTATATATTATATAATTAAATTGAAATTATTTAACCGTTAAAAATACTGCCTCAATTGCTTGAAGTTATATCTCCTAGTTGTGCACGGTACCCAATAATGTTGGTCCTATATTATAGCAGTTTCAGGGTGATACAAATTTTAATCAGTTACGAGTTGTGGCTCTTTAAATGTAGTGGTGTTTATCGAGGTTGATGATCGTTAAAAGACTGATGAAAATACTTCCTTCGAAGTCAATGTGCAAACTATTTGTTATGGAATAATAAAGCAGGGTAAGGTTTACAGTAAACTGAAAGAGCATTAGTGTTTATTTCCGTCGTACCATACTGCTGCTGATGCATGACTATTTGTAGATTAATAAAGCAATTAAAACATTATACAGACTATAAATCTTAATATTGTTTACAAAATGAATACTGTTATACACTGGGGAGGTCACAGGCTCAAATCCCGTGGGCCGACCAATATGATTTTTTTTTTCGTGACTTCTTTCAGTTGCCAAGGGGAATACTGAATTAGATATTTAATACCACGATCCAAAGTTTCCACCTTAGATCTAAAACAACACTAAAAATGAAAAGAGATGGTAAGCGCCAATGTTCTGCTAACTATCCACAGATAATCAAAGCAGGTAGACTGGAGAGCACCCTAATGCTACCCTAATGTCACGTATAGAAGCACAGGTACAGTTGCCTAGCACTGAGACCTCTGTGATCATGTGACGAAGCAAGATGTAGGTATGGTATAGGAATGAGACCTAGAAGGCTAAGTGTGCGCTACACTCCGATTCACGAGATATCTCCTAACATATCCGTAGCAATATAGCTACGTAGTTATAGCGGCATAAAATAAATAGAGAAAAAATCAGTGTAAAACACTAATTATTCAAAAGCGTAGTTTTCGTTGTACCTTCCCTCTACCGCTCTGTTTTCATTTGAGTTTAGGTGATATGTATGATATGTATAACATAGGCCTCGGTACTGTAGTTCTTCCGTTTTATCCCTCGACTTAGATTGACAATACACCCATACGTACGCAGCGGTCTGTATCCTGGCGTGCCCGCCGAAGACTTTCTGGTAACTCATTACAGCAAGTAGCGTTAATTCGTCTGCGGAGAATGGCAATGGTTCATGGCCTGTTGCGGGCTAACGAGGGGACCAGGATATAGGTCTGCTGGGATCTGTTCACCTCTATGGATAAGCAAAACATCAAGAAGATATGTACCGGTGAACCACGCAGCTGTAGCTAGTAATATGTTGCCAGCAAGACATTATCTGAAAATACACCGTCCATTATGAAGCAGTATTTTTAACACTTAAACGATATCAGTCTAATTATATAATAAAAATATATAATAACAGCCCGTCTTAAAGTAATATGTGTATAATATAATATATATAATGTATGTAACAGTCATTGTATTATGTTTATTTTATTATATACATGTATAATAATGTTATGTGAATATATTAAGTAATTTAACAATGTAGGAGCTGTGAGAATAGAAGCCGAAAGTTGCTAACAATAAGGTAACCTTGAGGCAACAATAAATTAGAAAGTTTAATAATGCTACTAATAATTCTTGGAACAACAATGTAATGTTTAAAAAAGCTTATAAATAGCCAATCAACAACTAGAAAAAGCTTAAGTTAAATAAAAGTATTCTATTGGAGTAGGATTAGCCAATCAGATACTTGAAATAGTGAAATTTACAATTTTAAGGGGTAGACGGCAGACGCTAGAAGGCAACGTTTCTGAGCAGCTCGCTCGGTACGTATTCAGTGTGAGACATAAATAATTCATTACGGCGTGAATAATATAAAGTTTACGTGTTAAAAGGTGTAAATAATATAAAAATCTCACAGCTCTACAGCAGGATATATTTGTGAAGTGTTATTTAATCGTGTGAAGGATTAATAAAACGAAGTTAAATACAATTATAAGCCATGTAAGCCTTCATTCTTTAGCCGTTCCAGCCCTGCTAAGAGACACGTGTTTCTAAAAATTACTACTGACTAAGCCGAGGCAAATATACATACATAATATTTAAATAAACATTAAAAATTACAAAGTTGATTTTTAAACGCGTGGGCGAAGGCCACCGAAAAAGTGAACTTGGGGCGAAGGCCACCGGAAAGTTTGTAACGTGCGTGGTCTAAACAACTTCAAGTTTTGGCTCCCCAACAGTGGAACTACAATACACCTCCTTCAATTAGATGAGTCTGTAGGAAGTTCACGAAACCTTTTCCATTGCCTTCCAGGAACACTGGTCCAATAAAATGATCGCCTACCATAGCATACATTCAGCTTTCACCAAGTCTGGGTATGATGCCCACGGAACCATCGAGAATTGCGATCTGCCTAGTACATCACGTTGTGCCGGTTTATACTGCCAGTGTTGGAGAAGCTATTTTCGTCTTAACACTGAGAAGATGGCTGCTTCACGTATGGACGCCAATTTGAAGAAGTTATATTCTTGTAGGACTTGTATTTTGCCCCAAGTTTAAAAATAAAATTTACTTTGCAATTATACTGTTTCCTTAAATATTTAATATTTATGTTTGCCTCGGCTGCGTCAGTATTTGTTAGAGACATGGAAGTCTTGGCAGGGCGTGATGCGACAAGAATGTAGGCTTACACAGATTTTAAGTTTTAATTCACTCCTTTTTATTAATCCTTGACACAAATTAAATAGCACTTCATTGATATCAAGAGCGAGCTGTGAGATGTTTTTTTTTAATACTTGCACTTTTTTAATACGTAAACTATTTTTCGTCTCACACGAATACGTATAAAATCTCTCAAGGACGCATCACGCATCTGGTTAGTAACTCTGTCTGCAGGCAACTGAACTGATTTCAAGCGTCTAAACTTTGTAAATTTCTGTATTTCAAGTCTCTGATTGGCTATTTTTACTCCAATAGAATACCTGAATTTAACTAAAGCTTTTTCTTTTGATTGGCTATTTTTTTATAAACTGAAGTAGTATTATGAAACTCTCAAACTCATTATTGCCTCAAGGTTACCTCATTGTTACCTCATTGTTAGCAACTTTTAACCTATTATTCTCACAGCTCCTACATTATTAAATTACGTAATACATTAATATAACACTATTGAACATGTATACAATAATATAAGCATATGCAATGACTGTTATATACATTATACAAATTATTACATAACATATTGCTTCAAGGCGGGCTGTTATTGAATTTAAATATTATATAATTTGACTGAAATCATTTAAGTATTAAAAATACTGCCTCAACACAGAGCTTGACGGATGAAATCCAGCTGTTGTTGGAGATAACCTAGCATCGTGTAGCATTAGATAGCTCTGATAGCTTGAATCAACTGAAATTTATATGTGTACCACTTTTATGGTATTCGATGAATGGAAATGGTACCAAGTCCTAACTCGACTATAGCTTGACTGATGCTCATGTGGGGGTCCTCATGAAATAAAACCAGAACATCTTCCTGACACCCATCAACAACAGACATGATTCTTGGTGCACGGACCAGTTGAATTCCGTGCGTGTACAGTCTCACAACAGTGCTCCCAAACACAAACGATGTTGCGGAAACCGTTGTTGATACATTTGTCGTGTAACAGAAATCTTTCTCTAATCTCACCAGCTGTTTATACCATCGCTACGTATTCTTTGCAGTGTACATCTTCGTTACCTTAATGTTGTATGACGCTCTGTGCACAGAAGTAGAGCTTTTATACCAGAAAGGGACATTCTGGAAATATATTCGTCTAGATTAATAAGGCACTCTTTCTCGAAACGCCTACAAATAGGAATGTAATCACGTATATATGTTGTACGTAATACGTAACCTTTTTTTTCTACAGCATACAGACAAGTATACCTAAATACGCGTGCATTACAGATATAAAATTCTGCAGACGACAGTAGATGCGAACTCAGAACGTTAAAAACCGGCCGCCTAACCACCCGTGGCTAAGATACAGAAATGAGGGTCAAAACAACTACTCAACAGGCAATGTTCAGATGTCTTATTCATGGCGTATGGGATGTATTATTATTATATTTACTGCTAATGCATTACGGAATATTTCATCGGTATTCATATTATAAACGTTATAATGCTATACAAGAGTATGGCAATTAGCATAAACACATAGTATACTATTTGATCGCTATAACAATCAAAGCTAAATATTAGTACACCAAATACAAATGCCTCGTACGTGGTGACAGTGTTAGCAATATTAGAACGCTTTTAAATACAATAACTGGAACAGAGTCAATTAATTCCTAATTTGTTGGTGCTTTTCCAGTTTTTTTTCTAAAAGCTCCATCTTCTTATGGACGAAGGAGGTATATAAAATGATGAATTTATGCTGCTGCAGATGATATTGATCAATTAGGGTTTTTATGAAGGTGGCCGTGGGAAGGATGTGGAGAGTGAAAGGTAGTGACAAGGTGAGAATAAAAGGAATTGCAAGCATTGTGGTTTTCGTCCATGCCACAGAAAAAGCAGACCATATTATCAGTGGGAAGGAAGAAAACACAAACAAATGGCTTTTCGTCAAAAGTCTTCAAAATTCATCAATCTTTCGTCACTCAATGTGACAGGTAGCAAATAGAACGAAACTATTCGACATCTGAATATACTAACAGAAATCCAAAATGCCACCTCAGCCATGTCTCAATTGTATTTCTGCCTTTTCAGTCCTGGAAGCTGTCTCGGCTGCCACGGTACCCCAGGTTGGGCGTGGCTTAGATACAGTAGTTGGCATCAGGATTGGCACCTTGTTGGAAACGCTAGGGTCTCTTTCCTTGATAGCGTACATCGCCCTCCGGGTCTTGTCGCCCCTTCATCCCTTCCTCCAAGGGGTCACGTTGGAAGCAAAGAAAGGCTCACTATTGTCTACTTGCAGTGCTGTGCTCCAGTTACTAGAGACCCCTCCGTCCATAAATAATATCAATATACACAATATAGATATAGGTTATACAACGTGGGGGACATCTCCCACACTGCGACCTATATATATATATATATATATATATATATATATATAGGAGGAAGAGGTGAAGTGAAGGAACCACAGGAGGCTACATGCCTCCTGTGGCAGAAGGCCACGGAGACATGTGGAAGTCCCTAACAGCCCTAGGCAAGAGATCCGTCCCACTGCTGGAGCTGCCTAAAGAGAGTGATGAACGATCAGTCGTTCAAGCAGCCCTCCAGTGTCCACGGGGAGTACTCTTTCCTTTAGCAAGTATCCGCGCCATCTGCCCAGCACCACCATTCGCCACGAACCTAGAAACACACCAGAAAGATGAGAAGGAAACGGAATAAAGGGGAAATTATGGAAAGAAAATCGTGGTAGTTGAGAAACCACTCAAGCATTCATTTACCGACCAGGAAAAACCACGAAAAACCCAAGCTAGGAGTGGGCGGTCGGTGGGAATCGAACCCGGGACTTCCCGAATGCGCACCACACACGTTATTGCGGAGGCAACTCGCTCGGTATATAAACTATCGGAAATCAATATTTTTGTGCGTAATTCCGAATAACAACGTTTTCGGTTCTAGAAATTTTCAAATTCATTGGAGCGATATCAGAATAGCTTCATTAATGTCCTATGCCAGAGAAGTCAACACGGTTTCCATTTTTATTACTTTCTCTACTACTACAGTAAGTAGGGGAAGTATTGCATTCCACCCAAAAATTCGATACCGAGATTTCACCGGAAATACATGTTTTGAGGCCTCCTGAATACAAAAAGGTATTTCTGGAAACATATCCGTGTGCGTGTCTGTGAACAGCATAACTCAGAAACGAACAGTGGGATAAACACCAAACTTGGTATTTAGGTTTAGTACTTCCAGAGTTGCGACACGAAGGTTTTCAAGAAAATCCCCTACCCCAGATTACTCTTTACATGGAATATTTTCGAAAATTTTAATTTTCTCAAAAATGGCCCTAACGATTTTGATTAAAATATCATATATTTAAGATACTTTCATGACAAAATAAAATGTATATCTTGAATTTTCTGGGTATGTCTCCAAAAGTATTCTTCATTGTGAACGACTTTTGCATAACTGGTAAACCATAAGAGATAGATAAAACTTTACTACACAAAAAATGTAGATCGCATTAAAATACACAATAATTTTATGTCATATACATTTTTTTTACTTAAACTCTCCAATACTTATACATTTTCTCAAATGGGAATTCGTTATTCATTCCTTTTTTATCCTGGTAATGCAAAGAGAATGGAATACTCGACATAGCAACCAGCTCTTAAAATATTTGACTATCGCTTAAAGCCTAGCAATTTCCCTTGCATCTACAAGAAAATTAGCAATAAGATTAACGTCTCGATTAACATGAAGCATATGGAGAATAAGCGTTTGTAAAAATAGTTTGTACAAGAATAGAGAAAGTCATGTGAGTGTAACACATCAGATTTTTATACTATTGACTTCTTGCGAATGTAGATTATTTGGTGTTTATTTGGTGTTTCGGAAATACAGAAATGAATTATTTTGAAAGTCCTGTCAGTTTATCTTCAAAACTCTTCTTTATTTGAAGTTGTGGTTTGGAGGCAAACTATTGTGTTCTCGGAGTGCAGGTTGTGATTACGTACAAGGCTTCTCGCCGGTACACTTTTCCCATTAGACTACACTATAAAGTGAGGGAAAAAATTCTGTGTTGCATTCACATGACTTTCTCTACTCACTCCTCCATAAACTATTATTCTATTTCCTGTTGATCCAGATAAGCTTTCAATTCACATTTATACATTTCGATGTATGGTACAGTAAATAAAGTGATAGTCAAATTTTAAACAGCGTGTCGCTATGTGATTGCTTTGAAATTCCACGCTCTTTAAATGGCCGTGAGAAAAAAACGAATAGTGACTTTTCAGTTGATAAAAGTAAAATATTTGAAAATTCAAACAAATAACAAGAAATATCTCGGAAAACGTTAACTCCACAAAAGAAAGTGATTTGACATAAATTATGTGTTTTAACGATATACAAATACTTTGTGCAGTAAGATTTTGTCTATCTCTTACAGCTTAGCAACTATAGAAAAGCCATTTAGAATGAAGAGGACTTCACAGGCTATTCCCGGAAAATTTGCCATGCAAACATATTGAAAACCTGTTATTTGATTTCAAGTCGTTAGAGCCATTTTAGAGAAAATCGAAAATAAAAAAATGTTCCATTCTAAAGGAAAGTTTTGGGGTGGGGAAGTTTCTTAAAAATCTTTGTATCGTATTCTTGGAAGATGCTGAATTTAAAGCACCATCTTTACTGCTTAATCTGCTTTTTGTTTTTAAGTTATGCCGTTCAGAGACAGACACACACGCGCGCGCGTACACACACACATATACACACACTCAC
This sequence comes from Deroplatys truncata, assembly GCA_030765065.1. Classification (NCBI taxonomy): domain Eukaryota; kingdom Metazoa; phylum Arthropoda; class Insecta; order Mantodea; family Mantidae; genus Deroplatys; species Deroplatys truncata. The sequence goes on from CM060980.1 coordinate 28,284,680, forward strand.
ACAGATGGAGTCTTTTGTAAAAGTACCTTTTGGGATTTAGAGAGCCTCAAAACGTGCATTTATGGTGGATTCTCGATATCGGAATGTTGAGTGGAATGTTTTATTCCTCCTACTTATTATAGGTAGGTAATAGAGAAAGAAATAATAGTTCTAAAATAAATTATGGCCATGTACTTACGGTAATTCTAATTTAATTATAAGGGAAGCTATTCAGCTGTCCGTAACGAGTACCGCCCATCCAAACATCACCAGTTTGTCTCCTTCAAGTCAGTATTCCGTGCATACTAAATGTATTTATTCACAACGAGAACTGGTTTACCCGGTTCACTCGCTATTTCATTCACAGACAGCATGCTAATGGCTGATGATTATTCCTACTGAAGAGAAATCAATACTAGAACACCACCTGTGATGAGAGGGTTCATTATTTAATAACAGCTTCAAACGGGGACGAGCATTCACTCTAAACTGTATTTTTCATCTTGAAATGTACGCTGAGCTTAGGCTTACGATATGTGAAGGGATGCACCCTTTAAGAACATTTCCATTAAGAACCGGTGACGAGATGGGTTATCTGTATACGTTTCTGAACGAATGGGAATTAGACATTGTGCCAAATTTACCCTCCCCCAGAGAAATCTACTCTAGGCGAAGGTTGACGTCTCCGTGAAGAATAGTGAAATGAGTATGGTGGTGCTTTGCAAAGGAGACGTCAAGACCAAGACGAGAGGGCACAGTTAATTTGATTCACATAGTACGTCGGCGAATGTGGCCATCGACTGCGCAGGCGCCGGTTCAGTCCCAGCTTTGCTCACCGTGCAGTGGACGAAGGTAAGTTAGTCTTTCTTCGACGGTGAGGAATTTCACGAGGAAAACAGCAGGGCAACGTTTAGACAGAAGGCATTGCGGACAGTGTTTCTAAATTCCTTTTAGTTTAACTTATTCAAAATTATCTTTAGTAACTATTAATCGGAAAAGATTGATCGTGCCAAATATTGACTTATTGGTGTTGTAAATTTGAAATATATAGGTAAATGTGAGAGCAGAAAGCAAGTATGTAATAATTATAATTTAATTCCATGGATTGAAGCCGTAAATAATTTAAAGGAATTGTGTAAGAATAAGGGTTTCTGAAATTGCAATTATGTATTTCATAAAAGTGTAAACTTATTAAACGAAAGAAATTCAGTTTATAATTAATTTATGTAAAATATTGTCAAGTAGTAACCTGCCATCATTTCCACTTTAATCCACTTCCTCTTGGGAAACAAACACACGTTTCGACATGTAATGCTGCTAGTGGCCATTTAGGTATTGTTCTTTAAAGTAGTAAGTGGTCTGTGTCTGTCTATCTCTGCGGTCTGTCTGTCACTAAAGAACAAAACACAAAAACGAAAATTCCAATAAATACAAACTACACACTTGAGCCACGCCGTTTAAGCAAGTCAGGGGAAGAAAATGTCCCCACTTCAAATTATCCTTTGCATAGAACAATTTTCGTTATTTCCTATGACTTACATTTTGATTGAAATATCATGAGTCTGATATATTAATGTGGCCAATGATGTGTATATTTTGAATTTTCTGTGAATAACGTGGAAGTCCTCTTTATTCTTATTGAGTTCTATAAAATTTTATATAACTATGAAACCACAAGAAATAGTCCAAAACGTATTTCAAGAAACATATAGACTACTTAAAATACACAATTTATGCCAAATAAACTCTTTTTTCATAGAATTAACAATTTCAGAAATATTCACTGTTTTTCGTTTGCATGTTTTAGTATTTTATACAGACATACTTTCAAGTGCCGTTCTTTTGTTTGTCCTAAACTCTGCAAAGAGTATGTAACAAGATAGGCATATATAAAATATGGCTGTTGTATAGCTTGCTGTAAGCTCGTGCATCTGCTAATAAATGTTACCGAAATCATTTCTCCCACCATTTATCCTGAATTATAAAGTAGATAATAGTATCTGATGTGATACATTCACATGACTTTTCTACCCTCTATCATTTATTAGTGGGTGTACAAACTATTTTTACTAAAACTTATTTTTCTATCTAATACATTTTAATCCAAATAAACCTTTGGAGAAATAGCTACATTACACATGCAAAGGGAACAGCGATTTTCAAATGTTTAAGAACCGAACGCTGTATGCTGGCCTTAAAATGCCTTACTGTTTCCTTGCAATCACGAGAAGCAACTGAATGTTGACAGGACTTCAAGAGAATGACCAAGAAATGAACCATTCGAATCTTTAATAACTGATATCTTAGAAACGGCTTATGCAAAACTTATTCGGAGCAAATATCTGTTTTAAAGAGATCTACATTTTTATTTTCTCTACTACGTGTAGTAAGTAAGGAAAGCACTGTACTCCACCCAAAAATTCGATATGGATATTTCACCGGAAATATATGTCTTGAGGTGCCCTGAATCCAAATAAAACATTTTTGGAAACATGCCCGTGTGTGTGACTGTCTGTGAACACCATAAATCAAAAACGAAAACTTGTATATATACCAAACTTGGTGTTTGAGTTGTGTCTTTCAAAGATGTGACACGAACATTTTTAAGAAAATCTCCCACCCCAGATTATTCTTTACATATTATATTTTTCGAAAATGTTGAAATTCTCAAAATGGCTCTAACGATTTTCATTAAAATATCATATGTTTAAGATATTTTCATGGCAAATGAAATGTATATCTTGAATTTTCTGGGAATGTCCCCAAAAGTCCTCTTCATTTTGAATAACTTTCGCATAACTGGTAAACCGTAAGAGATAGGCAAACGCTTACTACAACAAAATGTAGATCTCGTTAAAACACACAATTTATGTCATATACATTTTTTTTGTCGAGTGACCCATTTGCGAGATATTCCTTGATATTTGTTTGAATTTTCCAATACCTATTTTAAATGCGAATTCGTTTATTCTTTTTTTTAACTTTCTCTAATACATAAAGTAAGTAGGGGACGTATTGCATTCCATCCAAAAATTCTATATCAATGTTTTACCGTAAATACATGTTTTAAGGTGCCCTAGATCCAAATAAAGCATTTTTGGAAATATGTCCGTCTGTGTCTGTCTGTCAGTCTGTGGACAGCATAACTCAAAAACGAAAAACTAGATAAATACCAAACTTGGTATTTACTATCTTCCAAGGATGCGACACGAAAATTTTCAAGAAAATCACCCACCCCAGACTAACCTTTACATGGAACATTTTTCGAAAATTTTGATTTTCTCAAAAATGGCTCTAACGATTTTGATTAAAATATCATGTGTTTAAGATATGTTTTATGGCAAATTAAACGTATATTTTGTATTTTCCGGGAATGTCCCCAAAAGCTCTCTTCATTCTGAATGACTTTCGCATAACTGGTAAACCGTAAGAGATAGACAAAATTTTACAACACCAAAAAAGAATTATCTCGTTAAAGCACACAATTTATGTCATATCCTTTTTTTTTTGGAGTGAACCACTTCCTAGATATTCCTTGTTATTTGTTTGAATTTTTTAATACTTATACTTTTTTTCAAATGGGAATTTTTATTCTTTTTTTTATGCCCTGGACATGCAAAGAGAATGGAATGCTCCACATAGCAACCAGCGCTTAAAATATTTGACTATCGCTTAAAGCCTACCAATTCCCCTTGCATCTACAAGAAAATTAGCAATAAGATTAACATCTCGATTAACATGAAGTATATGGATAATAAGTGTTAGTAAAAATAGTTTGTACAAGAGTAAAGAAATTCATGTGAGTGTAACACATCAGATTTTTATGACCTCATATTTTGTAATTTCGTGCAATTTTTGAATTTTTGGAATATTTGGGAGCCAAAGCCTTTCTCATTGGTTTGAGTGGAATGCTTTGGATAAGGATCTTCCGATTCTCCATTTAAAATGCACAGGGTCAATTTTACATTTTAAATACAGTCTCTAAGATCCGATATTCGGCACTTCAAAACGCTCAGTTTAGAACTCCTCCACCATCTACGTGTTACGTAAACAAAATCCTCTTAACTTATTCCGTAGAAACATTCGAGTTTGTAACATCTACATCAGTATGAATAGAAGAAACATTATAAATAAGAATACAATTAGACATGTAGGAACTTATGTCAGAAGAGATTGTGATAAACGTCCATTTTCCTGAGTTGGGTTGATGCTACCTACAGTAAACGCTACGATTATTCATGTCTAAATTGAAGCTCTCTTTACAAGATCACTATCTTGTCCCTTCACATCTGCTTCAAGTTTGCGTGACGCATCCTCCCTGGCGTTAGGGGAGGGATAATTCATGCTTAATTTATTTCGTAAAATGCTGGAAAGAGCAATGTTGTCATCTGCACTGAAACCTGTAGTGACTGATACTGACCATCTAGCGTAAAGCAATTACCATTACTATGGTATACATGGTACTGGATAACGTGCTCATTGTTTTATTCGTATACTAGGAGAACCCGCACCTCTACTCACGTTATTGCCTTAAATGTCTGCTGTCTGTCTCACTCACTCACACACACGCCCCCCCTCTCTCTCTCTCTATCTCTGTCTCTCTCTTCCACTTTCTCATTTTTGTCTCTCTTCTCACTCTCTCTATATCTCCATCTCTCTTCTTTCCCTTCACTATCCCTCCTTTTCTTCCTCCCTCTCTCTCTGTCTCTCACTTTCCTCTTCTCCTCTGTTACCCTCATACTTCTCCCTTCTGTGCAACGTATTTATATACAAACACCAACAAAAATTTTAAAATGCAGTTTCTGAGATTATCTGCGTTAGTATCGACTACTCGTCCAAAATCGAAACTTAACAGAAACATTTCCCTTACAGTTTTATTACACACAAGGTTTTGCGTTTTCCCTAGGATATGGGAACAGTACTACACTGTTTCTCGTCGTCCTCCGTGATCTTAGCTCCCGGGATCGCGGGTTCAAAGCCGGCGGAGGGCCATGGATATTTTTGGGCATAAAAATCCTTTACATGGCATCCTTCGGAAGGGAGGTAAAGCCGGTGGTACCGCGTCGTAGATTTACAGCACGTAAAAGAACCTCAAGCCTGATAAAGAGGCCTCTGAGCAATATTTCCGTCTTTCTCGCCCAATATAGAATGGGACGCTAAGAATCATAGTAGTTAAAGAGTGTCCATAAATTAAAAATCTCAAAACTCAACACTGTCTCTCGTAGTAACGCTTTACGTACACTACGTGATCAAAAGTATCCGGACACCTGGCTGAAAATGACGTACAGGTTCGTGGCGCTCTCCATCGCTAATGCTGGAAGCCAATATGGTGTTGGCCCACCCTTAGCCTTTTGACAGCGTTCACTCTCGCAGGCATACTTTCAATCAGGTGCTGGAAGGTTTCTTGGGGAATGACAGCCCATTCTTCATGGAGTGCGGAACTGAGGAGAGGTATCGATGTAGGTCGGTTAGGCCTGGCACGAAGTCGGCGTTCCAAAACATCCCAAAGGTGTTGTATAGGATTCAAGTCAGGACTCTGTGCAGGCCAGTCCATTACAGGGATGTTATTGTCGTGTAACCACTCTGGCACAGCCCGTGCAGTACGAACAGGTGCTCGATCGTGTTGAAAGATGCAATCGCCATCCCCGAATTGCTCTTCAACAGTGGGAAGCAAGAAGGTGTTTAAAATATCAATGTAGGTCTGCGCTGTGATCGTGCCACGGAGGACAACAAGGGGTCCAAGCCGCCTTCAGGAAAAACACAACCACACCATAACACCACCACCTCCGAATTTCACTGTTGGCACTACACACGCAGACAGATGACGTTCACCGGGCATTCGCCATACCCACACCCTGCCATCGGATCGCCACATTGTGTACCGTGATTCGTCACTCCACACAACGTTTTGCCACTGTTCAATCGTGTAATGATGACGCTCCTTACACCAAGCGAGGCGTCGTTTGGCATTTTCCTGCGTGATGTGTGGCTTATGAGCAGCCGCTCGACCATGGAATCCAAGGTTTCTCACCTCACACCTAACTGTCATAGTACTTGGAGTGGATCCTGATGCAGTTTGGAATTCGTGTATGATGATCTGGATAGATGTCTGCCTATTACTCTTTACGACCCTCTCCAAATGTCGGCGGTCTCTGCCAATCAACAGACGAGGTCGGCCTGTACGCTTTTGTGCTGTACATGTCCCTTCACGTTTCCACTTCACTATCACATCAGAAACAGTGGATCTGTTTAGGAGTGTGGAAATCTCCGTACAGACTTCTGACACAAGTGATACCCAATCACCTGACCACGTTCGAAGTCCGTGAGTTCCACGGAGTGTCCTATTCTGCTGTTTCACGATGTCTAATGACTACTGAGGTCGCGGATAATGAGTACCAGGCAGTAGGTGGAAGCACAATGCAACTAAGAAGAAAAACGTATGTTTGTGGGGGTGTCCGGATACTTTTGATCACACAACGTACATGACTAATAGGAACGGAAAAAATTCTGATGTGATACATCACATGATTTTCTCTACCCTATATCGTTTATTAGTGAGTATACAAACTAGTCTTACAAAAGCTTATTTTATATCTACTTCATTTTAATCCAAGTAAGCCTTTGCAGAAATACTTACATTAGCCATTTTGTTATAGATACAAAGGGAGCAAATGTTTAAAAACGGACCCTATGCGCTGACCTTAAAATTCCATACTGTTTTAATGGAATCGCGACGGACTTTAAGTGAATCACTTAAGTATTGAACAGTTCGAACAATTAATAATATGAAGTGACTGTTGCCACAAAAAAAGTTATTTGAAATAAACTGTGTGTTTTATAAAATCTACATTTCTTGTTCAGTACATTTTCGTCCTTGGCTTAACGTTTACCGGTTATACACTGTTATACAAAATTCCTTCCGAATGAAGAGGACTTCAATGGCTTTTCGCAGAAAATTCAAGATATTCATTTTATTTTTCATGTTAGTTTTAATATGTGGTATTTAAATACCTTGGGGTCATTTTTTAGAAAATCAACAATTTTGAAAAATGTTCCATGTAAGGGGTAGTTTGCGATAGAGGGATTTTCTCGAAGGTACTGAACTTAAATACCAAGTTTGGTGTTGATCCGACTTTTCGTTTTTAAGTAATGCTGTTCACAGACACACACAAGGACCTTTTTTTAAAAATGTTTTTATTCAGGGATCTCAAAACATGTATTTCCAGTGAAATCTCGGTATCGAATTATTGGGTGAAATGCAATACCTTCTCTATCTACTAAGTATGTGGTACAGAAGGTAATTAAGGAATAAGCGAATATTGTTAAATATTCCTTCTATCCAAATTTTGTAAGTGATCAAACTTGTTAGAAATAATATGCTGACAAATCTGATGTGATACATTCCCATGACTTTCTCTACTCTCTATCATTTAACGTAGCAGAGAGAGAGCGAAACAGACAGAGAGGCAGTTGTTTGGACTTCTTTATTTTGTGTCCCATTAAAATTACTTTATCCCCTTTGGGCAGAGTAATTAGCATCACATATAGCCTATTTTCTAAGCGGGACCTAAGGTATGATATTAAAACAATCGGTTCGGCCATTCTTGCGTGAATGCATAAAACACGCGCACACACACACCCACACATACATACAAATTCTAAAAATGCTATTTCTTTCATATGGCCCATTTATATATAAGTATCACCTAATCATCCAAAATCATAAATCGTCAGAAACTTTTCGGTTACAGTTTTATTATATCTGTATGTAGACTAATAGTGTAATAATGTTATTGCTTTTTAATGTACTATATTAATTCATTTTCTGAATTGTTACACTTTAAAAAAATCTGATTTGTCACATTCACATGACTTTTTCTACTCTTGTACAAACTATTTTTACAAACGCTTATTCTCCATATGCTTCATGTTAATCGAGATGTTAATCTTATTGCTAATCTTCATGTAGATGCAAGGGGAATTGGTAGGCTTTAAGCGACAGTCAAATATTTTAAGAGCTGGTTGCTATGTGGAGCATTCCATTCTCTTTGCATTACCAGGACAAAAAACATGAATAACGAATTTGAGTTTTTTGTATGTTTTGGAAAATTTAAGGGAATGACAAGCAATATCTCGAAAATGATTCACTCAACAAAAAAAATGTATATGATATAAATTGTGTATTTTAACGCGATCTACATTTTTTGTGTAGTAAAATTTTGTCTATCTCTTATGGTTTACCAGTTATGCAAAAGTCGTTCACAATGAAGAATACTTTTGGAGACATTCCTAGAAAATTCAAGATATACATTTTATTTGTCATGAAAGTATCTTAAATATATGATATTTTAATCAAAATCGTTAGAGCCATTTTTGAGAAAATTAAAATTTTCGAAAAATGTTCCATGTAAAGGGTAATATGGGGTGGGGGGATTTTCTTGAAAACCTTCGTGTCGCATCTCTGGAAGATACTGAACCTAAATACCAAGTTTGGTGTTTATCCGATTGTTGGTTTCTGAGTTATGTTCACAGACAACACACACACACACGGACATGTTTCCAAAAATACTTTGTTTTGGATTCACATGTATTTCCGGTGAAATCTCGGTATCGAATTTTTGGGTGGAATACAATACTTCCCCTACTTAATATACGTAGTACAGAAAGTAAAAATTTAACGTTGTTTACTTTTATGGTCGTTGCTATGCTTAGCGAAATAAATTTTAACACACATACAAATTAATTATACAAAACAATTTACATGTGAAAACAAATTACAAATTAACAATATTATTCTTATTTTACATAACTATAATTTAACTTACTTTTTCAAATACACATTTGCATTTCTGTTGTGTATTTCTTTTAGTAAATGCATGTTTTCTTTCCCTTAGAATAACGTATTTTCCTTTATATCGGTATTCAATTGCCTTCTCCTTCTTCCTTTTTATACAAAACAAATTAATTTATAACAGACTTTCTTTGCATGTAATTTAAATTCTTTAACATAATGTTTTCTAATAATTCTTAACTCAAAAATTTTAACACAATAACATAACATTATAAATGTTTCAAGCATTGTTCATCTCTATGAATTACACTTTTTGGTTGCTTTTATATCAATTTAACTTCACATATCTCTTTCGACTCATTTAAATTCTGCGTCACCAACCAACCTCGGAATTCCACCGCTAGAGCTGGAGTCACCTTATTGGTTCTGCGTTTCCCAATCCTCAGTCCTCATGCCACATGATATAGCTCATCGTCTTTGATGGCAATCTCTCTTGGTATACGTAGAGCTGGACCCTTCGGGACTAATGTTGAGGGGAGGAAGCCAAAATGGTACAGAAGCAAAGAAAAAAAATTATTTCTTAATGGAATAAAACAGATGAGAACAGCGAATGGCCTGAGGATTTCACCGAAATAGTAATACTGCCTGTATACCAAAGAGAAACACTGCCAAGAAACGCAATGCTAGTAGGAATGGTAGCCCGATCTTTCATTCCACAAACATTCTATGAAAGGACTGAATCAAATTCTACGTTCTAAGATGGAAAGTACAATAAAAAATACGTTTAATTAGCTCCTACAAACTATTCTTATGTAAATTTCTTTCTCTATCTACTTCATGTTAATCGAGATAAACGTTTGCATATATACAGTCTTATTACAAATGATGGACGCAATTTCATAAATTCACTGCAACTACATTATTTGACGTATTACCACAAAATTCAAACAATCATAAAGAAAAACTCACAACGTTTTGTTTTGTTGCAGTTGAGCTTCAGATTTCTGCCACAAAAGGGCAGCAGTGAGCGGTTAGTCAAAATGGCGACAGACACTGTGCGAATCTGGGAGACAGAGACATTCGAGATTCAACAAAAGTTAACGTGTTCTGTGCAGTCTCACGGTTACGGCACCTTTTTCTTCTGCAAAATGACCAGCAGTGTGGACTTCATCTACCAACAGGATGGTGCTCCACTCCACTTTCATCATTCCACATTCTTAAATAGGAGATTGAGAAACCAATGGATCAGTTGTGGTGGGGATAACGATCAGCTGTCAAAGCCTCCACGTTCTCCCGACCTAACCCCATGCAATTTTGTTTTGTATGGGGTTATGTGAAAGATTCAGTGTTTCAACCCCATCTACCAACAATCCTGCCAGAACTGCGAGCTTGCATCAACAGTGTCTTTGAACACACTGATAGTGGCATGCTGCACCGAGTATGGGAAGAACTTTATTATCGATTTGATATCTGCAGAATCAGTAGGGGCACGTATGGAGTACTTGTAATATGTCAAAAAAAACTTTTGGGGTTTTTCTGTATGTCTGCAAAGTTGTGTGACAGTGTGGGAAATTATATAGCTACAGCAAATGTGTGAAATCGGGTCCATCATTTGTAATAACCCTGCAGTTTCATTACACATCTCGTTGTAGGTACAAGAGGAGAGAGGAAATGGTATCGATAGTCAGGTATTTAAAAGCGGCTCGTTGTGGCTTTAAAATTACATACTATTTTCATGACATCGGAAGAAATAGGTGCATAAAGACAAAACTTTTAAAAAATTACAAAGCATTTAATAGTTGAAACCAATATTAACGGATATCCCGAAAATGACTGATGCCACAAAAAAAGTTATTTTAAATAAATTGTATGTTTTAAATAGATCTACATTTTTACTTTCTCTACTATTATAATAAGTAGGGGAAGTATTGTATTCCACCCAAAATTTCGATACGAGATTTCACCGGAAATATATGTTTTGAGGCACCCTGAATCCAAAAAAAGCATTTTTGGAAACATGTCCGTGTGTGTGTCTGTCTGTGTGTCAGTGAACAGCATAACTCAGAAACGAACAGTCGATAAACACCAAACTTAGTATTTAGGTTCAGTATCTTCCAGAGATGCGACACGAATGGTTTCAAGAAAATCCCCCTACCCCAGATTACTCTTTACATGAACATTTTTTTGAAAATTTTAATTTTCTCAAAAAGGCTCTAACTATTTTGATTAAAAAATCATACATTTAAGATACTATTATGACAAAATACATATATCTTGAATTTTCTGGGAATGTCTCCAAAAGTATTCTATCTCCGACACCAGCACCGCCACCACCCGCAGCACCAGACACCACCTTGCGAGATGCAATCCAGGATCTACATTCAGAGGTCCTGAACATCGGATCCAGCATCTCGCAACAGGACGAAGCGCTCGCTTCACTTGCCACCGCCGCTCAAGCTACCAACCTGGAACCACAACTTGATCGACTTGACGCATTGGAAAGGCAATCCAGAACCTTCACACCATCGTCACCGACTTCACCACCGCTTTCCACAGCTTCACCGCACGCTGCCTACGCCGGTTCGAAAAAGCCGACACAGCCATCCGAGGCCTGGAAGAATCAATCGCCAGCCTGCCACCACCATCAGCACAGCCACCTCCGACAGAATGCCTAGAGGAGGTTAGGAACACGACGACAACCCTGCTCACGACGATGGACGAGTGGACATCCGCCCTCTCGGCCATGAAGAATGAACAGGAGCGCACAAACGGCTACCTAATGTCGCTAGAAGTGGCACGCTTCTTCCCAAGCCACTTCAGACCACCAGCGGGCTCCTTTCGAGGACCGCGCCAAAATTAACGGATGATACAATAAAAAAAACGTACAACAACGCTACAAAACCTTTCCTACTCCTTTCCACGTACCTACCCGGGGGCCGGCCAGGGCCTCGGTCATGGTCGTCTCCCGGACACTTCCTTACTCCGCTGCCAGCGCAATAAGCTGGCAGCCACCCATCCTTCCACGTACTAACGGGGGTGCGGAAGCGGAATCCCAATACCTTACCTTACTTCTCCTATCTACTTCACGTCTAATCCTTCCTATTCCCGATAACCCCAAATAAAAAAAAAATCATTGAGAACAACTTTTGCATAACTGGTAAACCATAAGAGATACACAAAATTTTACTACACAAAAAATGTAGATCGAATTAAAATACACAATTTATGTCATATACATTTTTTGTTGTTGAGTGAACCATTTTCGAGATATTGCTTGTTATTCCCTTAAATTTTCCAATACTTATACTTTTTATCAAATGGGAATTCGTTATTCATTTTTTATCCTGGTAATGCAAAGAGAATGGAATACTCCACATAGCAACCAGCTGTTAAAATATTTGACTATCGCTTAAAGCCTACCAATTCTCCTTGCATCTACAAGAAAATTAGCAATAAGATTAACATCTCGATTAACACGAAGTATATGGAGAATAAGCGTTTGTAAAAATAGTTTGTACAAGAGTAGAGAAAGTCATGTGAGTGTAACACATCACATTTTTTGTATAGTACATTTTGTTTGTCTCTTATGGTTTACCACTTACATAAAATTATACAAAATTTCCTCCGGCAGAAGGTGACTTCATTGGAAAATTCTAGAAAATTGAACATTTTGCAGCTAACCATTTGCATATCAGTAATTAGTCAATTAATTAATTACACGCGCCAAGAATGTAATAATTATTACTTAAAGCTAATTATTAATATGATGTTTGTAAGTAACATGTATATTACAAATATGCTTTGACTTTCGCAATATATAGTCTTTCAAAACTATAAGGTACGTACGTAAGAAACACTTACGAAGATTATGACAATAAAATATACGGGCTTTAAAAAATATCAGCGAAAGCGCGAGAAGGTTCTTCTAGGAACCTGACGGTACAACATTGAAACAGGAAGACCATGAAGCGTGAACTACCAATAACAATTCCCCAAAATATTTGAAACGGCGTATAGGGAATAAGCTAGAAGTCACATGGCTGAAAAATACCACATGATCAGAAAGACTGGGACATATATCCAGCATGGAAGAAGCTCTGAAATAGCGTGAACATCATTCGCAAACTGACTCACAATATAGCAACTTCGAGAGGCAGCCCGCCGCCGCTATGCCGCAAATCACAGCCGAGCAAAGTATAACAGTTACGCATTGTAATTAAGAGCGTCGCCAACCACGCTAAATTGCAGTAAGACAACGGAATAACAGGTGTAATGTGAAAGCGCGAGTAAGTGCGCTTGAGAGTAGGTATAAAGTACAAAATGCCGAACCAGAAACGAGAATCCTAGGCGTCCGCTAGACAGGAACGGTTTATGAAGAAATCACGAGGAATTGGAGATTTGTAATTGACAATAACACTAGTCTGCATGATATTGGATGATGAAAACTAATAAGTAATTCTGACTCACTTTTTATGCAGATTTCAGAACTGCTTTTATTATTTTTTTATCACGTACAGTTTTTTCACAATTTCACTTCAAAAATATAGAGATATAAAGATATTGCTTCCGCCAATACACATAAAATTGTGCTTGATGAAGCAATTTGTAAGGGCTCTACCACAGGATGGACCTGCTTCAAGTACCTTTCCAAGAAATTTCCCTTCATTACACAAGACAAATTAATGGCTGGAAGTTTTGTTGGTCCTCAAATAAAGAAATTGATGAAGGATGAAGATTTTGAGAAGACAATGAATGAGTGAGAAATAGAAGCATGGACCGCCTTCCGATCAGTTACTGAAAACTTCTTAGGCAATAACAAAGATCCTAATTACAAGGCCATTGTCGAAACAATGTTGGAAAATTTCAAGAAGATGGGTTATAACATGAGTGTAAAGGTACATTTTCTGCATTCACAAATTGACTACTTTCCAGAAAATCTGGGACATTATAGTGAAGAGCAGGGTGAACGTTTTCACCAAGATATTAAGGAAATGGAGAGGAGGTAGCAGGGGAGATGGAATGAAACTATAGATGACCGACTACTGTTGGATGTTGAGGAGGGACAGTCATCTGCAAGGATCTGCAAGGAAGTCAAAGAAGAGAAAGTTTGAAAAAAATTAAATGAAATACTTTGACTTCCTGTTTTCTTAAAATGTAGTCATGAAATGATTAGGGGAGTTCTTGAGAGTATTCTTAAAATGTTTCTTGAATAAAAACTTACCTTGTGTGAAATGGTATTTGAATACATTTCTACGCTCATTAGTAAAATTGTCAAAATATCACTTCTTATTTTGTGTAAACAGCTGACGTGATAGAAAAAATCTGATGTGTTACACTCACATGACTTTCTCTACTCTTGTACAATCTAATTTTACAAACGCCTATTCTCCATATGCTTCATGTTAATCGAGATATCGAAATGTCAATCTTATTGGTAATTTTCTTGTAGATGCAAGGGGAATATGGTAGCTTTTAAGCGATAGTCAAATATTTTAACGCTGGTTGCTATGTGGCGCATTCCATTCTCTTTGCATGTCCAGGACATAAAAAAATGAATAACGAATTTGAGAAAAAGTATAAGTATTGCAAAATTTAAGGAAATAACAAGCAATATCTCGAAAACGGTTCACTCAACAAAAGAAATGTATATGACATAAGTTGTGTATTTTAACGCGATCTATATTTTTTGTGTAGTAAAATTTTGTCTATCTCTTATAGTTTACCAGTTATGCAAAAGTCGTTCAGAATGAAGAATACTTTTGGAGACATTCCCAGAAAATTCGAGATATACATTTCATTTCTCATGATATTATCTTAAACATATGATATTTTCATCAAAATCGTTAGAGCCATTTTTGAGAAAATTAAAATTTTCGAAAAATGTTCCATGTAAAGGGTAGTCTGGGGTGGGGGGATTTTCTTGAAAACCTTCGTGTCGCATCTCTGGAAGATACTGAACCTAAATACCAAGTTTGGTGTTTATCCGACTGTTCGTTTTTGAGTTATGCTGTTCACACACACACAGACACACAGACACACACACACACAGACACACACACACACAGACACACACACGGACATGTTTCCAAAAATGCTTTTTTTGGATTCAGGAGGTCTCAAAACATGTATTTCCGGTGAAATCTCGGTATCGAATTTTTGGGTGGAATGCAATACTTCCCCTACTTACTGTACGTAGTAGAGAAAGTAAAAAATGGAAGTTATTTCTGGAATCAGCATAAAAACTTGATTCAAGAACACCTACTTTTAAGAAATCATCTGACAAAAAGTTTGAAAATGCAGACTAGTGTAATAAATCGGATATTTATTCTGAAGCGTAACCAAGAATTATTTTGTTTTCGACAACACCACGCCCTGATATCAAGATCTCATCGCTCCTAGTATAAGAGACATCACGACTCATATCTCTACCTCTCCCTCCCAATCCCTCCGCCCTTCACTAAACTGCAGACCTGCATATACCTATACCTATGGACCGCCACAATTTACATTTTATTTGCCACGTAAATATCTTAAATATACGGTGTTTTAATCAAAATCGTTAGAGCCATTTTTGATAAAATTAAAAATATTAAAAAGTGCTCCATCTAAAGGGTAGTTTGGGGTGGGGCGATTTTGTTGCAAATCTTCGCGTCGCATCTTTGGAAGAATCTGAACTTGAATACTAAGTTTGGTATTTCGCTTCTTAGTTATGCTTTTGACGAACACACGCATTTTCTAAAAAAAGTTTCATCTTTTGTATTCAGGGAGCCCCAGAGTATGTATTTCCGATAAAATCTCGATACCGACTTTTTGGATGAAGTGCAATACTTGATCTACCTATTAGGTACGTGGTAGAGATAGTAAAAAGAATAACGATTTGTAGTTGAGGAAAATATAAAGTATCTGAAAATTCAAACCAATAACAAAGAATATCTCGGAAATGGTTAACGACATAAAAATATTATTTGACATAAATTGTGTGCTTCGGCAAGATATACAGTTTTGTGTATAAGATTTTGTTTTATCTCTTACAGTTTACCAGTTATATTAAAGTGGTTCAGAATAAAGAGGACTTCAGAGGTTATTACAAAAAATTCAAGATATCCATTTTATTTGTCACGAAAATAGTTTAAACAGATAAAGATATGATATTTTAATCAAAATCGTTAAGAGCCATTTTTTGAGAAATAAAAACATAAGGGATAATGTTCTATGTAAAGAGTAGTTTGGGGGTATTTTCTTCAAAATCTTCTTGTCGCATTCCTAGAAGACCCTGAACTTAAATACCAAGTTTGGTATTTAACCGAGTTTACCTTTTTATGTTATGCAGTTCATAAACACATAGACGGACACACTGACCTTTTTTCTTCTAATGTCTTTTTTTTCAGGGACGCCTCAAAACGTGTATTTCCATTGAAATCTCGACATCGAATTTTTGGATGGAGTACAATACTTCCTCCACTTACTGTAAGTACCTACGTGGTAGAGAAAGTAAAAAGCTACACGAGATGCAAATAACTCCTGTGAACAATCAGCGAACGTTCTTAGGGAAGAAAAAAAATAATATGATTAGATTGGAACAATCTTATGTAGATCCGGAAGAAGTTTAATGCGAACTGGAAAAGGAAGACAAGAACCCTAAACAAGAGACCACAATAAGGACGCCCCTTTTGACCACGCCATTTTCTCATGGGTTTGAGACAGAACAAGGGAGGAGTAAATTGTATAAAATGTATACACTTCGCTGTCAACAGAGAAGTAATAGATCCTAGTAAATGTTGTAGTTGATATAAAAGACAAAGGTGAGGAGTATGGCAGTTCGCCAAAACTAAAGGATAAAAACTACAGTTGTAGTAAGAAAAGGAAAGAAGACACATTTGCAAATTCTACATGATATGGTGGAGCAAGTCGACAAAATCTAGGCATGCATCATTATGCGCATGCAAAACACAACAGTATCAAAGATAATTTTTAACATAAAAATCTGATGTGTTACACTCACATGACTTTCTCTACTCTTGTAAAAACTATTTTTACAAACGCTTGTTCTCCATATGCTTCATGTTAATCGAGATATCGAGATGTTAATCTTATTGCTAATTTTCTTGTAGATATTTTAAGAGCTGGTTGCTATGTGGAGTATTCCATTCTCTTTGCATTACCAGGACAAAAAAATTAATAACGAATTCCCATTTGAGAAAAGGTATAAGTATTGGAAAATTTAAGGGAATAACAAGCAATATCTCGAAAATGGTTCACGCAACAACAAAAAATGTATATGACATAAATTGTGTATTTTAACGCGATTTACATTTTTTGTGTAGCAAAATTTTGTCTATCTCTTATGGTTTACCAGTTATGCAAAAGTCGTTCACAATGAAGAATACTTGGAGACATTCCCAGAAAATTCAAGATATACACGTTATTTGTCATGAAAATATTTTAAACATATGATATTTTAATCAAAATTGTTAGAGCCATTTTTGAGAAAATTAAAATTTTCGAAAAATGTTCCATGTAAAGGGTAATCTCGGGTGGGGGGATTTCATTGAAAACCTTCGTGTTGCATCTCTGGAAGATACTGAACCTAAATACCAAGTTTGGTGTTTATCCGACTGTTCGTTTCTGAGTTATGCTGTTCACAGACACACGGACATATTTCCAAAAATGCTTTTTTTTGGATTCAGGGGGCCTCAAAACATGTATTTCCGGTGAAAACTCGGTATCGAATTTTTGGGTGGAATACAATACTTCCCCTACTTACTATACGTAGTAGAGAAAGTAAAAAACTGACGAAATTTGTTTATCATTCGAACGCTCTCCAAAGACGCGTCGCAGAACAACGGCTGTGCCAAAAGCCTCTATTCATAGAGCTGCTAAACCTTTAAAATTGAAACCCTACAGAGGGACTATAGTTCACGAATTACAACCTCGTGACGATGAAAAATGTGAATGGAAATTTAATCCGAAAATGCCAGGAATGTCTCAGTGCAGATGGACACGACTTTCAACAAACTTATAATAAGATTATTATTCATAGTGCATGTTAATATCATTCGTGAGTAAGTAAAATGTGAGTTTTAGAACGGACCCCTCCCCCAGTGTAATAGACAGTGCTTACGCGCGATCCGCGGCCCGTCAATATAACGAACGCACTGTATATTGTGGAAGGCTAGACCGCTCGCCTCCCACCGAGGCGCCCCGGGTTCAATCCCAGGGACCTGCATGTGGGATTTGTGGTGGACGAGGCGGCGTCTGGGCGGGTTTTCTCCGCCATTCATTCCACCAACTGCTCCATCATCACCTTTCCTTTCATCCATTTCACCAACATTTCGTTTCATCTAATTCATCTACTACCAGGCATCGGGCTGATCACCCATCCTGGATGCTCTGTCTGATCCATGAGTGTCTGCTCCTCGACGGGCCTCTGACCCCAGGCACCCGCTTGTAAGTCCTGGGGGTTGTAAGTCCTGCATAAGAGGAGGGTAAACAGATAATGAATGAATGTATATTGTGGATTTTAAATCTATTGGTAATTCCTCATTACATGTTCCAGCGCAACGCTAACAAGTTGAGTTCATTTCCAATGCTAAAGCTGTCTGTTATGCTATTTCCAATTTTAATTACAGAGTCGTAATCTTGTTATCCTTTTGAGGATTTGAAATGTTTTCAAAATCTGATAAAGTTCCTCCCTTCCTATGCTATCATACACTTTCTGAAAGTCTGCAAATGTTTGATGGATCTCTATGTTATATTCCCATGTTTTCCCTAGGATGTGTTTAATCACAAATATCTTATACATTGTTGATCTTCTGGCTTAAAGCATGGAGAAACAAAATAATCAATGAGCTGTAAGAAATGGATTGGAAAGAATGCTAAACGGCAAAAGGATTCGGAACTTGGGATCTGATGATCCTGCGGTCAACTGGAGCTACAGGTATACAATGTTAGCACAATGTGAACTCGGTGACACTACCTCTGTGGTGGTAGGAGGTGTTTGTTGACATGCATATCAGTCGCTTGGACACACAAGGTCTCACTTCCGGGCCTTGCTTATGATTATAGTACCACAGTAAATGGTTCATATATAGATTAACGTGAAAAAAGAGGGTAGCGTGGAGGAGCAGTTTGTGTGAAGGACCTGCCATTGGGCAGAAAACTAACTAATGCACAGAAACTAGAGAGAACTTTGTATTTATAAGGGCGTTTAAGCTCAGGACCTTTTGTTCTCTTTCTTCTTCTTTCTATCCTACCTTTAGGGGGTATGGAATGGGTTTTCGTCAAAAAAATCAATTTTTGGATTATTGTCTTATATGAAAGTATGGAGTTTTGTCTTCATTATGTCGTTTGAATTACCTCGATATCTATCCTAGAAGTAGGTGAATTGTTAAAATATGGGAATGGCCGCACACTATTTCGTCTGCTTGGCTTGAACATGGTCGTCTGCTAGCTGTCATTCAATGCTTCCATTTCATGCTTTTCAAATCTGCCACTGTTTCCGGGATATTTTAAGACCACGTAAAAGGATATTTAGCTGTGGCCAGCTTATATTATTGGTTCCTGTTTCCTTGTTTAGGCTTGTTTGTTTTGTTTGCTAGTGGAAGCATACAGAGTTTGTTTGCCCTGTGATCAGGCTTAGTTCTCCAGTAGTAAACAACAAATTTGTAATTAAGATGCCTCGTTTTAGTAATAGAAGTATTAAAAAAGTCTGATGTGTTACACTCACATGACTTTCTCTACTCTTGAACAAACTATTTTTACAAACGCTTATACTCCATATGCTTCATGTTAATCGAGATATCGAGATGTTAATCTTATTGCTAATTTTCTTGTAGATGCAAGGGGAATTGGTAGGCTTTAAGCGATAGTCAAATATTTTAAGTGGTTGCTATGTGGAGTATTCCATTCTCTTTTCATGTCCAGGACAAAAAAAAATGAATAACGAATTTAAGAAAAAGTATAAGTATTGGAAAATTTAAGGGAATAACAAGCAATATCTCGAAAACGGTTCACTCAACAAAAGAAATGCATATGACATAAATTGTGTATTTTAACGCGATCTACATTTTTTGTGTAGTAAAATTTTGTCTATCTCTTATGGTTTACCAGTTATGCAAAAGTCGTCCACAATGAAGAATATTTTTGGAGACATTCCCAGAAAATTCGAGATATACATTTCATTTGTCATGACAATATCTTAAACATATGATATTTTAATCAAAATCGTTAGAGCCATTTTTGAGAATACTAAAATTTTCAAAAAATGTTCCATGTAAAGGGTAATCTGGGGAGGGGGGATTTTCTTGAAAACCTTCGTGTCGTATCTCTGGAAGATACTGAACCGAAATATCAAGTTTGGTGTTTATCCGACCGTTCGTTTCCGAGTTATGCTGTTCACAGACACACACATGCTTTTTTTTGGATTCAGGGGGTCTCAAAACATGTATTTCCGGTGAAATCTCGGTATCGAATTATTGGGTGGAATACAATACTTCCCCTACTTACTATACGTAGTAGAGAAAGTAAAAAAGTGTGTGTTTGAAAAAACAGGTGAAAAGCCATGATATAGAGGCTAATGCCGAACATAACCACACACCATGTGATGGAACTCCTGTGTGTTTTGGCAACAGTATTGGTTTAGCAACATTCTCGTCCTCGAAAACGCTAGCAGATGTGAAAGAAAGATATAAGTGCGTAAATAAAGGCTCTAAACAATTTTAAATTGTGGATTTGTCAACTTGGCACACATATTTTCAAATAATGCTTGCACTCTGCTTACATAGCAGTGCGCCAAAACAGGCATGGAACTTAGTGTAAATAGACATGGAGTAGCAGCAGCAGCCATGTCAGTATGAAGTAGGTAGTTGTCTGAGTGTAGGTATAAACAGAAACAAAGTGCTTTCTGTAAATATTAGGTTAGTGTACGGGCTGTGCTCCATTGGCAAGGGAAAGCTTTGTGGCGTAATGAATCCACCTCCACCTCCTTTTACATTTGAAGAGGCTCAGGAGGCAAAAAATAAGTTTATAACCCCTTAATTCAAGCAAAGCAGTTCAAAAGAGGTGTCAAAAGGAAGACAGAACCGCAAAATAAGAGGATTCTGGTGAAGCAAGCTATGGTGAGGACCTCTACTGATGTTTCAACTTTGAGCTCATTTCCCCTAAGTTCAAATTTTCCTCACATAAGGAACATTTTCTCAGTTGTTAATTAATACTTTGATCTGAAATTTTAGGAGCTGTTTGTGTTGCTCTTTTGCATACACTGAAATAAGGATTTTGAAAATAATTAACATTTGACAAAACTTTTGACAAATACGTACCTTAAAATGTGGGGAAAAAATTATCATAAGAAAGAAAAATTATTTTTAAAAAACTGTTATTTTAGCTATTATAAGGACATCACATCTATAGACTTAAAAGCTTCAGCTTTCTACGTTGTATAGTTACTTAGAAAATGTTCCTTGCATATGACACATTTTAACATTGTCAAGATAGGACATTCCGTACCCCCTTAAAACACACTATGCATAATTCTTCCTATTATGAGAATTTTAAACAAAAATGTTTTAAATAACTGTAGACACGGAAAGTAGCTGTATTTTTTAACATAATAAAAGCACTTTTAAGGAATTTAGATAAATCACTCAATCATAAGCTTTTTGTATCATATTATGAAGATCGATTATATGAACCTCCAAGCCAGTATATTCATCACCAGCTTAACCAGTCTCAATATATATATAGCACTTCTCTTTACAATGCAGTTACAACACAAACGGGTTTCAAAAAAAACAACGTGCTTTGCTACTGAAGTATTTTTTATTCCTTTCTTCTCGTGCAGCTTTAATCTTGCCGTGTCTCTCTATACAATGTTATTGTTTTGTTCCAAACTGAACGCCCCCGAGCGACCTGCGTGGGCAAGTAGCTGTCACGAGCTCCATGGACGTGCGTATCGGGCTTTTTCAATCCAACACCCACTTCATCAGGGACTTTTCTGCTTTGTTTGCAAAACCAGCCAACGTTGAAAGGCTTACCCCATTGTGCACGAAAACCGGAGAGAAACAAGGTAATACTTGGCTTTCATTCTACTCAAGTACGTAACGAAGTATGCTTATCAAAAACATTTCCAAGAAGACTAAGTCCAGCACTGCAACATTTACAGAGAAGAAGCAAGGATTACAGAAATAAATTTAAAAGTCGGATGTGTTGCATTCGCCTGACTTTCTCTACTCAGTCATCTACAAACTATTCCTAGAAAACCTTATTCCTCTATCTATTTTTGTCACCCGAGATAAACTTCCGTTGCACAATTTACACGGATCTGGGTATAAGAACAGTAGGTTAGACCGGTAGTCACACTTTTAAAAATCTGATGTGTTAGACTCACATGACTTTCTCTACTCTTGTACAAACTATTTTTACAAACGCTTATTCTCCATCTACTTCATGTTAATCGAGATAAACATTTGCAGACTCTATCTTATTGTTAATTTTCTTGTAGATGTAAGGGGAAAATATATTTACAAGGGCAATATAGAAATACAGTAGCCTTTAAGCACATACATATCTCTTAATAGCTGGTTGCTAGGTGCAGCACCATTCTCTTTGCCACAAATTATAACTCTTTGCATATCCAAGACAAAAAAAATGAATAACGAATTCCCATTTTAGAAAATATGTATTGAAAAATTTAAGGGAATAACAAGCAATATCTCGAAAATGGTTCACTCAACAAAAAAAATGTATATGACATAAATTGTGTATTTTAACGCGATCTACATTTTTTGTGTAGTAAATTTTTGTCTATCTCTTATGGTTTACCAGTTACGCAAAAGTCGTTCACAATGGAGAATACTTTTGGAGACATTCCCAGAAAATTCAAGATATACATTTTATTTGTCATGAAAATATCTTAAACCTATGATATTTTAATCAAAATCGTTAGAGCCATTTTTGAGAAAATTAAATTTTTTGAAAAATCTGGGTTGGAGGGATTTTCTTGAAAACCTTCGTGTCGCATCTCTGGAAGATACTGAACCTAAATACCAAGTTTGGTGTTTATCCGACTGTTCGTTTCTGAGTTATGCTGTTCACAGACAGACACACAGACACACACACAGACACACAGACACACACACGGATATGTTTCCAAAACTTCTTTTTTTGGATTCAGGGGGTCTCAAAACATGTATTTCCGGTGAAATCTCGGTATCGAATTTTTGGGTGGAATACAATACTTCCCCTACTTACTGTACGTAGTAGAGAAAGTAAAAAAGGGTATGTGGGACTTGAGGCAGTATTTTTAACACTTAAATGATTTCAGTCTAATTATATAATATAAAAAAATATAACAGTCCGCCTTAAAGCAATATGTGTATAAATAGCATATAAAACGTATGTAACAGTCATTGTATTATGTTTATATTATTGTGTACATGTTTAATAATGTTATGTGAATGTATTACGTAATTGAATAATGTAGGAGCTGTGATAATAGAAGCCGAAAGTTACTAACAATGAGGTAACCTTAAGGTAATAATGAATTAGAAAGTTTAATAATGCTACTAATAATTCTTGGAACAATAATGTAATATTTTAAAACAGTTTATAAATAGCCAATCAAAAACTAGAAAATCTGAAAGTTAAATAAAAGTACTCTACTGGAGTAAAATTAGCCAATCAGAAACTTGAAACAGAGAAATTTAAAAAATGTAAGCGCTAAACACCAGTTGCTATTAGAGAGCGTTGCTAACCGGACGCAAGACGCGGTCCCGAGCAGCTCAATACGTTATTCAGTGGGAGACATAAAATTCATTACGGCGAGAATATTATAAAGTTTACGTGTTAAAAAGTGCAAGTAATTAATAAATAATCTCACAGCTCTCTATATAAGTGAAGTGTTATTTAATCGTGCGAAGGATTAATAAAAGGAGTGAAGTAAAAATTATAATTTGTGTAAGCCTACATTCTTTAGCCGTATCACCCCCTGATAAGAGATACATGTTTCTACATATTAATACTGACGCAGCCGAGGCAAACATATATATATATATATATATATATATATATAATATTTAAAGAAACATTAAAATACAAAGTTGATTCCTAAACGTTGGGGCGAAGGCCACTGGAAACCTTGTATCGTACGTGGGGCGAACACTCCAAGAAACTATCTCAAGTGTTTGGTTCCCCAACAGTCGAACTACAATACAACTCCTCCTAAAATACAACCTTCTTCAGATTGAAATTCCATGCTCTTTGCATGAACAAGAGAAAAACCAAATAGCCACTTACCACTTGAAAAATCTGATGAGTTGCATTCACATAAATTTCCCTACTTACTCTAAAGTACTCCTAAGTAGTCTTATTCTTATGTTTACTATTGTTAATATAGATAATTATAGTTGTTGCAAAGCTTAGAAAAGTTTCAAACAGTATGCCGCTTGAAAGAAGTGATAAAAGTTGTCATTCTCTCTAACCATACAGATCTATGAGGGTGATTTTGACTGCAGATCCCATCCCATACAACCAAGACACGTCCGCCTCTAACAAAGAAGCGGCTTGACACGTGGCTTGTTGAAAGTTGGCGTTTATAGCCTCTTACAAAGAAACGGCATGTCGTTTGCACCTTTTCTAAATCTTGCACAAAGTATAAACTTTCACTACAGATTGAACATATTTCGTTGTAGGTGCAAGAAGAATACAATAGGCTGAAGCAAAAGTCAGATTTCTAAAAGCGGAGCGCTATGTGCCGACTTTATAGTCCATACTCCTTGCATGACCACGATAGAGAGAGAGAGAGAGAGAGAGAGAGAGAGAGAACGAATAACACCTAGTATAAGTCCTTAAAAATTCATAACAATAGCTAAAAATATACAGGAATGATCAACACCACAGAAACGTTAGTTGACATAAACTGTGCTCTTTTACGAGACTTACACTTTTTGTGCGGTGGGATTTTGTCTCTCTCTCTCTCTCTCCCTCTCCCTCTCTCTCTCTCTCTCTCTCTCTCTTACGGATTACCAGTTATAAAATGGTCATTCAGAATGAAGGTTTCGCAGAAGATTCGCCGAGGGAGGTGCTTCGCAGAAACATGTGAGGCTCGCATTCGGGAGGTCCCGGGTTCGATTTCCATTGGACCGGTCACTCTGGCCATGGTTTTTTCCGTGTTTTCCCCGGGTCGATAGGCAAATTCTAGGGTGGTTCCCCTTCTACCGCGAATTTCCTGTCCTCATTTCCTTTCATCCGTTTCACCTCATCTGTTTCGGTGTTGTAGAACTAGGTGACTGCGGTTGGCGTGTTGCGGCAGGACGATGGAATTTGCGCTCTAGAAGGATTTCTCCTGGCGCTTGACGGGACTGCTGGAGTCCCCTTCCTCCCTGGAAACTGCCTCGTCTATTCCCGGTACTCCTTGAGGGTGGCTAAGGAAGGGTAGCCAGCGTCAGGGTTGGTGTCACAAGCACAGTTGGAAACATAAAGGCCCACTATGGCCTACGTACGGTGCTGTGCTCCAGTTACTGGAGGCCTTTCCGTCTGACTACTCCTAACTCCCAGATAATTTCATTGAGACTTAATTGGAGGGTAAGGGATATGAATCTGAGACTTGATAGTGTCTTGTCGAATCCCGCTGCCTCTCACATACCTATGTGTGACAGATGTAAATGGTATAGGCAGGGGTGATTTTACCTCTCATGGCCTACACCTAAATTCTAGAGACATCATGGAGAAGGTATCAATTCTAATTGCGAACAGAATTAAGGGTGAAGTTCTTGTGTTTGCAAGTACGTCCATAGCTTAAGTACGTCCCATGATCAAAATACTCATAGAAACTTAAAGGAAAGACAGCTTCCATGGTACCTACAAATAATTAAACAAATAACTCTGTTGACATCTGAATGAACTCATAACTAGTTTTAATACTGAAAAATCTGATGTGTTACATTCATATGACTTTCTCTACTCTTGTACAAACTATTCTTACAAACACTTATTATCCATATGCTTCATGTTAATTGAGATGTGAATCTTATTGCTAATTTTCTTGTAGATGCAAGGGGAATTGGTAGCCTTTAAGCGATAGTCAAATATTTTAAGAGCTGGTTGCTATGTGGAGTATTTCATTCTCTTTGCACTACCAGGACATAAAAAAATGAATAACGAATTTCCATTTGAGAAAAAGTATAAGTATTGGAAAATTTAAGGGAATAACAAGCAATATCACGAAAATGGTTCACTCAACGATTTGGATTAAAATACCATATGTTTAAGATATTTTCATGAGAAATGAAATGTATATCTCGAATTTTCTGGGAATGTCTCCAAAAGTATTCTTCATTTTGAACGACTTTTGCATAGCTGGTAAACCATAAGATATATACAAAATTTTACTACACAAAAAATGTAGATCGCGTTAAAATACACAATTTATGTTATATACATTTTTTTTGTTGAGTGAACCATTTTCGAGATATTGCTTGTTATTCCCTTAAATTTTCCAATACTTATACTTTTTCTCAAATTCGTTATTCATTTTTTTGTCCTGGTAATGCAAAGAGAATGGAATACTCAACATAGCAACCAGCTCTTAAAATATTTGAATATCGCTTAAAGGCTATCATCTACAAGAAAATTATCAATAAGGTTAACATCTCGACATCTCGATTAACATGAAGCATATGGGGAATAAGCGTTTATAAAAATAGTTTGTACAAGAGTAGAGAAATTCATGTGAGTGTAACACATCCGATTTTTTTGGATTCAGGGGGCCTCAAAACATATATTTCCGGTGAAATCTCGGTATCAAATTTTTGGGTGGAATACAATACTTTCCCTTCTTACTATACGTAGTAGAGAAAGTAAAAACTAATGCTACACATTTTATGCATATCTAAACATCACTAGACACAACAACAATTCTAACCCATTTCTCCGCAAGGGTATTCTTTACGAGTAGAGTCTTCAGGAAACAATTTACGTAAAGATGAAGTATGTGTATGCGCTTGTGCGTGAGTGTGTGTGTGTGTGTGTGTGTGTGTGTGTGTGTGTGTGTGTGTGTGTGTTAGACATGATGTGCCATATGAAGTTTTAGATATACCCAAGCTTTGGGTCAAACAGGACATTGAACCCTGTGCACTTCAATTAAATGAAAATAAAATAGTTGTCATCATTGTAGTCGTATACGTCAAGCAATATTGAAATATTTAGAAAAAGAAGAGAACTTGTCTTAATACTTTTGTTTAATTCAAAAATAAAATTAATCATATTTGGTAATATAAATGTAGATTATTTGACATCTGGTCTTCAAAGGGAACAGCTTAGTTCTTTATATGCAACATACCACATCACATATGCAACAAGAGTTGCTTCCTACAGCTACGGATAATACATTAAATGTAAACACAGTGAAATTAAACTTTGCTATGTCTCATCAATAACATTGTCGGATCATGAGGCACACACTCTGTGCATTAAACAGTTAAATGTAAAATTCAAATCTAAGCGTAGATATCTCAAATCTAAGGAAATAAACCAAAAAGGCTCTGAATGAGTTTAGATAAATACTTAAACTTAAAACATGGAATCAAGTTTGCTAAACAAATGTAACCAATAATAAATACCACTTTCTTCATTGTTTCAAACCTCACTTTGAAGCTTACATCCTAAAAATGCCTGGATCACATCTGGAATTGGGACCTCATGCAGAGGTAGCAAGTAAAAATCAGTAACAATTCAGATTTAAAACATTATTTTAAAAAATACTGAAAAATTCTTAAAACGAAGTTGTAAAAGAGGTTGGCAAAACTAAAACTGCTTGGAAATAATAAAAATAAAAGTAGGTAAATCCTCACTACAAAATACTCAATAATACTAAAAGTTGACAACCAAGAAATTAGCAAACCTCATGAAGTTGCGGACATTTTTAGTCAATTCATCTTGGATGTAACACACAAACTAACATCACTTCCGGAAGTAAAGAAACAGCGTTAGAACTTCAGAACTGTCTGCATTTAAAACTAATCTAGCAACAATTTCTAAACTAAATAAAAGTATCGGCTCTTTCAAAACAAAAAAGTATTTTGGTTATGATGAAATAACAGAAAATCTTAAAATCTTCCTCATATCAAATTAGCACTCCACTTAGTTATTTGTGCAATGGGTCACTGAAGACTGGGAGTTTTCTTGACAGAATGAAATTCTCCGTTGTTAAACCCCTTACAGAAAAGGCGAACACAACAATGTTTCAAATTATGGACCAATATATCTCTTGCTAATCTTTTCAAAAGTTCCTGAAAAACCAGTGTTTAATAGGCTGTATAATTACTTTCAATGTAATAACATACCAAGGGTCATTTTGGGTTCCGAAAAGGAATATCTGCAAATCCTGCAAACTTGCAAACTTGCACATAACGTGTTAACAGCGTTGAATGAAAAAATGTACTTAGGAAGAATGTTCTGTTACCTAGCAAAGGCATTTAATTGTTTTAATACTTATATTATGATAGAGAAAATAAACGTTTATGGACTAAAACTGAAAACCTAAGTTGGTTTATGTCATATTTAAGTAAAAAGAAAACAAAGCGTTGAAATAAACAGCGATATCGGTTATAAAAGGTAAACATCAAATTGGAAAACAATTGCACATGGGGTACCCCAAGGATCAATGCTAGAGCCTTTATTATTTCTGATGCATATAAATGTCCTAGCACTATTTATAAAATATATTGCCAGTATTATTCTTTTCGTAGATGTCATCAGTGAAAGAAATGTCATTGACCATATAATTAATAAAAACTTAAATGAATGTGTAATTAAATTGAATTATGGTCTAACCTGTATGTGAAATTGGCGTAAAGCAAACAAATTGTCTGTAAATCTAGACAAATAAAAATTTTTAAATACACAACTCATCGATCACCATACAATTCAATAGAAACTGGGATCAACGATATGATATTAGAACAAATTGACAACGTTAAATTTCTGGGCCTTCAAGTAGGCAGCTATTTTGATTGGAAGGCTCACATTAAGTATATCGTATCCGAGCTTATCTCTGCCTTTATGCCATTCGAGTGCTGGTAAATGTACGCTCAATTGATACACTTAAATTAGTATATTATGCGTATTTTAACTCTGTCATGGAATATGGGAACTTATTCTGGAGCTCTTTAGTACGAGGGTCGTCCTTCGTGGTGTAGTGGTTATCATACCGGCCTCTAGTTCCGGAAGTTGCGGGTTAAAACCCACGGAGGGGGATGGATTTTTTCGGACGTAAAAATCGTTAGCATGGCTGCCTTCGGAGGGAAAATAAAGCCAGTGGTCCAGTGTCGTAGATTTACGGCACGTAAAAGAACCTCAAACCTGACAAAGAAGCCTCTGAGAAAAATTACCGGTCTTTCACCCCCAATATAGAATGGGAAGCTAAAGACCACAGCAGCTACAGGCTTCCATAAATAAAACTCTTTTATTTTCAGTACGAGGGACACTCTGAAAGTTTAGAGAATGGACATCAATGAGTAGTGGTAAGCCAAAGCAGCTTTTCCTAACTTTAGATTGAAGGTCAGATAGTAACATGTGCAAGTCTGGGCACGCTCCAGCAATATGCATCGTCAGCACCGCGCGTGTATGTGTAGCAGGTCTTGCTACGCCATACGCTAGGATGGGTAGCAAGCGAGAGCTTTCCGTGATATGATTTTCTATGACTTTAAAGTCGGTTTAGGGGAGAGACAATGCCTTGAAGACTCCATCATCCATTTGGGAATCTTTGCCCTTCGCATTTCCACCATGTATTGATGATATGCAGAGTTGAGAAAGAAGGGTAAGGAATTCCCTCGAAGATCGAGCAGGACGGCAGACTACAGCAACAATGGATGAAAATGTGGTGAAAACAGAACGCATGTTGCGAGAGGATCATCGTTGTACAATGGTCAAATTTAAAAATCCCTAAATATTGGATCGGCAGCAGTGAAAACAATCCTGAAAGAAAAACTTGACGTCAGGAAGCTCTGCAGTTGCTGGATCCCCCACCACCTCACAAACGAGCAGAAACAAGCAATGGTGCCAGGAAATGATTGAACAATTAAGTGGAGGAAGATCCAAATATTTAACGTTGTAACAACTGACGAAAGCCGGATTTACCAGTAGGATCCAGAAACTAAACGACAGTCATCGGTCTGGTCTTCCCAGGAGAAGATCCCCCAACAAAAGTGAAGCGAACGAGAAGTGTTGGCAAGATGATCTGTTCCTTCTTCTCAACAAGTGGACACATTGTGACGATTCCGCTTGAGGGAAAAAAGACTGTTACTCCTAAATTAAACTGAGTTATTTATGGATGCTCTTTAACTATTATGGTCCTTAGCGTATCATTCTATATTGGGCGTGAAAGAGCGGTAATTTTGCTCACAGACCTCTTTATCAGGCTTGAGGTTCTTTTACATGCCGTAAATCTACGACAAGAGACCACCGGATTTACTACCCTTCCGAAGGAAGCCATGCTAAGAATTTTTACGCCCGAAAAAACCCATCGACCTCCACGGGGTTTGAACCCGCGACCTCGGGAACTAGAGGCTAGCATGGTAACCACTACACCACGGAGGACGACAACTGTTACCGCCAGATGGTATACCACAAAATGTCTGCCACAAGTGTTCAGTGAGCTGGGGGGAAAATCGTCCTAAGACTGGTCTGCGTGGAATTTCGTTGCACCATTACAATGCCTCGCCCACACTGCACAAGAAACAAGCCAATTTTTGCAAGAATAAGATATTTGTCCCATCCTCCCTAAAGTCCAGATCTGGCCTCCAGGCGACTATTTTCTGTTCCCCAAAATGAAAGAAACAATTCGAAGTCAACGATTTGACTCACCTGATGGCGCAGTAGTTGCTTACGAAGAATGTATTTGCACTCTCTCCAAAGAAAAACGGCGTTCAATATTTGAAAAATGGTTTGAAAGTATGAGATTGTGTATAGAATGTATTGGAGAATATTTTGAAAATATGCAATCATCAGATCTAAATTTTTAATATTTTATTACGTACATTCTCAAAACTTTTGGAGTGACCCTATATAGAACGTAAACGTATATTATTTGTGTAAAAAAAAAAGAAAGTTAGAAAAGCAATTTCCAACACGCATGTCAAATCATACAAAGATCTGTTTAGAAGATTGAAAATATTAACCCTATCTTGAATGTATATATTTTCCACTCCAAAATTCTATGCATACCATGAGCCATATTCATAACACATATGGAAAATCCTTAGACAAGCACTAGACAAATGGGAACTAATATCCATATATCTCCTTTCTTGCTTCCAGAAGAAACAATTAAAATATTTAATACTCTTCCTACTGAGCTTAAGGGGGAATGAATATTTTAATGCATTAAAAACTGCTGTTAAACAGTAAGTTACCTTTGCTCCAAGTCAATTTATTCTAACTCTAAATTTTCTTGGACTTCTACCTGGCTAGAAGCCCGAGAAAATTTAGAGTTATTATGCCATTAAGAAAATTTTAACACTTGTTTCATTTTATTCTATAGAAGATTATTTAAATGACAAATTTTTTAGCTGATAACACTTATATAGCTCTGTAAAAACTATTCTGCTCTTTTAATTACAAAACATATGATGCCTGCTTTAGAATTAGTCTAGTCTGCTAAATGTATGTATGTAAGTAAGTATGTATGCGTGGATGGGTGGATGGGTGGGCGGGCGGACGGACGGACAGATGGATGGATGGATGGATGGATGGATGGATGGATGGATGGATGGATGGATGGACACTGCCGTTTGTGAATTCAATGAATTTAATACATGTTAGGTACATGACAAGTAATAAATGATAAACATTTCAAATCTATACATGACCTTTGAGCCCTAATATTCAGTATTTGGCGTGGCCTCCATGACCTTCAATTAGAGCTGCTATACGCCGTGGCATTGAATCAAAAAGGTTCTGAATAACTTCCTGAGGGATCTCTCTCCACGCAGTTTGTATTCGAGCCCACAAATCCGTGACATTGGTTACTGGATGACCGTGACGCACCAGGTGCCTCCCAACCATATCCCAGACATGTTCG
Organism: Deroplatys truncata; assembly: GCA_030765065.1. Lineage (NCBI taxonomy): Eukaryota > Metazoa > Arthropoda > Insecta > Mantodea > Mantidae > Deroplatys > Deroplatys truncata. The sequence goes on from CM060980.1 coordinate 28,316,524, forward strand.
ATGGGCGACATGTCAGGCGAACGCGCAGGCCAGGGAAGCAATGGTACCCGTCGCTCTTCGAAGAAGACTTGTCATTCCTGCAATATGTACCCGGGCATTGTACTGTTGAAATGTGACCTGTGGAGATACCTGAAGCAGGGGGAGTACCTCAGGCTCTATAACCACCGTTAAGTACCGGTTGCTGTTCAAAGTGCCCTCAATTCGTAGGAGGCGAGATCGGTTGTTGTAACCAATGGCGTCCCAAACCATCACACCTGGTGTTTGTCAGCTATGCCGCTCAACAATGCAGCCCTCCAGGTTGCATTCACCACGGTACCGGACGCGTATGCGGCCATCACTGTAGGACGCGTTGAAGTGGGACTACATTTTGCCACTCAGCACCCCAGTGACGGTGTTCACGTGCCCATTGCAGTCGGAGGAGTTTGTGGTTTCTGGACAATGCAAGTCGACGTAATGGCATGCATGTAACCAGTCCAACCTGCAGCAGACGGCGACGAACCGTTGATGCAGACAAGTTCTTCACACCTGTTGCAGTGCTCCAGCGTCGAGCCAACACTGTGAATGAAGCTGTGTGGTCCGTTATGGCTATGCGGACAAGATGACGGTCATCCCGCGCTGTGGTCATGTTCCGTGGTCCAGTACCCCCTCTTCGCTGCGTAAGACCTTCATCTATCCACTCTTTCCACACGCGCATCACTACCGTAGCAGCATGCCCTGTACGAGCGAAATGTCAAGGTATATCAAACCCGCTTCCCGGAGACCGAACATCTGCCCCGTTCGAACTCACTCATATGCCGATATGGCTCCCTTTGACGTCGACAAGGTATATTGGCACACACTTTATTGTTTCCACCTTGTTTGACAGCTGTGCACTGGCTACACTGGGTGCAACACTGACCTGTCGGACCGACACGAGAGGGCTCTCTGTTCGTCCTACGTGTACCCCATCTCTCTGCAAACCTAATCACTTATTGCTTGCACACTCTTCTACACCTCCACCAAGTTTGGACTTATTCGGGAAATTCTTTCTTGGTGTTGCAATTTTCACAAACGGCAGTGTATTTATGTATGTAATTATGTATTATGTACGCATATATGCATGTATACTTTATATATTGCGGACACTGAAAATTGGTATACTAGCAAATAATGCTATGTGTTGCAAATGAATCATAAAATAATGATCAGTCGTACAGGCTATAGAAGCACGATGAAAATGTAAAATAAAGCTAAGTATTCCATTTATATGTAGCACAAGTGTATTTATATTTACATAGGAAAGCTCGGTAACTGCAAGGAAATATTTGTTCATTTTATTGTTTCTTTAACTGTGCATATCACACATGCTTTCTTTCAGTTCTTTTTTATCTTTATTTATTTTAGTTTGCTCTACATTCATATTTGGTTATTTATACATTTATACATGTAAACAAATTGTACTTCCTTGACATGTTCTATGTTCATGGATTGCTATGGCCACCAGAGAATTCTCAGAACGCAATCCAATCTAAATCTATATAAAATCCTCTCGCGTTCTTAAGTAATACACTTTAACCGCAATCCACAGAAAAAACATTTGGTGCCTTATCTATTCATATAATAAGGTTTGTAATGCTCAGTTATCAGCCAGGAAATATTTATTTAATTTTGAATGCTTATAATAGTGCCAAGCTCAGACGTATACCCAGTAAATGAAACGGCAAAACATAGGTGCTCCGGTGTTATTGCAGGGGAAAGAAATTTAAACATCGCGAGACTAAAATAGTAATATGGGCTGTCCTACCCGCATCCTTGTCTCACCGAGGATTTCAATGCACCTTCCCCATTCAAAATTCACGTCAAGCTTCTCCAATCGAAAAACGCTTCATCCTTTAATATGGCTTATCGATTGTTATAAATATTAATGCATCCACCTCAACAGTTTTTCGATCCTTTGTCATTGAAATGTACAAAAGGAACTTGCATTGAGTGGAAATTTATAGTCTTTTTTTCTCTCTCTCTTTAAAGTAAGCATTTGTGTTACAATGGAGGGTTACAACAACTCCGATACGTTTCATATTTGCTTGGCGGAGCGGTAAGAATCTTGAAACGTGCACTATCTAGCTGTGACTCTTGCGTTCTTCAAAGAGGACGAGTGACATGGCATGGCGTCATGTAAAGTAAGGGAGAACAAATACACCCTCTTTTAGGTGTGTTTAAATGTGAGCATGCAGTATGTTTCTCAATAATACGCCACATCCAGAGGTAATATAGGGTTTTCAACAAGAGTCCTATTTTTAACATGTGATAGCTGCCGTTGTTATTGAGTTACAGCAGTCATTTTTTTCATGTGGTTACAGTTGTTATTGACAAATAGCCATGGAGCGTTACAGCATTCAGCAACGCGTAGAAATTGTAAAAATTTATTATCAAAATGGATCATCTGTTCGCCAAATCTTCCGATTATTGCGTGAAGTTTACGGTGTGCATAATCGTCCCTGCGAGAGAACGATTCGGAGTTTGATCGATAAATTTGAAAGAAGTAGTTCTGTCAACGATCAAAGAATGCCTGTACGTAATCGACGTAAGTGCTCCAACGAAAACATAGGCGCCGTTCGCGAGGGTGTACGCGAGAACGGAAACAAATCAATTGCTCGTCGAGCGCAAGAACAACTTGGCGAATTCTGCATCTGGACTGGAAGTTTCACGCTTAAAAAATAGTGTTAACTCAAGAACTAAAGCCCAATGACCATAGTTGCGCCGTGTGTTCGCTGACTGTGCTATGGAGCAATTGGAAGCTGACTCGGATTTTTGTCGAAAAATCCTCTTCAGCGACGAAGCCCACTTTTGGATGGGTGGTTGTGTTAACAAACAAAATTGCCCCTATTGGAGCAAACACAATTCAATGCAGATTCAAGAATGACAACTTCATCCCCAAAAGGTTACTGTGTGGTGTGGATTTTGGTATGGTGGAATCATTGGTCCATATTTTTTCCAAGCTCTAGCTGTCAATGCAGAAAGATACCGGGCTCTTATAAGGGACTATTTTTGACCTCAATTGGATGGTATGGATCTCAGAAACATCGGGTTCCAGCACGATGGCGCCGCATGTCATACTGCTCTCCAAACAATCTATCTTTTGAAGGAGAAGTTCAGAGGTTTCATCATTTCCCGTGGTGGTGATGTTAACTGGCCCCTAAGGTCATGTGACTTAACGACGTTGGATTACTTCTTGTGGGGTTATGTTAAATCTCGAGTTTATGTCAACAAGCCAGAAACAGTAAATCATCTTATGAATAACATCACGCGTGTTATTCGTGAAGTTGGACCTAATTTACGTTCTTCTGTCATTGAAAATTGGGTCAACCATATACGCGCAACCCAACGAAGTCGCGGCGGTCACTTAAATGATGTTCTCTTCCACACGTAATGGCATTAATTATATTCCAAAATAAGAAAAGAAATAAACCTCTATCATTTATAGAACGTGTTTTATTTAAGTTCAAAGATAGGACCGTCTTGTTGAAAGACCCTTATATAGAGCAGGGATTTCAGAGTATTAATGGATTCATTGACAAAGAATCACCGTTTGACCATGGGGAGATGTTACTTACACGAGGTGCGGCCGTGAATCAGGCGATTTTAAGAACGCCCGCATGGGTGCATGACTAGGCTTATTTACCTTTAACACACAGGAACACAAAATATACATACAATGCTTAGTTTACAAACATTTAAATGAAATGTCCTCCAAAAGTAATATGATTCAGATGACCACCATTCTTCCATAAGCACTCGTCAAGTCCTCTGCCAGAAGTGCCCATTATGCTTTGTAGCATCTCCACAGCAATTCGTTCAATTTCTTCGAGAATTCCGTTTTTGAACTTCTAAATCGTGTGGTGTTGGAGCACTAGAAACTTTAGGTTTCAGGTACCCCCAGAGAAAGATGGCACAGGCTGAAAGTTCGGGAGATCTGGCAGGCCGTCTGCAGATAATACGGTTAGGAAACAAATCCCTTACAGCTGACATGAAAATTCGTGCGGTGCGATTCATCGCCCCATCTTGCTGGAAGAATGTGACCTCGTCCACAGAAAGACGAGCAAGTGTAAGAGCTAAGAAGTTCTCCAACATGGGCAAGTAGCGTTGCGTTTTAAAGTTATAGTCTTTTTGCTCTTTTCTTCAAAGCACGTAGCGATAATAGTAAAAGCAGATATCGCGCATCATACCGTCACTTTCAAACTGTGAAGTGGTTTCTCATGAATTTCTTGTTACCTTGTGGCAGACCAATAACGGAAATTTTGCTTATTAACAAATCCTCATAAATAGAAATGGGCTTCATCACTCATCAGTAAGTTGTTGACAAGATTCTAGTTTCCATTAATCAACTACAACAAGTCTAACAGAATTGAAGTCTGTTTTCCATTGCTCTGTTCTCGTAGTACATGTATAATTTGAATATTATATGGGTGGAAATGAAGATCTTTGCGTAAAAGCCGCCGAACGCTACGGTCAGAATACCCGAGTGACAGAGAATGACGACGTACAGATCGGCGTGGACTCCTTTCAATGGCCTCCCTCGCTTCCGCTATGTTCTCGGATATACGTACTGTTTTAACACTACCATCAGCCTCAAAGTTACGAACTGATGATCGAACATTGAGCTGGTGGAACACCTTGATTGCTATTAATCCCGAACTCTTTCCGAAATTCACGCTGAGCGACCAGATGCCTGTCTGTAGGTTGCTTTGAGTCTTCACTTCCTCGGTCCAGTACACGACGGCTAGTCCGTTTTGTTCTAAGATGTATATGTATCAACTTCACAACATCCATCAATGGCCTTGAGAGCAATCACTCTTCCTTTTCACACCCTAGCATTCCCTGTGATATTCAATCATTACGGAAAATGCATAAACTGCAAATGTCCGATCCTAAAGACGCCTCTGACGACATACCCATAGAAATTCTTATAGGTGCTGACTATTACTGGAATTTTGTTAAAGACTCTGCACCCATCCTAATTTCACCATCTCTAGTACTGCTATCTACACGAATGGGTTGGATACTTAGCGGCAATCGCTCAGGTATTACTGCAAAGACTGTGGCTGTGAACTACATAGACTTCAATCAGATAGTCTTTCATCAAGATGATAGATTTCGAGCTTCTGGGATCTGGAAGCTTTAGGAATATCTCCAAAACAACCACGAACTTTAAGTGCTAAGGACTCAGCAGTAGTAGTATTTATAATGTATCATATTATCATTATCACCAACATCATTATTCAGCACAATCGTTATCGTCGTCATGCCGACACAGATGGCTGAAGTCGTTAAGGCACTCGTGACGGAAGGTCCGCGGTTGGAATCCCATCAGGAGCGCTCTCCTTGACTGAGAAGCCTTTCTAGGTTTTCACTAGTCCTCATAAATGGCAAACGCCAAACAGGACCCTAAATTAGGATCTGTACATTTCCTTCTCAAATTTGTTTTCCCCGGCAAATATTTCATTTGATATCAGTATTCAGTGCCCCTGGTGCCGTATACTGTAAGAACAGGTATTAGGACCAGGACTAACTGTGAAGGGAGACTTAGCACCTCGACCCAGATCTTTTGTGCCGAAGCCCCTGACGGCTGAGGTAAGAGGAGACAGAGGGCGGCCGGACCAGAAGGCATCACAGGGCAGGGTCCCTACATTTTACAGATTGAAACCCCCCGATGGCAACTGGTGCAACCGATACCCTCCTCCCCCTGCGGACTTACCTATGCCCTGAGGGTCCCGGGACCGAGACCGCCCACATTCCGGGGCATGAAGATTTACACAGAGCATCCTTTTCCCCTACCGTGTAACGCCGCGACTCGCGTTGACGCTTTCAACTCGAAACAGACCAAGCAAATGAAAGGTGAAGTGAAATGAGAATGGAGCGGAAATAGAGGGACAGGAAATTCGGGGATGTAGTGAACCTTCCCAGCATTCGTCATAGGTCAGGAAGATCGACCGTGAAAAGCAAACCCACGACCTCCCGAATGCGGGCCATAGATATTACCGACTGAGCCATCTCGCTCAGTAAGAACGGCATTAAATACTATTCGATTTAAAAAAAAAAAAACATGATCCTAATATTCGCTGTCGTTATAGGTAGATAATAATTACCATACAGACTAACTTTTTAACACTTTAGGGCGTTTTAAGGGGCGTTTCTGTGAACAACCAAACTGGTTGCTCATGAGCAGGCAGACGGGTTTTAGTAAATAAACAGAGCAATCGTGTTATAGCTGACGGACATTCTCTTCCCCTTCCTTTCACTACAGCTGGTTTCGTTGTGACTATACCATTTATTTGCTGCAATCAAACCAGTGGAGAACTGTGGTAATATGCCTAAAGTAACGAGGAATCACACACCGAAACCATCATCATGATCAGTATTGCTTGTGCGGAATTTGGTAGGGAAAACCTTAGTGCAAATGGCGAAACCATCTGGAATCAAAATATTTAAGGGGAGGGAACCTAGAATTACCTTGGCTCACAAGCAATCGTAACTCGATTGGAGACATCGCTACAGGCTGCAGCATACTACGCTCAATACTACGACAAAGTTGTTAACGTAATTAATGCCCTTGACGAGCGAAAAATGCCTCTATACTTACATGAAGGAAATAATTTCAACAGTTTTGTTTTTAGATATTTCATATATTCACAATAATTTCAGTAATATTGCAACTACAGAGTGAGCCAAAAGACTCCGAACCGCCAGTGCAGTGTTTTTCCTATCCGCGTCCTCGGCGCTCGTTGTCGTCTGCTGCTATCATAGAAAGGCGCGGATGAAACCATACAACATTTTTAAAACTACTTTTAAAAGCTTTACTTACCAACATTATGAAAGGAAATGCTGAAACTGGCCACCGCCGTTGTCCATACATTTTGGCACCTCTTTAGGAAACTATTCATCATGGAATTTTTGGGGGGAATTTTCCAAACGATGACCGATGTCGTCTAATGTTTCTTCGGTAAGAACCGAACACCGTCTTTTTAGATTTCTTAACCTGAACACTTCTTATGGCCTGAAATTTACTGTAAACTTCATGGATTGTAGAACACCTGGAAATCTTTCTGCAAATCGTACTTTCGCTTGGCGAGCTGACCGAGTTAATACATATCTACGAATCATAAATAAATACACATTGTGCAGTAGAAAACATATACTGAGCCATAACATACTTTGTGACTAAGTACAGGACAAAATAATAACTAATTCCTAATAATTGAACCACATCACAACACCTTCAACTCAAAACTGCACTTCACACTGCACAGCAAAACCTCAACAGTGTGACTTTGTTTATAGCAGCAGTACGTTATCATGTTTTTATCATATTTGCACACGCCCAGTGGAAAAACACCGCGCAGCCGGTAATATTGTTCATAAAATACCCATCGGGGGTAACTTAAAACATAAAGTGTACAAGACAAACCCACACACCCTGGAAAAATTAAAACAAAATATACACCAGGAAATTTCTCGACGTGAACTACGGCGAGTGATGGATAGCTTCCTAAAGAGGTGCTAAAATGTATTGACAATGACGGTGGCCAGTTTCAGCATTTCCTTTCATAAAGTTGGTAAGCAAAGCCTTTAAAAGTAGTTTTAAAATTGTTGTATGGTTTCATCCGCGCCTTTGTATGATAGTGGCAGACGGCAACGAGCGCCGAGGACGGGGACAGGAAAAACACCGCGCAGGTGGTTCGGAGTCCTTTGGCTCACTGTATACAATAACGTATCATGTATTTGCAAGCATATACACTTAAAATACCAGAAGATATTGAGCAATAGAACAGGTTTCAGAAACACTGAGAGTGGTATAAAGGTGGATCTGTTAAAGAAAGGGTGACAAAGAAACGTAAAATTATTCTAGAGAAGAATTCAGTGTACGCAGAAATGTGTAAAATGAAGGACGCGTTACCGAGGCAAGGAATTTCAAGCGAATCTGATATTTCGTTTTTTATTTGCTACTACTAGTCGGGTGATATGGAACGTAGTTTTTCAAAATATAACAACTATCTACGTGCTAATTGCATGCTATTTATGTTCCATGTATTTCGAAAACACATTCGTAAACTCACGATGTAACCGAAAAGCCATGTAACTCAGGTTTCTGCACATTAATACCTTAAATAATGAAGTAACTTTATTGGACATTACCATTAGCTAAACATATCTACATTGTTTTCTACCGATACTCCATATTCCTGATCTACCTGCTTTCGAAGCAGGGTGTAGTGCTTTCAACTGTTCATATTTATTTATTAGAGAACACTGCAAGGTCGATTCACTTCCACGTTCTCTCGCCACCAACGCTAGTTGCGTTCCTAACTTGTTGGATTACTTAGTAAAACCCCTCTGCCTGATCAGTCGTCAGTGGTTTTGTAATAATAAAGACTGTGTTCTTTTCTGTTCCACGACTGCTTCACTTGTTATATGATACTGGTCAATCATTTAAGCTGAAATAAGCGTCTATGTGTATTAGTATTTAGATTATTTCATTTTACTCGACAGTATACTGACTGTTCTGTGTACGGAAATAAGTGGCTCAAATGCAGTGCACCAAAGCGCCGAGTTGACAGGTTTGTCTACAAGGCGGGATGGCTGATAGAGGTCTTGAATGGGGCCAACATCATAATGTATTCCGTGACGCGACCGATTTTTCTGTTGAACGACACTATTTATGAAAGAAGTACGGGTTCTTATCGCATCACATTATAGCGACTCTCCCCCACACCGCAGCCCCTCGAACAGAGAGGAAAACGTGACTTACACAAAAACACGGTCCATCAGGATGCTGCCCTGAGAGTTTAATCTGCCCTTGCTCTTCCGCTCTCTTCCTCTTCAACATAAGAGTTTCAATATAATTTTGCACTCGTGCTTCCGCTTGTGACTTTGTCAGCTTGCGTACTATAAGGAGCCAAGTCTATTTCCCAACCCTTCTCCAAAAAATCTAAATACGTACCTGCTTCAGTAAGGAAAATAAACTCCATAATACAAATTCAGCGTTTGGAGTATAATAAATGAACAACGATCTAGAATGACGTGTAAGTGCGGTTTTCAGGGAAACGGACCTATCAATGAGAAACTTTCTTAAAATTCTTAACACATGGTCTCTAACGTACATGCTGCAATCCGCGTGCTGATATGTATGTACGCTAATTGATTGCTGTAGCGTTTTGATTATGAATTTGAACTCAATATCCTAAATCGCGTAAAATTTCGAACTGTTTTTTACTTTCTCTATTACGTATAGTAAGTAGGGGAAGTATTGTATTCCACCCAAAATTTCGATACCGAGATTTCACCGGAAATACATGGTTTGAGACTCACTGAATCCAAAAAAAGCATTTTTGGAAACATGTCCGTGTGTGTGTCTGTCTGTGTGTCTGTGTGTCAGTGTGTCTGTGTGTCTGTGAATAGCATAACTCAAAAACGAAGAGTCGGATAAACACCAAACTTGGTATTTAGGTTCAGTATCTTTCAGAGATGCGACACGAAGCTTTTCAAGAAAATCCCCCCACCCTAGACTACCCTTTACATGGAACATTTTTCGAAAATTTTAATTTTCTCAAAAACGGCTCTAACGATTTTGATTAAAATATCATATGTTTAAGATATTGTCATGGCAAATAAAATGTATATCTCGAATTTTCTGGGAATGTCTCCAAAAGTATTCTTCATTATGAACGACTTTTTCATAATTGGTAAACCATAAGAGATAGACAAAATTTTACTACACGAAAAATGCAGATCGCGTTAAAATACATAATTTATGTCATATACATTTATTTTGTTGAGTGAAGCGTTTGCGAGATATTGCTTGTTATTCCCTTAAATTTTCCAAAACATACTTTTTCTCAACTTCGTTATTCATTTTTTTTTTATGTTCTGGACATGCAAAGAGAATGGAATGCGCCACATAGCAACCAGCGTTAAAATATTTGACTATCGCTTAAAACCTACCATATTCCCCTTGCATCTACAAGAAAATTATCAATAAGATTGACATCTCGATATCTCCATTAACATGAAGCATATGGAGAATAAGCGTTTGTAAAAATAGTTTGTACAAGAGTAGAGAAAGTCATGTGAGTGTAACACATCAGATTTTTTTGTCTTGGATATGCAAAGAGTATTAATCTGTGGCAAAGAGAATGGTGTTGCACATAGCAACCAGCTATTAAGAGATATGCTTAAAGGCTACTGAATTTTTATATTGCCGTTGCAAATACAAAACAAGGTGAACATAGTAGGCCTTAAGCGATAGTCAAATATTTTTAGAACTGGTCGCTATGTGTAAAATGTAGTTCTCTTTGCATGTCAAAAGATCGTATCTGCAAATGTTTATCTCGATTAATATGAAATAGATGGAGAATAAGAATTTGAAAAAATAGTTTGTACAAGTGTAGAGAAAGTCATGTGAGTGTAACACATCAGATTTTTCAGCTTCACTTGGAGTCATTAAATAAATATATCGCTGTAGTCTCAGTGCTACAACATTTGATCAGATATTAAGGACACTAATTTTGAGTCGTTTGGAAGCTGAATTGCAATGAACAGAACGTTTTCCTATTAGGATTCATAAATAATTGTACATTGAAGCACACTTCATCCGGAAAAGTTTAAAAATATAATTGTTAATGTTTCCGAAATGCTTAATGCCATTATGCAAGTATTTGGCATGCATTGTGTCTTTTAATGAGCCCTACATAAATTTTCTACTATGTTCTACTTTGTTTTTACTATGTATCTACTATACCTAAGCGTTTATGTCTTTTATATCTTTCCATTGTGAATGAAGAGCACTTCAACGGCTAATTGCAGAAAATTCAAATAATATGGTAAGGTTGCCATCAATGGACCGGCTCCATTGATGGACCATCTCTATGTTTTTGTTTGCTCGATAGCTGCTGCCATCTAACTATGCTCAGCCGACTTACCAGTTGACAAACATGCTACATTGTGTGCATGCTACCATTTTAGTTTGAAAGTCGTAGCATAGCGAGTAGAAGGAGAAGTGTGATCAATGGCTTTCAAATACCTTCAACTCCATGCCTGTGTTCAAAAGTCTAAGTATAAAAAATTCATTAGAATTAACCTGTCACCTTTCAGATATAAATATATCACACACAGACATGATGGTATCATTTGATGTCACTGCACTCTTCCCAAGCATACCAAAAGAAGAATTATTATCACTCTTAGAAACTTGGATATTAAACAATGGCACACCTAGAGCACAAACAGAAGATCACTTAAAACTAACAAAATTATGTCTGGACCAGAATTTCTTTTTATTCCATAACAAAATCTCTAAACAAACTACAGGCCTAACTATGGGAAACCCCCTTTCACCATTTTTAGCAGAACTATATATGAGCCATTTTGAATGCCATATTACTAACTCTTTCCCACATATATTCAAAACCTGGTATAGGTACGTAGATATTTTTGCTATTGTTCCAAAAAAAAACTTTCAAAAGATGCTTTGAAATTATTGAACTTACAAAAAAGATCTATTAAATTCACAATAGAAAAAGAAGAAAATGGCCAATTACCTTACCTAGACATCAGGATCATCAGAAATAATACACACAACAAACTAACGTTCGGCATTTACAGAAAACCAACTCACACAGAAAATTATATTAAAAACAATAGCTACAATCCTACAAGCCACAAACATGTAATTTTAAATAGTATTACAAACAGGTTATCTACTTTTCATGGATATATGTATTTAGTTTTTTAATTGTTGCCGCAAATTCCTGTCTGATGGCGTGCAAAGCAGAAGTTACGGTGTTGCCACCATTGAATCACTACTAGCTCCCATAAATGGATCATTGCTCCATTCATGGAAACACCGTAAAATTACTTCAGGATATCATTTGTACAAATAGCATTAGAATTTATTTATGTGCAAGGGGTCTTCCTTTTCCTCTTAAAGGTACATAAATATTATTTAAGGTAAAAAATATTGCACAGTGTAAACGATAACTGCAATTAGATTTTTTGTTCTAGCACGTTAAAAGTATCCCAGCAAATTGATTTAAAACAGTGGTTAAATTATATTTAGTGCTACAATATTGCAATCACACACTTTTTAATCATGTTGGAACGAAAACAAAAGTAATTTCATACTTACTAGTTTCATATTTAAGTTCAAATAGTTTTAAATTTAACGAAGTAGACCTCCAATGCCATTTTCAAGGCTTTGAAAGTCATTTTATATGTAACTTTATTTTGTGGTTATTTAAAGTATATCATATTTAAACCATTCTTTTGGAGTTTTTAAAATACCGAAAGGTGTTAAATATGGAAAATGGAAGGAAGAGAATATCCAGCGAGCACTTGATGCTGTACGAAATTGTGATCTCGGTTTGAATGCTGCTGCAAAGCAGTATTGTGTCCCCAAAACAACTCTCAGACGCCATCTGGATAGAAAAAAATTATTTGCTGTTGAGGATAAAAAAGCAATCGGCAGCATTAGTATCTGAAGTGGAGTAAGAGATGTGTCAAGATGCGATTTAATTAGAAGACTACATGTTTGGGATCTAAGGACTGGCGAATAATATCATTCGAAATGCCGAAAGAAACAATATACCGCACAGATTCAACAATGAGAAAAAGATGGCCGGCAAGAAGCGCTACTGCAATTTTATGAAGAGGCATAAAGAACTCTCGTCAGTACAACCAGAGGCCACATCCATGGCTCGTGCCATAGTTTCAACAAAGAGACAGTTGCAAAGTTTTTTTACATTCTCATGAAGATAGTCGATGACACAAGTTGGAAGCACTTGCAGTTTTTAATGTTGATGAAGCTGAACTTTCCACCGTACAGAAAAAGGCAAGGAACGTAATTACTAAGAAGGGGAAACAACAACTTGGACCAATCTCAAGCGGAGAGCGTGGTGTTACCACAATTGCTGTTTGCTGCGTCAGTGCGGCTGGACAATACGTACCGCCGATGCTGATCCTCAAGCGTGCTCGTGGTAAAGATGAGCTGAAGGATGGAGCACCTCCTGGGACAGTCTTCGCTTTCAATCCAGATAGCGGATACATAAACAAAGGTTTATTTGTGAAATACCTGAAACATGTTATTATTACTGTAAAACCTTCGAAGGAGCATAAGGTTCTTCTTCTTCTTTTTCTTCTCCTTGATGGTCATACAATCCACACAAAAAAAAAAAAAAAAATCGAGAGCACTCATCTAGCTCGGGAGAATGGAGTGATATTGTTTCTCTTCCCGGGCACACCACGCATAGGTTGCAGCCATTAGATGTGTCTTTCCACAAATCTTTAAGTAGTTACTACATAGACGAAATGGAAAAATGGCTAAGAGCCCACCCAGGACGTGTAGTAACCCAGTTCCAAGCTTCAGCAATTTTTGGAAAAGCATATGGGAGAACAGCAACTATAGAGACGGCAATTAATGACTTGCTCGTTCTGGAGTCTGGGCAGTTGATAGAAATATCTTCAGGGATCATCACTTTTCTACCTGTAATGCAGTTCATTCCGATCCACCCAATGAAAAGTTACCAGTAGTGAGAGAGACAACAACAACAACACTACCAGTGATGGAAAGGGCGTTGGGTTCAACATCATCCTTAGAAACCTCAGCAAAACCACCAACAAACGCAAGTGACATTGGGAAAGATACTGCCCAGTCTGTTCCTTTAGCAGAAACTTCTCTTATTCCCAGAGCTGCCACGTCATTTAAGGCCAGGTCAAGAAAAGGCACTCCTAAAAGCTTTAATACTGACAAGTTCTCCATACATGGTTCAATTAAGTGCCGCTACACCTCCCACTAACCTAAAGAGAAACCTGCCTATAGTGAGACAAACGATTAGTGAAAAGCACCAACACAAATGATCGGTTTTGTGAACTATGTCAAAATCGATCACTGGAAAACATTATTCAGTGTCATGTAGGAAGTGGTGCATGAAAATTGCGCTGCAGTTAGTATTCTTCCTAAAGGATACTTTTGTTTTAATTGCACATAGACTGTATCCCTGTGTTATGGAAAAGAGTTTGAACTGTCTCATAGTTTGTCCAAAATTATACGCAATGACAATTATTTTATATAGTAAATTTCACTTAATTTCAAAATAATTTCAATTTAGAACTGTACTACACTTCAATATACACAACAATTTAGTACTTTTTATGTCCAGAATCAATATTTTTGTTTCATATTAAAATTAATTCCACTTAATCACATTTTAATTTCTTAATTATACTGTGTAGCCCATATTCAATCTCACCCAGCCTTTGTATACTCGAATAAGATGTGTTTAATCATGATATTTCGGATATACATGTAACAGTCAATTCATGCAATTCAACTAGTCAATTGATGGAAACGGGTATCCATGAATGGACCATTTCGGAAAATAATTCAACATTTTTCTGGTGTTGTTAAAGGCATTTCAGGAATGGCCGTTATACGCTGCAATGCAGGTTACCTGAAGAATTCTGACATTAAGCTTCACAACATTTGATTCGTTGGATTTTCTTAAATTCGAGAAAAAAGTTAACTGGACCTTTGATGGCAAACTTGCCCTACATATTATTTATCATACCAATATTATATTTTATTTAAAACCATATGAGGCATTTTTGAGAACATAAATGGGATCTGATGTGATTTAGGAAGAACCTCGTTCTTCACAACTGACGGATACCAATTTAAATGCAAATACAGTCTAGCAGGTTTACGTGTGCATTAATGTGACTCGATTTCTTTCAGATATTTATAAGCAAACCATAAGTAATACCAAGAGTGATTTCGATATTGCCGATTACCTGATTGATATTCAACTCACCGAGCGAGAGTCCTGGGTTCGATTACCGTCTATCGCCCACTCTGACCTTGGTTTTTCTTTGTTTTCTTTGGTCGGTAGGCGAATGCTGGGGTGGTTTCACATCTACCACGATTTCCTTTACATAATTTCCCTTTCATTCCGCTTCCTATTCGTCTTTCAGGTGTGCTTCAAGGTTTCGTGGCGTGTGGCGATGCCGGACAAATGGCGTGCAGGCTTGCTCAAAAGAAAGAGTACTCTCCGTATACACTAGAGGGCTGCTTGGCCGATCTTCATCGCGCTCTCCAGGCAGCTCCAGCAGTGGGACAGGTTTTCGAGCCTGGAACTGTTAGGGACTTCCGCGCGTCTCTGTGGCTTGTCTGTCACTTCATCCTTTCCTCCTACGGGGTGGAGTCGCAATATATCTATGTAATCTACAACTATACCTAATATCCAACTCATAAGTAGTATTTGCTATTAAGACAATTTACGGCAGTGCTTAATAAGCAATATTAATAAAATAAAAATAACATACGCACATATTTTATACATTATTTCATTGAGTTTATTGCATACCAATATCATGACGTAACATAACTTATGTTCTTTAAGGAAGTTTTCTTTGTTTCTTTAGCCTACAAATTAGAATCAGCTACAAAAATTTCCGAACCTGAAACAATTACGAATCAAATGCGACTAGATTTCAGCGATATTCTGACATGATTAGTTCAGAATGGGTGGTTAGTAATACTAATCTAGATAGCAGATATTGACGACCCTGTACTGAATATGTATCCTTAAAAGCTGTAAGGTTAGGGACCAACGTAACTAGAGTGCCACTGGAAGAATTACGAATCAGGTGCGACAAGATATCCGCGATGTCTGTCAGGATTGGTTCAGAATGGGTAGTTGGTTATACTGATATACAGCTTACAATTTACGAGAGGTTACTAAAAGGCAACTTTGACATTTTTCCACTACTATGCGACAAGTCATTAGAATCTGGTTTCTTTCATTACCTGCAACTCCTCCGCAAATGCGCAGCTGTTACAAATAATCTACTATGCCGACACCCTGTCTTTATATTCGGAGATGTTCAAACTTTCCACGCCGACCATTTAATCGTCCAACTGATGCACCGTACTATTTATATTAGATTAGTTATAGTTACATTAATTATGCGTATTATACGAGCATTTAATTATTATCAGGTTATTATTAATTACTGTATCTTAACTTTGCAGTTAATTAGAAATTTGAATTGCTTTTGCAATTTTTTGTGTATGCGTTGTCTGTTTGCTGGAGTTTTATTTTTACAGGAAGAAAATCTATAAGCAATAAGCAATTAAATTGTTTGGTTTAGGTAAGTACGCCAAAATTGTTTTCAAACGTAACTATAAGTTCATACTACTCGCATTACACTACTGCAATTTGTAACGTTTAATAACATACGCATGTTATATAAATTAAGTCCAAAAGTTCAGTGCTTAATTTAACACTTACGATACTTCGCTATAGGTAATCAGTGATTATGGCAGAGAAGAAAGGTGATGACTAAACCTTTGTTTGTACCGAAGAAAAGAATATTACAGGGCAGTTTGTATGTTTGACAATGACTCATAATACTAGCAGAAGACCTAAATAATGCGTCTGTAAATAGGTTGTCTGGTGATTTCTTGGTTATATATCTAGTGACTGAAGTTAGAAGGTTCACCGCCCTGACATGCGGCAGCAGACGTTTTGTAGTAACCTGAGTGGGCGTGGGCTGCGTCCTCAATAGTAGGTATTGGTGGTGATGTGTATTGAACATTTTAAGGTTAGGGACATACAGACATTTAGATGGTAAGGCAACAGCGTTTATACATTTTTTAACAGTGCCTTTGTTAGAGCTGTCGCCAATCTATCTTGGAAAGAACGCTGATAACCTTAGAATACTGCAGAAGTATGTGACCGCTTAACGCCTCCGGAACAAATGCACATAGAATGACCTGATTTGTGTATATTTGAGAAACAGAAGCACTTAAACTAACAATCCTAAGATCTACAATTACAGCATACGCCTCCGAGCTCATTCTGCTACGCCCTAGACATATAAGATGCTGGGGAACGGTTGGGGTAAAGTGCATTACGTTGGTCTTCAAAAGCGATAGATATACTCTAGCTGCAACATAATGCTGGCAACATATGAATAATAAATACCGCCAACGCTTGCGGCGTACGTGCCTAATTACTTTTTATTTTAGGTTTATTAGTTTTTTTATGTTTCAGAATTACCGGAAGTTAGGTTTAGTTTTTTTTTATATAAGATTAGGTTACTGATTTATATAATGCAGAAAATGAGCAAAACTCAAAAGAATTTTTGAACGTGTCATATAGCAAAAACCTTCATTAATCCTACAGTTACATATGAAATATACCCCTAATCCTCGTATGATTCAGGGCTTGCCATGCAGCTTTGCAAAGAATATCAACAATTTAAAAATACCATTCAAATCAAATTTCCATACCCACTGATATGGCTTATGGAACATACACTGCAACATTTGGTAAATAGCCAATATTACAATTGATGACAAAAAATGAGTGAAGTATGCTAAAAAGTGCATAGCAGCTATTTAACAGGAATGAATGACATGCAATATGAATCATGCAGGTCTAATATCTGTATATCATTCAGCATAAGGCGACCAGATGGAATTTTTCAAATAAAGGACATTCTTTCTTAGGATTTTTCACATAAATGGAGGGCAATCAAACATTAAGTGTCAATACTCTTGCGTATTGAACTCTTTACTTGTGTAGATGTACATGCTAAAGTCGTAGCAGTCCTTTTATGATGATATTTTCAACAGCACTTACTTTTGACAGAAGAGACAAATTACTTTCTTGTAACATGTATTTGTAAAATTCTACACAATACATGTTTCTGAAATTGTGTTTCACCACTATAATGGCCTTAAGTGACTGTCACAAAGCAGTTTCTTTCTTTTGTCCACCGGTCATTAATTAGAGAAAAGACTTTCAATTGTTGCATTGCTTCTTGAATAGCAAAGTAAAATGCAAATTTTAAGTACATCACTACATGTATGTATATTATGCACATTTTTTAAATCAAATCATTCCACTTCTTATCCAGTGTTGAATTTTTCCCAAAGCAGAAATGTCAGTATGCTTTTGCAATTTGTAATACTCATCAAAAAGTTTACAATCATCTATCTGTACACCTTTGGATTGCAAATATTCGAGACAAGAGAGGACTTCTGCAAACTTGATGTCTTTTATATTTTGATGTTTCATCCCCTGAAAACACTTAAATTCTTCCACAGGGTTCATCCACTGAGGTCAATGCTGACATTAACAGATCATGGACTTCTACTATGGAATTATTTCCTTTTCAACAGCTGAAGTTTTTTTGTGAAAGATATATATAATGGAGTGAAGGAACCCTAGATAAAGTTCAGAGAACTCATTTTCAAAGAAAATCCTGATTGTGTTTAGAACAAATTTTGTTGCCTAAGAAAGAAAATATGATTTCATAGCTGTAAATAGTTTTAAGCATTCTCTCCGCTGCTAGAAATAAACTTAACTACTAGTTTTGCTTTAGCTGAGCATCAAGTGCTGCAAGGAATTGTATAAAATTTGGGCTGGAATCCAACAACCATTATGTCCCAATTTAAGGTACTTTTAAGTTTTGAAAGGACAATTTTGCCTCTTTTACAAGAAAGCCCTTAAGAATTGATGTTAGCATTATCCCTACTGAAAGCAATATGCATAGCAGAAATATGTTTCTTATAAGACTCAAAAATATACGTGGATAATTCTAACACTTTAGTCTTTATGCCATATTCTTGGTAGTAAAAATATTGTATCACAATAGGAAACATTTCAATGCTCCATAATTGATAGCATCAGTCCCTATGGGATTGGGGGAAATGGGCATGTTCTGTAATATTTAAAGGCCTGCCAGAATGTTTAAAAAGGAGGACATGTCGGGTGAAACCTGGACGGTTGGTCACCCTAATTGAGCATGACAGTTGGATGGTCATATTCATTATATGTAAGTAGATAAACACATATAGAATTAGGATCACGATTTATCAAAGAACTCGTGTACAGAATAGTAGACTTTTTATCTAGCTATTTTTAAAGAGCAGGTAAGAATTATGAATAGCCTAAGAATGTCGGGTAAAGTAATGAAGTTCATTTACGATAGCAATTTAAGGTGAAACAGTGAGGTGAAATATCTGAAAGGAGATGATAGGGACAGAAGTTCATGGTTGAGGAGGAACTATCCCAGTATTCGTCTACTGGCCTGGGGAAAGCATGAAAAAGCTCATGGTCAGAGTGGCTGCCCCAACAGGAATCGAATCTGGAACCTCGCAATGTATCTCACACATTACCGCTGAGTCATCTCTTCAGTAAATAATTATAAGTGTATATTCTAAAGTTAACCTGAGGCAATCATCCTTACCAAATGTTGCTGTAATGTCTGTACATTCAAGGTTATTGATTTGGTTTGTCTGACAGTGCACATGTAGTTAAATTAGTCAATTATCTGAATCTTTATATATCTCAAAATATAGAATTTTAGGAAAAAAAATATAAACTTAGCTATATTTAATAACATTAGATAAAACTATAATTGTTTGTTATATCAAAAACAAATAAAATTTAATTTATTAAACCAGATAGTTTTAAAGGTCAGACAGAATTTTAATGCATATTCAGTGACACATGGGAGCTTTATGGGGTTTAAAATGGGTCAAAGTAAAGGGCCTAATCTTCCTGCTACAAATGTACAAATGCAATTATTAAATGTATAGCTTTAAGTTTGCTTTGCAAGATAAATTTGATTGTGCAATAAAATGTATTATTCATTTTGTACAAGAATTTGTAATCCATGAATGAGCAGAAATATCACTATTGATTTCTGTTATTTTTATGAAATTTTATAGGCAGTTGTTAGAAATAAGGTGCAGGTTAATCTAACAAACAAGGAATACATAAATATTTTGCTTTATATGTTCATATATTTTCTAGTCTACTAAATTGCTGCTTAAAGAATACTTTAGATGCAAACATATGGCCTGCCACGCTCACAACATTGGCAAGCCAGAACCAACTATGATAGCATTATAGAATCAAATGTAATACAAATGGGAGTTAAATTATGTTCTTTCATGTAATAGTATATGTCAAACTCATAGCAGATATTTACTAATATTCTTCACTTCAATATGCCAAGTAATCAGTAAGCACTGGCATTAAGTAATGGTTTAATAACATGCATATGATTACAACTGGAAATCTGTTTCTCACTATATATATATATATTACTAAACAGGTAGCAGAACACTTTTCAAATACTTTATTTGTATTAGGAATTTAAGATATATGTTAGACTTATCCTTAAAATTTATTAGAGCTATACATTACTTTTGGATGAAGTATAATTTTATGAAAATTGCAAAAACTTCTGTTTACTAGGGAATTCAATATTATATGAGTTGATTCTGATCATAAATACTGTGAAATGACAGACATTTTCCTTCTTTTTTAACAGATATGTTTGACAATATATAAAAATGAATCAACAACAGAGGTCAATAAAGTTGCAACTGACAAAGAACAAAAGTAAGTTTGCTAGTCTTCAGCCACCTTTGGTTTATTGTCATAATTTGTTTTGCTTATAACAGCCAGGTTAGTGTTTGTAGTGTATACAATAAAGATAATATATGAACATTAAACATATTTAATATGTAGCATGTAGTGATTCTTTTCATTGTATATGCAGCAAAAACTAGACATAGTAAATAAAACAACACTTCTAAATTATGATGCTACATCTCTTTAAATACTATTATTGAGATATTCATACTGTGTCCTCAATCCCCACCCCACATACATACACACTGTCCCTCTCTCTTGATGCATGTTAATGAAACATCAATATTTGTACCACCATTAAAAAAATCTGATGTGTTACACTCGCATGACTTTCTCTACTCTTATACAAACTATTTTTACAAATGCTCATTCTCCATATGCTTCATGTTAATCGAGATGTTAATCTTATTGCTAATTGTCTTGTAGATGTAAGGGGAATTGGTAGGCTTTAAGCTATAGTCAAATATTTTAAGGGCTGGTTGCTATGTGGAGTATTCCATTCTCTTTGCATTACCAGGACAAAAAAAAATGAATAACGAATTTCCATTTGAGAAAAAGTATAAGTATTGGAAAATTTAAGGGAATAACAAGCAATGTCTCGAAAATGGTTCACTAAAAAAATGTATATGACATAGATTATGTATTTTAACGTGATCCACATTTTTTGTGTAGTAAAATTTTGTCTATCTCTTATGGTTTACCAGATATGCAAAAGTCATTCACAATGAAGAATACTTTTGGAGACATTCC
Source organism: Deroplatys truncata (assembly GCA_030765065.1). Taxonomy (NCBI): domain Eukaryota; kingdom Metazoa; phylum Arthropoda; class Insecta; order Mantodea; family Mantidae; genus Deroplatys; species Deroplatys truncata. Next base: position 28,337,757 of record CM060980.1, read on the forward strand.
CAGAAAATTCGAGATATATGTTTCATTTGTCATGAAAATATCTTAAACATATGATATTTTAATCAAAATCGTTAGAGCCATTTTTGAGAAAATTAAAATTTTCGAAAAATGTTCCATGAAAGGGTAATCTGGGGTGGGGGGATTTTCTTGAAAACCTTTGTGTCACATCTCTAGAAGATACTGAACCTAAATACCAAGTTTGGTGTTTAACCGACTGTTCATTTCTGAGTTATGCTGTTCATAGACACAACACAGACACACACTCGGACATGTTTCCAAAAATGCTTTTTTTGGATTCAGGAGGTGTCAAAACATATATTTCCAGTAAAATCTCGGTATCGAATTTTTGGGTGGAATACAATACTTTCCCTACATACTATACGTAATAGAGAAAGTAAAAATGTGATGAAACACTCATGGCATTCTGTACCAATTATCAGTTAACAAGTATGTCTAACCTGTTATACTATTCATATAAAAAGTTATTCTTCTATATACCCACTTAACAATAATGTCCTCCATGGTGTACTGGTTACCAGCCTCTTGTTCCCAAGGTCGTGATGGATTTTTTGGGGCGTAAAAATCCTTAGCATGGCTTCCTTCAGAAGGGAAGTAAAGCCAGTGGTCTCGTATCATAGATTTACGGCATGTAAAAGAACCTCAAGCCTGATAAAGAGGCCTCTGAACAAAATTGCCGGTCTTTCATGCCCAATATAGAATGGGACACTAAGAACCATAGTAGTTAAAGAGTGTCCATAAATAAAACTCAATTTAACTTAACAATAATCATGATTGCGGTTGTAATTTTGGGGACTTTTAGTTTTGTTTCTTAATGACACTGTCAATTGCCAGGACCATATCAGTACTGCAGGTGTGTTGGGGAATTTCTTCCCACAGGAATTCTTTTACAGGCTAGTAAATCTACTGGCATGGGGCTGTCGCTTTAAGCACACTTAAAAACCATCAGTCTGGGCCAGGTTTTAACCCTCAACCTTGGATCAGAAGGTCAGCACTTAATCATTTGAGCCACCCAGACCGACAATTTTGGGACTGAAATAAAAGTTTAGTGGTATATAAGTTGGTTGACTCTTACCTAATGGGCTAAATATGCAATCCAAAGGATTGAATTCCACTATTCAATCCTGAAAATTAGAAGCCTAATCATGATAAACATTTTCATAAAAATGCTTTCAAATTAGGTTATATGGACTTTATTTCATGCAAGCTGCAAAAACAATACATCATTTTATTACATAAGTCAATTTTGATTACTAATGAACCCATGCAGAAAAAAGAAATGATGTATTTTATATTTCAGAGATGAGAAAGGTTATTATCACCATTTGTATATTTTAATAAGCTCTGCATTTTTGTATAGTTCAGCTTTTTTAAGTTTAATAAAATTTATCAAGAATGAAGAGAATTGCAAATGCTCACAGACAATTCAAAAGTTACATTTTATTTGTTATGGAAGTGCCTTAAACATATTTATTTTAATAAAAACTCAAACAGATATAATATTTATCTTTACCCTCTCTTTCTCACTCTCTCTCACTTACACTCCATGGTATAGTGACTACCATGCTAGCCTCTAGCTCCTGAGGTCATGGGTTCAAACCTGACATAGGGCGATGGAGTTTTTCTGATGTAAAAATCCTTAGTATGGCTTGCTTCGAAAGGAAGTAAAGCCGGTGAGCCTATGTCATGGACATTAAAGAATCTTAAGCCTGATAAAGAGGCCTCTGAGCAAAATATCTGTCTTTCATGCCCAATATAGAATGGCATGCTAAGGACTATAGCAGTGAAAGAGCATCCATAAATAAAACTAAATTTTTCACTCACACAGGAACTGTTTTCTAAAGTTTCCTCTTATGTTTCCTTTTTTTTAAGGGGTTCAGGGGACCTCAAAACAAGGATTTCAAGTGAGATCTCAATTTTGAGATTTGTAGTTTTTGAGTGGAATACTTCCTCTACCTAATATAGCTAAGCATAGCTTGCAGTTTGTAGATTTAAAGCCCATCAAATGAAATGCAAACAAACGCTTTATTCCGTTCTGATCTGGATCTGCTACTCCTCTTCAATAGTTCTTCTATACAAGGAAACTAATAGGAAATAGCAACATAAATAATTTACCATTGAACTGTTATGTTTATAATTAACATTAGTCAAATTGAATTGAATTGAGTTTTATTTATGGATGCTCTTTAACAGCTGTGGTCTTAGTGTCCCATTCTATATTGGGCGTGAAAGACTGGTAATTTTGCTCAGAGGCCTCTTTATCAGGCTTGAGATTCTTTTACGGCCCGTAAATCTACAACATGGGACCGCTGGCTTTACTTCACTTCTGAAGAAAGCCATGCTAAGGGTTTTTATGCCCGAAAAAATCCATTGCCCTCTGCCACTACACCAGAAGGACAACTATTAGCCAAATGTGTTCTCAAAAATATGCACTGGGCATTATGTACAATTTATGAAAACTCTTCATTAAAGAATGAGGATAGGGGTGGTAACCTACATTATACCATCTTATTCTCAAAATTTTGGTGTTAATCTTTCTAAAGGTAATCTGTTTTTAATATGATGCAGTATGTCCTGTTGTGGTTCTTCTAAAAGGCATGGTGGAAACAATTTTTGATAAGTCCTTCAGAATCTTCTCTGTATTCTTTATTATTGCTTCTGATAACGGTACCTCCAATGAAAGTGTTTCTTCAAATTGGAGAAAAGAAAAAAGTAATACCAGGTAGTATCTGGGCCAAAAGGAGATCCAACATCATATTAATTTCTATGAATTATTCAAAAACAATATTTGTGATGTGCAGCTGTGCATAATTGTGATGTAGCATTCAGTCTGTTACATGCTGTTGTGGGTTTTGTGTCTGATATAGACTTGCCAAATTTTCCAGACATCTCCATGACATTGCTCATTTACATTTTTTGTGTGCAGGTGTAACATGCTGTTTTGGCAATGTTGAAGATCAAACTTCAAAAAAGAAGAATATATATTGGACTCCAATCAGTAAATGCTAAGGATTTTATATCAGCGGCAAGATGTGTAAAATGTTTTAACTATGGACACATTGAAAAATTTTACAACAGATAAAAATCAACATGTGGACATTGCAGGAAAGAAGACCATGATGAAAGAGAATGTGGAAAGAAAGAACAATAACCAGTATGCATTCCATGTTCCAGGGGGGGGGGGATAGGCATCAGGGTAAGAAAAAATGTCCAACATACCAAATTTTTGGGGAAAGAGTAATCTGTCAAACTAAAAAGTTGGCACACAAACAGAAGAGATACAGGTTAATGACAATAAGGATAATACCAAAATAAATTTAATAATAAGTTATAGGGATATTTATGAGGACAAAAAAGACTACAGAAGAGAAGAAAAAATACCAAAACTACCACAAAAATTAAGGGTACATAAAATTCAAGAAGAAATAGGAATAGGAAATAAGTAGAAAATCACAATATACTACAACACAGTAATGGAGGATATAAGTACTAACGAAGGGGATGAAGAAAAAGAACAGGAAGGAAATACATTGCTCAAAACAAATTAGAGGGACAAAAATTTGAACATAATTATGCGTTGTTGCAGTAGCTGAGTTTAGAATGGTAAATATTTTTATATACAGAATGCTTAAATCTTTATTTAACAGCAGTGCACATCATGTTTACCTGTCACTACGCTCAAGGAAGCTCAAGCCAAAATTACAGACAATGTTGAAAACTAAAGTGGTGTTCAAAGATTAGAGTTGTGTGAAACTGACATCTAGTGTCTGTAGGTTAAGGGTTAACTTTCGTACTCTGTGTGTATATTTAGTCAATCAGCATGAGGCTCCTCACAGAGGCAGAAACAGTTCAAGTGGTCACATTGATGCAGGAAGGTAGGACTATTCGTGGTGCAGTGGCTCTGAACTTAATGTGTTTAAATATGTTATTGGTAGGCTATAAAAGCACTTTACTGAAACAGATGCATACTCTAGGAGACCAGGACAGGGTCAATTGTGCTCTTCGGCGGTGCAGAGCTACTGCTTAGTACTACAAAAATGATCTGAAGCAGCAACCAGTGTAAATGTCAGTGACCAAACTATACAAAACCGACTTGGAGAAGCAGGTTTAAAATCATGAAGACCTAATAAAGACCCTAGATTAACACTTGCTCACAAGAGAGCCCGATTGAGGTTTGTGCAGGAGTACAGGAACTGGCAGCTTTGTCACTGTTGCAATGTGCTGTTTACAGACGAATCTCACTTTCTTCTAACTCAATGTGATAGACCTCTGCATGTGTATCATTGCCATGATGAAAATTTTGCAGCAACACAATCCAGGGAAAGGACGGATTTAGTACTGGGTCAGTCATGTGTGGAGTGGTATCACTATTGATGGCCAAACAGACTTGTAGTGTCAGAAACCAACTGAATGCTGAGAGGTACATTACTGAAATTATACTAGAGCATGTCATGCCTATTGCAGTTGGTATAATTAAAATACAAAAATTGCATAGTAGTGCCTTTTTGTGGCCGGTATGGAAAGAAAAGAAATCACAAAAACATTACAATTCACAGGATATAGGTAATAATTAATTGTAGAGGAAGAAGAATGTAAAAAGGACGAAGAAGAATTTGAAAATAAGGTCACAAATGAATTGAATTTAGATAAAGAACTAAACACATTTACAACCAAGGAAGAAGTAACACCTTAGACAAAAATGAAACTGCCTCACTGATAGCAACAAAACTCAACATCAGCCAAATTTATGCCGACTTAGATGTCATGCTTCAACTCAACCGTCTTGAAGAGTGGCAGAGTCTGGTTGTAGCTTTGAGGCATATTATTTGTAAAATGTACACAAATTGTGAACTTATAAGCTTTCCAGTTCTAGATACTATTGACAGAATGGGTCTTAAAGTTCAAAACCTTACAACAAATCAGGAAAAATTATTAGAAGCAGCTTATGAAAGAAGAGATGAAATCTTGGACCTGGAAGAAGTATGCAAACTCTTTGCATTATTCTATGGACATGTTGCTTTCGATGTTAACTAAGGTTGTCCACATTGTTGTGTGCAGATTAGGCATGACAATGCAAATTATCCAATCTTTCTATTCCAAAATCCACAAAACTAATTCTGCCATCAATACCCTACCAACCAGCAAACATTCCCTTCAAATACACAACCATCCAACAAAATACCCATTGTTAAGAAAATAGACATGTAAAAAAGAAAGCATTAAACCCATACCAAAATCAACTAGACCAAGAAATATATTAAATGTAAAAATTATTTTAGTGCATAAACTTTATAGAGAACTAATCAAACAAGAATTTTAGAGTGCAGTTAAACAATACTCATTTGCCAAAGTAGCTTCATAGAAGAGATAATGAAGGAATGTAGAATGTAAGTATAAATTAATTAAAATAGGACAAATAATTGTACAAGATAATAGATTAGTGATGTTAGAATTGAAACATCTATTAGCAGAATTAAATTTAGATATACTTTGTATTCAAGAACCATACACAATAAATGGTAAATTAATACACATCTCAATTAAGGCAAGAGTGATAAGTACTGGAGATAATGTAATGGTAGCCATAATTACAAACTATCCAATACAGATAGTTAAGTGTATTACAAATAAATGACTCAGGAAAATTGCATTGAAATTACTCTTGGCAATGGAATATTTATTGTCAAACCATGACTTCCAGTTTAGTCATCACATAGAACCATATCTCATAAAAATCAGAAACATAAATAGAATTTTTACAGATGCGGAATTAATACATACACTCCTAACGCAAAATGAGATTCGTGGCATAATACAATAAAAGACAAAAGGGGAGAAAAAAATTGAAGTAAATTCAGAACTAAATATGATCACAAAGAATGAACCTCACAGCCTTCCAACTTATGAAAATTGCCAAAGGAGCAACATCTAATACTCTATGTAACTAAGATAGATAACAAAATTATTAATTGGAAAGTTGGGCAAGTCTACCTCCAGCAACCAGAGACTAATATATTTTAATTACTGTATTGGGAGAGTGCAAGGAGGATGAATGAAACAAGTAGATGATCTAAATATAACTATGCACAAGCTAATTGCAAGTTAATGAAAAATATATTTGATGAGCTAAGTTTTAAAAATTTATTAAACACAACCAAAAATAATTCATGGAAAAATTAGAAAACCTGAAATTTAAACTATTGTGAATAAAGAAGATGGTACAATGACTACCAGTTGGAAAGCTTCAGCACACGTATTTATAAGTAAGCTACTTCCATTGAAACAGACAAAATAACAAACACCCAAAACAGAATTAATATGAACCTTGTGTACAATGCTTGTGTATAAGTAATCTACACATGGGAATTAGATTAATTATTCAAAAATTCAAGAAAAGAAAAGCAGCAGGACCTGATGGCATAACCAAAGAAGTACTGAGTTACCTAGAGAAAAAAAAACTACCACTATTTAATGACTGCTTTATGGCAAGGTTTTCCTTACTGTTGGAAAGAAGCCAAAGTGACAATTTTGAAGAAAGCAACCAAAAAAGACCCAAAATCTTATAGGTCTATTTGTTTGTTGAACACAATCGGAAAAATATTTGGGCACCTGATTTGTAAAAGAATTAACGGAATATAGAATAATGACTGGGATGAACAATAATCAATTTGGCTATACAAAAAGTAAAATCCATGGAAGATACAATAAATAGGTATTAAATACAGTTAAAAAATCCAAACTCAGTTATGTAATAGGAATGTTTATTGATACTTCTGGAGCTTTTGATAATTTATGGTGGCAATTTTTGTTTGAAAGATTGCAAAATAAACGTATCCCAAAAAGCCTCTACGCAGTATATTGAAAGACTATTCACGCAGAAGAGTTTACATAAAGAGTTAGAGAAATGGTTAACAAACAAATTATGATGGGATGTCCCCAGGGATCAATCCTAGGGCAATGTTCTGGGATAAAGTAATGAAGCCTCATTAGATGATTTAAATAATGATGTAGATACATTAAATACTAACACATATGCTGATTATATTATTTTTATTATTGAAGGAGATAGTTATAAGTAAGAGACAATAACTTTACATAAAAATTATGGCATACTAATTCCAAATAGCTCCATTAAAATTATGTTACATGATGATAAAAGGAATTTTAAAAAGAGGTCTGATAATATAACAGTGCAACAATAAAAAGGAAACAAGTTAAATAGGGATGCTTGTAGATGAAAAGTGAAATTTCAGGAGGCATACTGAACATATAATATCTAAATGTGAGAAAACAGTGATGAAGTTAGCCAGATAATTCTATAAAATTTTAAAATATAAAATGTCATCAATACCTAACTTTGCAACAATCACAATGGGGCTGGAATGTGGGTCACAAGAATGCATGACATACTCGTACAAATTAGTAAAAACAATTTAGAAGGACTCAACGCTAAATTTTATTACATTATACAGGGGCAGTTAGTACCACACCTACAATGGCACTATTGATATCAACAGGCATTCAGCCCATAGAACTAAGAGGAACAAACTTTTGGTTTAAGAAAAATTATGAAAAGGTTGAAGAAATAATAGGCTTACAATGTGATTACATAGTAGAGATAAAATACAATTTAAGACGTATATGTTAACAAGAATGGAACTAAATTAAAGAGGAAAGACAAACTTATATTTGTAATAATATTACCGTAAGATTATACTTAAAGCATATAAAACCTACCAGATGATCGGTATGTTATTTAACAGGACATGGGCCCTGCAAAACATATTGTCAACCAAATTAATAGGACCCAAAATGACACCTGCCTACAATGCGGAATACAGGATACATTTGAGCATGTTCTGTTTGCATGTGCACATTATAATGACCAAACTTTAGAAGAAAGGAGGAGTTTAAATAGTCATCAATTAGCTCTTATATACTAAGGAACAAAGAACTGTATACATCGTGAAACCTTAACCCATAAAATTAGTAAAATAGCATGGGAAGAAAGAATGCAGCAGGAGGAGATTCCATCCATAGTGGGAGGAGAAGAAGTGGAAGTTATAAGATCAGAAAGATTAACATTATTAAATACAAACAACCAACAGATTAATTTATCTAGAATTGACAGTCAGTATCATACTCAAATAATGATAGAAGATGAAGAGAGAGGAGAAGATATAAAACAAGATAGAGACAATAATTAAACCTATAGTAGAAGGAAATTTTATTGGGAGATGAGGATAGACAGGAATAATAAGAATAAGATCAATGAGATGACCTGATGAAATTTGTGTTGAATACAAATAAAGGTTAGGAGAGGGAAGGCACAGGTGAGTAGGAGAAGATGGAGGTGACCATGGCAAGGGCAAAAGAGAAGCAGTAGCCAAAGGAGCTGCCGAAGTGTGAGTTGAGGGGGTGCAGATGATAGGAAATGGAGTAGTAGTAGTAGTAGTAGTAGTATAAAATTGAGTGGCGATAATATAGCGGAGAGCGACAGTGACTGAAATTTTGTGTGAAGTAAAGTGAAGTGAAAGTGCTTTAATTAAATAGGCTATTATAAGAAGATAGATAGTGGTGAAAAATGGAAGAATAGGTTCAAATAGTGAAATAATATAAGTATAGAGGGTAAATAAATAGTAAATGTTAAGTGTAGTAAAGAAAGAAGTTTAATTATATATATAAAATAGTGACACTGAATAGAGGGTGAGTGAAAAGTAAAGCAATAGTGAAGATGTGGTATGGTAAAATAGGGAAGAGGAAGAATAAGTAAAATATATTTATTATTAAAGAGATGAAAGTGAAGATGGTAAAGGAGCCTTTGATAAAATATTAAGCGAGTCTGTTAATAAAGAATATAATTTCTGTTGTAAAATAGGTTAGGAATTGCTGGTTGTATATGTTTGCATATGAGTTGGGGGAAGACAATTTTAATAATTTAGATGAATAAGGATTAAAATATAAAACTTACATGAACATATTTATAAACGTCATATACAATACCAACAGATATTAATTTAAGTACAAATATACACAGAAACAAATACATAAACACAAATAACTATACCTGCTGTAATCCTTACACAGGCTTTAGCTGCTGATAAAATCTTAAAGAACTTCAAATTATCCAAACTTTGAATTAACAAATATGCTCTTTATTATAGAAAGTACACCATGAAATAAATTAATTCCATGCAAATAAATAACTTACAGTACACCTCACCAGTTAATTTCCATATCTTATGCATGAAATGTGTAGTATTAGTGGATACAATGTGTCAAGCAATTCAGCAGCAAAAATTCACTCATCCATCAACTCCACTATTTTTTCTATATTCTTTATGTAGCTAGGGAAAGTGTTGGGGCAATATTCCATATTCCTTGCTGATAATACCCTTCTTCTTCATTCCCTTTTCTACTTTCCTGAGCACTTGAACTGTTTTCATCAGTGTTAAACTGGTGTACAATTCACATTTTGACATTGTGAAAGGACCAAATAGCCTACAGTTATGTAGTGGCTGAAGTTGACTGAAAACACAAAGCACTGGACAATGGTCGTTTGACAATGCGCCTAGTAGTAGAATTTCTTAACAATAAGGAACTAGGAATGCAGAAAATCAAAGACGAATTCTTGGAATTTTTAACAGAGCTCAATAACTGAGACATACATGAACCACATTTCGACTTTCCTAGAGTTCATTAAGAATTCATTTTTCATTAAGAAGTCTTGTGAATTCGAATTATCCAAATGTTGGCTTCAAAACATCAATTAAACGTGAGTTTTTACATTATTTTAAACAGGAATTTCAAGGGGAAAGTACTTTTATTCAAATTACCCAAAAATTTGAATTATTCTAATTAACCAATCCCTGCTGTATATGTCGAATGTTAAATAAGAACTAAGTGGATCTGGAAGTTTAAAAAAAAGGCAATTTTTTGCAGATGCTACGGAAACCTAAGAGATCATGCTGGCAAACAAGCGAATGGCAAATAATATGAGTATGGGTGATAAGGCAATTCAGGAACAATTTATGTATTTAATTAATAGGCTGAATTGTATAAAAGTGCTAATCCCTACAAAATTTATTTGCACCCTACACATTACCAGTCTAATGTGGTTGGTAGTTATCCCCATAACCTGAAAGCGTATACATACAAGTAACAGAGCATTGCTACATATGTATAAACTCTGATACAGATATGTAAGCAGCATTTTTGCCATAGTAGACAAGAAGTTAGTAAATGATGCAACAAAACTGCTCAGTTTATAAGACACGCCAGTAAAACTTACAATAGAAGTAGAATCTAGGAACACATAAAAATCATGAGAAATCAGAACAAAAGAAGTTTCAGCATCCATAGAAGAGACATATAAACATAACTATATTACAAATTACAACTACAATCCCAGATAACACAAATATCCAATAATAAAACACTTCACTTTCAACTGATCATAGAGGAGGAAACTGAGAGTACAATAAGATTCCTAGATGTACAGAAAAATGGCTTTACAAAAGCGATAATGCATAGGAAGATAGTTAAATTTAAAAACAAAAAAAAATTCTGATGTGTTACACTCACATGACTTTCTCTACTCTTGTACAAACTATTTTTACAAACGCTTATTTTCCATATGCTTCATGTTAATCGAGATGTTAATCTTATTGCTAATTTTCTTGTAGATGCAAGGGGAATTGGTAAGCTTTAAGCTATAGTCAAATATCTTAAAGCTGGTTGCTATGTGGAGTATTCCATTCTGTTTGCATTACCAGGACAAAAAAAAATGAATAACAAATTAGAGAAAAAGTATAAGTATTGGAAAATTTAAGGGAATAACAAGCAATATCTCGAAAATGGCTCACCCAACAAAAAAAATGTATATGACATAAATTGTTTATTTTAACGCGATCTACATTTTTTGTGTAGTAAAATTTTGTCTATCTCTTATGGTTTACCAGTTATGCAAAGTCGTTCACAATGAATACTTTTGGAGACCTTACCAGAAATTCGAGATATACATTTCATTTGTCATGAAAATATCTTAAGCATATGATAATCAAAATCGTTAGAGCCATTTTTGAGAAAATTAGAATTTTCGAAAAACGTTCCATGTAAAGGGTAATCTGGGGTGGGGAATTTTCTTGAAAACCTTTGTGTCGCATCTCTGGAAGATACTGAACCTAAATACCAAGTTTGGTGTTTATCCGATTATTCGTTTCTGAGTTAAGCTGTTCACAGACACACACACACACACACACACACACACACACACACACACACACACACACACACACAGACACACACACACGGACATGTTTCCAAAAATGCTTTTTCTTGGATTCAGGGGGTCTCAAAACATGTATTTCCAGTGAAATCTCGGTATCGAATTTTTGGGTGGAATACAATACTTCCTCTACTTACTATACGTAGTAGAGAAAGTAATAAAAGAAATCACCACTAACTATTATAATAATAATAATAATAATAATAATAATAATAATAATAATAATAAAATTGTAATAAATTCACCTTCCACCTTTGAAGGGTTTTTTAATGAATTTGGTAACATTTTCAAAGAACATAGTTTAACCATGGCACCAGTCAACAATAAAGAGCATATGAGGATCAACACAACAGAAAAACTTCAGGCATTTATGATAATTGTAGGTAACAAATAAGTAATGTAAAATATAAACAGATCAATAAATTGACAATAGCAGAGCATTTTCAGTTCATAAATCAACAGCTTAAACAAAACTAAAGCCATTCACAGACTTGTTAAACTCATGTGTTTGGGAAAAATTACATAAAACTAAGCAAAAGCCGTTCAGCTCTGTCCCATATGAAAAATTAAAACTTCTTCTTGAAGTATTTAATATGTTAAGAAAAGGAAGTTGAAATGGAGGAGCAAAGTGTAGTATTTGAAGGACAGATAGCCAAATTAATGGGCAATAATTACAGTGCTTGGTAATGACACTATCAGGTAAGCTAAAAGCTACCAGATTGTAGACCAACTTGAATTATTCAGTTTACTGACAGCAATTTGATTGTGGAAGCAGAATCAAAGGAGTAGATTGAGAAAACCATATAAGATCAGTATAAAATGGAATTATACAGAAAATAGAAGCTCTTAGGTGTATTTTATAATATGCTGATATCAGAAAATGAGGACTAATTAAAAGAGATTATTTAGATTATTTACAAACAGAATTTTGAGAACTAAACAGCTTGTACATAATATTAAAGAGGTAATTTCCAAACTTAGAATCCTGTTGATGCAAATGATATATGTAGGATTTAGGCAGTTTTGATTAAGGATTAACTTGTAACATGCTGCAGAAATTTCAAAACTTTGTTATATTGCAAAGTTAAAGAGACAGTATGTGCACATTTTGGTGAACAAGATCACACCAAAAAGGACTTTACAAAGGAACAACAGGAAGCATGCACATAGGCATATAAAAAAGGAATAAATGCCTAGATTAAAAGGAATGCCAAAACATAAAGTACAAAGGGATGTGCTAGTCTCTGAGACAAATTACAGGGTAAAAAAACGAAAGAGTAAAACCATTATACATAAACTGAGCTATTAAGCATAGAGAGAAATTGTAGCATAAAGCTAGGCAGAATACAGTTTAAACTGATGAACAAGAAGAAAGTGTAGTAAAACCCAATTTTTACATTCCCGAAATGTTCAATTAGCAGAATAGCTTGGACTGTCTCAACTTTGAGTACTACAGTAAAAGAAAAAATACCAGTCAAGGAAATGTATACACACACCCACGCATGATGAGATGGATAAACTTATGCGGAGATGGTTATTTCTATGACAGTGGCAGGAATTCCAGCTTGCATAAAAATGGACGCATATAGTCAATGGGATCTCTCTGAAAGTGGCCTAACTTCGCTGAGAACCGGAGTCAGAAGTCGCGGCACCCATCCCGCAGATAAGTTTTTTCATGTCCATCTGTTCTCTCAAAATGTGAAACTTATACTCCCCTGAAATGCCCCTTGTTTTGGCACTTTCAGAGACCTTCGGCAATTGTGCAGAACCATATCGATGCTGTATTGATGGCGGATTTCAGTCTTCCGCTGCAATTCATTATCTTCCAAGCTTTCGCGGCCACGTTTAAACTCTGTGAAAATGTGGTGCCGAGTCCCCTAGAGTGTTCATCATAGCGAACCAAACTGCGGTCTGGTAAGTTTACAGTGCTTTCAGTGTACTGTCCTTGTTTGGACTTAGATAAGTTTTTTCATGTCCATCTGTTCTCTCAAAATGTGAAACTTATACTCCCCTGAAATGCCCAGAGTTTTGGCACTTTCAGAGACCTTCGGCAATTGTGCAGAACCATATCGATGCTGTATTGATGGCGGATTTCAGTCTTCCGCTGCAATTCATTATCTTCCAAGCTTTCGCGGCCACGTTTAAACTCTGTGAAAATGTGGTGCAGAGTCCCCTAGAGTGTTCATCATAGCGAACCAAACTGCGGTCTGGTAAGTTTACAGTGCTTTCAGTGTACTGTCCTTGTTTGGACTTAAAACACTGAGGTGGAGGACTGTTAGGGCTATTTTAGGTTTTTGGCTTTGGGGCGGTAATGAAGTAGCAATATTTTTATAAGCTGCTCAATTGTTGCCTTTTCAGGGATATGTTGCTCTGATGCTACTGCTGCTCCGCTGGTGTATTTTTGTGTAAACTGATACTATAATTTTGATTTTGACCAACTCCTATTGGTCAGCATTCAGCTTTAAATGCTGTTGACTGGTTTGATGCCGTCACCGTGGATGGGAATCCGATATCGCCTGAAGCGGTGGTTTCTGAACAAATAGTCACCGAGGGATCTGACAACGGCATTCTCGTGATATGTCAGTCCAGCTTACAGATTTTGAGTCTGGCAAATTATCACATCCTTCATGTAAGAACATGCTGAGGTTTCATGCTGTAACCTCACTGAGAAGCGAGGCAGATTGAACGGAGTTCCCAATTATGAATCAGCTGAAACCAGAGAAGCAAGCAGTCTGCTGTCGTGCCACGAAATTCGCAGTGTAGAGCATCATGTTACAAAATGTTTTGTTTAATGCGGAGTTGTTACTAAGGTTATATTTATGATCTGTGTATGCATGGTAATTATGTACGGGGTTATAAAATGGTTTTCACTCTATTATTAGAGTATAAAATGCAAGTATAGCATGTCTTCAGCAGCATATTGGGCCATGTTGACGTCCTGTACCGCTGTAAATTCTTCAATAAACAGGTTTAACAAAGGGGTAAGACAGAGTCTTCGGAGACTGCGCCCGTAAAGGTTTAGACGTTGATGTTTTTCCCACAACCTAACCGAAAAGGAGCGTTTGTGTAGGAAACGGTGTATTAGATTGATAAGCTGTCTATTTAAGTTAAGTTGGATGTTTGTACAGGATTCCATGCCATTTTGTAGAGGCCTTTTCGACGTCTAGATACACTGCTGGAGTGAAAGCCCTGTCCTGGAACCCTAGGGGTGTGAAGTTACTCGAAATCCAAATCGGTGGTTTTTAATGGTTTGAATATCTACCATTAGTGGCAGGGGCGGTCTAGTATAAAGTTCTCGAGTAGCTTCGAGAGGGCAGGTAGGAGGCTAACGGAAGGATAGGGCTGCGTCTTTACCCGGCTTCAAAATGCACATCAGCCGGCCTACTTTTCACTCCCCAGGCATATGTTGAACACCTGTTAAGAAAGAGCGCAGCTCTGGAAAAAAGATTGTGTAGTATGGCGGGTGTGAGCTCGTTCGGCCTGCTGGCCTTTTCGGTATCGAGACGCCGTAATGCAGCTTGCACTTCACTTGGGCGGATGATTGGTAGAGGATCGGCCGCTTCATCAGGAAATTGTTACAAGCAACGAAAGCCCTCCAGTTTTGAGAAGTCTATATCCTGGGGTTCGTCAAGATATTTGGCAAGCACATTTACTTCGGTTTGGGGGTCATATACAAGGCTTTGGAGAAGGGGGAAGGTGTATAGATTTAGTGGGAAATTCTTAGTTATCCTCCAAACGTCGCCACACTCCCTGGACTCGTGGCCACTACGCTTGCACTCTGTGCTGACGCAGGTGTTCACGGACTTCTGGTACAACCGCCGAAGAGTTAACGATTCTGTGACGTTAGGGGGCGCTGTTAAACCTTGCAGACTGTTCAGGAACGCCGAACGTGTTCTAGGTCTAGTGGTAGGAGCTCTAAATGGGTAGGGGTTGAATTGTGACATGAACGATTACACCGCTGTTTACAGCAAAAGTATGTGTACTTTCCTGAGGTTGGGTGGGATTGTTGTGTTGATAATCTGTGGCGTATTCCCAGCCAATTTCTTTGAAGTTTCTCTAGAAATTGAGACTGACAATCCTAATGTTGATTTTCGACAATACTAGGTTATGTTCTAAATGTAATGTATTGTGTGATCTGCGCATTAAATAGTAGATGTGCTTGAGGATCGCAGAGTTGATGACAGATGGTAGTCCCCTACCTTGCAGATGGTGTGCGGGTTGCCAGGGGCCAAGCACTTTTAGCGGGCTCTCGGTATATCATGTGAATGAGTGCATTGCCTCTTGGATTTGCACGGAGGCCTGAATGTCAAAGCTATTATTTGGCATTAAAGTCTCCCACAAAAATGACACAGGGTGCTATTGCGGTTTATCGGGAAAAAATGCGAGTCAATTGGGGAATTTAATGTCCTACCGGAATGTTGCCATGTTAGCTCAGTTGGTTAGAGCAATCAGACGGAAACCGGAAGATCCGTGGTTCAAACCCCGGCTATGGCATTAAATTTTTCAATCCGATTCTGCCGTACGGTAAAACAAGCTTACACAGTAAAGTAGCATCGTGTTATGAGAAAGTACACAATATTATTCAATTAAGACGCACTATAGGATAGGACTAGGAACGGAGGGGGACTTAGTACCTCGACTTACGCAGCTCTTCTGTGCCCCTAACGGGGCGCCCCCAGGAGTGTGAGAGGAGACAGGGCGGCCAGACCAGGAGGCACGACAGGCAGAGGGCAGGGTCCCTACCATTTACAGATTTGAACTCCCCGGGTGCTGGGTGTTGCAGCCCTCCCTTACACATTCCCTGGGGGGTCCGGGACCCGGAGACCTCTCGCAGTCCAAAGGACGAAGGTTTCCTTAAAGCATCCTTTTCCCCTACCATGCACACGCCGACACTTGCAACTCCGAAGGAGAGCAGGCAGATGAAGGGCGAAGTGAAATGAGAATGGGGATAAAATGGAGGGACGGGAAACGGGGATGTAAGGATCCTTCCCACCATTCGCCTAACGACCCGGAGAAACCGCCGATAAAACCATGGGTCAGGAACACCATCCACGGGAATCGAACCCACGACCTCCCGAATGCGGGCCACAGACTTAACCGCCTGAGCCATCGCGCTCGGTAAGGAGTACCAGACTAGTCCAATCAAGCAACAAACATTAGCAAATATAGAAGATTGAATTACCATTACTAAACCAATGTCAATTCCTACTGCTGCACACATGATACTAAACACAAAAGGGATAATGGATAACGGGAAATTTCTCTCTTAAATAAGAGATTTTGCTTCTGCAATAGATGACATGGCAATTTCCATATATAACCGATTTTAAAGACTCTAGCTGTGAAATGATTAACCTAAATCGATTGCTACAACCCAAAGTAAAATTATGCAATTTCAGGTGTTGCCATTAAAAAGTACAGGGCAAGTTTGTGTCTTCAAAACATGACACTCTTTAATTAATCAGGATTTGATAATACCTCATGTGCTTGCTATGTTTTTTCAGTTATTTGCTTTACCAAAGGATTTCCTTTTCCCGTGGAAGAATTGTTACTGGCTGTTCACTTTCGATACGTATCCTAACAGAATAGGAGTTTAAACGATGGTTCTACATAGTATACCGAGTCTTCAGAACTGGCAGTTTGTTCTTTCGCACCAGCCATGTGTAGGGCCTACACACAGCTTTTAAGATAATCGTAGTGATAATTAATACAAGAACCTGTAAACTTAAAGCACTTACAACAGTACTAGTCATCTTTGAGGTATGATATCTTGAGATACCTTGAAGGTTTACTGGAATACTTGAATGGGAAGGTTAATGCTTATAACATCCGTGATTTTAATCCCGATCATGGTACTGAATTTTGCAAGTAAGCTAAATAGCTGCTGAGAGCACTATCCCTGCTAAAAATCAGATTATTCTTTTGATCTTGTGGCAATCCGGCCTAGACCAAATTTGCTATTAGGCTCTCTGAACTGGTAGCTCGTTCTTTATCCTGCCAATTACAGATCCATAAGCCTCCTCTATGTCCTTTGGAAAATCTTCGAGAGGACCATACTTACCCGCTTGTCTCCCACCTTGGGAAACATTCAAGCCATCCCACCACACCAGTTCGGCTTCCGTTCTGGGCACCCAGCAGTTGCTGCGCGTGGTGGAGGCAGCTGCCGTGGGTTTCCAGGACAGGGCTTACACCGCCGCAGTTTCCCTGGATGTTGAGAAGGCCTTCTCGACGACCTGGCATGCGGGTCTCCTGAAACTCATCCAACTGGAGCTACCTACACACCTAATAAACTAATACACACTTTTATAGTTTCAGTTGCGGGACACAAAGACTAATACGAGGCGGAGTCCCCGAAGGTTCTGTGTGTATGTGGCTGACCTACCCACAAAGCAGCACGTCAACATGGCACAGTTTGCTGATGACGTGCTCCTGTATTGTACAAGCAAAAACCCACGCAGAGCCTTCTACCCCATTCAGAAACACCTCCGCCGCCTCCAAGAGTGGTGCAGGCGTTGGCGATTATCCATTAATCCGGCAAAAAACCACGCCATTCTCTTCACCAAGCGCCGCTTTCCTGCAATCCTCCCCACATTCAACTACCTCAGGAGGATAGAATGGACGAATGCCATCACCTACTTGGGAGTTAAGTTAGATAGAGGCCTAACTTTTGAGGGACACGTCAGGGACGTCGCGCATCGGGCCACTGGGGCTACAGCTTCATTGTACCCTATGCTGAGGTCGGGGATACCTGTCCCTCTCAAGTTACACCTTTTTCGAGTGCTCATAATCCCCGTCCTGCTTTACGCCTGCGAGATCTGGGGCATGGCCGCAGACTCCAATCTGCTGCTTCTGCAACGGGTACAGAATAGGGGCCTTCGGGTTATCTATTCTGTAAACCGCTCCTTTCCCGTGTGACTGCTTCACGAAGCCTCATCTTTTCCTTACGTGGAGGATGAAATTAGGCGCCGGGACGCAAAATTTTACGACCAGTTTCCATATCATCAGAGCGCCCTCGTTCGGTTTCTTGGGGATATAATCCCAGAACACGCCGCTTGAGGCGTCACCGGCTTCCCCGCATGGCATGTGGTAACAGCGGAGCACATCCACCAGCAGCTAAAGCTGAGCTCCTATACAATCCCTTCAAGAGTAGTTTGGACTTCAAAATTACTACCCCTACATTTTTAAATTAATAAATTACTAACATCAGCGGTGTACAAGGGCCGTTGCACCATGGCCGGCTACCGTTGAGGAACAAACTTTGTTACCTCCTTTCCCCTACAAAATTGTCAACCGACATCCTGTAACCCCCATATTCCGTCACTACGTGGTTAAGCCCTAATTAGGGCAGGTACACGCCTAACGCACCTTCGGGTTGCGCTCATCCCGCCAACACGTCGTCGTCGCTCGTTCTTTCACATCAGCCATGTGTAGGGCCTACACATAGCTTTTAAGATAACCGTAGTGATGATGAATACAAGAACCTGGAAATTTAAAGCACTTACAACAGTACCAGTCATCTTTGAGGTATCATATCTTGTTATTTAAGATACCTTGAAGGTTTACTGGAATACTTGAATGAGAAGGTTAATGCTTATACTTGCCATGACTGAGGTAAGAGTACTGGTACTGAGCTGAACACCCGTGATTCTAGTCCGATCATGGTACTGAATTTTTCAAGTCTGGTTTAACTTGCAAGTAAGCTAAACAGCTGCTGTGAGCACTATTCCCTGCTAAAAATCAGATTATTCTTTCGATCTCATGGCAATCCTGCGTAGCCCAAATTTGCTATTAGGCCCTCTGACCCTCCCTTCCTCTATGTTTTGCTATTAATGTAATCGTGTGCTTTAAATTTTACCTAATACCTATGGATAAAAACTTTCAAATGGAAAACATTTTGTAAATTTTTCAGGATTTGTTTTTCTGCCAGTAACAGAATGTATGAATTGTAGGAAGTAATCAGAGGTAACTCAAAAGGATGGGCGTGCTGTTGTATTCTGCTATTAAGGATTTTGTGTTATAGAAATGGAATTAATTTTCAATGCTGCTCTTTCTCTTCAGTACATGTTTTGCACCATCCAGTCTGAATGCCTGCTTCATTAATGAACGAGTACTTGTGGCATTTAATATGCGATATGATTGCAGTTTCATCTTCTTTACTTTTTCCACCAATTCATAAGTAGATTTTAGCAGCCTTTAAACGTAATTCTAAGGACAATGGAATTACTGTATTCTGAAGGAGCAACTCTTTTGGACCTTGAAGCATGCACGTGCCGCTTCTCTATTGGCTTTCACATTTTGATGCGAGAACGCACAGTCAAACCTGAGCCAGACACGATGCAAAAGGATCTATCTCGCCACGACTTTCGGGCAATGGTTTACTATACCATTATTCTTTGCTGCATTTTTTTTCTGAGTCTGTCTATTTTAGGACCACCGTTGCAATTTGGTTTTGCGATTTTTAAAGGGGTTAGCAGTCTTTGAAGATGAACTCTTCTTTTCTACAGACAATAACTGGGTCAGTGCCCCTGTTCTGAATCCGCTGTAACCAGAGAGGTCAGCAGTCCACTGCCATGTTCCACATTTCGCAGGCATAGAGCATCAGAGTGATGATGATAGCCTTAAAAAGGCGTAATTTATGTGGACCGACACGGTGGAACGTAGAACCGGGTATGAGGCGGCTACCGCTAGGTGTCGAATGGAAGATCTCCATTTTATTCTTTGGCCCATGTAGGCCAAAGTGGGTGTGTCTGTGGAGATTCATAATCCCGTAAAACTGACAGCATTTTTGTGCCTGAATTCATGGCATCCGGAGGGGTAATATGAACTGGGAGATTGAGGAAGATGTATGGACCAACAGGCAAGAATGGAGAAAAGTGATAAGATGTTAAAAACTGTAGTCTTGGGTGCCGGAGAAATGTTTGTGTATTGCAAAACCGGAAATATATTCATGGCATTTGGTACTACCTGTACCATTACTCGAAGAGGCGAAGGTGTGTGAATGTAGATGTATTTTTGTTTTCTATATCAGGACGTCATCAGCCATATAGAAGGTGTTTTACGCCCTGCACCACTGGAAAGTCTGCCATTAACAGGCTAAACAATGTGGAAGATAAAACAGAGCCATTAGAGACTTCACATCCTAAGGGTTTTTGTGCTGATGTTCCCCCGCAACCACGACTATAAAAGAGTGCTGGTGTTGAGGCTGTGTGCCATGTTGTTTAAATGTCTGTTTAAGCCAAGCTGGGTTGGTTTATAAAGGAACCCTTCATACCAGGTCGTGAAGAAAGCCTTCTCGACATCCTAAGACACCGTTGGGCTGTAAGCCCTATCCTGGAACCTCAGGGTAGCAGCTTCTACCATCAAATAATGCGGGTGGTCGAGTGCCCCAGCCGAAATCAAATTGATGGTTTGGGATAGCTTCTGCCAGGAGCGGGAGAGTAAAAGCCTCACGATGATCCGTGAGGCTTTCGAGACCTTCCGGGCCACCTATGCTTGCACTGTGTTCTCACGCAAGCGGTCAGGAACATCCAAGGGCAAGCGTCACAGGAGCCTGGATTATGTGGCGTCTGGGGGTGCTGGTATAGCCTCCGGGCTGCCCAGGAACGCTGGATGAGCTCTGCTTATTAATATGACATTTTGATGGTGCTGGGTTCGAAGGGGTTTTGATAGTGACGTTGCGAAAGATCGGACAGCTGTCCCCAGGGAAGGTAGGTCTGTTTTCCTGGGATGGGGCGGGATTGTCGCGTTGAACCAATCCTTTAAGCATTCCCATTTATTTCTCTGAAGGTACCTGAGAATTCATGGCTGTCAATCCTTGAATTCATTTCTCCCGGAATGTAATTCGTTGAGTGATGTGAGCATGACATGATAGGGATAGTGCTTGATGTTCGCAAACTCCACGACAGATGGTAGTCCTCTAACTTGAGAATAATGTGTGGTTGCCAAGCCCAAAGCTGGATGTCCTGGTCTGTCATGCGAACGAGTGCATTGCTTCTGGGATTTGCATGGGTGTTTGAATGTCAACGCTTGTGTTTGGTATTAAGGTCGCCCGCCAAAATGAAGCAAATATGAACGGCAAGGATGAATTGGTAATCAGTATGTACAAATAGCCTATCATGTGGATGGTAAGCAGACTTTTAGAATCTTTATGCATTCGAGTTCAACTACCGTCGCCTCAAAAGTTTGCAGGAGAGGAAGAGGAATGAATCTTTGGACCAAGGTTTTCCTCATCAGTACCGCGGAGCTTCCCCAGGGCCGGACAGTCGACCACTGCCCGATGGCAAACGTATCACGTAGACGGAATTGGGTGTCAGGACGAAAATGTGTTTCCCCAAATAGTATTAAGACAACAGCATATTAGGCAGCAAAGGCTAAAGCTCATCTTTTTAATCATTCACGTCATTAGCATTCCAAAGGACGAAACGGAAGGAGGAGTGGGACCTAGTTCCATACACCGTACGCCGTTTTGGGTCAATGATGCGAGACTGAGCAGGAAGGTGAAGCGTTCAAAGAGAACCCCCTTGCTCGACTGGTTGTATTTAATGATATTCCGAATCTGGTGGGCGTCGTAGCTCTGCAGCAGCCACAACAGCAGGCCGAGAAATCATCTCCGGGTTCGGTAGCCAGGATTTGACGGAGGCTGGCGAGGATCGACGAGGTCAAGGATGATCTCCGCCTCTCATACCGGTAGGAGTGTGGCGGCTTCAGTACTGACGGCCCCTCCAGGTCAAAGTGTCTGGGTGTGGGTTTGCTGGCTGGTGCTGCTTCGCTTTGGTATTGTCTTCGGAAAGTGCTGTGTGTATTTTCCGATCATTTGCACGTATGAGGTACGGTTTTGTGCTGTTCTTGGTACCTGCGATGCTGGTTTTACATTAGTAAAATTCGATAGAGGGCGGTCCAATGACATATATGATATTGTCACAGGTGACGAAACATTGGGCCACTGACCCTGAAACAAAGAGACACGTTCTATATCGTACTTTCTAAGGAAGAAACCATCCACCAACGTTCAGAGCTTTGGAAAGAAGATGGTGGCAGCTTTTTTGACTAAGATGGGTCATCTCACCATTTTGACCTTGGCCATTTGTCATACTGTTAAGTGCTGATTGGTATGTGATGAATGTTTGCCCAAAGTCTTCACTGCATGGGGATCAGAGCACCCAAAGTCTAAAACTGGGTACACCCCTGTGTATGAGACAAGCAAATGTCTTATGGACTTCTTAGAGTACGAAAAATTGTGAATGATACTGCACATTCACCTAACCTGGTCCCATGTGACTTCCTGTTCTGGGAATCATGGTAAACATTTGTAGGCAGCATTTCTTGTTGGATGAAGAGGCTATAGCAGCATACAATAATATTCTAAGTGTATCCTGAAAGAAGGTTGAACTGAAACATTTTCTAAGTGGTTTCAGAGGTTGGTAAATTGTGTAAGTAGTAATGGAGTGTGTATAGAAAAGTTGTAATAGTTGTTTTGCAAACATAAAATATTTCTGAGAGATGCTAAAACCTTTCAGCATAACCTTCATACTTCCTCCTTCTGATAGCATTATTCAGGTACTCTGATCTTAGTAAAAACATGTTGCGTAAACTTAGTAAATTACTTTAAAATTTCTTCATATTACTTTCTCTACTACGTATAGTAAGTAGGGGAAGTATTGTATTCCACTCAAAAATTCGATACTGAGATTTCACCAGAAATATATGTTTTGAAGCCCCCCTGAATTCAAAAAAAAACATTTTTGGAAACATGTCCGTGTGTGTGTGTGTGTGTGTGTGTCTGTGTCTGTCTGTCTGTCCGTGAATGGCATAACTCAGAAACAAACAGTTGGATAAACACCAAACTTGGTATTTAGTTCAGTTTCTTCCAGAAATGTGACATGAAGGTTTTCAAGAAAATCCTCCCACCCCAGATTACCCTTTACATGGAACATTTTTCGAAAATTTTCTCAAAAATGACTATTACGATTTTGATTAAAATATCATATGTTTAAGATACTTTCATAACAAATGAAATGTATATCTCGAATTTTCTGGGAATGTTTCCAAAAGTATTCTTCATTGTGAACGACTTTTGCATAACTGGTAAACCATAAGAGATAGACAAAATTTTACTGCTCAAAAGATGTAGATCGCGTTAAAATACACAATTTATGTCATATACATTTTTGTTGTTGAGTGAACCATTTTCGAGATTTTGCTTGTTATTCCCTCAAATTTTCCAATACTTATACTTTTCTCAAATGGGAATTCTTTATTCATTTTTATGTCCTGGTAATGCAAAAAGAATGGAATACTCCACATAGCAACCAGCTCTTAAAATATTTGACTGTCGCTTAAAGCCTACTAATTTCCCTTGCATCTACAAGAAAATTAGCAATAAGATTAATATCTCGATTAACATGAAGCATATGGAGAATAATCGTTTGTAAAAATAGTTTGTACAAGAGTAGAGAAAGTGATGTGAGTGTAACACATCAGATTATTTTTTGTTTCCTTCTCATTGTGCACTGCTAATTGTTAAATATGTTGAACTTCCTCGGACTACAGTTGACAGAAATGAATGAAATACAATGGGGATAAGTGAATCAACTGACATTTTGTTCATTGCATGCTGCATGTCTGAGAATGCATTTAAGAACAAATAGCATTTTCCAGAAACTTCATGCTAATCATGCTAAGGAAAAAGAACTTATAATGTAATGGGAAGTTTGTCTCTTCGCATCAGTAGTAGTGTCAATTTGAATGATGCAAATGTAAGAAATGTTGACAGGTTGCTGCAAAAGCTCTTAAGGTCAACTAGAAAAATAAACTGGAATTGTAGATTACAGACCTGATGATTTAGCACATATTTGCAGATTTCTATTATATTATTTTGTTGTTATGTAACTATAATATATTCATCATTTACAGAAGCTATAGCAAACAATTAAAATATCTAAAAAGATATTAGCATTTTCATTTTTTACTTTCTCTACTACGTATAGTAAGTAGGGGAAGTATTGCATTCCACCCAAAAATTCGATACCGAGATTTCACCGGAAATACATGTTTTGAGACTCACTGAATCCAAAAAAAGCATTTTTGGAAACATGTCGGTGTGTGTGTCTGTCTGTGTGTCTGTGTGTCTATGAACAGCATAGCTCAGAAACGAACAGTCGTATAAACACCAAACTTGGTATTTAGGTTCAGTATCTTCCAGAGATGCGACACGAAGGTTTTCAAGAAAATCCCCCCACCCCAGACTACCCTTTACATGGAACATTTTTCGAAAATTTTAATTTTCTCAAAAATGGCTCTAACGATTTTGATTAAAATATTATATGTTTAAGATACTTTTATGACAAATAAAATGTATATCTTGAATTTTCTGGGAATGTCTCCAAAAGTATTCTTCGTTGTGAACGACTTTTGCATAACTGGTAAACCATAAGAGATAGAGAAAATTTTACTACACAAAAAATGTAGATCGCGTAAAATACACAATTTATGTCATATACATTTCTTTTGTTGAGTGAACCGTTTTCGAGATATTGCTTGTTATTCATTTTTTTTATTTCCTGGACATACAAAGAGAATGGAATGCGCCACATGGCAACCAGCGTTAAAATATTTGACTATCGCTTAAAAACTACCATATTCCCCTTGCATCTACAAGAAAATTAGCAATAAGATTGACATCTCGATATCCAGATTAACATGAAGCATATGGAGAATAAGCGTTTGTAAGAATAGTTTGTACAAGAGTAGAGAAAGTCATGTGAGTGTAACACATCAGATTTTTTTTTCTTTCTTTCTTATATCTCTGATCTACAGACCTTGAATGACATGATGACTAATGTGTGCAAATATGCCTGATGTACAAAGAGCTAAGAGTTACCTGACATTGGCCTTTTCAGGATAAGGAAAACCCCAGAAAATGGCATACTCAGGTTGGCATATTGGACCCTCTAAATCCCAATTGCTGACTTGGTGGTGCAGTTTTTAATTTAAATTTCAATCCAGGACATTTGCATTTAAGTGTACTTAAATATTCTAGCCAGTAGATATAATATCCAAGCTTGGTGGCATGAATGATATAACCATAGTACTTAGTAGCATTGTAAAAAAAACATTTATTGTTACCACTACCACCAGTATTGCTCTTGTCGCTCAGTTTGAACCTCAATGTTTGTTAATTTACTTACAGGTACAATATCATCGCAGATTTCAGAACATCGAGGAGTGAATTTGCAAACAGTGTGCTCATTGCAAGACTTGGCTATGAAAGCAATGGTGTCTTTCATAACAACCAAAATACAAAAGTTAACATCAATATGTTTCAAATCAGAAAACACTTCTGCATTATTTGAAGAATTGCAGATATTTTTGCATCAATCCATTCCAGTACCTGTTTGGGAAGCATTGGTGCCAAGTTTTATTGATGCTTTGCTTCTCTTATTTGTAGACATTTCAGAAATTAAAGAAATTTTATTATTGACACTACATCCTCTGTCAAAATCTTTACATAGCTATTGGCAGTTGGAAGCAATGAGAATGCTTGATGCTGCAAATAAACAAGAGAGATTTTCAAAGATTCAGGTGCTGAAGATCAATACTGAGGTCTATGATCTCTTGCAGGAAGCGCTGCCCCAGCTTTGCAGCTTGGAACATTTTGAACTTCAATATCACAGCACTGATAAAGTCGTTGCTGCTTTGGCATTGTATTGTAGCAAACTGAAACATCTAAATGTTCATGGTTCTAAAAGTGTAACAAATGAAAGTGTCTCTGCCATTCTCTCCCTTATATCCCTGAAATCATTAAACATTGCAAAAACTGCATTAAGTGCTGTAGGTCTTGATTCATTGTTCAGTGAGACTGCACAACACAGACAAGAAAATAATGTTCACATTCTAGATTTGCAGTGTCTTGAGTTTTCAAATGGCATTAGAAAGAATTATGAGAAGTTGGTCCATGCTTTTCCACATCTTAAACATTTAGGAATTTATTACATACGCAGTGGCTTGGAAATGCTATCTTCACTACGAGGATTGACTTCATTCCTTTATTATGATGGAAATTTCCAACACTTTGTGCCTCTCTTATCTATGTTAGGTAAACAATTTCATCATTTGCATTTAGAAGGTGTGCAAGAATTGGATCTAAATCTGATTGCTAAACATTGTGTTGTGCTAAGATCACTCACGCTGAAATCCATTATCAGCATCATAAATCTTCCAGAACATTTTCTTCCAAGCATTAGGACTGTGGTCATTGACAGTGCACAGATTTCACCAGAAGTGATAAAAAGATTTGTTGCACAATGTAACAACATAGAAGAACTCTTTTTATAATAAATTGAAGAAGGTGTTATTTTAGGAGGAGTTGTATTTTATTTCGAATGTTGGGGAGCCGAACTTGAAGTTCATTGCAATCTCACATATGGTACCCAGTAGCCTTCATCCCAAATTTAAAAATATTAAATTTTTGTAATTTTTACTGTTTCTTTAAATATTATATTTTTATGTTTACCTCGGCTGCGTCAGTATTTATTTTTTTAGAGCAATGAATGTCTTAGCAGGGAGTGGTGCGACTGAAGAATGTAGGCTTACACAGATTTTAATTTTTTTCTTCACTTCATGTATTAATGCTTGACACAATTTAAATAACACTTCACTGATATAGAGAGAGCTGTGAGATTCTTTTGTTAATTATTTGCACTTTTTAACACGTGAACTATTTTGTCTCACATGAATATGCATTACATTTCTCGAAGACACATCTCGCGTCCAGTTATGAACACTGTCTGCAAGCAACGTGTCCAGTTATGAGAACTGTGTACAAGCAACTAACTTGATTTCAACCGCCTAAATTTGTAAATTTCTGTATTTCAAGTCTCTGATTGGCTATTCCTAATCTAATAGAATACTTTTATTTAACTTAAGGTTTTTTCTGGTTGTAGATTGGCTATTTTATAAACTGTCACAAAAACTACATTATTGTTGCTCCAAGAATGACTAGTAGCATTATTACACTTTCTTACTCATTATTGCCTCACGGTTACCTCATTGTTAGCAACTTTTAACCTATTATTCTCACAGCTCCTACATTATTAAATTACGTAATACATTCAGATAACATTATTGAACATGTATACATTAATATAAACATTTACAATGACTGTAATATACACTTTTTATATTGTTCCATACACATATTGCTTTAAGGCAGGCTGTTATTGAGTTAATATTATATAATTAGACTGAAATTATTTAAGTGTTTAAAATACTGCCTCAAAATGCTGAAATAGCATCTACAAAATAATTTATATATCAAATTAATTTGGGTGTGATAAAAATGTTTACTCT
This sequence comes from Deroplatys truncata, assembly GCA_030765065.1. Taxonomy (NCBI): domain Eukaryota; kingdom Metazoa; phylum Arthropoda; class Insecta; order Mantodea; family Mantidae; genus Deroplatys; species Deroplatys truncata. Next base: position 28,365,409 of record CM060980.1, read on the forward strand.
GTAAAGGTACTACATCAGATTCCAGGATTATTAATTGCAGATGACTTATATCCAGTTTTCCCTTATTTTATTCCACATGTAAGCAAAAGCATGTGCGTGTATTCCTCTCTTACTGCTTGCTGGGTTCATAATCACTAATTGCAGTAGAAATTATTTTTGTGTTTAAAACAGTAATTTGTCTTCATATATTTGCAGAATCATAAGAAAATTATATTTATTGCAAGCACATGCATAAAATAAGTATGTGGAGGCATTCACTCATTTATATTTTAATGACACAGTTTTGTGATATGTGTGGAAGTTAGTTCCCTTGTTTAAACTTGACTGGTGAAGCAGAAGGCACTTGCACTTTGAGTAGATTACCACAGGTTGTTTACTGCTTGATCACAGATTAATACCTTAGATGAGTATAAAGCTGAAGTGTATTAACATTGAGTGTTGCTCACTGATGAAAGTTCATGAGTTTTCCATACATTGTATATAAACACTGCATGATGGCAAATCAGCAGGTACCTATGAGTTCAAGCATTTTTAAGGGGAGACGTAGGTCAGAATCAGTCAAAAAGCCCAAAATAATTTTTATTGTCTCATTTGATAGTACTATGCTTCTAGAATGACCACAAAAAATTTTATGCCAAAATTCCAACTACAAATGCCGTTAAAAAACTAAATTCCCAATGGTTACGTCCCTTTTCTGTAGAGTGTTCAATGCCAATAATTTCTCCTGAATCACCGTAGTATATAGAGGGCTCTGCCAGCCAGCTGTGTGCATACAGTTTGTTTTGTATTTTTAATTCAAAATAGTGGAGTAAACGTTAGATTGAGTTTGTGGTTGAAGGGTGTGCTATTAGAAGATGGCAAACCATTGGAAGGATTTCATCGCCTAACTAAAAAGGATATAAATAATTTGCAAGTTTATTATGGCAAAGCCATAAGAGATAATAATGACAGTGTGGAAAATATGCAAAAAGCTGTGTGGGCTATATACTTCCACAAATTGTCCACAGATGAATATCCACAACATGCTCTTTGTCCAGACAGTGCATCATCATGGTGTGGATTCAGGAGGGCTAAATATACTCATGTAGAATACAAACATGTGCATAGTCTACCTGAGCCTGTATCGCTTGCAATAAAGCCAGTATTTAGAGCATTAGGTGAACCTGCATTGCTGAAAAAGTGCCTTCCTGGTGGCACTCAGAATGCCAATGAAAGTTTAAATAATTTAATTTGGAAACGGTGCCCTGAAACAAAATTTCTGTCCAAAACTGCGGTTGAAATTGGAGCATATGATGCATTTCTTGTTTTCAATGATGGCAATGTAGGAATAATCAAAATTCTTCAGGGGCTTGGTATGGAACCTGGGCCATTTATAAAAAAAAAAAAAATTGTAAGACATTGACAAGCAGCACATAGAATCTGCAGAAGCCGCATTGCCAAACCTACCCAGCATGCCAGACAGGATAGTAGAGAGAAAAAGAAGCAGGAAGAAGATCAGGAGGAGGATGTTGAATATGGTTATGAGCAGTTTTAACACATCTAAGCACAATTAGGTACTATAACACAATGTTTTATCTTTGCTCTTCGTTTTCCGAAACTTTCACTTTTCAGTGTTTATGTACTTTTTTCTCAGAAACCACTGGAGATAAATGCATGAAATTTTGCACACTTATTAAGCATAATAAGATAAACATTTGCTTGCAACAGAATTCCAATATTGGCTTTATTCTATTATTTACATTATAAAATTATCCGTTTTTCAATGCCTAGGTTTAGCTCAATAATGATTTGCTTTTAAAAAAATTAATGGGGAGAAATAAAACAAAATGGCTGCAAGGATACTTGTATTGATCTATTTAAAATTAGTAGATAAAATTTCAGAGTGTTGCATTGAGTAGTTTCCATAAAAAAGGTACATAAGGTAAGCGGTGTCATGAAAAACAAAAATCTCTAAGTGGATTATCAAAAACAGAAAAAACAAAAAAATTACTGAGACACTAATAGATTATACTTACTAAGTGTGCAAAGTTTCAAAGTTTCATAACTCTAGCTGCAACAGTTTAGAAGATACAAATAATTACCTATGCCTCTGCATTCAGACATATGTCTTCCCTTAAGGGGATACCCTTATGTAGAGCTAGAGAAAGATTAGGTTGCACGTTTTTTTTTCTGAAAGAAAATCAGCTCTACCAATAGGACAAATGGAGGAGCTTGTATTTTAATTTACATGTGTAAGCTTTAGGAATGTAGGGAAATCCTGAAAGTAATTAAAACAACTGGAAGGCTAACTTCTTATTCTGATAGTGAACATCATGAATCAGACTCTGACAGGGAAGGAATTGCACCACTAGTGAGCACTCCATAACTGTAACTTAAATATTTAATAGCACTTAATAATTGCATGCTTCTGACACGTCATTTGTATGATTGCATGTTGTTACAGTTTACAAGCACTCAGATGCACAGAAATAACACAAAGAAATTTAACGAATAAAAGACAAATCCCAAACTCCCCATGTGTGGTGACCAGGGCCTTAGGGTCATGGCCATCACCCTGGCACTCCTTACTCCCACTGCCTGCCGAAGTGCAGGCAGATACCCTTCTGCACTAACGGGGGTGCAACAGCGGAACCCCAATATCCTTCCTAACTTCTCCCTTCTACCCCACTGCTAGCCACATCCTACTCTCCCCAAAAAAAGGTCAATACTATGTCATCTGTTGGTCCCACAGTCAGCATGCATGTGTTTTTTTATGGCTAAACAGCTTTAGCCAGTCGGGGTAAAGTGGACACAATGTAACACAGTTTGGTATTTTTACATTCAGAGTAACCTTATAATAAACAGAGTTTTGTAGTAGGAATAACATGTAGATGACTAATAAAATTATTAGAAGCAACAAGATATTACAAGGAATGGGTTCTGAAAGTAAATCTAAAAGCTTATGTGTAAAAATCTGATGTGTTACACTCACATGACTTTCTCTACTCTTGTACAAACTATTTTTACAAACGCTTATTCTCCATCTACTTCATGTTAATCGAGATAAACATTTGCAGACTCTATCTTATTGCTAAGTTTCTTGTAGATGTAAGGGAAAAATATATTTACAAGGGCAATATAGAAAAACAGTAGCCTTTAAGCACATACATATCTCTTAATAGCTGGTTGCTAGGTGCAGCACCATTCCCTTTGCCACAGATTATAACTCTTTGCATATCCAAGACAAAAAAAATGAATAATGAATTCCCATTTTAGAAAATAAGTGTTGAAAAATTTAAGGGAATGACAAGCAATATCTCGAAAATGGTTCACTCAACAAAAAAAATGTATATGACATAAATTGTGTATTTTAACGCGATCTACATTTTTTGTGCAGTAAAATTTTGTCTATCTCTTATGGTTTACCAGTTATGCAAAAGTCGTTCACAATGGAGAATACTTTTGGAGACATTCCCAGAAAATTCAAGATATACATTTTATTTGTCATGAAAATATCTTAAACATATGATATTTCAATCAAAATCGTTAAAGCCATTTTTGAGAAAATTAAACTTTTCAAAAAATGTTCCATGTAAAGGGTAATCTGGGGTGGGGGGATTTTCTTGAAACCTTCATGTCGCATCTCTGGAAGATACTGTACCTAAATACCAGGTTTGGTGTTTATCCGATTGTTCGTTTCTGAGTTATGCTGTTCACAGACAGACACACACACACACACACACACACACACACACACACACACACACACACACACACACAGACACACAGACACACACACAGAGACAGACAGACACACAGACACACACACGGACATGTTTCAAAAAATGTTTTTTTTTTATTCAGGGGGTCTCAAAACATGTATTTCCGCTAAAATCTCGGTATCGAATTTTTTGGTGGAATACAATACTTCCGCTACTTACTGTACGTAGTAGAGAAAGTAAAAATGGCACCAAACTTAAAAGAGATGAGAAATGGTGACTGCAGGGCAATAAAATTGAAGTAGTGAAGAAATTTGACTTCTTGGAGATAAGGCTAAACAATGATGGAAAACTTATAGCTGCAAAATTGGAAGCATTTTGATGAGAACAGCACTTTTATAAAGTGGGCAAATGCATGATAAATAAAATGTTACTCATAATTAATCTCTGTCTCTGGATAAGCAGGGTCTTTGAAACACACTTTTTAAATTCTAGCCCTCTTTGACAAATTTCACAGTCCCGGATTGTAACTCATGTTTTTCAGGATATAGACTTGTATCTATAGCATCAGCAATGTTTGTGTTTCACCACCATAAAGAAAATGTGCAGTTATTCACTATTTCACTATATCATTTCAGTTTACTGAAGCAGACAACACATTTTAATAATGTATTCTTTATCATTGATTTTTTTATGTACAGTGTTATCTCTTGAGACCATTGAATTATCAGAACAGTATTATGAAAATCAAGAAGACAACAATATATGATGCAAGGAGAACCCCCACTTGTAATTTTCTCAGTTATATGCTTTTCACAAATGAATCAATGGTAGTACACAGAATTATTTGTTTTATAATTATAATATGGTTCAGGTATAGCATATCATCATTGAATTTGCAAAATGCATATCTAATTTTACATTGAAAGAAAAAATGTTTTAAATCGCTTTTACAATGTAATAACAATTGGCCAACATAGTTTGCTATACACTTTTTGCTTCATTATGAATTTTACACTTTTAATCATATTGTGCATGAAAGTGGAAGAAATTAGGCTGTAATAAATAAACAAAACAACAAGTAGTCTGTTTTTACTTCTCTATAAAATGTAGATTGTAGTTCTGTGGCTATGGTTCTCGTTACAGGCTGTATTATTTCTTTAGAGTATTATGTCAGCATTTTATCGTATGTGCCAATTGTGTTTCAATCTATCTCATTGTTCATAATATTCTCCTGAATTTTTCTGCAACGAGTTCTGATATTTATATGTCAGACATGAGACTGAAGCAATTAATATTAGTAAGGCTTATAATCATTTGTCATCACCACAAAAACTACCACCACGTTTAAAAAGGGTAATTATCAGTGAAGTGTTTTATTAAGTATTCGTACTACATTGTATGTACCCGGCGGAGGGCGATGGATTTTTTCGGGCGTAAAAATCCTTAGCATGGCTTCCTTCGGAAGGGAAGTAAAGCCGCTGGTCCGGTGTCGTAGATTTACGGCACGTAAAAGAACCTCAAGCCTGATAAAGAGGCCTCTGAGCAAAATTACCGATCTTTCACGCCCAATATAGAATGGGACGCTAAGAACCACAACAGTTAAAGAGTGTCCATTAAAAAAAATACATTGTATGTAGTGAGTGATCTACTGAGTTACACTAATTTAATCTTTAATAACTGTATGGATTGTTAAGCAGCAAATCATATAAAGGTTTTTTCAACAAGTGTCCTATTTTTAACATGTGGTAGCTGCCGTTGTTATTGAGTTACGGCAGTAATTTTTTTCATGTGATTACAGTTGTTATTAACAAATAGCCATGGAACGTTACAGATTCAACAAAGCGTAGAAATTGTGAAAATTTATTATCAAAATGGATCATATGTTCGCCAAACCTTCCGTGTATTGCGTGAAGTTTACGGTGTGAATAATCGTCCCTGCAAGAGAACGATTCGATGTTTGATCGATAAATTTGAAAGAAGTGGTTACTGTCAGCGATCAAAGAACGCCTGTACATAATCGACGTAAGCACTCCAACGAAAACATAGGTGCCGTTCGTGAGAGAGTACGCGAGAAAGGAAACAAATCAATTATTCGTCGAGCGCAAGAATTGGGGCTTTCGCCGACCACAACTTGGCGAATTCTGCATCTGGACTTGTAGTTTCACGCTTACAAAATGGTGTTAACTCAAGAACTAAAGCCCAACGACCATAGGTTGCGCCGCGTATTCGCTGACTGGGCTATGGAGTAATTGGAAGCTGACCCGGATTTTTGTCGAAAAATCATCTTCAGCGACGAAGCCCACTTTTGGATGGATTGTTGTGCTAACAAACAAAATTGCCACTATTGGAGCAATCGGAATCCAATGCAGATTCAAGAACGACCACTTCATCCCCAAGAGGTTACTGTGTGGTGTGGATTTTGGTATGGTGGAATCATTGGTCCATGTTTTTTCCAAGATGAAGATGGAGAAGCTCTGTCAATGGAGAAAGATACCGCGCTCTTATAAGGGACTATTTTTGGCCTCAATTGGATGGTATGGATCTCAGAACCAGAGAGAACCAGATCTCTCTCTAGTTCTAGCAAGATGGTGCCACGTGTCATACTGCTCTCGAAACCATCGCTCTTTTGAAGGAGAAGTTCAGAGGTTTCATCATTTCCCGTGGCCGTTAACTGTGATTTAACGCCGTTGCATTACTTCTTGTGGGGTTATGCTAAATCTCGAGTTTATGTCAACAAGCCAGAAACAGTAAATGATCTTACGAATAACATCACGCGTGTTATTCATGAAGTTGGACCTAATTTACGTTCTTCTGTCATTGAAAATTGGGTCAACCGTATACGCGCAACCCAAAGAAGTCGCTGCGGTCACTTAACAGATGTTCTGTTCCAAACGTAATGACATTAATTATGTTCCAAAATAAGAAAAAGAAATAAACCTCTATCATTTATAGAACGTGTTTTATTTAAGTTCAAAGATAGAACACTCTTGTTGAAACACCCTATACATACATACGGTGCAGTTTCTTTCATGGTGGGCAGAGTTTAACTTCTGTTTTATTCATATTATATTTTGTAATAGATTTCTGCCCTTGACATATTTCTTAAATGGATTATTTAAGATGTTACACCTTTACTTTGTACTTTGCAACGGACAAGGAACACTCCACTCATTCAAAACTGGGATTTTAGTTGGGTTGCAAGAGTAGCTGTTTGAAGTTGAGTACTTCTCAGAAATTGAAACAGTTGTAGCTCAAAGTAACATTTCAGGCTGTTTTTAGCATTACAATTTCAACAATCATCCTTTGTTTGGTGCATGAAAGGAACATAAGAATAGGAGAAGCCAATGACAGAGAGTCTGCTCGGGTGAGAAGCAGAAAGTCAATCAATAGAAATTTCAATACTTGAAAATGCTCTAAATACCACTCTGGGTCAAAATCGTTTCAGTTTCTGAGAAGCTGAAGTTCTAATCTTACAGACCAAATGAAATCTTAGTTTCAAAAAAGTGGGATTTTCCTGTGAGCATTATTTATGTTTGGAATAGTGTGACGTATGCACAGATAATAGGATACACGACTCTCTGGGCATCGAGATTCGAGACAGCAGTTGATCTGGGAGTAGGGATAAGTTAGGGGAAGAGATAGCGTCAGTGACGCTTGAGAGTTAGCGTGGGTTTGAGAAGGAGTCGGTAAGCAAGCCCCGAATAGGAAAGACGTACAACTGCTTTCTTCGTGCTCAGGCACGATGGCCTCGTCGACAGACATTGGGCTGATAATGTAAGTACTGTCATCCAACTTTATCTATTAAATTGTGTACCATTCTTTTGGAGTCTTAATTATGGTAGTGTAGTGTCCTTCCTCTCCCTAAAGCCAGGTAATATTTTGGTAGAGTAAGGATTTGTGTTCAACTTAGCTGCGTTCCCCGTCGTAGCCTCGCCATGTGCAGATCTTGTTTAAGTTACCGGTGCCTCTTGCAAGCGAGTGCCTACCCTTCTGTTTCTGAGTAGTATATTGTAGGGAGGCTACGACAATAGTACCTTGAGATTCATTTTATTAGGATTTAAAAACATAACAGCACTTCATAATAAATTGTCTTATTCACATTTCAGCTGTGATTAAGCAAAATTTTCAGTTTTTTTATAAAAAGAAAAAATAAATACTAAAATGCCACATAGATACCAATTAATCATAATTTTCTACCAAAGCCAGGTCTTTAGCCATAAATTCAGCTTCCGCTATTCTTCTCTCAAGTAGTCTATATTGCACACATCTATGCACATTATTTATAAACGCCATAATGTACTGCATTAATATGGTATAGGCATTTGGCCTTTTTTAATGCATGTAGCAGATGAGCATGTCTGTACGTCAGTGGCATTTACTTTATATATATATATATATATATATATATATATATATAACATACATGCAATGCGTCGTTTTGAGATGAGGCCACAGACCGGCTATGTGCGTAGCACGCTGTTCTGCAGTGACCTGGATATTTTTCCGCGCGGTGCATTGCGCGTCCCAGGTTGTCCTTATCAGTTGTGCTTTAGTCGCAGCTTTGAGTTAGTGCTGTAAAGAAAGTTTATGGATCTCAAAAGTGAAAGTTTATTCAAGACATCTTGTATTAAGTGCAGGGTTGGATCCAGGTGTTTATGCCGCCCCGTGCGATAATTGCAAGCGCTGCCCCCCCCGCCCACGCTTTCAGACATAATCTAATTTTGTATCCGCACTGCCAATCCTCCACTAATTCTCACATTTAGCGGATGGATGCGTGAGTGGATGAATGAATCGATGGAGGGAGGGATTGATATTGCCCTTTACTTCTGTCCAGATTAGTTACATGGGATTGAAGTGGTAATGATATGGGCAATCCGATGGATTGGATAGTTCAATCACATATTTGGCCTTGGTCATTTTTACATTCATGAGTAATAGAAATTAAAAGAGTTTCCCTTTTTTCGTTGTAAGAATAAAACGGGATGTTAAGGAGTAACTGCTGTTTAAACAATCAGTAGAAATGTTCATGGTTAATGTCTTCATGGCAATCTCCAGATCTCCAACTAAAGAGCAGTAAGCGACCATAAAAAATTATATGTTCCAGCAAGGACAATAGTTAAGTCCTGCGGGTGACTTCACGTAGCTTTCAATTCTGTCATCAGTCCAATGCTTTGACTCAGTGTGGCCGGTGTTTAACCATGTTTAATCCAACGGTACTAATTCTTTGAAGTTCTTATTTTGTATTTAAAAATAATGCTTTTAGGGCTGCAATATGAGATCGTTCCAGTATTATTTCCCTTTCTCTTTTTTGGGGGAGGGGGGGGTCTCGAACTAAAATCCGGTATCATGAAGAACCTTGTTCAAAGAACTAAGGCTTCCTTGAATTAGCTCTGCTTCTTTAAGTGAAGACATAAGTTTGTGTGTGACAGGATGCTCATTTCGGGTGTAGTAGCCATAGATATTCCTTCTTATTGCATTTAATTTAAGGTTGATCAATTGAGTTTCTCTGAAGCTAAAAGCAGTTACAAGAAGGAACTGAGCGTACAAACTAGCTGGACCTTCCAGGATACGAAGTGATAACTGACTTGATAGGTTCACGAGCCACCAATTTGAGCCAATAAACTAAAGCTAGTGGCTTGAAATCCCCCTGTTTATAGAAGTGATGCTTATTATTGTACATTTGCCGCGCACGGGATGCTTTAACTATAATCATTACGAGGAACGCATCCAAAGTGACCAACTCTGGCGCTTCATTTGTCACCAGTTTCTTAAAAAGTCCTCAGAAAGTGTAGAATTATAAGTATGAGTTGCACCGCTTTCATCTTTTATTCACATATCTTGATCATTATTTAAGGTTTTGCTACCCCTAAAACCTGCGGTCCTGGGCGGTAGCAGAGCTGGACCCCCTTTGAGCGGGCCCTGGTTGTGTGTGATTTGTTTAAGAGCTAGGCTTGTATTAGTCCACTGCAATGCCTGCCGACAAATTCACGCTTGGACAACGAATTTTTATGTATGATAGATACGTAAAAACCGAATCAGTACACAGATGTGTGGTCAATTTAAGGAGAAATTACTGGTTATCCACTTCCGGATAGCCATTGTGAAACTCTGTTTAATCAGTTTGGGCCAATGGGATCGCTAAACGTTAAACCTAAAAAGCCTAAACAACATGTTCTAACGGAGGAAAAAACTGACAAAATTAGTGTATCATTCGAACGCTCTCCTAAGAAGTCTCTAAGCCGTGTTGCACAGCAAGTGGGTGTTTCAAAAACTTCTGTTCGTACAAATCTTTTAAAATTGAAACCCTACAGAGCGACTATAATTCATGAATTACTATCTCGTGACGACGAAAAGTGCGTCAATTTCTGTAACTGGATTTTACAAAATATCTGACGGTACTGTTGACCCACATTTAATATTTTATTCAGATGAAGCATGGTTCATTTAATTCATGAAATTCCGTTGCATTGTGACAAAATCGGCGTGTGTATGATGTGCTGTAATAGCAAAGAGGATGATAGGTGCCATATTTTTCAGCGATACCGTAAATTACAATAGGTACCGCAGGAATATTCTTGCACCGTTTTTTAAATGTCAGATGAGGGAGAATACTGATGTTTCCAACAAGATTCTGCCACAGCCCATACTGCTCAAAACTCTTTGGAAGACAAAAAGGCTGTTTTTGATGACAGTAATTTCCAAAGATTTGTGCCCCCCCCCAATGTTTCCCGTATCTTATTGTGCGCGACTTCTATTTGTGGGTAACCGTATAATATAAAGTTTATAGGAACAATCCCCACACCATAGACAAACTTAAGGACAATATAAAAACATAAATTATGAACATTACGCAAGAAGAACTTATGCGTTGAATGGAGATTTCACTCGAAGATGCCAGAAATGTCTTCAAGTAAATGGGCAGCACCTCCAACACCCTTTATAACAAGGTTAATACTCATTATAGTGCAGTTACTATCACTCCTAAGTAACGCGAAAGTTACGGAACGAAAAAAACTCGGTGTCGTAGTGTGCGGAGCAGGCATACGCGCCGTGGCCTCCCCAAGAAATTATATTTATTTATTTATAATAATCTATCCTAACATTTTTGCACAATGAAGTACATAAAAATGCTCAAAATTTTCTCATGTGTTTTCTATGCAAATCAATATTCATGCACACATTTGTTGCTGCCAAAGTTGACCTAAAGAAGTGATCTTACTTTGCTGCAATTAATTTAAAACTGAGCCACATGAGTGAATGTGTCTGGAATGGTTACAGATGCTTTGTTCCATCCCAGAATTTAATTTAAGTTGTACAAGTACAGCTGTTTAACAGCTCAGTAGAAAAATTAATCCCAGTAATCATAATCTAAATTATCTCTTCTATCTCAAGGGTAACATTTGTTTGTAATCTAAACAGTATGCTGCACCATGCAGTAAACGAAAATTACAACTTTTATAATCTGTACAAAACGATAAGGAATCTGAGGCGGAGCTAGATAACGCTGGTGAAAGTCGCTCAGCCAATAGCGCTAGAGCGAGGTTGCCAAGTTCAAGTGCCGTTCGGTCTATCTGTAGGCTGCGGTTTCTACTTTTCAATTGCGCTGTTAAAAGTTGTAAAGTACTCATCATTTATAGTACTATAGCTGAGCAGGACTAAACATTTTGAATCAGACTCCAAAACCCGTATCTCTACAATGTTTGTTTCTTTAGTAATGTGTCAAAGTAGATATTTATGAGGGTTGCTGAAAGACTTTGACCATTGCACACCACCATCAGCAGTATTGTGTTTAGTTCGGTCTTGCCAGGTCATTGGAATAATCCTTCTTTATCAAAAGGTAAACCTTCTACATAGATAAATTTTTAATTTACTTAACTACTGCACTATATGTCATGGGCCTAAACTGAAATTATACTGTTTGCATTCACTACCATGTTTACATAATTAGTTTGAAAGGTAGCGTGATAAAAGTATGCCCGCTGGACTTCGCGCCAAGTGATCGGGTCGAATGTATGATACATTGACCTTATCCTGTTTTCACGCTGTGTCTCGTCTCTCTCTGTCTCTTGTCACTCACACACCATCTGCCAACGCGGTGCTCCTGATGGTGCTCCATTGGCTTGCTTCAGAATCCTTCTCATTTCGTACGGATTATAAAACTTTCTACCTATCTATACAGTCCTATGTATACTAGTACTTTAATTACATATTACATTATTTTATATGTGTGTGTGCGTGTGTAATACACAAGTATGCTTAAATCCTGGACAATTATTTTAACATTGTGCTGTGCTTAGTTCTTTATGTTAAAGTGCTCTTAAGAGTGATATAGCCATTGTTTGTTCTTTCTGGTATCAGCTCATAAGTGTATTCTTCTTCATTTATTTTCTTTGCGCAATATATTGGCTATCCTATGTGGAAAAATTACAGTGATTTCTTTAGCGGGTGAAAAATAAGGAGTTATCATGTCCATAATGTTATGGATGCATGTATCTTTAATTTGACTAAGAAGAAAACGTATATGAGTAATAAAAATTAAATTTTTAAGTTATACACTAATTTTATTACGAGTATGTTGGTTTGCTGGACTGACAGCTGTTAAAACGGTAAAAAGGTCTATCTCAAAACATTGGTTTCCAGGGTGCTGTGTTATTACCTTCTAAAACCACGTAGTAATCAAAGTGTTGATACAGCTACTGAAACTTCGTTTTAGATTGCATCAAATAACAAAGTCTGTATCGACATCATTCAGTTTGAAACTTAATTACAGCTAATCGTTATTGGTAATCGTTAATTTAATGTAGGTGCAAACGTGAGAACCTGAAAACAAATAATTTAATCATTGCTGGTAACAGTTGTTACCGAAATAAGATTTATGTAGTTTAAAATATGGTTTTAAAACCTTGAAGATTTTAAACATGTTAGTAAATAATCGTAGCTTTTTAGAGGATACTCTTTCATAAAACGTATCCAGTTTCTTTGGTCTTCTCCGAAAGAAGTTCCTAACACCAGTATTCAATAATACTGGTTTGTGGAATGAATCCGCCCTCAAGGGCTCACCTTGATGAGTACGGGAGTGGCAACCCCGAGGTACCTGAGCCACCCAGTGTCTGGGGGTATAACCAGTTCACCCTGTCTCCTGGGGTCAGAAATAAGGAGACCTAGTCCTCCAGGTTGGGGTTAAGCTTGGGGCTCTCAACTCCATTTGTAAAAACCTTGTTAAGAAGGATGATTTGTTGTTGGCAACTTGGACTGTTCAAACTATGTTATGACCTGGCAAAATGAAAGAAGTGGCAAATAACTCTTAAGGTATTGGCTGGACAGCAATGTTGCAAGAAAAAGTTGCAGTGGAAAAGAAAGAATAGCTAAACAGGATTACACATTATTGTATTGTGGGTCAACTAAGCCTGGACGGCACAAAATAGGATTTATTATCGCAAAGGGAATAAAGAAGAGCCTAATAGAGTTGGACCCAGTTAATGAAGGATTGTGTAAAATAGTCTTATGGTCCAAATTCGAAATGTGACTATACTTTCTGTGTACGCATCTGTGGAGGAAAGGGCGAGTTGACAGGGAAGAGTTTTCGTGAGAGTTTGGAAGAAGAGTGTGGTGAAGGAGTTTATGGATATATTGATGTTCTTGGGTGATTTTGGTGCTGGAGTGGCGGGGAGGCAAGTGTTGCATGAACTAGGTGTCGAGGTTGGTGCCTTGCATGGACAGTTTGTGATTGGAATTAATTTGATTATTAAGGAAGGAAGTTTCATGTGTGTCATTGTTTTTATCACTGTGTAGAATTGCATTGTACGTTCACATTTGCTCAGGGTTAGTTACTCACCATAATCCGTGAGATTTTGATTGCTTAATTTTTGCATTTGTTGATTTACTATTTCTATTTTTGTAATCCTGGTGTTTCTCTCTGTGAATGCTCTGACTGTATTGGTTTTGTACCAGAATGTGATTATCTATATAACCAGAGCTGCTTCTGTAATCGCAGTTGGTTAGCTTGTACTAGTTTTGTTTTTATTGTATTGATGTACTGACTTGAATAAATTTATAGCCGGAGGGTGGCGTTGATGACCGCCGCAGTTTTGCGTCACTCAAACCGCTATTACTACTACTGGAATGAATCCAAATTGGTACTTACTTAGCAATTTTCTGGAATATATATTATACCGGGCCATAAGTTGAGTTCGAACCACGGATCAGAGATTGCATTAGATTTCAAGAAGTGTCAAAATATGTTGAAATATAGGAAGAATTGGGTTGTAGGACACTGAGAGATGTATACATTGGCCTCGAATCTGGTTCATCGCTTTCAATCCTCTTCGACACGCCGCAATGCCGAACCTATTCTCGTCGGGAACCCGATTCCCCCAACCTAATTAACACTTTAATCAGTGTCAAGTCCTACCAGAGGTTACCAGGTAAGTGATGTGTGGTTAAGTCTAAGCCCTTGCATGTATATCCTCCTAGCCGGAGGCCCCAGTATCAATATAAACCATTAGTGAATATAGTCATTACTTTTTATGCAAACCCCGGGCTCTCATTTATCTCCCCATGCTACCCGGCACCAATCCGCTATACCACCTAAGCTTATGCGCCTGTTGTAAGCAACCCCCGGGACCAACAGCTCCAGGGGGCGCTACAATAACAGTGGAGGTGCCGGGTAAAGCGCCCCACCAAAAATGGTGGGTAGCTAAGTATAGCACAACATGGTAGTGATGGGTCGAAGGAGTCGGAGTCGTTTCAAAGGAACGCTTCCTCCTTTGGAAGTGTGAAGTAACCATTCCACTATTCGGAACTGGCACTTCCTTTCTTCCAATCACTTCCAACTCCGTGGAAGTTACTTCCACAACAGTTTTACTTCCACTCCGCCGGAATACTTCCAAAGCATTTACTTCCAACACCGTCGGAATTACTTCCACAACAGTTTTACTTCCATTCCGCCAGAGTAGTTCCAAGACATTTACTTCCAACTTCGTCGGAGTTACTTCCACTTCCAATTGCATCATTCCATCAATTCCATTGCCATTACATTATCTAACCAGTATTGCGTTATGCGTATTATTTAGAAGTCGCCATGACATTGGGTATCATTTCCTTTATGGTAAATGAGATGACGTTAATGCAGCCTGCTTCACGTTGCAATTTGAGAAAAAATGTTTAAGTAAATTAAGTCAACAATTCTGACTCAAGTACTGATGAATTCGGATTTGTATCATTTATGCAAAATTGATGTTAAATGTCCTATTGAGTATGACAAATGCAATGAACGCCTTTAGTTGAACGTTAATACAGGCTTTAAAAAATACGCATAGTCTTCCTATCCTCCCCTGATGTATGGTTCAATACCAATTATGCTTTCATGAGAAAAGGATTTTTTTTAGTTATATTTCATCTACTCGTACTTCCCACGCCATATAGTAGTGATCTTAATAAGGGAATATTGCAGTAAGTTGAAGGTTATGTACAGAAATCCAAAAGCACGCAGAAGCCTGTTTTTTTCTGTTGTAATCATTTAATTCCGATTATGCTTCTATGAGAAAATTCCAATTTCTAGTTACATGTCTACTTAGTACTTCGCACGTATGTAGCAGTTATAATAATATAATATTGCAGTATGTATGTAGGCAAATATTGTATTTTAACTGCCTAAAGCAACATTTATGTTGATTGCGAGTTTTAGCCTTAAAATTATTAGTGAGCCCTTTACGTGAACAGCGCAAATTATGCATAATTACCCATTTAAAATATTTTTTCATTTGTTACATTTCGTTGTGAGCAAAATAACTTTTTAAAACAAGAAAACTCTTAAAACACCATAATTAGCGACACAAGTATTTAATTATGAATTGTCATAGTCACATAACCTCATTTTAAAACAGATGAAGCTGATAAATGTTACTTCCAGTTTCACCAACCTCATTTCTGTTGAAAATGTTGGTACTCTACATTGCGCATTTTCCTTATCCGCTTCGTTGTTGGCTATCTGCCATGATGTAGATTAAGAGTCGTCAACAGCAAAACAGCTGATAATTCTGCATATACAGGTGTAACTAAGACGAACAATTTGTAATTTGCATTATTCTGTATTTGATAACCTAGTTTTTTTCTCACAAAGTTGGAGTAACACCTTAATAATTTAAACTATTAAAGTGCCTTAAGGCAGTAAACTTTGTCCCGTAGACTTAGGGTTCAGAAGGATAAATAAAATAAATGTAAATCGAAGCATACCTCTTTTTATTAAATTCTCAAAATGTTTCGCTTCACAATGACATAAAAATCAGCTCGTAGAAATTATATTTAAATTAATTTCCCAAAAGAATGTTTTATATTTGCTAAAACCACATTTATTGCAAAAGAATTTACCTCCACAGTGTTCATAACCTAAACGTTTAACACGCAATAAAGTAATGCTTTACGAAATATCTAGGCATAAATTTCAGTCTTAAAGCCAGTGTTGGAAATGGAATTACAAATTATTCATGTATGTAGGGTCTACATTACTACATATGATATTACCAATATTACTTTGTAGTTCAGTATACAACGAGGATAAAAGCACAACATACTAGCGTAGAACTAAAAGCCATTAAATTACAAACACTTGCTAATGTGACAGGAGACATTAATTGTTAAAGACATGTGTGGCATCCCATTGTAATGCTTCCTCTTCATAGACTAGGGGAAGTCATTCCGGAGTAAAACAGTGGAAGTATTTTCACCAATACTCCGGAATGAGGAAGTGGAAGTACTTCCAATGGAACTAGTTCCACCAAAGGCCGGAACCACTTCCTCGGAGTGGAACTGGAACTACTTCCTTGAAACGATTCCGACTGCGGAGTGGAAGTGTTGGAAGTAGTTCCGGTAAAGTCTCGCACTCGACCCATCACTACAACATGGTAGAAGTGCCAAGGACTTCATCCCCCCAGTCCGCTCGCCTCTCCTCGTCCCCCTACCTTTACACGCTGCCACTTAATCTCCTCACCTGGAACACACCAGTCATAAACCCTTAGGTCAAGACGTCCCACACACCAGATTTAGTAGACCATATCATGGGTCTTATTAAATAGAACCTGCCTACCCTTTGTATCATGCATGACATTTTAAGCGCATGCAGTATCCTGAATAGCTAGGAATAAATCATGTAGAGCCTTAGAGATAAGTCTTCTCTTTCAGGCGCATGGTGTGCTAGAATAGTAAATAAGTTCCAATTTAGCTTGCACTGCAGAATCTGCTCTCGGCACTATAGACCCCACAGTCCCGTGTCACAAGAGATTAGGAAATTGTGTGCAGACTTAGCAGCAGGACGAACAATTCAAATTTCAGGAATTTGCCATTGCGGATTTAAGAGAAATTTCTAACGAATTAGCCACGCATGCGCAAACCATGAACCAGTTTCGGCTACGCTCCGGAAAAATTATCCAGATACGAAGCCCTAGCACTAGTAGGTTTGGCACACAAGAAAGAATGAGCGGACAGACGATCAGACTATAACCATAAATACCATAATGAACTCTCCTATGGTAGGAGACAATGTTGTAGCAGGTGTAGGACAACACATCCAAGTTAGTCGTCCTCTCCTAGATCCAGGCACGTTTTCTGGGAAACCAGGAGAAAGTTAAGTGGCTACCTGCACGAATTCTAAATAATCGTGCGCGCTAACAATTAGGCTGAGCAACATAGTCCAATAATTGCCGTGCTGCCTTAACAGTACGGCGTCGAACTGGCAGAAAACGTTTGCCCGCAGAAACCCAAATACGTCATGGGAATACTTGAAACGGGGATTATTAAATGCCTTTGTCCATGCCACCGAAAAATAAATGCATGAATTTTAATTAAAGAAAACATTACAGTATCTAAGCGAGCCCACGCAACCATATGGTTGTGACGTGGTGGCTCTATGCGATCTAGTTAACCCCGAAATGTCAGAAAATGGACGAGTTAAATACATCATAAGAGGATTGAAGCTGTCCCCGCCCTTATAGCAGGTATTATCTGACAACCCTCGAACAGTGGATGCGCTAATTCAATTTGTGCAGAGAATATCATTTATCTAACAGGAAAGAGTTGACCTAATTAGTGCGCAAGAACAAGGTCTACAGAAACAAATGTCGGAAATGACTAAAATTATGGAGGAGTTAACAAAGCAGGTACAACACATAACAAATCCCCATCTACCACCCCAACACAAACATACAACGCCAGGCAGACAGAAATTATCGACCCCACCCAGTTTTGGCAAAAACATTTACATTAAAGTAGAACAGTGTCCACTAAACCTATTTGTGGCTATTGTAAGAGAATAGCGCACGTCATAGCAAATTGCCAAACGCGGAGGAGAAATCTAAATTTTCTCCTCCAGCCTCGAACCAACTGCCCCCCTTAAGGGTCGTAGTGGCTAGCATATCGGAAACTATAAATCCGGTAGATGCGTTACACACGAGAGGAACAGTTAATGGAGGACAGAAAATGACATTTTGATAGATACCGGCAGCTCTGTCAGCATTATAAACGACAGCTTGGTGGGGACAAAGAAACAGGCAGCACCCCCCCCCCAGTTTAATTCTTCGAACAGCAAACAATAACTTACTTGCAGGGCAGCATCAAACTAACGCTAATTTCTGAATGAGTGGAGTAGAATTTCAAGAACAGCTCTTGGTGGTAAAACATTTTCCACAAAGTTTATTACTAGGGATGGATTTCCTTCAAAAATACAAAGTGGTCATATATATGGCAATGGTGCCAACGCTGATACTGCAGGACGCAACGAGGTCAGTATAACGTGTAAGGAAAGGCAAGGGTGCCAGCTCGAACCTGACACGCAGGAAACAAAAATTAAGGCAACATGCGAACAAGATGTAGAACTACCCCCATTCACCACTACACGAGTAAATATTAAACTACCACTACTGCCCACGAGTGCACTATTACTAGAGCCATGCATTTAAAGGATACAGATGAAAAACATTAGTATTTTACATTATTATGCCATAATGCCTGAAACCAAAGAGTCCAAAACAACACAGCCGTCCCCAGAAATTATTTAAAGGTACCACGTTGGCACTCGTATACGAGGACGCCTTACTGCAAGCTGATACCTTCACACGCAAAACCTATTAAGCAAATAGAAATTTAATGTCCACTCGCAACTGGAAGAACGACAACAGGAACAGCTGCGTAAACTATTGAACTGACATAGGTATGTTGTGTTCGCGACCAGCTTACAGGAGCTAGGAACTACGGACATTTAAAATAGAGTTAAAGCCAATAAAGCAAAAACCATACAGGATGTCTCATAAGCAGAGGGAAATCATAAAAAAATTAAGGATGCAGAAATAATTACGGATTCAGATTAGTTGGAGCTCACCAGAGACTCTAGTAAACAGAAATCAGGAGAATAGACTACAGGAAGCTCAACGCGCAAGCAGTCTCATCGGTACCCACTAACCACTGATAGACGATCTATTTAGTACCTAGGAGGTTCAAAATTTTATTGTAAACCTGATTTACTCAGCGCATACTTTAAAGTACCACTGGCATAGGAAACAAAGGAATATCATGCCTTGCCCACTCCGGATGGACAATTTAAATTAGATTGAGCTTTGGTTTTGCGAACGAGCCTAGAGCTTTCACAGAGATTGGAAATAAATTATTATGAGATCTATGGTACAACAAAGCATTAATATGCGCTATACATACATATAATGACAGAATACCATTGCGCGCACATTTAATGAATTATTGTCGAAACTGAGGAAGTATTAAAAAAATCAGAAACACATACATTTAAACTCAAGCCGCAACTTTTTTAATGAGTAAGATAAAACTGCTAGGGTATGAAGTTTCAACAGCGGACATAGAACCCGAAAAGGATAAAATTCAGGTAATCACGCAACTAAGAACCCCAAGGAACGTCAAAGAAGTAAGACAAATATTAGGATTATTTTCCTTCTATAGGACGTTTGTTAGTAACTGCAACGGTCGCGAGGCCACTAGTTGATGTAACAAGACGACCAAGCATTTGTATCGGGCCAGAAACAGCAAGAAACATTCAAAAAATTAAAATACCTAATGGTGAAAGCTCCGGCCTTGGCACATTTTATGCCAGGGACCAAAACCCAAATACACTGTCATGCCAGCATGCACGGCATAGGAAGTTGCGTTCTACAGGAACAGGTAGGGAGACTGCACCCAGAAGGATTTGTTCTAGAAGTTTGAGCAAAGCCGAGAAAAATTACAGTATCAGAACAAAAACTATTGTCGGTCATGTATGGTTTATCAAACTTTCGCCAGTACATATACGGCTAACCCGCAACCATAGTAACAGCTCATGCATGCCTGTGTTACTTAACTAAGGTCGGGGATCTGTCAGGATCTGTCACGCTACAGTTTGATGCCGAAGTTGAACACAAACCAGGAGCGAAACATAAAGTCGCGGAATGCTTATCAACGGGGCCCGGAATTTGATGGCTTGTCATCTTTTTTTCCTTATGCAGTGCGCATTGCTTTTAAGTATTAACATCCTGAACACAGATCTGGTTATAAAATATTAATTTCGTTCAGCATATTTTCGTCATATTTTCTGTTTTTTAAGCTTTAGGTCATTTTTTCCCACTTTTTACGTAATTTTGGTCACCTTTTGCGTTTTATTTCCTTTTCTGGTCCTTTTCTTTTTTGCAAGAAATTAGGTTAACTAAAAGTATTAAATTATTTAACATTTGTTTTTAAGCTAACGCAATAAATGCTATTTGATCAGTGTGTTGACAAGATACATGTTGGATGTCGGTTTCTTAGCTATTCTGTACATATTGTCGCAGCAAGCAAGTTGAAAGGCAAGTGTTTGATCCGTTATTTTCAGTGTTAGATTTAGTTATTTACAGGTTTCTGAGAGGAAAGTTTGGTGTTCAGATCAGTTTTCATTCAGCCATGCCTAAAATAAAGCCATCTAAATTTTGTCGTTTAAGACAAATTGTATCTGAATTTGAAGATGATGTTTTCTCTACGGACGGTGAAGTGTTACTTTGTAACATGTGCGAAACAAAGGTAACAGCCGAAAGAAAATTCATTGTTCGCCAACATATGGATCGCGATGTGTATACGGACAGTGCAACTCGCAAGTGAGAAGAAATCCACGCAACTTTTACTGCAACAAAATGTATCCATGAAGAAGAATGAATCGTTAGATTTTTACAGAGACTTGTGAAGGTTTAGTTTCTGCTAACATTCCATTTTGATCATTGATCAATGCCAAATTGAAGTTTTCTAGAACTACATTTCGGACGTCCTATCCCAGACGAACCAACTCTTCGGAAGAACTATCTTTCCAATGCTACGACAACACCATTAGCGAGATACGGGGAAAGGTACATGAAAAGATTATGTTCGTATCCATTGACGAAACGAGTGTTGAAAATTGTTACGTGGCTAACGTAATCATTGGTATATTGGAGATCGACGGACCAGGGGAAATGTTTCTTTTACTAGTGAGGTATTAGAAACTGTTAATTACTCCACAATTTTCAGACTCTTTGAAAAATGTATGTTTTTGTTATGGCTGTGGGTACCAGAAGTGATGACGTCTTGCTCTTTTTGACTGACGCAGCGTCATACATTGTGAAAGCAGGAAAGTCAGTAAACCCTTTTTACCAGAAAATTGTGCACCCTACTTGCTTAGCACACGCTATACATAGCGTGGCAGAGGAAATTGGAGCACATTTTTCTCAAGTGGATTGCCTATTGTCAAAGACGAAGAATATTTTTGTCAAGGTTCCCTTTCTTAAACTGCTCTTCAAGTCCATGGCTCCCGTTATTCCAGTCTCACCAGAACCATCATCACCCGATGGAGCACCTGGATGGTTTCAGCAATTTATTATTGCCATCTTTTCCAAATGATTTTATCAAACACTGGATCTTGCCGATGCTACTGCAGTTGATATGGAATACAGTATTTTCAAACGGTGAAATTGAAGGTCAGCTAGCCCTCATAAAGACAAATTTCAGTTGCTAAACACAAGAACTCGCATACTCGATGTATGCAAATCGAGAAGTTTTCTAACTCTAACAAAATTGCATCTGATTTGAAAGTGTAGGGAGAGAAGTTGGAAGAAGAGTATCTAAGAAAATCGAAAGCGTTCTTGATAAACGCCCTGAATACAAAACTTTGTGTAGCATTTATCAAGTGCTAACCGGTAAAAACATTTGCTACATCCTGCTTTGAAGAAGATCTCACTACCAGTGATTTAGCGTATTTCAAGTATGCTCCAGTTGTATCAGCGGATGTGGAAAGGAGTTTCTCGCAGTACGAAAATGTGCTTTCCGACAACAGGTGTTCCCAAGTTTCGAGAACCTGCGCATGCTACTGATTAACTAGTGTAGTAATGTTGAAAAAGGTAGCATTTTTATACGTTCATCTTCATAGATATACTTGCGAGTCTAAATTAATGCTTATTTTTAATTCAGTTCTAACGTTACAGAAATAAGAATTGCACTGCACTCTCATACTCTGAAATGAAGACAAAAATTTTAAAGTCATTTTTAGATCATGTTATTGTTTTCAGGTCATTTTATTGATTATTTTTAGACATTTTAGGTCATAAAAATCCGAGCCCTGCTTACCAAGGATGCCCGTAGATCCACCGGAATCTGCAGCAGCAAAGAAAAATGATATAAAAATTAAATTGAGCTTTATTTATGAACGCTCTTTAACTACTATGGTCCTTAGCGTCGCAGTTTATAATAGGCGTGAAAGATCGCAAAATTTGCTCAAAGGCTTCTATCACGCTTGAGATCCTTTTACGTGCTGTAAATCTACGGCGCGGGAGCACCAGATTTACTTCCCTTCCGAAGGAAGCCGCGCTAAGGATTTTTACACTCGAAAAGAATTCATCGCCCTCCGCCGGGATTGAACCTGCGACCACGGGAACCAGAGACTATCGTGGTACCCCTAGAACCATGGAAGACGATAGAAATGATAGGATTATCTGTCTTACTAGAGCCCATAGAACTAGCTCAAAAACAAGAGGACCCCCAGTTAAAAACCCTGATACAAGCTCTAAAACAGCCGATCATGGCAAACGCTAAGTTAACAACATACGTCTTAAAATCCCATGCATTGTGAAGAAAAAACGCACGTAGCACAGGAGATATGCATTTACTGCTTGACGATCTGAAACAATGGGTACTTTACAATAATGACGACGCACTAGGTGTACCATTGGGATTTGCTAAAAAGTTTCACAAAATTAATTCACACTACTACTGGACCGGGATGAAAAAGTATATACGCAACTGTGTAAACGATAATCTTGACTCCATTTTGCTGTAGCAACGCTAGCATAACCTTGGCTTCATTTGTTGATTGTTGATTTCCATGTCGCGTAGCTACACTAGCATAACGTATGTGAGTCACATCTATTAACAGAACTTCATACTACATATTACTGTTCTTCATTCCAACTTCCATATATTAAATAGGTATCTCCTGTCAAAGTGTGTGTAGTTTTTGACACCGTTTGTAGAATTGGTAACCTAGTGAATGTATACACTCTAAGAAAAAGGTAGGCAAAGCCACGAAATTATTTATGAATTATACAGGCCCGTACAAGATATACAAAAACTAAATCCCTTGAATTGTGTAATAAAAGCCAAGAATTCCACAAAACAACAAAACGTGCACATTAAGCTGAATTTCACGATATTACGAATGAGAAGGTGGAGGTAAGAAAAGACTGAAAAATACATATAAAAAACGCGAAGCATACAAAAACGCCAGGAGGTTGCCACACACAAGAAGTGAAGATCGCTGACATTACACTTTCCAGCACCACACACGAACGGAATATTTTACGCACATTATAATACATATTGTCCTTCGCAATCATTTAATAATCAGTAATGAAATCAAGAGGGTGAAGGGGAAGCAAAGAAAAAGGAGGAAGGTTTTAAGTTTTAAATTTCTATGATAGTTCTCAGATATTTGAAAATCGTTCGAGTAATTTGTTTCAAGGCAATGCAGTATGCTTTTCTTTGCCTCCAGCCGTAATTTATGTATTTTTGTAGAACAGATGTTAATTCACGTGATCCAACTGTTGTTTTTAGAGGTATCAACGGAAAAAGGTTTTAAGTGAGGTGCAGTAGGTAATCCAAAATGCGATCCTGTTTTCTCCACACATTTTTAGGTACAAATGTTCGGATATGAAGTGCTGAAGCGAGTATATAGGGGTTCCAGAAGCTAAGTTCGGGAATGCAATTCTAATGGCGGAAACATTTTTGAAGAGTAGTTTATGCTGGTGATACGCACTGTCTGCTTGGTTTAATTTAGTTTATTGTTTTATAATGTAATGTATAATGCAGTATATTGTAATCTACCTTCGGTAACTGTTAATATATATTTCCTGATTACTAAAGATACCACATATTGCATTTTCATCCCTTATAAATTACATGTTATTTTCCGCCAACCATACCCAAAGGTCCGCGGATAGAGGAGAAAATTATTCATCAAAGATTCATGATTGTTTATTTTCTGCTCTGGACTTTACAATATATGAGTAACAATCATGTTAATCATATGACCAGTTTCTCACTTTATTTTATCCGTATTTTCAAATGGTAACAAACAAGATACTTAACATTTACAAACGAGTACTCTGCACGTAACACAAGTAACTACAACATTACTTTTGCAAACACATCTAAGATAATTACTATTTCCCAGATGGGGACATACAACCATTCGTCATTTACATATTAAACCCATTTCAATAATAAGTATGCCTTTCACTATAACGTGAATAATGACTCAATACACAAAAAAGTTTACAGTTGTGAACAATAACTTTAAATAGCAACACGTCAACCTATTAATGATTATAAGGAGAATAATCTTGTATTACATCATAACGTTTCCCTAACGTGAAATCTAAAACCACTTTAAACCTATTGGAAGTACAATAGATGCATACCACACTGACTAAAATGTTCGACTTAAGGCTAGCGTGCAAGAATTAGTCTTTAGGTTTTTAAATAATTTAATATAAAATGCTTTACCCATTATAAAAGCGGAGCTTTCAGTCCCTGTCTCCCAGTGTGCAGCTCGCCCACGTCATCCTTACAGGTGAGCAGTGAATGTGAATCACTTCTTTTCATGCCAAACTCTTGTAGCAACTTCTCTTCTCAATTGCATATTTTGCGAACTGATACTCTGGCGACGAACACTACTGTTGCCCACTTCTTAAACACGTATGAATTCTAAGTCTGTTGACTGGTTCTTCGAGCTATCTTCACAAAATGACGCAACCACCTCTTCGATGCCACTCCAAGTTCATTTAATTGGGCACGTATGTACCAAACTAATGTTCACGTAACGTGCTAACTTCGCTACAAACCTAACTTACGCAGCGTCGTAATTACAGAGCGTTGACTTCTTGTAAAACATCTGTCCAATCTCGGCTGTAATGCAGTCGCCATAAATACCTTATGGCGATATTGTAACCAAGTCTTGCCTTGCATGTAACAATGAAAGTTGGCACTTAAATATTGTCTTTGCCAAGCACCTTCATTCTGGCGAAACGACCTCTACTTTCTACTACGTGGTCTGAACCTGATGACAGCACACAAAAGCCCATACTGCCTAGCAATTGTGAACTTGCGCGCGCAACTAGTTAGATCACCAATTTTGAACTGACACGGGCAGGGATACAGAGTATTCTCTTTCTCTCTGTGTGTCTCACGCGCGGGCTGACAGCTCAACTCGCTCTTTGTTGACTTACCCATACCCCGTTTTGTTTTCACAACGAAGAACAGGCTGTTCTTTTTAATAAACAAACGTTTTATGCGTCGTCCACTCATATCAAAATTCAATTTGAAAATCAAACGGTATTACACTTAATATGGTTACACTCCCCCTCCCCCAAAATGTAATGAAGGATAAATATCTACGCCTGCTACTGTCGGGCATTTTAGTACTTTAATGTATTGGACGGCATGCCTTAACAACCCTTGCCTCTGGCACATAGCTTCCGCTGTCTTAACCCACGAAATGAAAACGTATATTTCCAAAATATAACGAGCCCCAACAACCAGCTAAATATGGAGCATCTCAGTTTGCAATGTTATGAAATTATTACATTAGAATCATTAACCTTTTATTTGAGAAACATGGGCAAACAAACGCTTATATCCAGTCTTCTGCTCGAACTTCACCGAAACTGGAGAACGGAAACCAATTACAGTGTACGGACCTACAAAACGAGGAGCGAGTACCCGGGAATAGTACTTATACAATAATTCATTAACTTGTATTGATAAAATCTTTCCAAAATTTTAGTATGAAAAGCATTTAAATAATCCTTAAGGAAAATAGCATCTAACAAAAAAGGTTGTAATACAGAACTCACATACGGTTGAAACTTCTGCAAAAGCACAGTATGCAACAATCGAAATTGTTCCACTTGAAGCTTAGCTTCAACCAAAAGCACCAAGAAATCAAGAATCTCTGAAGGAGAATTCACATGAAACATTTGAAGTTGCTCCAAAAATTTCTACCATGGATTAGGCAAAAACAATTTGCAAAATTAGCATTGGTAGTATTTTGTACTTCATGTCCTAAATTACTACCCGAAGATACGGCTGTATCTAAACTCGGAGTAGATGGTATAGATAGTTCCAACTGTGCTTGTAAGGACTGCAAACGAGTATAAAGATTTAAAAATTTATCTTTAAGGTCACCATCAACGTTCTTCTAATTATTAATAAGACGAATAAACCAGCATTTAATATGACCCACCAACCTATGGTGTTGACTAGATGTAATTTTGCTGGAAGAAAATTCAGAAATAAATTGCGAAAATGAATCAACTACTAACTCACTTATTTGGGTTTCTTTCATATGGTCGTAACGCGCTCGTCATTCTGCAATGTCCTGTTCCAGTACTTTACGCAATTTCTTAGCCAACTCTGGTACGCGGCAACGCTGGTCAAATGGAACCCCACAAAGAATGAGTTCCCTCTCCAGTTCGACACTTGAAGCAGCTCTGACTGAAACAGAAAATCCATGGCAGTAAAATGCTCACAAACAGCCAAAGTATAGCAATCAGAAAATATTCTCGAAAACACTATACAAACACTTATTCTGCAATAACTGCAGACTTTGGTAGCTCTGCTATCACTGCGACGACTGGAATCCTTTAACTGGTTTAATTTAAATTTAATTTGTTATAATGTGATGAAAACTGGAGCATATTGTAATGTATATTCGGTAATTATTAATAAATATTTCTCATCATCCAAGTAACTGCAACATTATATATGCGAATAGAACGAAGGTAATCGCTACTTTCCAGATTGCGACATACAACCACTCATCATTTACATCATAAACGCATTTCAATAATAAATAAATGTACCTTTCACTATAACGTGAATAATGACTTTCAATACACAAATAAACATCTGTGAATAATAACTTTAAATAGCAACACCTCAATTTATTAATGACTATAAGGAGAATACTCAATTCACCTTGTATTACATCATAACATTTCCCTAACGCAAAATCTAAAACCTCTTTAAACCCATTGGAAGTATAAGAGATGCATACCACTCTGACTAACATGCTCGACTTAAAGCTGGCGTGCAGCCTTTTAAATAATTTAAAATGTAAAGCCTTACCCTTTATATGACGTCAGGGTCTATGAACACCCTCCATATCTTAGAGTTCAGTGATCTGAGCAAACAGTGCCTCTAGTGAGTTTATACCTAACTGGCTGTATAACGTGTCTTAAATGAGCATTTGCCTTGGAAATAGTTCGTGTGTGCATAAGAGGATATAAAAGATCCGGTAAGTAAAATTTCTCTATTGTTATTTTATTAAGACAGGTTTGAAAACGTGTAATGACTAGACTAATGTATTAATTATCTTGTAATATGCATAATATGAGAGCCACATGCGTGTATTTTCGTGTGTGTTCATGGTTAAACTCAAAAATGTATTACACGATCGCTAGATGGCAGTACTTGACCCATCAAAGATGAGCAGTGGTGCTCATGCAAGTCTGACATATGGATCCTGTTGTCACTTGGGATCCCGATTTCCTCGTTCTAATGTTACACTTAGAGGATAAAATTAATTTCAATTACAAAGCAATTCACTAGCTATAAAGACATCCTAACCATAATAAACAATTTTTTTCTGTAGTCTATTTATTACATTTCAATTAATTAGGAGAAAAACAGTAATGCGTATGAAATAAATTATTTTCTATATATGTATTGAATTCCTACGTAGCTAAGATGTTTGAATATTCGTAGCACGAATATTGGATTCGAGTCCCTGGGGAATCACTAATTTTTCTTCTAATTTTGTAGATGTTTTATTTAAGTTTTTTAACGTTAGCCAAATTATTTTAGTGTGTGATTTCAGTAATAAGTGCTTATAACAATTTAATCATTATGCTGTTATTCATTTTTTGTTGTAGATTCCGGGCAAAAAACGTAAACGTGGAGGCTGGTCTGTACAGTCTATGACAGAAGCAGTCAAATATGTGCAGGAAGAGGGAAGCCAGAAGAAAGCTTCTCAGTTATTTTGTGTTCCTCGGCAAACCTTACGAAGACATCTTGAATTATTCGAGAATGGTGGTAGTATTGTTAGATCACTGGGCAGGAAAACTGTACTGGGTGATAAACAAGAAAAGGAACTCGTCAATATTTTGCTTGATATGGAGGCCAGACTTTACGGTCTAACTCCTATGCGAGTACGGTACTATGTGTATCTATATTGCGAGGCAAATTCCATTACGCATCCGTTTAATAGAGAAAAATTAAGAGCAGGTTGGGATTGGCTCAAAAGATTTCTTAATCAGCATCCTATCCTGGCCATAAGGCGTCCACAAGGCATTTCAATTCAGAGAGCCCAAGGTTTCAATAACGCTAAAGTTGATCTCTTCTATGAAATTTTACACAGTGTTTTGCATGATGAGAGTGGTAAAAGACTGATTGCTCCAGACCAGATATCAACTGCGATGAATCTGGTTATACGGTTGTGCATAAAACTCCACGCATTATTTCGCAGAAAGGGAAAAGGACTGTTGGAGCTTTAACTAACGCAGAGAAGGGGAAGACTGTTTCGGTTTTGGTATGTACAAATCCTGCTGGCCATTATATACCACCCCTGTTTCTGTTTCCTCGAGTTAGAATGAAGCCTGAGCACTTGGACAACGCACCTATTGGAAGTATCGGCTTAGTAACGAAAACAGGATGGATCTCAAGTGAGCCTTTTGCAGTATGGTTTGACCATTTTTTAGAAAAATTACAGCCAAAAAATAAAGCAGCACCCACGCTTCTAATTCTCAATGGCACAAGAGTCATACCAGAAACCTGAAAGTTATATTAAAAGCTAGGGAAAACAATGTGCAGATCATTTGCTTACCTTCACATTGTACACACGAATTGCAGCCGTTAGATATCGCTGTCTTCAGGGGCATCAATCATCATTATGACGGAGAAATACAAACATGGATTTTAAATAACCTAGGTAGAGCTGTTACTGAAAGTGATATTCCTGGAATTTTTGCAACAGCATATTCCAAAGGTGCATCACTGAAGAACGCTGAATCGGGGTTCAGAAAAACAGGCATTCAACCTTCAATAAGAATATTTTTGGTGACAGTGATTTTCTTGGTGCAGAAGTGTCTCACAGAGCTTGTTCTGATTTCTACAGGGCTGGAGACACAATTGATGATTCTGCACCACATGATTCTACTTTGGAGCTGATAGCACAAATATTTCGGAATTCCAAAGCACTTCTGAAGACATAGCTCCCCAGTCACCAATTCATGACCAGATTACTGATAATCCTGGTCCCTCTTCTGAAGTCAAATATCCTCAGTCTCCAATTCATGACCAGATTACTGATAATCCTGGTCCCTCTTCTGAAACAAATATCCTCAGTCTCCAATTCATGACCAGATTACTGATAATCCTGGTCCTTCTTCTGAAGTCAAATATCCTCAGTCTCCAATTCATGACCAGATTACTGATAATCCTGGTCCTTCTTCTGAAGTCAAATATCCTCAGTCTCCCATTCATGACCAGATTACTGATAATCCTGGTCCTTCTTCTGAAGTCAAATATCCTCAGTCTCCAATTCATGACCAGATTACTGATAATCCTGGTCCTTCTTCTGAAGTCAAATATCCTCAGTCTCCCATTCATGACCAGATTACTGATAATCCTGGTCCTTCTTCTGAAGTCAAATATCCTCAGTCTCCAATTCATGACCAGATTACTGATAATCCTGGTCCCTCTTCTGAAGTCAAATATCCTCAGTCTCCAATTCATGACCAGATTACTGATAATCCTGGTCCTTCTTCTGAAACAAATATCCTCAGTCTCCAATTCATGACCAGATTACTGATAATCCTGGTCCCTCTTCTGAAGACAAATATCCTCAGTCACCAATTCATGAACAGATTACTGATAATCCTGGTCCCTCTTCTGAAACAAATATCCTCAGTCTCCAATTCATGACCAGATTACTGATAATCCTGGTCCCTCTTCTGAAACAAACATCCTCAGTCTCCAATTCATGACCAGATTACTGATAATCCTGATCCCTCTTCTGAAACAAATATCCTCAGTCTCCAATTCATGACCAGATTACTGATAATCCTGGTCCCTCTTCTGAAACAAATATCCTCAGTCTCCAATTCATGACCAGATTACTGATAATCCTGGTCCCTCTTCTGAAACAAATATCCTCAGTCTCCAATTCATGACCTGATTACTGATAATCCTGGTGCCTCTTCTGAAGACAAATATCCTCAGTCACCAATTCATGATCTGATTACTGATAATCCTGGTCCCTCTTCTGAAACTAATATCCTCAGTCTCCAATTCATGATCAGATTACTGATAATCCTGGTCCCTCTTCTGAAGACAAATATCCTCAGTCACCAATTCATGATCTGATTACTGATAATCCTGGTCCCTCTTCTGAAGACAAATATCCTCAGTCTCCAATTCATGATCTGATTACTGATAATCCTGGTCCCTCTTCTGAAACTAATATCCTCAGTCTCCAATTCATGATCAGATTACTGATAATCCTGGTCCCTCTTCTGAAGACAAATATCCTCAGTCACCAATTCATGATCTGATTACTGATAATCCTGGTCCCTCTTCTGAAACAAACATCCTCAGTCTCCAATTCATGACCTATTACTGATAATCCTGGTGCCTCTTCTGAAGACAAATATCCTCAGTCTCCAATTCATGATCTGATTACTGATAATCCTGGTCCCTCTTCTGAAACAAACATCCTCAGTCTCCAATTCATGACCTATTACTGATAATCCTGGTGCCTCTTCTGAAGACAAATATCCTCAGTCTCCAATTCATGACCTATTACTGATAATCCTGGTCCCTCTTCTGAAACAAACATCCTCAGTCTCCAATTCATGACCTATTACTGATAATCCTGGTCCCTCTTCTGAAACAAACATCCTCAGTCTCCAATTCATGACCTATTACTGATAATCCTGGTCCCTCTTCTGAAGACAAATATCCTCAGTCTCCAATTCATGACCTGATTACTGATAATCCTGGTGCCTCTTCTGAAGACAAATATCCTCAGTCTCCAATTCATGACCTGATTACTGATAATCCTGGTGCCTCTTCTGAAGACAAATATCCTCAGTCTCCAATTCATGACCAGATTACTGATAATCCTGGTCCCTCTTCTGAAGACAAATATCCTCAGTCACCAATTCATGATCTGATTACTGATAATCCTGGTCCCTCTTCTGAAGACAAATATCCTCAGTCACCAATTCATGATCTGATTACTGATAATCCTGGTCCCTCTTCTGAAACAAACATCCTCAGTCTCCAATTCATGACCTATTACTGATAATCCTGGTCCCTCTTCTGAAGACAAATATCCTCAGTCTCCAATTCATGACCTATTACTGATAATCCTGGTCCCTCTTCTGAAACAAATATCCTCAGTCTCCAATTCATGACCTATTACTGATAATCCTGGTCCCTCTTCTGAAGACAAATATCCTCAGTCTCCAATTCATGACCTGATTACTGATAATCCTGGTGCCTCTTCTGAAGACAAATATCCTCAGTCTCCAATTCATGACCAGATTACTGATAATCCTGGTCCCTCTTCTGAAGACAAATATCCTCAGTCTCCAATTCATGATCAGATTACTGATAATCCTGGTCCTTCTTCTGAAACAAACATCCTCAGTCTCCAATTCATGATCTGATTACTGATAATCTTGGTCCCTCCTCTTAAGACAAATATCCTCAGTCACCAATTCATGACCAGATTACTGATAATCCTGGTCCCTCTTCTGAAGACAAATATCCTCAGTCACCAATTCATGATCTGATTACTGATAATCCTGGTCCCTCTTCTGAAGACAAATATCCTCAGTCACCAATTCATGATCTGATTACTGATAATCCTGGTCCCTCTTCTGAAACAAACATCCTCAGTCTCCAATTCATGACCTATTACTGATAATCCTGGTCCCTCTTCTGAAGACAAATATCCTCAGTCTCCAATTCATGACCTATTACTGATAATCCTGGTCCCTCTTCTGAAACAAATATCCTCAGTCTCCAATTCATGACCTATTACTGATAATCCTGGTCCCTCTTCTGAAGACAAATATCCTCAGTCTCCAATTCATGACCTGATTACTGATAATCCTGGTGCCTCTTCTGAAACAAACATCCTCAGTCTCCAATTCATGATCTGATTACTGATAATCCTGGTGCCTCTTCTGAAGACAAATATCCTCAGTCTCCAATTCATGACCTGATTACTGATAATCCTGGTGCCTCTTCTGAAACAAACATCCTCAGTCTCCAATTCATGATCTGATTACTGATAATCCTGGTCCCTCTTCTGAAGACAAATATCCTCAGTCTCCAATTCATGACCTGATTACTGATAATCCTGGTGCCTCTTCTGAAACAAACATCCTCAGTCTCCAATTCATGACCTGATTACTGATAATCCTGGTCCCTCTTCTGAAGACAAATATCCTCAGTCTCCAATTCATGATCAGATTACTGATAATCCTGGTCCTTCTTCTGAAACAAACATCCTCAGTCTCCAATTCATGATCTGATTACTGATAATCTTGGTCCCTCCTCTTAAGACAAATATCCTCAGTCACCAATTCATGACCAGATTACTGATAATCCTGGTCCCTCTTCTGAAGACAAATATCCTCAGTCACCAATTCATGATCTGATTACTGATAATCCTGGTCCCTCTTCTGAAGACAAATATCCTCAGTCACCAATTCATGATCTGATTACTGATAATCCTGGTCCCTCTTCTGAAACAAACATCCTCAGTCTCCAATTCATGACCTATTACTGATAATCCTGGTCCCTCTTCTGAAGACAAATATCCTCAGTCTCCAATTCATGACCTATTACTGATAATCCTGGTCCCTCTTCTGAAACAAATATCCTCAGTCTCCAATTCATGACCTATTACTGATAATCCTGGTCCCTCTTCTGAAGACAAATATCCTCAGTCTCCAATTCATGACCTGATTACTGATAATCCTGGTGCCTCTTCTGAAGACAAATATCCTCAGTCTCCAATTCATGACCAGATTACTGATAATCCTGGTCCCTCTTCTGAAGACAAATATCCTCAGTCTCCAATTCATGATCAGATTACTGATAATCCTGGTCCTTCTTCTGAAACAAACATCCTCAGTCTCCAATTCATGATCTGTTTACTGATAATCTTGGTCCCTCCTCTTAAGACAAATATCCTCAGTCTCCAATTCATGATCAGATTACTGATAATCATGGTCCCTCTTCTGAAACTAATATCCTCAGTCTCCAATTCATGATCAGATTACTGATAATCATGGTCCCTCTTCTGAAACTAATATCCTCAGTCTCCAATTCATGATCTGATTACTGATAATCTTGGTCCCTCCTCTTAAGACAAATATCCTCAGTCTCCAATTCATGACCAGATTACTGATAATCCTGGTGCCTCTTCTGAAGACAAATATCCTCAGTCTCCAATTCATGATCTGATTACTGATAACCCAGGTCCCTCTTCAATTCCATCTCAGGTGCTCCAATCCCCTTCATCCGGTCAGGTTCCTGCTCCTTCAGGTATTGTGGCTTTCGAAACTTCCTCTGATTCTTCACCAGTAAGCCTAAACACTTCCTTTCGTGAATTAATTCAGATACCTAAAAAGGAACCAAAAGAAGGCCAAAATGTCAGAAAGAGGAAAGTTCAACATTTTTTTCTGGTGACAGGAACGCCACACAAAATTGTACTAGAAGTGGAGAGAAACGAAGAAAGAAAGGAGAAGCAGAAACAAGAGCGGCTGCTAAAATCAAAGAAAAAGTCGAATTTTAAAACAAAACACACCGCCATAGGGACTATTGTGAAGAAACAGAAAGAATCTAAGAAGGTAAAGGTTACCAAAGCAGCCGTTATTGATGATGATGATGATGATGATGATGATGACGATGATGATGAAGCTGAATGCCTTTACTGCAGTGAACTCTATTCAAACAGTGCTGAAGAATGGGTTTGTTGCCAGTCGTGTGGAAAATGGGCCCACAAGAACTGTAGTAACTTAAATGAAGTGCAAAAGCCTTTTTTTTTGTGAATTTTGTGCATCCATCTAGTAAAGACATTTCAAAGCAATGTAGTTAAACATGATTATTGATAATTTACATATGTTTTTAATATTTATTTACATTTATATAAGTAATTCCGTTCCTATTCAGTACACTATATGCGCTTATATTACCCAGATGTATCGAGTAATATGAACATGTAGATGCTCATCTTACCCAGATGTGCCGGGTAATATGAGCATCTCAGGCTATTATGAGCACCCATTTTTTTGGTCGAACTGTAAGACTAAATTGTTGAAAGTACACCAAAACATGCCCATTAGATGTTAAACAATAGCCACAAACAATTAATCAATATTTTGTCTATTTTGCTTTTAGGCATTTCAGATTTTCCTTAAGGTGTTCATAATGCCCTGACGTACCCATAAAAGCGGAGTTATCAGTCCCTGTCTCCCTGTGTGCACTTTTCTCATGACATCCTTACAAGTGAGCAGTGAACGTGAATCACTTCTTTTCATGCCGTACGCCTGTAGCAGATTCTATTCTCAATTGCATATTTTGCGAAGTGATGCTCTGGCGACGAACCACTACTGTTGCCCACTTCTTCTTCGAAACGTATGAATTCTAATCTATTGACTGGTTCTTCTGGTCGTCTTCACTATAGACGTGACCATCTCTCCGATGCCATTGCAAGGTCGTTTAATTGGACACGTACTATGTATGTACAAGCGGCTCCAAATGTTTTCCATTCCACCTGAAGGGGTAAGCGGGGTGTCTTATCGAGGGGTTATGCCAGGTGCCTTAACTCATACCTGCTCTACGAGATTAGGGAAGTAATAGTGCTAAAGAAAATATCAACCCAACACATTTCCCTTAGACTTGACTTTAATAAAGTAATAACTGTGAAAAGAAAGAAGCAATAACGTTACAGCACAGCGACATAAGCAGTATACAAACTAATTTTTAGGAATTAGAAGCATCATATTATTGTATCGTATAATAAGCAAGTGTTAAAACAAAATGGTTTGGTTTTGAGCATTCACTACTTTCTCTACCCATTATCAACTAACATTGCTCTTTATTTATCAAAATGTCCTTATGAAGTATGGTTTTTCTGTGCAGTTTACCTTAATCGTGACAACAATTTAGGATTAGGCCAGAAGTTATTTCAAGTTACAGTCTAAGTCACAGTTTTCCCTTTTTGGTTGCATGGAAGTTGCCGTAATGACAAACAGCCGTTTATCTATACCACAACTCTTCCTTTTATTGTCTCTACTACTTACCTATAATAAGCAGGGAAAATATTGTATTCCATCCAAAAATTCAATAACGAGGTTCACTGAAATACACGTTTTAAGACCCTCTGTATCCGAAGAAAGCATTTTTAATTTCTGTACTATATAGCTACAGGATGTAAAGAAAGTATTGTATTCCGCACCAAAATTTAATAAGGAAATTCACCGGAAATACACGTTTTGAAACTCCCTGAAACCAAAGAAAGCGTTTTTACTTTGTCTACTACGTAGTTACAATATGTAAAGCAAGTATTGTATTCCGCCCCAAAATTGAATACTGAGATTCTCCGGAAATACACGTTTTGAGATTCCCTGAAACTAAAGGCGTTTTTATTTTCCCTACTACGTAGCTACAGGTAGAGAAAGTGTTGTATTCCGTCTAAAAATTCAATAAAGAGATTCACCGGAAAAACAAGTTTTCAGACTTCCTGAAAATAAAGAAAGCGTTTTTACTTTTTCTACTACGTAGTTACAGTAAGGAGAGCAAGTATTGCATTCCACCCAAAAATTGAATAATGAGATTCAACGAAAATACACGCTTTGAGACCCATCCAAAGTAAGCATTTTTACTTTCTTTACTATGCAGCTACAGTAGGTAGAGAAAGTATGGTGTTCCTCCCAATAGTTGAATAACGAGATTCACCGGGAATATACATTTTTAGACTCTCTGAAACCAAAGAAGGCTTTTTTACCTTCTCTACTACGTAGCTACAGGACGTAGAGAAAGTATTGCATTCCACCAAAAAATTCAATGAAGCGATTCACCTAAAATACGCGTTTTGAGATACCTTGAAACCAAAGAAAGCATTTTTGCTCTCTCTACTACGTAGCTACAGGAGGTAGGGAAAATATTGTATTCCACCCAAAAGTTGAATAACGAAATTCACCGGAAATACACGTTTTGAGAAGTCTGAATCCAAAATAGGCATTGAATTTTTCAGTCATCTGATTCTACCTTTCCAACCCTTTCCAACACACGGCTTGTGTGAAAGAACAATTAATTACAACCAAACTTAGTGTTTAAGTTCAACTTCTTTCAAGGATGCGACACGAAGATTTTAAAGAGAATTCTCCACTCCAAATTGCCTTTAGCATTGGAACTTTTCCATTCTTTCAAAAATTGCTCCAAAGATTTTGATTAAAATACATATGTTTAAGCTATTTTCATGATAAATAAAATGTATATCTTTAATTTTCTAGGAATAGTCTGTAAATTCATCTTTACTGTGAATGACTTTTGATAATTAGTTAATCGTAAGAGAGAGACAAAATCTTACTGCACAACTGTAAATCTTGTTAAAGCACAAAATTTATACCAAATAACATTTTTATATTTTACCTATTCTGAAATATTCTTTGTTATTAGTTTGCATTTTCAAATACCTTACACTTCTCTCAACTGCAAATAGCTATTGTTTTTGTTTCTTTCATTCTTTCCCGTGTTCATACAAAGAGAACAGAATTTCGAAACTATCACGTCTGTGACTCGCATTCGGGAGGTCGTGGTTTCGATTCCTGTGGCCAACCTCCTGACCCATGATTTTTCGCGGGTTTTGCCCGGGTCGCCAGGCGAATGCTAGGAAGGATTCTCACATCCCCGAATTTCCTGTACCTCCATTTCATCTCCATTCTCATTTCCCTTCATCTTTCATCCGTTGGTCTCTTTCAGGGTTGTGTCGGCGATGGTGTTTCGGTGCAGTGTGGCAGCGGGAAAGGCTGGTATTTGTGACTGTCTCCGTCCCTCGGCTTTCGACTGGCTGCTGGGTGTATCCTAACCTCCTTGAGGGGCGTTGCACCACCTCTGTGCGGAGTGAGTTCCCGGTCTGCTTGTCCGTCTCTATCTGAAAACTTAGGGACTCTGCCATTCCTATGCTACCACTCCTGGTTCCGGTCGCCCGGTGTCTCCTCTCGCCTCATCCTTCCTCCCTTCCTTCCGCCCTTGTGGGCATAGGCACAATATCCACTATGTGGATCAGTGCCGAGTCCTCTCCGTAGCCAACCAATCCAAAGCTATCGCATAACGATCAGCTTTGAGGGATTTGGCTATCGCTTTAGCCGCAGTATGTTCAGGTTATACCTAGAACGAATTGTGAAAATAAGTGATAAAGGTTTATCGGTATTAACATGATATAGGTGCAAAATAAGCTTTGTAAGAATAGTTTGTAGAAGAGTGAGTAGGGAATGTCATGTAAATGCAACGCATATTTTCTAGCAAAAGCCCTTATGCCTGTGTGTCAATGAACAACATAACTCCAAACTGAAAAGTCGGTTTAATACCAAACTTGATATTTAAGTTCAATGCCTTTCAAAGACGTGACACAAAGATTTTCAAGATAATCTCCCCCACCCCGAACAACCCCTTTACGTGGAAAAAATTTCAAAATTTGTTATTTCCTCAAACATGGCTAATGATTTTAATTAAAATACTCTCCAATTAAGATATTCTCATGACAAACTAAATATATATTTTGAATTTTCTGAGAAGAGCCTCTCAAGTCTTCTTCATTCTGAATGACTTTTGTATAACTGGTAAACTGTAAAAGATGGACAAAGTTTTGCTACACAAGAAAAGCACGCAGTTTGTCATACATATATTTTATGAGATTAACTATTTCCGAGATATTTTTTATTATTGGTTGAATACTTTTTGAAACTGAGAAGTCACTATTCGTTTTGTTTTTGTCGCGGTCATAAACAGCATGGAATTTCAAAGCATCGCGTAGTGACATGCTTTTTGAAAATGTGACTGTCGCTTTATCTACGTATACAACGAAATGTAGTGAACTTTTTCTTGGTATTTAATTAAAGTCCTTTAACCAGGTAGGCCATTACGGACGGTGAATGAACGAAATGATTAAAATGATGTTCAAATGGGCCCGAGGTTCCTACAGCTTCATCTTCTTAGGAAACAGAGCAAACACTGATTCGAAATCGGGACCTCCTGAACGTGAGGCAGACCCCTTCACCACAGAGATGGGCTAAATGTGAATTGGAAGTTAATTGTACTATAAGAAGTAGACAGAAAAATAAGATTTAGTAAAAAGAATTTGTAGAATGGCGAAAAGAGAAAGCTATGTGAATGCAACACGTTAGATTTTTCTCGTGGTAATGTAAAGAGCGTGGTGTTTGAAAGCTACAACATAAAAATCTGACTATCGTCTTAGCTACTGCATTCTTGTTTGTAATGACAATTCATCTCAATTAACAAGAAGATTCTTTCACTCAAACCGTGTGTAGAAGAAGGTTAGAAAATAGAATCAGATTTGAACTACAGATCTGATTTCTGTCCAGTTGGCGCAATGGTAGCACGTGCGACTCGCATTCGGGAATCCCTAGTTCGCTTCCCGGCGACTGCCCACTCTGACCCACGGTTTTTTTTCGGGAGTTTTCCCGGGTCGTTAGGCGAATGCTGATGTGGTTTCTCTCAGCCCCGAATATCATTCCATTCCTCATTTCATTCATCCTTAACCCATTTAGGTCTGCTTCAGGGTTGGAGGTGTCGGCGATGGTGTTCCGTGCGGCGTGGCAGGAAAAAAGGATCATTTCTGTGGAACCTTATCCGTCTCTCGGTCTTCGGTTGGTTGCAGGGGTATATGGACCACCTCTTGGGGGGCGTTGGAACGTCTGTGTGAGGTGGGGTACCCGGTTTTCCTGCCCGACGGGGCGTCTCAATCTGGAAACTTGTCATTGCTGGCGTTACTCCTGGTTCCGGCCGTCCGGTGTCTCTCACTTCGTCCCTCTCTCCTTCCTTCCCTCCCTCTCGGAGGCGCCCCCTCGAGGGGCACAAGCACAATATCATCATTCACTGGATCGTGGTCGACTACCCTCCCTTATACATCCCATTCCATTCCAGGCCAGAAAAGAGAAGAATTTTAAGAATTCAGAACGTGAATCATAATACAACGTATCCAAGTTTATTTTCTTTCTTCAGATTTGTAATTTCAAAGCAAGTTTACTTTTTAAAACAATTTACTTTTCAATTAAAGCACATCAACCGTCCTGTATTATCACTTTCGGTTCACTATTTTGAAAATTTAGCTTATATGTTATTCAAACCGAATAAAACAGCTATAATAGAAACTATATTTTTCGCTAAGCGTTGTTTCCCCGTATCTATTAACATTTTCTCCTTTTAGATACAATAACTGTTTTTACTGTATGTCCACTATACTGTTGACACGGTTGTTCTTCTTTTGTCTTGTAGTGTGCGAAGGGGGAACTATGTTTCAAATAAAACAGTCTATATTAGTTTTTCAGTAACAAACGCAACATATATCTCATTTTGAAGAAAATTGAACGTTGCACCTAACTGTGGTCAAACTGCTTCAACAGTTTACATTAATATTAACTTGCTTCCTAATTTTTAAAACGTTACTTGAATATTATCAGAACTGAATATAGCAACTGTATGGAACTACACACTTAGTGCTAAAGGTTGTGATTAATTTCTATAAAAATTATAAAGAAAAATACAAACTTATATTCAAGTTAATAAGTACCCTCTGTTTCGAAGTGCGCGTAGAACAGTCTATTGTTGGTAATTATGAAATTATTATTATTAGCAACAAACGCTAAAATCAAGATACGCATTATGTACACCTTTTTGCTCAAGAAAATTACTGAATAATGCATCTTAAACTTCTGTAGCACCCGCATAAACAGTGCAATATTTGGTTTTTAAACATATTATGTAAAGAAAATGTTAATTTATTTCGCTTGGATAGATCTAGTAAAGAAAAAGTATTTAGTTTCGTCTTCTTTTCTCTTACAGTCAGGTCGCTGAATTACACGAGCACACACAAAAGTAAATATGACCTTTGAGACGATACCGGTACTCAGTATCAGCTATAGCCAGGCATGACTAGTCCAGAGCACATTCCTTCCCCCTTCTTGCTCTACAACCTCTCGTCCACCGGAAAACATTTGGAGCCTTCTGTACCAAACTAATGTAACTTCGCTACAAATCTAACTTATGTCGTAATTATAGAGCGTTGACTTCTTGTAAAAATTCTATGCAATCTCGGCTGTAATGCCAGTAACCTTAAATCCATTATGGCGACATAATGTCGAGTATATAACCAGGTCTTGCCTTACATATAATAATGAAATCTGGCACTTAATTATTGTCTTTGCCAAGCATCTTCATTGTGACGAAACGACCTTTACCTTCCACTACGTGGACCGCACACAAAAGCCTATACTGCCTAGCAATTGTGAACTTGCACGAGCAATAGCTAGTTAGATCACCATTTTCAACTGACATGGGCAGACTCACAAAGCATGCTCTTTCTCTCTGTATGTCTCACGCGCGGCCTGACAGCTCAACTCGCTCTTCCCAGAGTTAGTGAATGTTAACATTTAATCTTTGCATTTTTTTAAGTCAAGTTATTTCAATATGAATCTAGACAAATGTTAAGAGAGATTGAGCTCTGGTTTCTTCAAGTTAAATTTTGCATTAGAGAAATATAAATAAAGAATTTGCAGGAAAGCAGGATAGCACAATGCTATAATCAATTTTAGTGCATAATGTGATGAATGCTAAAGTAATACATTTTCAGAAAGTAAATATTAAACGTAGTGTGTCAAACAAGTGTAAAGCAACAACCTAATGTTATAATATTAGTTACAAGAGGAAATAACACGGAAGAACAAGCTTGGCGAAGACAAATTTTGAACAGAGCAGACGCCACAATTGGTAATAGCAGCAAACAGCGTGAACTCAGGTTCGATTATACAATATGATACTATGGAAATCTTTGCAATACTTTTCTTAAAATTATGCGTAATAGTACAGGCCGCCATGTGTTATAAGACTTTTGGAAAACTTTGCCGAAAACATAGAAACATAACGAGAATCCCGCAGAACCACAGCTAGCACGTACGAAGGGGAATGGAATTTTAACTTTGGCAACACAAACGAACCACGTAACAGGTGTAGGACAGGTCTAGGTAAGATTACAGACGTAAGAGGGACGCTCTCCACATTTAAGCCAACACAACGCATGAAAGGGGAATTTCCGATAGAAACAAATAGAGAACGAACACACGTGAACAGTCCAGGAATCATGTAATAAGTAACACGCCACACGTGGTGTAGCCCGTATTAAAATATTTATAAACCGCAGTGATACATATCCAGATCGATTCGAAGTTATTCTCAGATTGCAAGGTGTGGGCTGACATCGAGAGCGACAGGAAGCGAAGTAGGGGTATATTGTGCGAGCCAGATCACTTAATATGCAGGAATGTGCAATTAATATGCTCATTAGACCTCCCCCTCCATCTGCCACGCCCCCTGGTGCCTTTTTGGTTGTAGCTAAGGTCATAAATTTTGTGAAGTATAATGGAAAGGTTGACAGGTAGGCGATTAAGGTTGTCCATTACCTGTCAACGAGGGTAGATGCCAGGTTGAGAGCCTTCAAGGAGGAAAATGGGTTTATATGGGAGAGCTAGGGAATACGACAAGCGATGCTAGGCTAGACGTGGGGGTGTTGAATGATGGAAGTGCGTTTATATGGAAGAGAAATGGAGAGGAGTTAGGCTAGACAGAGGTTGAGGAGTAGAGTATACGTTTATATGTATGAGATGTATTGGGGAAGGAGTGGTTTTAGGCTAGACAGAGGTTGACGAGTAGAATATGGTTTATATGAGAGGTATAGGAAAACGAGGAGAGGTGTTAGGCTAGAAAGAGGTCGAGGAGTAGAGTATGGTTTATATGAGATGTATAGGAAAACGAGAATAGGTATTAGGCTAGGAGAGTTTGAGTATGTGTTTATAAGGAGAGACGAGAAAACGGAGAGATCCTATGCTAGGATAGACAGGTGTTAAAGGTAGAATGTGTTTTATATAGGTTAGATAGGAAACCAAGGAGAGATATTCAGCTAGATAGGGAGCAGGAGGGGAATGCGCCTTATGGGAGGTAGGGGATACGGGGAGAGATGCTAGACTAGACAGAGGTTGAGATTAGAGTATGCTTTTGTAAGTGCGATAGGTATAGGAAAACGAGGAGAGCTGATAGTCTAGACAGATACTGAAGGAGTAGGAATATGGGCTCTCCGATAGGGAATAAGAGGTGAGGTGCTAGACTTTGAAAGCGACTTTAGACGAGAACTTCATGGAAAGCTGTTTGCTGTCAATGCTAAAACACTAATTCTAGACAGCTCCAGCACGTAACCCACTCATGCTAAAAAGGTAACCCGCTCACTCAAAAAGGTAAATTGCTCACGCAAAAAGGTAACCCCCTCCGGCTAAAAAGGTAACCCGCTCACGCAAAAAGGTAACCCCCTCACGCTTAAACGGTAACCCACTCACGCAAAAAGGTAACCCACTCACGCAAAAACGTAACCCACACACGCTAAAAAGGTAACACTCACGCTAAAAAGGTAACCCACTCACGCTGAAAAGGTGACCCACTCACGTAAAAAGATGACCCACTCAGCCAAAAAGGTGACCCACTCACGCAAAAAGTTGACCCACTCACGCACGCAAAAAAGATGGCCCACTCGCGTACAAAGGTGACCCGCTCACGCAAAAAGGTAACCCATTCAAGCAAAAAGGTAACCCTCTCACGCAAAAATGTAACCCACTCACGCTAAAAAGGTCACCCACACACGCTAAAAAGGTAACCCACTCACACAAAAAGATAACCCACTCAGGCAAAAAGGTAACCCACTCACTCAAAAAACGTAACCCACTCACTCAAAAAACGTAACCCACTCACGCTAAAAAGGTGCCCACTCACGCCAAAAAGGTGACCCACTTACGCAAAAGGTGACCCACTCACGCAAAAAGGTGACCCACTCACGTAAGGTGACCTACACACGCAAAAAGGTGACTCACTTACGGAAACAGGTGACCCGCCTACGCAAAAAGCTCACCCCCTCGCGTAAAAAGGTGATCCACT
The DNA here is from genome assembly GCA_030765065.1 of Deroplatys truncata. Lineage (NCBI taxonomy): Eukaryota > Metazoa > Arthropoda > Insecta > Mantodea > Mantidae > Deroplatys > Deroplatys truncata. The sequence continues at coordinate 28,408,953 of CM060980.1, forward strand.
CACGCAAACAGGTGACCCGCTCACGCAAAAAGGTGACCCCCTCATGTAAAAAGGTGACCCCCTCACGTAAAAAGGTGACCCACTCACGTAAAAAGGTGATCCGCTCACGCAAAAGGTGACCCACTCACGCAAAAAGGTGACCCGCTCGCGCAAAAAGGTAACCTGCTCAAGCAAAAATGTAACCCACTCACGCATAAAGGTAATCCCATCACGCTAAAAAGGTAACTCACTCAGGCAAAAATGTAACTCAACCACTCAAAAAGGTAACCCACATCCTGGTATTTGAGTTTGGTATCTTCCAAGGATGCGATATGAAGATTTTCAAGAAAATGCTCCCATTTCAGACATTTTTTAAAGTTTTCGATTTTCTCAAAAATGGCTCTAACGATTTTGATTAAAATATCATAAGTTTAAGATATTTTCATGACAAATGAAATGTATATCTCGAATTTTCTGGGAATGTCTCCAAAAGTATTCTTCATTGCGAACAACTTTTGCATAACTGGTAAACCATAAGAGATAGACAAACTTTAACAAAACAAAAAAATGTAGATTGCATTAAAATACACAATTTATGTCATATATATTTTTTTTTTGTTGAGTGAACCATTTTCGAGATATTGCTTGTTATTCCCTTGAATTTTCCAATACTTATACTTTTTCTCAAATGGAAATTCGTTATTCATTTTTTTTGTCCTGGTAATGCAGAGAGAATGGAATATTCCACATAGCAACCAGCTCTTAAAATATTTGACTATAGCTTAAAGCCTACCAATTCCCCTTGCATCTACAAGAAAATTAACAATAAGATTAACATCTCAATATCTCGATTAACATGAAGCATATGGAGAATAAGCATTTGTCAAAATAGTTTGTACAAAAGTAGAAAAAGTCATGTGAGTGAACACATCAGATTTTTTCTCATAGTTATGCAAATAGCATGGAATTTCACAGCCATCGCACTGCTATCTACTTTCAAAAAGTTTGGCTACTGCTTTAGCCTAGTATATGCTCCTTATACCTAAACCAAAATGTGTAAATTTGATGAATGTTTATCTAGGTTAACAAGAAGTAAACAGAAGAATAAGTTTCTATAGGAGTGGTTTAGTGAAGACTGAGTAGAGAAAGTTATGTGAATGCAACTTGTGAGTTTTTTCTTATGAATTTCATCCTATTACACAATCCAGGCAAGTAGAGTCTTGCAGATAATAGCATCACTGATGGATATGACCTCAATAGTAGAGTAAACAACTGAATCAGACAATACAGTCTTTTACCTGCATTGCACTTGTGTCACTCTGGATTTCACATTCTCTCCATGGATTCACTTGCCTTGATGGATAACTCTTCCTATCTGAATGCATCGCAGGGGGTTTTACTACTAAGGTGTTTCTTTCTTCCAATGTTTTGACTGTATCCGACTATCCCAGACTGTCAAGGTGGTTATCTAAATTACATAGTATAATTTTTTTGTTCGAATGCTATTAGCCTCCCTGACAGCTGTTTATAGCTGGAGAGTGAAGTGTAATTCCTGCATTAATTTCAGTCCATCCATGCTTATTTTTGTCTGTCTCCATGATGACACTACAGTTACCATTTTATTCCTTTCTGTGAACAAAGTTGTGTATAGTTTGTAGAGGAACAATTGTTAAATTTGAATACATAAAGCAAACTTATTGGCATAATAAAAGTATTTGGACCTTTGGAGCTGCTTTTACTTTCTCTACTATGTATAGTAAGTAGGGGAAGTATTGTATTCCAGCCAAAAATTCGATACCGAGATATCACCGGAAATACCAAACTTGGTATTTAGGTTCAGTATCTTCCAGAGATGCGACACGAAGGTTTTCAAGAAAATCCCCCCACTCCAGACTACCCTTTACATGAAACATTTTTTCGAAAATTTTAATTTTCTCAAAAATGGCTCTAACGATTTTGATTAAAATATCATATGTTTAAGATATTTTCATGACAAATGAAATGTATATCACGAATTTTCTGGGAATGTCTCCAAGAGTGTTCATTGTGAATGACTTTTGCATAACTGGTAAACCATAAGAGATAGACAAAACTTTACTGTACAAAAAATTTAGAATTTATTTTGTATACATTTTTTTGTAGAGTAAACCATTTTCGAGATGTTGCTTGTTATTCCTTTAAATTTTCCAATACTTATACTTTTTCTCAAATTTGTTATTCATTTTTTTTATGTCCTGGACATGCAAAGAGATTGGAATGTGCCACATAGCAACCAATGCTTAAAAGATTTGACTATCGCTTATAACCTACCATATTCCCCTTGCATCTACAAGAAAATTAGCAATAAGATTGACATCTCGATTAACATGAAGCATATGGAGAATAAACGTTTGTAAAATTAGTTTGTGCAAGAGTAGTGAAAGTCATGTGAGTGTAGCACATCAGATTTTTTCTGAAGCCATAATATATAATTAGAAGTGGGTGTATAAATGACAGTATCAGAGAACAATTTGACCATTGTATGAATTAAGGGAAGAGATAATGTAATTAAAAGCAAGGTAAAATTTCTAGCATTAATAATAAAATGCTGTTAAATAAAATGAAAATTTATTGTTTCTCCAAAATATTTCATTTTGGAAACCAATTACAAACACAAAAGCACATCTTTGTACAGTTTATGATATGATTTTCTCTCTCACCATTTCTCATACGCTCATGCACGCACGCACACACACACATACACACAAACAACACAGCTGCAATATTACAACATATCCAACACAATTTTTTATTGACTGTACAACAGTGTCACAGGCATTAAAATTTTCTGCTTTTTCATTGGAAAAGTTTACACACTTACATGTGACAATATTAAAAAAAGTATATCTCAGACTTACAGAATAAAACGTCTGTTTTCCCAGACTTTTCTCTATTTATCAAAAGAAAATGTTGCTTCATATGATCTGTTTACACATAACATTACATTGTTAAGCTCCCTGAAAAACCCAAGCAGTACACTGCAATTATGCAATGCATAATAAATAGAAAAAAAAGAAAGAAAGAAAAAAAGACAGAGATCCATATTGTGCCTTACAGCATTAAAGTTTTGTCAAGCTGTCTTATTAGGTACTCTTAATAAGGTATGCACTGCCTCTCTATTACAAAAATAATATACAATATTTCAGATTTTTCTGTGCAGCACATGTGTTTTTCCCTCTATAATTGTTTTTGTGTGCATTGAGCAATAGCACAAGAAGTTTACGTAGAGATATACAGCCTCTTGTTATTTCTTTTCAACATTCATAAATGCAATCAAGCTTTTGTTAAAAAATGAAGGTGGTACAGAAACACCTGCAGTTCTCTCTTTTTCTCTATTTTGTAATAGCAGCTAGCTCAAATGGGTATAAAGGCAAAATGGATATGAGTGTACTAAGTATAGCAAAGTAGAAATATGATAATAAATTTGAGGTATATCTTTCTCTACATGTCATTTGTTTTCAAAGCTGTTCTACAAATTATTTACACAAAAGCTTATCTTTCTATCTGCTTTCTGTTAAATCATGATAAATACTTGTAAGAAATGGTTTCAATTGAGCAGCACTGTTGTAATACCCATTTTGTTACATGCAGAAAATGTAAACAATGTCAAATTTACTGTTGAATCAACTTGAGCTCCTGATAAAGAAAGGTATGGGTGTTCCACATTCAAAAGTGTACTACTTAAAATGCAGGAAATTTATCAACAACAAACATTTTTGAAAGAGCTAATGCCCCAAAACATATGCTTGGATATAAACTGCATACTTTCTTGGGATTCATATTTTTCCTGTAAGCTTTTGTTTACAATCTTTAAATTTCAAGTTATTGAAAATTCAAGTAATACAATTTTATTACTCATGCCAATAACTTTAACATATATTTTGAGCCACTTGAAAATAAAAAAATACAAAAGAATAATAAAAAAAAAGAGAGAGAACCTTTTACCCTAGAAAAGTGTCATTGGGGAGTGGGTTAGAACATACATGTGTATTTTGGACGAACAGACAGACAGACAAGAGATCCCCCACACACCCAACCCATATGGATGGGGTGAAGTATTGTGGACCAACTGTTCTGTCTCCTCTGCATAAGTTACTAGATGTGACAAAAATTTTGGTTGACATTTTCTCTTAATACATGTATACCTAGTTGCATTGCTGTTGCTGGCAAATATTTTCGATTAACACGTCACATTTTTGTTTGCCCGAGAGAGGTTTCAACAAATAACGATCAATCCTGCTTCTTCCTAACATAAAAACATATCTACATTTTAAATATGACCTTCGGCTCCGGTGTACTTAATAGTTTTAGCTTCAGAATCATTTAGTGATTCTTCAGGACTCTTCCCCGCAATATAAAGCAAAGCATTTTCTTAGGACTATGACATCTAGGTAGTCTGTATTTTAGGTATCAATTACTTTGAAAGTTTCTTGTCACTTTTCTGTCTTTCTGAAAAAGAACTAGGATGGGTGAAGGTATTTTAAGTTTTAAACATGTGGTTTATTATTTGAAGGATAATTTTGATAATGTTTTATAAAAACAGAAAGGAGTTGAAAGTTCTATTGTGCGAATTAGCTTGCTAGAACATGATGTATTCAATTGTATTAATATACAACTTTAGAGGTCACATGAGACATATTACCTTGGCCAGTCAAAGACTGGCACTAAACATGAGGAGTGGGGTAAAGAGGGCATTTGCAGCAGTATCCTGAGCAGTGCAACCACATATTTTTCCGCTTGGCAGAATAGAGTAGCCATACAACGAAATTTCCATCTCATTAATTATGTTTAAATGTACATAAGCCCAATAACTAAAATCATGTAAAAACAATGTTTAGGTAGACACTGCCTACCCTGTCTCCCCTGATGCAATGCCATTTATCTAGATTATTGTTCATATTTAGTGCTCCAACAGGAAATATTTTGGACGTGCTTTACTATCCTAGTAGAACAAAGGAATTTATATTCAATACTGTGATATAGCAAAACATTCCATAAATCTGAAAAAAAAAAATTAAAGCAATTATTAATGAGAGAGAGAGAACTTCATGTGTGGATTTCTTTAAAAGTACTAAATTTTGATCAAAATTATTTTGCTGCATAAAAAGCACATTTCCCTGAAAATAATCTGAGAGGCTATCTTAAGAATTGGAAATGTTCTGCAAAGTTAACATGCACTTTGTAGATAAAGGTAAACACCAACACCTTCAGTTGCGTTTTGCGTTGGTAACATAAAATTTCTCCACCAATAGTACTTTACAATCCATAAAAATTGTACAATATTCATTTATATAATTAACATTATTTTAAAATTTTATACATTATATTCTAAACATTATTAAATCGTTACGTTTTGGTTCGTTCACATTTGGTCAGTCTAAAATAAAAGGGATTAACTATCACAAAGTTACTAAACATACTACCTTGGAAGCTTAATTCAACTAAAGGGTCTTTCAACAAGAGTGTCCTATTTTTAACATGTGATAGCTGTCGTTGTTATTGAGTTACAGCAGTCGTCGTTTTCATGTGGTTACAGTTGTTATTGACAAATAGCCATGGAACGTTACAGCATACAGCAATGCGTAGAAATTGTGAAAATTTATTATCAAAATGGATCACCTGTTCGCCAAACCTTCCGTGTATTGCGTGAAGTTTATGGTGCGCATAATCGTCCCTGCGAGAGGACCATTCGGCGTTTGATCGATAAATTTGAAAGAAGTAGTTCTGTCAGCGATCAAAGAACGCCTGCACGTAATTGACGTAAGTGCTCCAATGAAAACATAGGCGCCATTCGTGAGAGTGTATGCGAAAACGGAAACAAATCAATTGCTCATCGAGCGCAAGAATTGGGGCTTTCGCCGACCACAACTTGGCAAATTCTGCATCTGGACTTGAAGTTTCACAATTACAAAATGGTGTTAACTCAAGAACTAAAGCCCAATGACAATAGGTTGCGCCGTGTATTCGCTGACTGGGCTATGGCGCAATTGGAAGCTGACCCGATTTTTGTTCAAACATCATCTTCAGTGACGAAGCCCACTTTTGGATGGATGGTTGTGTTAACAAACAAAATTGCCGCTATTGGAGCAATCACAATCCAATGCAGATTCAAGAACGACCACTTCATCCCCAAAAGGTTACTGTGTGGTGTGGATTTTGGTATGGTGGAATCATTGGTCCATATTTTTTCCAAGATGAAGATGGAGAAGCTCTAACTGTCAATGGAGAAAGATGCCGGGCTCTTATAAGGGGCTATTTTGCCTCAATTGGATGGTATGGATCTCAGAAGCATCTGTTTCCAGCAAGATGGTGCCACATGTCATACTGCTCTCGAAACAATTGATCTTTTGAAGGAGAAGTTCAGAGGTTTCATCATTTCCTGTGGTGGTGATGTTAACTGGTGTCCGAGGTCATATGATTAAATCCGTTGGATTACTTCTTGTGGGGTTATGTTAAATCTCGAGTTTATGTCAACAAGCCAGAAACAGTAAATGATCTTATGAATAACATCATGCCTGTTATTCATGAAGTTGGACCTAATTTACGTACTTCTGTCATTGAAAATTGGGTCAACCGTATATGCGCAACCCAACGAAGTCACGTAATGACATTAATTATGTTCCAAAATTAGAAAAGAAATAAACCTCTATCATTTATAGAACATGTTTTATTTAAGTTCAAAGATAGGACATTCTTGTTGAAAGACCCTATATAAACATATTAAAAATTTAAATAAATACAGCTGCAATTAAAAACTCTACTTTAAAATTAAATATAAAAATGTCTTTAGTTTGAATTACTATGATGGCAAGAGCCAAAAAGATTAAAACATGTTACAGTCACGGTGCTATACTGATTGAGTAATGATCCAGTTATGTTGATATGAGATTATAGTTTAAATTGTCCTCTTATAAATAATACAAACAAGCAAGCTGTTCTTCAGTTTTCTATAGAGCTACAAACAAAACATTATATATATTGCTTTATAATTTACTCTTAAATTTGATTGAATAATAGTGTGATGAGCTGATGCCTATACCATAGATATACATTTTGTGAATACAGGAAGAAAGATGGGGCAAACAAAAATTCCGCCATTATGCAGATACATCAATGCTAATGGATAATACCATTTCTGAAATACAGATATTTGTTTATGTACTGAGGATTATGTATACAAAATATTACAAATTAGAAATGAAGCTTCCTTAAAATTTTTAATGTCCACATTGATTGCAATTCTGCCAGTGACCCAAATTTTTACCATATTTTCCAAATATGACTGAATTCTATGTATTACGGCACCATTTGTTGTGCATTTTCCAACGAGATTCCAGCAGCAGCAAAGGATTCAGGGATGACATTTAAATGAGCAATAAAAAGCTCTCTGCAAATGCAATGAACAAGTGTACTACTTATAATGCCAGCTGCCTAGTAATCTATTAATACTATCATTTGGTGTCCTCTTATTAATTTTTTTTATTTGGAAGAAAGAAAGGCAATATACGCGGGTGCACTGGTAAAGTGCAAACATGCTGGCATATATTTTGTGACAGTATATCTAAAGTTCACTGCAATTTGATAAGATGGCATAGTAATATCATTTTGGAGGGGAAGAAAAAGAAAGAAGAGAGAGAAAACAAAGGAGGTGAGTTGAAACATTTAGCTGGCACAACTCGAACACACTACCATAATATTTTAAAGATAAATATTTTTTTCCAAGCACACCGTGACCATATACAATATAAAATTAAGGCTTAATTTTTAAGTCCTGTATCACTTAAATATCTTTAAAAACATTAATTTGGTTTATTTGAAAGTTTGTATGACGAGGTAAATCCATACTAGGTGTTAAAGAGACATCAGTTTAATATCATTTTCAGTTTTAGTGGAAGTTAACCTAAAATTACAGCTGTCAAGGACATGTGATTTACTCCGTTTCTTATAGTGCATAATGAGACTCGCTTGTTTCTTCAAGCCCAACTCATTTGAAAAGCAGCTATAAATATACCAAACTATAGTTGAGCTTCTGCTTCATATGCCCTCTTGTGGGAAATGTGCATTTACTCATTCGAGAGTTCACATCATAGCCTTATTGTCAGGTGTATTGCTTCAGTGTGTTAGAGCAAATGAAGGAATATAATATGCCATGTTACTGCATTTTCGTCTCTGTTTCTAACTACAGTTAGCGATACACAAATTGAATTTTATCACGTTCTATTCTGTCATTACACCTAAGCAAAACATATATTAAAATACATTCCAAAATAAATGTTACGCAAGTTTTATATACAGTTTCATTCAGAATTTCTGTGATAGGAAAAAAAGAAAGAAAGAAAAAAAAAAAAAAAACCTCAAGAGTCATATGTATAAACATTTAGTTAAACTACTAATTATATATAATACAATAAATTATTATTATACTTTAAACTGCATAAATTACACAACTGTCATTAAAGTAAATTATGCTACTACCAACCTTTAACACAAATTAATGTTAACTCAAAAATTGTTTTTTTCACTTTAACGCTATGCACAACGGTTGTACTTAAAATTGAATTTTGTTTTAATGAGATGCAAATTAACACATGAGAATAAACTCAGTAATGATAAAAGTCTGTAATGGAAAACTAACAATACTTGGGAGCACCTTAATACTTAGTATGATATCTCAAATAATATAAAAGCAAAACCAAAGAAGAGTTTCTTAAAAGTAAATTTAAGAATACTTATTATTATTATTATTATTTTTGTTCTTTTCTCTACAATAATCCTGAGGTGCATCTATACATCGCTTCTTCCGGTTTTAAGTTCTAACTGATAAACTCTTTCATTTAATTTCAAGAAACCATTTCACTTGTTCTCTTGCCTCCATACTGGAATATCACATGAACTCAGGATGCGCATAAAGGCACCATGCATCAGCACCACCATTGAAGCAAACAGTTTGAGCCTTCCCATTGAATCTGATCACACTGGGCTTTTGAGTAGGAAATGATAGACATACTTGTTCAGTACACCAAACGAAATGGACTGAGAGTGGGACAATGTTCAAGTTCTGGTATACCCAACTCGCCTGTATTGAATGGTGCACATTAATGACCAAAACTTGTTTGATGGGCAGCTCTAACCCAAATATATCTTTATAAATGGAACCTTTTTATATATATAAAAAAATTTTACAAATTAGAGGGTGCTCTTAAACAGGTTTTCTTAAATATCGGATTTGTCAACAAACTAGCTTCACATAATATCTTCAAAGCTATGATTTCAAAACTTGTGTTTGGAATAAGTGTGTTGGGGTCAATTTCATAAACCTGATAAGTGTATGAAATTCACAATGTCATACTTTAATCCCCATTATTTGATTAGTCTGAATTTTCAAGTGGATGAAACTCCTATCTGCAAAGATATTCAGGTGATGCAAGACTTAAACAACACCATGTAAAAACAAAATATAAACAAAACACAACCAGTGATGCACTCCCATCTTTTCCACTCATGACATGCATACACACTCACATGTACACAAAAGGCCTGCCCGATGTTTTCCATATTATGAAACTGTACACGTATATGTATATATAAAGTCACAAGAGTATCGTCTTCTTCTTGATGTCTTCTTACATTCTTTTTGGTTTGCATTTCTAAAGCAAAGAACAAGCGCTCACTCAAGACATTAATGCTACACACATGCACAACGTCCATTCGCATACAGCTTTGAAAAGATGAAGCTATAAAAGTCTGTTTTTGCACTGCATTAAGCTTCAAAAGAACTGCTCAGTGATAATGATGCTTACACAATAGAAATAAACCGTTCCACTTTGTCCTTTATATATAGTATTTCAGTGTAGTTAGGCATCTTATACAGTGCTCTTTGTTGGGCTCTGCATATTAGAAACCATTTCTTCTGAATTCTTTAACATTACACAGTTGTTATAAATGGTTGGTTGGTTGTTTGCTTTGGTCAAATACAGATGTAGGAGAAAATTATTTCTATTCAACTTTTATATTTAGATCCTACCTAGTTCCCACCACCTAATATTACATAATATTGATGGGATTAACATGGTGATCAGGATGTATAGTAATCATGCCCATATCCACAGCATTCCAGTATGACCATATCATTTACCATATTCCATAATGTTTAGCATACCATCATCAAGCCTGAAAAACATAACCAAAACCTCTGCCTTTACAAAATACTACAAGCTCCAGGTCTTATATAGAGTATAGAGACATAGCCAGTGGCAGATCCAGAATTGTCTACAGAGAGGGGCTTTTGAAACTTGTTATATCACACAGCAAAGTGTGGTCAGTGATCCAAAAATCTATTCTCTATAATGAAATTTCCCAAATTTGTTATCATAATGTCTTAATCTGTGTGGATAGAAAAATGCTTAGAAGTAGTAATTGTTAATTATAATGTTTCATTTATTCATCACAAAATGCACTGACTAAATTAAAGAATATACACCATATTTTATTTAAGTTTTACAGGTTACATAGTATTAACAGTACAAGAGAAACATTTTACTAGTTGGGAATCTCCTCTTGTTTTTAATACTTATAAATAATACATTTTGCCACATCTATAATGTAATAAACTGCTATGGCTTCATCATTTAGCCCCTCCCTGGATCCACCTAATGGCAGGAGGGAGCTTATAGCCTTAATTCTATAAATGGGAACAATTGATGGCTTTTATCATCTACAAATTGTTCTTTGGGAATTTAGTTGTTTTAGAATGCATGAAGATGTGAATGTATGTTATTGAGCTGCTTAATGAGTTAGTGATATGTTTTATTCTGGGAAAACTGTTACATATTGCTAATCTGGACAGACCTGAAAGAATATAAAACAAAGCAACTTGCCTGCTTCCTAACCTGGTATAGGTTTAAAGCGCATATTTACTTTCTTGTGCATAGAATGAGAGCATATAAATTGTACAAGGTAACAGTTCAATTAATTTAGGCTTTCCTCTGATCCAAATTGAAAAGAATGTGTCACTACTTATGAGTGAGCTTTTGTTGTAAATGGGTCATCAGTTCTTAAGAAGCACTGAGGAAAAGACAGTGAGAGCATCTCAAGTGGAAGAGAGAGAAGGGGCAGGCTTGGTGTCATTTTATACTTTATGACATGGTGCAGGATAGAGGTATGTTTTATGGTCATGCTGGTATCATATTGAGAGAACTGTCTCTGAAATTGCTAACCTGTTTATTTCTTTCTGTTTGTGTTAAATTCTTGAATTTAGGGCTTTGTTAGAAAAGTAATTAAGACAGTGGTAGAGAAGCTGTTCTTTACATCAATATTACTGTTTTAACATAAAAAGGGAAATAAATTATTTATAAACAGTGTATAACAACAATTAGATATTGTATCCAGCACAGGCAACTAGCCAATTCAATTTTCTCACAATTATTTTTCTAGCAATTTGCATAACTTATTGCTAATGGAAAGAAAATGATTTAAGCATGTCACAATGTGGTATTATTGAATTATATTTCTCTTTCAAAAAATGAAAACATGCTGCTCGGGTTTGATTTTCATATCTTGGTAATGCATAAATTAACTAAACAATACACAACTGCAGGTATTTAATGGTCCAAGCACAGAGCTTGTAATTCTAAAGGCACCTGCCAGGTTTTACTATGCTCTAAAATATTCATTTCAGCTCATATATAATCCTCTAGGGTATTATCTTATTTTACCCACAGAAGATTTTCAAGAAAAAGTGTGTGGTGAAATCATGATACAAATTTGCTAGCAGGAAGTTTTGAATAAATCCGAACTTGTTTTACCAACTGCAAAACCTGAGAGCAGTATTAATAAAGAGTACCAATTTGGCCATTACTCATTCCAGATTGTATATACTTTATAACTATGAACGTATGTGCATTATTTCACATAGCAAAAGACAAACATGTTTTTAAAGAATTTTAAGCAAATTATACATGTTTGCACAAAGAAATGAGAGCTAAAATGACAAATCTGTAATATTTCTGTTGAAGAATTACTGATTTGACAATAAAGTGATTTGTTTTGTACTTATGTGTGAAAGGTTGCATGATTTCTATGGGATTTTATTTATGCTGTATTGCTCAAGCAGCAGTTGAAAAAAAAAAGAATGCTTGGATACATACTTCCCGAGTTTATTAAGGCAAAATTTAAAAACGAAAAATTAATATATCTAGAAGAAAACAAGGAAATGAAAGATAATGAAGAAAAGGAGACAGACTATATAAGATAAATAATATTAAGGTATTGATATAAAATTAATATTATTTGCAATGAATACTTTTTTCACATGTACTGAATATGCTTTCTTTCACTGAAAATGACATCAGTATATTATGAAGATTTTTCATTTAATTCTCCGGTAGAAATTTATAAAGAATTATAATTTCCAATTATTGCTCTTTCTAATGCTGACACACTATTTATATGTTGGATATCTTGGTCTCAACCCCTCCCTTGTTGTAAGGTGGTGGTAACCTCACAATGAGCTGAGCAGGACTACCACTATTAGTGTTTGGTTCTCCCTGTTGTGGTTGATGGTTCACTGACAGCTGTGTTGAACCTGTTTTATTGCTAGGTCCTGTGCTGCTCTTCTGGGAGCCACCACTGTAGCTGCCACCTCCACCGCCACCTCCTCCTCCACCACCACTACCCACAGTAGGTGCGAGACCCCAGTTGCCTGCTGTTACCTCTGGTGATCCTAAAATGAAAATATATTTTCTTTCATTTATTTTGTGCATTATTACTTAGGGTTGGCAATGCATAACACTAGGATGACTGAAAACTAATACGTGATTCTGGCTCAAGTTTTTATGCTGATTTCAGAACTGCTTTTAGTTTTTTTCTATCACGTACAGTGTTTTTCACAATTTCACTTCAAAATTATAGAGATATAAAGATATTGCTTCCACCACTGCACATAAAATTGGACTTGATGAAGCAATTTGTAAGGGCTCTACCACAGTATGAACCCTGCTTCAAGTACGTTTCTAAGAAATTTCCCTTCATTACACAAGACAAATTAAAAGGCTGGAACTTTTGTTGGTTCTCAAATAAAGAAATTGATGAAGAATGAAGATTTTGAGAAGACAATGAATGAAAGAGAAATTGAAGCATGGACCGCCTTCCGATCAGTTACTGAAAACTTCTTAGGCAATAACAAAGATCCTAATTACAAGACCATTGTCGAAACAATGTTGGTAAGTTTCAAGAAGATGGGTTGTAACTTGAGCGTAAAGGTGCATTTTCTGCATTCACATATCGATTACTTTCCAGAAAATCTGGGACATTATAGTGAAGAGCAGGGTGAACATTTTCACCAAGATATTAAGGAAATGGAGAGGAGGTACCAGGGGAGATGGAATGAAACTATGATGGCCGACTACTGTTGGATGTTGAGGAGGGACAGTTATCTTCAAGGATCTGCAAGGAAGTCCAAGAAGAGAAAGTTTGAAAAAAATTAAATGAAACAGTTTGGCTTCTTGTTTTCTTAAAATGTAGTCATGAAATAAATTAGGAGAGTTCTTGAGAGTATTCTTAAAATGTTTCTTGAATAAAAACTTACCTTGTGTGAAATGTATTTGAATATTTTTCTACGCTCATTAGTAAAATTGTCAAAACATTACTTCTTATTTTGTGTAAAAACCTGACATGATAGAAAAATATGGAAGTTATTTTTGGAATCAGCATAAAAACTTGATTCAATAACACCTACTTTTAAGAAATCATCTGACAAAAAGTTTGAAAATGCAGACTAGTGTAATTTATAGGTGGGTCAAGTGCAAAAGAATAAAACAGATTATATCTATAACATGAAAAGTAGCAGTACTTAACCATATTACTAATTTTTATTTTTATTTATTTATTTTGAACATAACGGACATAAACTCAATTACAATGCTCATTATAAAATTCAATTGCAATAATTAATATCTAGCTAATAGAGAAAAGACAAACAAAATTTATAGATGAAAATGAAGTTGTGAAGAGAAATAAAAGATGAGAAACAGAAACAGCAGAAAGAAAAAGGTGGCATGGTTGTTAATTATGCAATTTTTTTAAGTTCAATGTTTATCTTAATCTACTTATTAGTAATTATTAAGTATAGCATCTTTGAATTGAATTTCAGACATGCTGAAAATATCTACATCAAAATAATGAACTTGGTTATACACGGTGAGCCAAAAGATTCCAAACCGCCTGTGCAGTGTTATTCCTGTCTGCATCCTTGGCGCTCGCCATCTGCTGCTATCATAGAAAGGCGGGATGAAATCATACAACATTTTTAAAATTACTTTTAAAGGCTTTACTTACCAACATTATGAAAGGAAATGCTGAAACTGGCCACTGTCGTTGTCTATACATTTTTGGCACCTCTTTAGGAAACTATCTATCCATCACTCACCGTAGTTCACGTTGAGAAATTTCCTTGCGGATATTTTGTTTTAATTCTTCCAGGGTATGGGTTTGTCTTATACACTTTATGTTTTAAGTTACCCCAGAGGGGTATTTTATGAACAATATTACTGGTTTCCACTGGGCGTGTGGAAATATAACGCACTGCTGCTATAAACAAAGTCACACTGTAGTGGTTTTGCTGTGCAGTGTGAAGTCACTGTACTTAGTCACAAAGTATATTATGGCTGAGTATATGTTTTCTACTGCACAGCGTGTATTTATTTATGATTCGTATGTGTTAACTCGGTCAGCTCACCAAGTGAAAGGACGATTTGCAGAAAGATTTCCAGGTGTAAAAGTTCCAGGCCGTACAACGTAAATTTCAGGCAACAGGAAGTGATCAGGCTAAGAAATCTAAAAGATGGCGTTCGATTCTTACAGAAAAAACATTAGATGACATCGGTCATCATTTGGAAAATTCCCCCTAAAAATTCCATGATGGATAGTTTCCTAAAGAGGTGCCAAAAATGTATGGACAACGATGGTGGCCAGTTTCAGCATTTCCTTTCATAAAGTTGGTAAGTAAAGCCTTTAAAAGTAGTTTTAAAAATGTTGTATGGTTTCATCCGTGCCTTTCTATGATAGCGGCATATGGCAATGAGTGCCGAGGACGTGGACAGGAAAAACACAGCGCAGGCAGTTCGGAGTCTTTTGGCTCACCCTGCATAAATGCACCCTGTTTAACAGTAAATTTTTATGGATTTCTGTATTTGCCCTGGAGGTGAAAAAAAGTGTTTTGAATTTACTTATTTTACTTGGTATATAAAAGGATATGTTTGTAGTAATATGCATATTATCAATAATAAAATATAAAACCTTATACAGAAATATCACTTCCATAATGTCTCTACTGAAATTTAAAGCACAAAATTTAAATATTTCTAAAAGGGTTTTGTAGTTCATATATGTATGGTAATATTCAATTCTTTCATACACTATATATTTTAAAAATGTTGATTGTTGATGTGTTCTGTTTACTGCTATCTATTTAGGAACTGTATTTTGCTGCTAGACAGATGAGTTGCATCTGGTACATATACCCTCTATGACTACAGGCAGACATCTCTACAACACATGGGAGACACAACAGAGCCTCTAGAAGCTGGATGCATAAAATACTTGCTCATTTACAGGATGTTATTCTATTTAATTAAACTAACCTATGATTTGTTTAATTTTATTTGCAGTCTTATGATAATGTGACACTGATATGCTGATAAAAGGAAAGGCAAGAAGGCCTTGAAAGTTTATGGGTGCATTAATACGGAAATACTGGAGAGTGCCTGATATTTCCTTTGATTTCCAAAGAATCAGCCATAATGAGTATCTTAAAAACATATAACCAATTCCCCACCACAATAAGAAGAAGTTTCACTTCTTTTCAATCACCCTTTCCTTTAAAACTGCTCTGAAATTTTTATATTACATACTTAACAAAAAAATTATGTATATTTTTGAAAATTCTGACTTTATTCCCAAAATTAAGTGAGGAATTTGAAATTACCCTCCATCTAAATGTGTCTCACCTTCAGAAGCATCATGTGCAGATTTTCTGCTGATTACCCTGCAATTGATATATTCTTCTACATCTATGATATAACATTCTTGGAAACTTCGTGATGACAGCTATATGCCAATCAAAGTATTTTTGGTTGAAATTCTTCACTGTGGTGGAAACTGATGGCACATCTTTGCATTATATTAGATTAGAGTCATGCAAGCTTTATTCATACCAGTCAGGTGAAAATACATGTTTGGTTATCTGTGGCATACTGCATTTTAATGATTATACCCTTTCTGCCATAATGATCAAATTATCAAGGGTAAATTTTTCAACCACACTTGGATGCAATGGGAAATTAAATTGAGTTTTATTTATGGACGCTCTTTAACTAATGTGGTCCTTAGCATCCCATTCTATATTGGGCGTGAAAGATCGGTAATTTTGCTCAGAGGCATCTTTAGCAGGCTTGAGTTTCTTTTACGTGGCGTAAATATATGATACAGGACCACCGGCTTTACTTCACTTCCGAAGGAAACCATGCTAAGGATTTTACGCCCGAAAAAATCCATCGCCCTCCGCTAGGTTTGAACCTGCGACCTTGGGAATTAGAGGCTAGCACGGTACCACTAGTCCACGGAGGACGACTGGATGCAATGGGTAATTTACTATTCAGTAAACAAAACATTTTTGATATCTTCTGATAAAAATGGATTCCAATACGCCAGGATGATTCAATTGGGATATCAGTGACAATAAAGCAAATGGCAGGACAGTGATGCAGAAGAAACTTGTATTGTCAAACATGAAATTGTATATAATTTGTTATACGACGGTAATCCCAAAAGTAAGGTCTCCAAAGCGCTGGGATCGCAGGGAAACTGTTTGTGTGGATGTTGGCCATACTGCTTTTTTCCTTCCTCCCCACACTCTCTTCCGAAACCACCGCACATCCCTTAGCGCCCTCAGTCTTGGCTTGGCAGCCAGTTATAATGGAGCTCCCGTTAGCCACTACTGCCAGGTGCGAAGTTCGCGCAGTTATTCGCTTTTTGAGTGCAAAAGGGGTTAAACCTGTCGAAATTCATCGACAGTTGATGGAAGTGTATGGAGAGTCTTGTATGCATGTCAAAAATGTCTGCAAGTGGTGTAGAGAATTTGCAAATGGTCGCACGGAAATTCATGACGAGGAAAGAAGCGGGAGACCAAACATTTCTGACGAAACAATCACAAAGGTTGAACAAACCATGCTTCAAGATTGGCGGATCACTCTCGATGAGCTCTGCATTGTTGTTCCTGAGATTTCTCGAAGCACTATTCATCGGACTTTGATTGAAGAGTTAAAATTTCGGAAGGTGTGCGCAAGATGGGTCCCAAGAATGCTGACAGAAGATCACAAAAGGCAATGCGCTGAAACTTCCCGCCAATTCCTTCAATGCTATGCAGACGAAAAGGACAACCTTTTGGATTCAATAGTCACGGGTGATGAAACCTGGGCTTTCCACTTCACACCTGACACCAAACAACAATCACGTGAGTGGCGGCATTCTGGTTCACCCAAGCCGTGAAAATTCAAGAGAACACAGTCTGCAGGTAAAGTCATGGCAACTGTGTTTTGGGATCGAAAGGGGATATTGTTGGTCGACTTTATGGATCCTGGGACAACAATAAATGCCGACAGGTACTGTCAGACATTAAAAAAACTCAGACGGACAATTCAGAACCGTAGAAGAGGAATGTTGAGCAAGGGCATAAGCCTTCTCCATGACAATGCTCGCCCCCACACCGCCCGTCAAACCATGATTCTTCTGCAACAGTTTGGATGGAAAACCATCACCCATCCACCCTATAGTCCAGACTTAGCACCCAGTGACTACCACTTGTTTCCCAAGTTGAAAGAACACTTGGCTGGAAGGCGTTTCGGTGACGATGATGAAGTGAAAAATGAGGTCCATCACTTTTTCAAGAGCATGGCGGCAAGCTGGTATGATATGGGCATACAAAAACTGCCACAGCGTCTACAAAAATGGCGATTATGTGGAAAAATAGACAAATGTTAAAGCTTCAAAACTATGTACCATTTGTTGACAATAAAAGTTTCTTTGTATTTTAAAAAAAATTGGAGACCTTACTTTTGGGATTACCCTCGTACAAATGCTTAAAGAATGACCAAAGGTTATTAAAGACTTTTTTCTCTTTTCAGCGACTTCTATTCTCCACCCCTTCCACACTGCGTATCAGACTGCCATCTGCCATCCGTGTATAATATTGCCAGAATGAATAATAAATGTCAAAAAAAAGTCCATGATCTATAATTCTTAAAAACCTTTGATTAGTGAATGAGATTTATTTATTTATGCTATATGCATTTGGTAATTATAACTTTGCTCCAGTTCATGTCCTATCTGAGGAAGGTTTGTGGTGATTCACATATGGTAAACCAGTTTGAAGAAGGTGTATTATATTTCGACTGTTGGGGTGCTGAACACTTGAAGTAGTTGCAACGCACGTATGGTAAAACGTTTCCGGTAGCCTTCGCCCCAAGTTTAAAAATATTAACTTTGTATTTTTACTGTTTCTTTAAATATTATATATTTATGTTTGCCTCGGGTGCATCAGTATTAATTTGTAGAGACATGTATATCTTAACAAGGCGTGGTGCGGCGAAGAATGTATGCTTACACAGATTATAATTTGTACTTCGCTCCATTTATTAATTCTTTAAACGATTAAAATAACACTTCACTGATATAGAGAGCTATGAGATTCTTTTATTAATTACTTGCACTTTTTAACACGTAAACTATTTTCGTTTCACACCGAATACATATTAAACTTCTCGAGGACGCGTTTTGCATCTGGTTAGTAACGCTGTCTGCTAGCAACTGACTTCTGAATTTGTACAATTTGCCCTGTTTCAGTTTCTGATTGGCTAATCTTACTCCAATAGAATACTTTCACCTAACTCAAGCTTTTTTCTGGTTGTTGATTGGCTATTTTATAAACTGTTTCAAAAATTACATTATCGTTTCCAAGAATGACTAGTAGCATTATTAAACTTTCTAATTCATTATTGCCTCAACGCTACCTCATTGTTAGCAACTTTTAACCTATTATTCTCACAGCTCCTACATTGTTAAATTACGTAATACATTCACATAACATTATTAAACATGTACGTAATAATATAAACATAATACAATGACTGTTACATACATTTTATATGTTATTTATACACATATTGCTTTAAGGCGGGCTGTTATTGAATTTTATATTATATAATTAGACTGAAATCATTTAAGTGTTAAAAATACTGCCTCATAATTCATTCATTTTATTTTTGATAAGAAATACCCATTTATGTTCACAGAAACCATATAAGCACCTAATAAAGGCTTCAAATATGACAAGCAATCAAACTTAACCCAACCCCTTTTACCTTTAATTTTGAATAATGTACAAATTAAATTCCATTATTTTAAAATTTCTTTACACATCAAAAATTTGTGGCAACCACCGACAAACTGGGTAGAATAATGGTTCATTAGCGCAAATTATGCAATTAAACAAATAACAATTTAAAGAAACTGAAAGATATCTACTGTCAGATCTTCACATGCATGTTTTATCTATCATTTCTCCCTAACTTATTTACCATATATTTTTGTTACAAAAGTGAAATTTGAGGAGGTTACCTGTGGGATGGTAGTTTCCGAGATAGCCACATGTGTTTGGTGATGTGGCCCACCAGGAGCGCAGGCGAGCATTGATTTCAGGAAACTGTGGGCGACGTGAGGGTACTTCATGCCAGCATTCAATCATTAGTGTGTACACCCTGGAGGGGCAGTCTTCTGGACATGGCAGAAGTTGTCTTGATCGAATCATGTCTATCACTTCTTGGTTACTATATCCATAGTATGGCTGCCAAACAAAATAGTGAGATGATTTACATTATGTGGAGTATGCTTGTTATGTATGAGTAATTGGCAAGTAATGGCTTTATTTTGTTAAAACTTGTAAACTCTCTCATTTACTCTTTATACAGGATGTTTCAGAAATACTTTTACAAACTTCGGGTATGGGTTCCTCACACCAAAAAAAGCAAAAAAGTTCATATGAACATATGTCCCATAATCCTTGGTTTTTGCGTTATTCCTGTCACAATGAAAGTGTGAGTTCAACAGCCTTCGGGGTCCAACCTCAAAACTTAATTTCTCTATGCATTCATAGAAGGCATTGACCCATTGTACTACATATGGTAGATGGCGAAGTGTTGCCATGGAGATTTGTTTATGTTTGTCATTTGTCATTAGTCTGTCTTCAACGTTTCAATTGTGTACATGTAGTGAGTTAACTGCACGTATTTCGTTCCACCATGGCTGAATATTCATTTTGTGAACAGGCAGACAATGTTTATGCATGGTCGCGCGAATGGTAATGGACGCGAGGCTGCTCGGCTCTATCAGATGGAGTTTCCAGACCGAAGACAATCGAGTCATCCAACCTTTGTCACTGTTTATCGTTGCCTTGCTGAGACAGGAACCGCTGCACCATGGACTATTGATTGAGGAAGAACAAGAGATGTTCGTACGCCGGAACGCAAAGAACAGATGTTAAAGTGTGTCGAAGACGATCCAGGTATCAGTACAAGACAATTGGCTGTGGCATCTGGTATATCACATGTGACAGCATGGAGGGATAGGCAGAGGAGGACCAGTTCCATGGTCTGCATTTTCTCCCGACCTCAATCCTGTGGATTTTTACCTCTGGGGGCATCTTAAATCATTGGTTTATGGAGCAGCCATCTCGGATGCAGAAACGCATCATCGACGTGTCATGGAAACCTGCAAAACCATTCGACACCATCCCGGAGTTTTTGACAGGGTGCGACATTCCATGATTCGACGAGTACAGGCATGCATAGAAGCAAGAGGAGGACATTTCAAGCATTTTTATGAGTTTTGTGTGTTATAAGTGTACCACTGTGTTGAACACCTCCTAACAAGAAAACAAAGGATTATGGGATATATGTTCATATGAACTTTTTTTCCTTCTTGTGGTGTAAGGAACCCATACCCGAAGTTTGTAAAAGTATTTCTGAAACACCCTGTATACAGAGCCGTTATGTCACATTCTTGCTTATTTGGCCTATAGGCCTGTTGCTGCAACTGTAGGCTTTCTTGATGTGAGAGAACATGCTCATTCAGATATAATTTTTAGTTTTGATTTTTATCATAGAGTTTCCCAAGTTCTTTACCAATATTTACATGGCTTCTTTATTGATTTTAAAGTAAAAGCTACAACCAGATGTTGTAATAATTTACAAAATGACTGACACGGTCCAATATTTACTATTCCTGAGGATTCATACATTTCTTTTTGTATCATCTCAGAATAAAAATATTAATGACTAATTTTGAAGATTTAGAAGCTAGTAACAGTGATGTGTCATAATTTAAAATAAAGAGAGTTGAAGGTTGTTACACTACATCACTAAAATGTTCTTACTTGAACGCGTTTCGGGAGACGGTTTGCTCCCATCGTCAGCATGTTTTCAACTGATTTTGCCGGTCATTGTCTGGGGAATGTGTGTGGCTAGTGGTGTTCTCTGGTGCTGGGTTGATGAACCTCCAAAGGCTGCTGGGTGGCGTCAGTTCAAAATTCATTAGGTGATTCCTGTGTTTGACGATATGTATTTTTTCCCAGATGTCCAATTCATTGCTACTGTTGATCGGTTTTAAGAGTTTTATGTTTGGAGTGATATCATGGTTTGAAGACCAGAAATGATGTGCTACTGCTGATTTATCTGGCTGCTTTTGGTAAATGTATCTCATATGCATATGCATCTCATATACCTCATATGCATATGAGATACATTTACCAAAAGCAGCCAGATAAATCAGCAGTAGCACATCATTTCTGGTCTTCAAACCATGATATCACTCCAAACATAAAACTCTTAAAACCGATCAACAGTAGCAATGAAT
This sequence comes from Deroplatys truncata, assembly GCA_030765065.1. Classification (NCBI taxonomy): domain Eukaryota; kingdom Metazoa; phylum Arthropoda; class Insecta; order Mantodea; family Mantidae; genus Deroplatys; species Deroplatys truncata. The sequence continues at coordinate 28,430,934 of CM060980.1, forward strand.
TGGACATCTGGGAAAAAACACATATCGTCAAACACAGGAATCACCTAATGAATTTCGAACCACGGCCGGCCAGCAGCCTTTGGAGGTTCATCAGCCCAGCAGCAGAGAACACCACTAGCCACGCACATTCCCCAGACAATGACCGGCAAAATCAGTTGAGGACATGCTGACAATGGGAGCAAACTGTCTCCCGAAACGCATTCAAGTAAGAGCATCTTAGTGATGTAGTGTAACAACCTTCAACTCTCTTTATTTTAAAAAATATTAAGACAATGACTCAGTCTTCAGAAGCATCAAGAAGAAGAAATTTTGTTATTATATATTTACATACTTTTCTCTATAGAATTATATTAGGGGATTTCTGTATGTTATAATATCAAAATTTCACAACTACCTCAGTTTTTTTAGATGATGATGATGAAGATACATTTGATTTACAATTACACTCAAGAGAACAGTCACAGAATGACAAGATGATTATGGTTTGCAATCCGTGAAGTCCATCAAGCTGCTTCAAACAATATTATGTATGCATTAAATTATACATAAAGCAACATCTTTGTGAAACTTGTATGGATTGTATTTGTCGCTCTGCTTAACAGATAAAATTTAGTTAAATACACATATAAACATAATTTGTAGCACTGTTTGAAAAAAAAAAGGAAAAAGAAAGAAAAACAGGAAGAAAGGGAAGGAGGGAGGGAGGGAGCGAGGGAGGAGGGAAGGTTTAGACTAAAATAACACATTGTCTGAAAATTTTGTAAAAAATGCAGATGTATAACACAAGCCCTAAATAATGTAGCTCAAAGCTTATTATTATTATAAAATATTATGTAAATTATGAAAAATGCAAAATGATGCTAAAAATGTCTACTCTGTATGAAGAAAAGAAGTATCAAAGGCTCAGCTCGGAAAATTAAATATAGTATTCCAATGTGTTTATAATTTATTAAGAATAATAATCATTGCAGGCAAATTATGGGTAAATGGCAGAGTGGTGAAAGTTCTAAGAAGCACCATACATAGTGTGTACTGACCTGTAGACCATAGCTGTAAATTTCCCACAGCACAACTCCATAACTCCAAACATCTGACTCTGTGGTGAATTTTCCATACAGAATTGATTCTGGGGGCATCCATCTTACTGGTAGCAAAGATTTTGACTGCACCCTGAGAAGAATTTAACAAATCCTAAGCTAAAAATATATTTTTCAATAGAGGACTCGATATCACAGAAGGAAATTAGGTATCAAGAGTTCCATTTTGAAAGTAAAGGTTGGCACTCCTTTTATTTGCAATAAAAAATGTTTAATTAGCCTTAAACTCTGATAAATCCAGTAATGCTAGGAGTGGCAGGAATGATAAGGAACAGTCTTGCATTTTTAATTTCATTCTGATTCAAAAGTGGACATCTTAACCCAACAATACATTCAAGAATTCTACAAGGGCTCTCGGAGACTGAATGCATTTTATAGCCAATTTATGTATAAATTAGCAACTGACATTTCATTAATTTTTTTACTTTCTCTACTATGTAGAGAAAGTAGGGGAAGTATTGCATTCCACCCAAAAATTTGATACCGAGATTTCACCAGAAATATATGTTTTGAGGTCCCCTGAATCCAAAAAAAGTATTTTTGGAAACATGTCTGAGTGTGTGTGTGTCTGTCTGTCTGTCTGTCTGTCTGTGAACAGCATAACTGAGAAACGAACATTCGAATAAACACCAAACTTGGTATTTAGGTTCAGTATCTTCCAGAGATGCTACACAAAGGTTTTCAAGAAAATCCCCCCACCCCAGATTATGCTTTACATGGAACATTTTTCAAACATTTTAACTTTCTCAAAAATGGCTTTAATGATTTTGATTAAAATATCATATATTGTTAATTTTCACACTAAACGAGGCTATTCTGATTCGATTCAACAGATAAATTAGCATTCTGATTTGATTTCTTGTAACATTTTTAATAAATATAGTTTACACTTGTTGTTTAGGGCTTTGCTAAATGAAAAAAAAACAAAAAAAAACAGAAAAATCACAGGCTTCCCCCCCATGTGTGTCCATTGCATTTTGGTCTATGTTGCCACCTCTCCTGTAAACAGAGCACGTGGTGGCATTAGCTGCTGTATACTTTAGTCCAGGTGAGGTTTCTTTTGCACATGTGTGATTTTCTGACTGCTATTCTTATAGTTATTCTTATATTTATAGTTGTTGTTATAGCAATATGGCTATGGTTATTCAGAATCAAAGCAAAATAATTGGATCTTACCGGAGGCAAAGCTGTAATTTATATTCAAGCTACATGAGTACTTCAAGAAGGAGTGAGACAATGGTACATTTTTGTCATCCTTTAACAAGAGTTAGGGTTTCTGATGCATTGAAGGTGGGCAGAACAACTGTAGAAAAGGTGACAAAGGAAAAATGTCCAGCTGATTTGGACACACCCTCTGAAGAACTGCATACACCAAGAAAATCAAGATCAAAAGCCAGACAACACTGGATGCCTTTCAGAAGGATATAAAAAGCCAGCATATTCATCAATCCTACATGAGAAAAATATATCCTATTCGTGAGAAGCTTCTAGTTTCTTTGAAAGAAGTTGGATTATTTGATGGGGCTAACCAGTTTGAGCTAGGAACTGAAAGAACTTGGATTTAAATTCAAGAAGTTTTCAAGAAGGAATGCTGTAATACAGTTGATATCAGATGTGGTGAAGCAGATTTTTGAGAGAAATTCTGAATATCAGTCCTGAAAAAGAAATATGGTTAAACGAAACCTGGGTGAACGCAGGAGATACTAAATCAAAGGCCTGAAAGACTTGGACGGACAACAAAGTAGCCAGAACAATGAAGGTGCTGATTGGGAAGGAAAGCAGACTTATTTCTGGTTCATGCTGATGGAGTAAATGCATTTATTCCTGGAGTAATGCTCTCTTCAAGTCAAAAAGTACCCATGATTATCACGGTGAAATTAATGGCAAAACTTTTACTAGCCAGTTTATGGAAGCCTCACTTCCAAAATTAAGTCTGAATTCCATGATTGTAACGGTCAATGTCCCTTAAGTGCAATTAAATACAGCACTAACAGTCAGCACTAACAGCAAATAAAGCTGTAGCAGGTTGATAAGTTGTACAGACACTCAAAAACAGAATGGCAATATGTAACTAAGTCTCTCTTCAAATCAGGGCCCCTACAGATGATGACAGATTTCAGCAGTAGAGCAAAAGCATATGTTTTCAATAAGATACTACTGATCCCTACAGCAGTCCTTAGGCAGACTGCAGCTGTGGCCAAGAGGTGAAAGTGAAACTACGGAAATGTGATGTTGGAGAGTATGCAAGTTCAAATCTCGCTTGTTTTTACATTTGAACTCATATTTTTTATGCATTTTGTTTTCATTTTTGTTTGTATTTATGAACAATGCAATTTAGAAAATGTGTATTTTAAGTATTATTAAACTAATTATCTGTATAGCATCACCTTCTTCCTTTCAGTGCTAACATCCTTCCACTGATTAAGAAAGGAATGGATGTAATTGTTCATTTTATAAACATTAAATAATTCATTTAAAATATAAATGTCTTAACATATCATAGGTGTGTGTGTGTGTGTGTGTGTGTGTGTGTGTGTGTGTGCGTGCGTGCGTGCGTGGGTGGGTGGGTGGGTGGGTGGGGTGTGTGTGTGTGTGTGTGTGCGTGCGTGGTGCGTGCGTGTGTCTGTGAACAGCATAACTCAGAAACGAACAGTCGGATAAACACCAAACTCGGTATTTAGCGACACGAAGGTTTTCAAGAAAATCCCCCACCCCAGATTACCCTTTGCATGGAACATTTTTCGAAAATTCTAATTTTCTCAAAAATGGCTCTAATGATTTTCATTAAAATATCATATGTTTAAGACATTTTCATGACAAATGAAATATATATTTCAAATTTTCTAGGAATGTATCCAAAAGTGTTCTTCATTGTGAACGACTTTTGCATAACTGGTAAACCATAAGAGATAGACAAAATTTTACTACACAAAAAGTGTAGATCGTGTTAAAATACACAATTTATGTCATATACATTTTTTTTGTTTTGAGTGAACCATTTTCGAGATATTGCTCGTTATTCCCTTAAATTTTCCAATACTTATACTTTTTCTCAAATGGGAATTCGTTTTTTTTTTGTCCTGGTAATGCAAAGGGAATGGAATACTGCACATAGCTCTTAAAATATTAGATTATAGCTTAAAGCCTACCAATTCCCCTTGCATCTACAAGAAAATTAGCAATAAGATTAACATCTCGATATCTCGATTAACATGAAGCATATGGAGAATAAGCGTTTGTAAAAATAGTCTGTACAAGAGTAGAGAAAGTCATGTGAGTTTAACACATCAGATTTTTAAATGAAAAGAACGCTAGGTTTGGTATCTTAACCATCTTTGGTTTGGTTTAGTACTACTAGGAGTGCTTTTATCAGTTCCTTTATTATACTCTAGAGCAAGCCATGCATGTGCTTTGGCACACAACTACCACTCTTGGTGACTGTATAGGATACAGCTTGCTGTTGACATCATTGCTTTCAATTGAGATATGGCTGCCTTGTTAAACATGCTGCTGTAATGGCTTTGGTTAATGCAGGGTTTTCACTTTCTGAAGCTGATTGTAGACATGGCATACCAGAACAAACTGGGAGGCAGTGGGCTAAGCAATATAACGAACACCAACAGGCCGAAAGGTGACATAGCACAGGTCGTAAAAGTCTTTCTACTTGGAAGGACAATGAACATCTTTAGGCAGAGGTTGAAAGAAGACCCTTTCAGCTGCTGCTGAATTGAAGGCGGCTTTTCACTTTCCTGGTTCTTTACACACCATAAGGGATTGCTATAGAGAATTTAGTTTAGGCAACTACATAGCTGCATGTAAAGGGGTTCTTAATGATGAACACACCATGGACCATCTTGCATATGCCACAGATGCTAGGAACATCGACTAACACAGTTACCTTCATGGATGAAGTTGTAATGTCAACAAAGTATAATGGACCAGTGTGTGTGTACCGACCACATGGCTACTTTTGCTCGCAGTGGTCACGTAAGCATCTCATGTTGGGGTTGGATTACATTCGAAGGTCCTAGATACCTTGAATGAATACATGGAAGGTTAGACAATTGGATCTATTGCGGCATAATGCAATTCATTTTAGTCCCATCTGTCAGAAAAAGGTATCCCAATGGAACCATCCAGTACCTGCAGGGTAACCATAGTGTTCACAAACCAATGATAGTTCAACGTTAGTTTGATAGCAAGAGGATATCTCACCAATACCTCACCCTCCCAAGTCAACTGATCTAAACCCTATTGAGAATGTTTGGGCAGAAATAAAGAAGATTCAATGACATTCCTGTATCTGCCGAGCTATGGGGTAGGGTCAAAGATGCTCATGGTCGCTCTTGCACGTTTGCTTTGGACTGAAGGTCAAGCAAGCTGCTGTGTATAAGGTTAAACAATGAGAACACTTACTAAGTAGTATGCGTTTCTCAGTATTTCCTCACAGAGTGCTAGGTGATCATCATGCATCAATCATGTAGATCACTGCATTTATTCACTATTTGTGTTATAACCAGAGACCGGAATTTAGGCAGAATGCCTTTTTAAATGTGTCAAATCTATCTTCAATTTGAAAGTGAATCTGTACGAATTATATCTTTGTGATTGAAATGCCACAGCTTTATGTTGCCTTTTTAAATATAAAGGCCTATTTTACAAAATAAATGCTTTTTGTTGCCTTTATTTCATTATTTATCTATTATTTATTAATTATTAAACATTCCCTTCAGGTACATTTTATTTCAATAACCGTTAGTCCTGACAATGAAAGTTAGTTCGCCGAATGTATATTATTATCTTTAAGTTGCAGACAACATAGGCGCCCTTCATTCAGTTCATTATTTTCTTTGCAACAGTGAGTGCTGCCGAGCAAATAGATGTATAGATAACGGAAAGCATTTGAATTATCGCTTGTGTTTATTTTAAAAGGCAATAATGAGTGCGGGTCTAACTTTTATTTTCTTTCAGTTTTCATTGTAACGTTTTTGTAGCTAACAGCAAGGTGCCGAAATTCAGTGTTTCTTTACGCAGTAAATTATAAAGTTATGTTAATACTTTTGGATCCGACGTATTTTGTACCGGGAGTAAAAAAGTACTCACATGCAAAATATGCAAGCAGTCAGTGAACTACGAAAAGAAGTATTTTATATCACAGCATATCGGCACAATCAAACACAAAAATACACTTTCCCAGGCTACTGGGAAGAAGATTTCTTTGCTTCGAACAGTAATTGCAACATCGAGTCAAAAATCCTAGTTTGCATTCGACTTATGTAAAGCTTTCCTCAGCGCTGGAATCCCTTTGTAGAAATTACAGAATCCTATATTATCACAGTTTTTGGAGAAGTATACCAACCAAACTGTACCTAGCGAGTCAAGTTTGCAAAAATGTTACTTAACTGAATGTTACGATGATACAATGAAAATCATTAAAGATAAAATGAAAAATAAGAAGATCTGGATTTCTATCGACGAGTCAACTGATACATGGGTTGCTTAATTGCCAATGTTGTTATTGGACCATTAGATGCTACAGAAGATGAATCAATGTAACCATTCGTGCTTACAACAGTGTCTTGAGAAAGTTAACAATTCAACTATCGCGCAGTTATTCACCAGTTCATTAAAGTTGCGTGGCCTGAAGAAATTCAATACGACGTGTTACTTTTCATCAGTGACACTGCACCATATATGAAAAGGGCTGGAATAGCATTAAAAGTGCTATTTCCAAACATGCTTCAGGTGACCTGCGTAGCACATGGCTTTCACAGGGTGGGTGACAGAAGAGATACGATGCTTGTTTCTGGATGTTGACAAATTGATTTCCAGTATTAAGAAGATGTTTGTGAAAGCCGCATCAAGAATCCGGACATTTAAATCCATTGCACCAGATGTACCTCTGCTCCCCCAACCTATCATAACGAGATGGGGGACATGGATCTCAGCAGCACTTTACTATGCTTCAAATTTCCAGAGTATAACTGAGGTGGTGAACGCTCTGGAGGATGAAGCATCTTCAATTGTAGCAGCCAAGATACTTCTCAACTCTTCCGAAGTGAAAAATGACAACTTTCATTGCGGCCGAGTTTGGTTTCCTGTCACAAGTGATCTGCCAGCTTCAAGAAAGAGGACAACCTTTAACGAAGTCAGTGAAAATGTGGATGATGCAGTGCAACGACTGGACAGTGTACCAGGAAAACTGGTCATTGCTACCATATCAACTGATTTAGAAGATAAAACTACAAAATAAAAAGTAATTGAAAATAGTAGTAGTGGACGTAGAGCCATAACAAAAACAGATCTAAATCATCAACCGCCTAGTATGCAAATATTAAAAACAAGAATTTCAACCCAAAAACATATCAACATGCCATCTTTCACTATCTACTTCGAAGGTTGGTTAACATCCCATTAACAAATGAAGAATATAACAAAGAACTGGAGCACATTAAATATATTGCAAATGTGAATGGCTTTAAACAAAAAAAATCTGATGTGTTACACTCACATGACTTTCACTTGTACAAACTATTTTTAAAAATGCTTATTCTTCATCTACTTCATGTTAATTGAGATAAACATTTGCAGAAACTATCTTTCTTGTAGATACAAGGGGAATATGCTAGGCTTTAAGGAATAGTCAAATCTTTTAAGAGCTGATTGCTATGTGGTGTATTTCATCCTCTTTGCTGTTCAGGACATAAAAAAACGAGTAATGAACTCCCATTTGAGAAAATGTATAGGTATTGGAAAATCTAAATAAACAACAAGGAATATCTCAGAAATGGTAAAAAAAAGTATATTAGATAAATTGTGTGTTTTAATGGCTCTACATTTTTTGTGTAGAAAAATTTTGTCTATCTCTTACAGCTTACTAGTTATGCAAAAATCATTCATAAAGAAGGGGACTTTTGCGGATATTCCCCAAAAAATTCAATATATAGGTTTTATTTGTCATGAAAATATCTTAAATTTTAATCAAAACCGTTAGAGCCATTTTTGAGAAAACCAAAATTTTCGAAAAATGTTCCAAGTAAAGGGTGATCTGGGGTGGGGGAGGATTTTCTTGAAAATCCTCGTGTCATATCTTTGAAAGATACTGAACCTAAATACCAAGTTTGGTATTTATCTGACGCTTTTGTTTTTGAGTTATGCTGTTCATTGACACGGACCTTTTTCCAAAAGTGCTTTTTTTTTGGAATCAGGGGGTCTAAAACATGTATTTCCAGTGAAATCTCGGTATCGAATTTTTGGGTGAAATGCAATACATCCTCTACTTACTATTTATAGTAGAGAAAGTAAAAATCACCAAAAAATATATAAGATAAAAAACAATTAGGGATGTGAGTAAATTAAAAAAGGAGATCCAAAAAAAAATACTGTAAATTCACATATCAACAAATGTTCAGTAAATTCAACAAGATTTTTAAGGAGTGTGAGAAACCTGCTTAATCATTTATTAAAATATACTACTCCTAGCAATAAATTATCAGGAATATATTGTGTCAATTGTGAAGATTGCCAAAAAATATACATTGGGAAAACAAAAAGCAACTTTGAAACAAGATTGAAAGAAGACCTGAGAAATATAAAATTCAAACAAACAGATAAATCAGTCATAGCTGATTGTTTTTGGTTATATAATATGACATTAGCAAAGAAAAAAACTTTTAAAACCAGCCAAAAATCATTGGGAATCAATAGTATCAGAGAATATTTATATTACCAAGAATTTGCACAGAATCACAAATTTTGAAATACCAGTGTCAGATAACATTTTACAACTTGCCAATGGGAACGTCAGCAGTGTAAAACAAGGGAAGGGGGAAGCAGATATCTGATGACAGCCAGTCAGCTGATAAGCTGAGGATAAGGAAGACATCTTCTTGAGACATGTTAGATGACAAAAGGAGCAAAAAGTGTTTTTAAAGGTTGATGAAAGTTTTTAACTTTTGAAACAGGAGCAGTTTGCTGTTGCAGTAAATCTGTACAGTAGACGAATCTTATAATTTCACAGGGAAATGCTTCATGTATAAATAAAGTTATATAAAACATTAAGCCTGCAAGGGGTGTAATTTATACCTGACATACTTCATCTATCCCATTAGCTGCAAAATAAACTATAACCTAAATAGAATAAGGCAGCTTTGCAGCTCCCAAACACATGTGGAACTTAGTCGAACTATTTCATCCATGACACTTGGAATGCAGCATAAGTTGGCTGAGAAGTTCATCCATGATGATGAAAGGGTTAAACAGCAACATTTAACTGTCTGGGTTACACTTTTGCATTATGTTGCTACACTGCATCATGTCAGGTCACATTGCAATTAAGTAGTTTTACCAGACAGTACTTATAACTAACCTAATAATGAGGCAGCTTCCACAGTCATCCTAAGACTGTTCAAGTCTATATTCCACAAAGGTCAAACTACGTCATTTGGAGCAGCAGATATGAGTGCCATGTAATGAAGGCAGTAAAATTATACACTTGGTCTATTTCTTGCAGAAATTTTATGTAACTGAGAATACGTTTTACCTATAATAGTCTGAAGAATATACATCTCTGGAGAGACCAAAGTCTGAGATCTTGACTGTGAGATTATCTCCGACCAGACAATTACGTGCTGCAAGATCTCGATGAACATAATGGTGTCCTGATAGATACTCCATTCCTGCAAACAACATATGCTATATTTCAATATCAATTCATATTTGTAGAATTCAAAAAGAGAAAACCATATGCACTGCAATTTAAATCATTTCATTCACTTCTAATTAAATATATGAGAAAGAATGTTCATTGGCATTCATTTAAATACATTCCTATTTTTTCACCATTAAAGGAAAGACACCATAATATTGTTTAATATTATTATTAATACTTATTGAATGATACTCAAATTAATTTGGCATACCAAGTGAAAGTGCATTTCCTTTTATTGTCTCTATAGCTTAACTATGGCAGACAGAGAAAGTATATGCATTTCACTCAAAAACTGGATATCAGGATTTCGCCAGAAATCCCACACCCAATAAAATGGAGAGGGAGAGAGAGAGAATGCAAATGCAAAAACAGGTTAACTCAAAAATTAAACTTAGTATGAATACCAAAACTTTATCTTTATGTCCAGTATCTTTTATGGATACAACACAAAAATTTTCCCCCAGTTTAACCTGCCCTTTACATGGGGGGGGGGGACTGTATTAGTTATAAGTTTCTTAAAAATGTCTCAAACGAATTTGATTAAAATATAATCAGTTTGAGAGACTGACATGAAGAATAAAATGTGTACCTAGAGTTTTCTGTAAATAGCTTGAAGTCGTCTTCCTTCTGATTGAAATAGACAAAAACTTGCTATATGAAAATATAGAGCTCATTTAAATATACAATTTATGTCAAATTTTTTGTTGATTATAAACACAGGAAAATCAAAGGGACGCTAAAAAGAAAAGATTGCTTAAATGATGTGAAAACATAAATTTGAAAAATGTAAAACCTGGCTTCAACTGTATTATTAACTGCATTACCACATCAAATATATAGGATCATGATATCCAAAAATTCTACATTGAAACATGAGGAGCGTTGTTGCAAAATGTAATTAGTGATGAAAACATAATTTTACAAGAAAGCAAAAATTAATTTATCCTCAAAACTTTCATATGTTTTTTAAATATGTAAATGCTATAATATAGCTGAAGACCCCTTTAAAGTATTGATAGAAACACTGAAATCAATTGACTGGAATTTAGTCAGTAATTCAAAAGCAAAAAATTCACAAAATACATTTTGAACCAAATAGTTGAGCATAATATCTTTTGAACCAATTTAAATACACTGCAGCCTTAGTGTTGTTTACACAATCCATTCAAATTCGCCTTTTAAATTATTAATGAAGTAGCGATTCAAAAGTTTTGATAAATACTTGAAAATAAACGCATCCAAATTTTGGGTCCCGAACTGGGCGTAATATAACATTGATAATAATACGTATGTTCATGAGACACATTTATAGTTTTCCTAGACCAGCTTCTTCATGAAGACAGTAATAGTCTTCATTTTCCTCACTGTTGAGTATGTCTTGATCTTGATCTTGATCTGGAGGTATATTCAATACAGAAACAAAGAACTGAAGCTCTTCTACCGCTTTCCAATTTTCACCAAATCTCAGAAGATTTTGAATATCTGTTTTTTTCACATCAGTTAGTGGTTTGGGATTAATTCAAATCACAGGTGGAATCAGGTTATCAAACTTAGCTCTGCATTTTGCAAGTGTGATTAACACTTTTGAGGGATCATCACACCTAAATGTAGGCTCCATTTTAAGCTTACTTGACTATTGTTTCCAGACTTTTTAACTCTCTTAATTAAAATTCTCTTCATTTCTTTTATACCACAAACTTTCCTGAAAAATTATATCTGTTTGCAATCTCTGACAAGCCAGTTCTCTCCCAGAATTTTTACGGTTCCCACATCTTTATATAACTCCCTGCACTTCTCAGACATAACAATATCTGACTGTCTGCGAAGCCCCTTTTCTATTAATTCGAATATGAGGTCAGCTACCAGAAAAGAGTGTTTAGGTTGATGGCAGGTTTGATGATTTTAAGTAACCAGCATGCATGCGTATGAACAGCATGAGTGTTCTTGTTCTTCACCCCACACTCATCCGCAAAAAGTCCAACTGTGGAAACAGATTTATCAAATGTGTATTCCTCAAGAAAAGATCATAGAATGAAATCTGCTGGCTGTAGTATGCTTCCCCGATGGATATCTTTGGTAATGGCTGTATTTGCTGCAAATCAAAACAAAATGATACAGCACCAACAGCTTGAAGCTTCATGGAATTGCTTTGCTCAGAATTTATGAACACCCATTTCAGCTATTTTTTGGGATTTGAGTTTTAGATGTTTTTCTGAGTTTATCTGAAATTTTATCCATGCACAGTAGCTGCACATATCAGAAGATAGGATTCCAAATCCAATGTTGAACTGAAGAGAAAATGTTGTGAAAGAACCATTTTTTAACTTCAAGATGTAGTGGAGCCGAAGTATCATATATTAAGTACAGTTTGTGAATGTTCAGTTCTGTTGGCAAGTACAGTCTGCGACTTATTTCTACTGTAGTGAGATTCGAAAGTTTTCAGGTTTGAAATAAATTCTTTCTTTTCTCACAGCACAGTTCCTTCTTCCCAATACCACTCCTCTTATCTTGAAAAGCTTCCCCTCTCTTAAAGTCTCTTTGCAATGTTGTTGAATCGGGTCTGGCCAATTCCAAATAGTTTCTGAAAACATTTAGTGTAAACAGTGTGCCTTTTGTCTCCGACTTGTATCTAAAAATAAATGAACGAACCACATAAGTTTTAGATTAAAAATTATGAGTCAGTCTTCATATTATTATAAATGTAGTTGAAAAAGTTTGATTAAAGGATTGTTGCCATGCTATTCTGTTATAAAAGTGTATGCTATTAAGTGACATTCAAATTTGTTCTTATTACTTTCTCTACTACGTATAGCAAATAGGGGAAGTATTGCATTCCACCCAAAAATTCGATACTGAGATTTCACTGAAAATACATTTTTTGAGACCCCCTGAATCCAAAAAAAGCATTTTTGGAAACATGCCCGTGTGTGTGTCTGTGAACAGCATAACTCAGAAACGAACAGTTGGATAAACACCAAACTTGATATTTAAGCTTTTGTAAAAATAGTTTGTACAAGAGTAGAGAAAGTCATGTGAGTGTAACACATCAGATTTTTTTAGGTGGAATGCAATACATTTTCTATGTACTACATACGTGGTAGAGAAAATAAAAAGTTTTATGTCTTACATTCACGTTACTTTCTCTACCCTCTATGGTTTATTAGTGGGTACACAAACTATTCTTATAAAAAGATTATTTTTCTTTCAACTTCATTTTAATTGAGACAAACCTTTGCAGAAATAGCTATATTTCATATTTCATTATAGATAAAAAAGGAATAATAGTCAAATGTTTAAAAACTGCATGATATGCTGGCCTTAAAATCTCTTACTCTTTCCATGCAATTGCAAGAAACAACTCAATATCAAAGAATTTTTAAAAAAATGACAAAGTAGTGAACAATTCAAATCATTAGTAATGGATATGTTGGAAATGGCTTATGGCACAAAAGGTTATTTGAAATAAACAAGGTGTGTTTAAAGAGATCTACATTTTTTATGTAGTACGTTTTTGTCTATTATACAGATTATACAAAATTGCTTTTGAATGAAGAGGACCTCACAGGCTAGTTCCAGAAAATTCAAGACATATATTTTATTTGTCATGTAAATATCTTTAATATACAGGGTGAGCCAAAAGACTCCCAACCGCCTGCGCAGTGTTTTTCCTGTCTGCATTCTAGGCGCTCGTTGCCGTCTGCCGCTATCATAGAAAGGAGCGGATGAAACCATACCACATTTTTAAAACAACTTTTAAAGGCTTTACTTACCAACTTTATGAAAGGAGATGCTGAAACTGGCTACCGTCATTGTCCATACATTTTTGGTACTTCTTTAGGAAACTACCCATCATGACCGATTTCGTCTAATGTTTCTTGGTAAGAACCGAATGCCGTTCTTTTAGATTTCTTAGCCTGAACGTGGCCTGAAATTTACTGTAAAGTTCATGGATTGTTGCACGGCCTGGAACTTTTACACCCAGAAATCTTTCTGCAAATCATACTTTCATTTGGCGAGCTAACCGAGTTAACATATACGAATCATAAATAAATACACGCTGTGCAGTAGAAAGCACATAATATACTTTGTGACTAAGTACAGGACAAAATAATAAATAACTTGTAATAACTGAACTACATCACATCACCGTCAACTCAATACTGCACTTCATACTGCACAGCAGCGTGACTTTGTTTATAGCAGCACTGCGTTATCATGTTTTTATCATATTTCCACACGCCCAGTGGAAAAACACCGCGCAGCCGGCAATGATGTATATAAAATACCCCTCCGGGGTAACTTAAAACATAAAGTGTACAAGACAAATCCACACACCCTGGAAGAATCAAAACAAAATATCCGCCAGAAAATTTCTCAACGTGAACTACGACGATAGTTTCCTAAAGAGGTGCCAAAAATGTATGGACAATGACGGTGGCCAATTTCAGCATCTCCTTTCATAAAGTTGGTAAGTAAAGCCTTTAAAAGTAGTTTTAAAAATATTGTATGGTTTCATCCACGCCTTTCTACGATAGCGGCAGACGGCAACGAGCACTGAGGACGCAGATAGGAAAAACACCGCACAGGCAGTTCGGAGTCTTTTAGCTCACTCTGTATATTATATTTTAATCAAAATTATTACAGCCAGTTTTGAGAAAATGAAAAATTTCAAACAATTTTTCATGTAAAGAGTAGTTTGGGGTTGGGGGATTTTCTAGAAAAATCATCACATTTGGAAGATACTGAACTTATCTGACTTTTCATTTTTTGATTCATGTTGTTCACAGACAAGTAATTTTATTAGTAGTGCAGAAGTTCAAGAGTGGCATTGCATAATTTACAAAAACTTCATAGTGCTTAATTGGCACTCGAGCTGAAATCACTCCTGGAAACAATCTGAACACAAAGGACATAATTTCTTAAATCTCACAAAGAAGTTCAAATTGCCACCTTGGTTTATGTACAGGTATATGTGCCCAAACATTTATCATGACAATGTGTCTAGAATATTATTTATCTCATGCTACATGAAAGTCTGTGCAGAGAAATAAATAATGTGTGGAAGAAATAGTAATAGAAAATGCAGAAAGGCCATCTAATGTTCTAATAATCCTGTATTTATAAACTTTCAGGCTGAATCAGTGAAGCCAGAAATTAAAAATTATAAAATATTTACAACACAAGCAGCAATGGGGTTTGTCAGCTTGTGAGGTTCCCCTTCAAATCATCTTTTATTTATTTAAAGGTGAGTCGGAATTGTTACACTAACATCACTTAAGTTTACTCACTTAACTAACTTAAGTGAGTAAACTTAAGTGATGTTAGTGTAACAATTCCGACTCACCTTTAAATAAATTCAATACACATCACTGTTCCTAGCTTCTTTTCATTACAATATCAACGTCATCTTTTATTGTTTCTATACACCCCTTGAGAAACCAATTCAAATGCTTTTTAAAATCATAAGTCATCTGCAAAAATACAATCATGACTCGTAAAAGTGTGCTGCTATATGCAGCAATATTGAAATGCTGAATGGGACAGTTAGCAACTACAGTGCCAAACTATACTAGGAATCAGTACATTTTACACTTACTTACTGCATCAAAATGCTTACAGTAGAATCTCGTTAGTACGTTTTTGCAGGGACCTAAGGATTTGGACGCCATAGGCGGGAAAACGTGTTAACAAAAATACAAAATCTGCAATTTAAGAACATAGTTATGTAATAAAATCTAATAATTACTACGTCTCCATGGGCAGTTGAAATAGATTTCAAGTACAATTTTATACTGAATACGATCCTTATTTCCATGTTAAATTCAATATGTGTTCAAATGGATTTGGATACACAAAGCCTGAGAATAAATAATTCAAGCTTTTATGTTGGTCAACTTGGATTTTTGAGGTTATGAATGTTTTTGAGAAAATAAATTGCGAATTATGGAAGCGACAATAGTAGCTTTGCTGTTGTGTTTTATTACACATATGATAACAATTTCCGCTAAAAAACGAAAACAAAATTATGTGCTTACATCGTGTTATGAGTACAATAGATGATAGTAACTCTGGCGCATTCAATACGATTTGAATACGATAGGTGTTTCCATGCAACAAATTTCGTTCCGATCCTTTTCTGATCCTATTTTCCAAGAGGAAAGTTTTGTTTTAGCATTTTTCCCTTTTTTAAAAGCAGTTTCAATCAATTTAGGTTTGCTAACAATCATGTTTAAGGTTGACGAAGGAATGTTTAACTTCCACATTATATCCATATGTTCCATATTTGGATTGTGGTATACTTCAAGGATTTTCAGTTTTTCAGTGTTGGTTATTTACTACACCTTTTTTTCATTGCAAATGAAAAGCTAAAATACAATCTACGTATGTTTGGTCAACACTCAACAATAGAAACTATCGTTGGCGTTTACCATGCCAGGTAAACATTCTCTATCCCGCCCACATAAATCGTGTCACACAAATATTTACATACATGCATGTGATTGGCTGCCGATATCCACCCCGTGACCAAGGATTGACCAAAGTAGTAAATAAAGGACGTCAAACTTTGAACATGTTAAGCGCCTACTCACACTGGACTGACCAAGGATTGGCCAAAACAGCGAATGAGGACGTCAAACTTCAAACGTAGTAAGCGGGATCGGGAAAATGCACTAAGCAAACGTTATTTATTACATTTGGTGATTTGGTACCGGGACTTTTATAATTCAATGTAATAAACGAGAAAACGTGTTAATGAGGAACGTGCTAACGAGATTCCACTGTATATAGCAACAAGCACTGTCATACCTTACCTAGTTTCTAATATACTTAATTTGTCTTTAATATACTCTCACCCCAAGTATACGCTCGCTTATTATCTTTCCACAACAAACTTCTAATTTAGGAAATACTTTATTTTAAAACGCACCAGTAAGTGAGATATCCACTTACCAGCAGCTATCTGCAGGGCAATATGAAGGAACTCTGGCTGTTCCAAGACATGGATATTACCATCATCACTGCAGGCTGATACATCTGACCGCGGTGAATGGCATATCAGGAACTCGTGTAGGTCACCCTGTGTCAGCATTTAAGCACAGACATTATCAGTACTTGAAAATCAAAATAATATAGCCTTATTTCCAGAAGCAGTTTGGAATAAGAATTTCTGAAAAAGCTGTGTCAATTTACCTGAGTCATGTATTCAAAGAGCATGCAGAGTGGCTCTCCTTTCATGACAACACCTAAGAGGCAAACAATGTTTGGATGTCGCAGGTCTGTCATTAGCTCTACCTCACGACGAAAGTCGGCCTGAGTCTTGGGCGTAGCATTCTCTTTCAGTGCTTTGATGGCTACCAATAAAGGGGGTTCTCCTGGAACACCAGCATGCACTTCCCCTTTGTACACCTTTCCTGTAATGTCAAAACATTTTGTAGGTATATGAACATATGCACTAATGTCAAAATTGTGTGCAAAAAGAACTATGCACTCAATAAAGAGTACTTTAATTGACATATTCAAAGGTTATAAGTTCACTGTAGGAACAGTTTTATTTATATAAAAAATCTGATGTGTTACACTCACATGACTTTCTCTACTCTTGTACAAACTACTTTTACAAATGCTTATTCTCCATGTTAATCGAGATATTGAGATATTAATCTTATTATTAATTTTCTTGTAGATGCAAGGGGAATTGGTAGGCTTTAAGCAATAGTCAAATATTTTAAGAGTTGGTTGCTACGTGGAGTATTCCATTCTCTTTGCATTAACAGGATAAAAAAAAAATGAATAGCGAATTCCCATTTGAGAAAAAGTATAAGTATTGGAAAATTTAAGGGAATAACAAGCAATATCTCGAAAATGGTTCACTCAACAACAAAAATGTATATGACATAAATTGTGTATTTTAACGCGATCTACATTTTTTGTGCAGTAAAATTTTGTCTATCTCTTATGGTTTACCAGTTATGCAAAAGTTGTTTACAATGAAGAATGCTTTTGGAGACATTCCCAGAAAATTCAAGATATACATTTTATTTGCCATAAAAATGTCTTAAACATATGATACTTTAATCAAAATCGTTAAGAGCCATTTTTGAGAAAATTAAAATTTTCGAAAAATGTTCCATGTAAAGGGTAATCTGGGGTGGGGGGATTTTCTTGAAAACCTTCGTGTCGCATCTCTGGAAGATACTGAACCTAAATACCAAGTTTGGTGTTTATCCAACTGTTCGTTTCTGAGTTATGCTGTTCACAGACAGACACACACACATACACATGGACATGTTTCCAAATATGTTTTTTTTTGTATTCAGGGGGTCTCAAAACATGTATTTCCAGTGAAATCTCGGTATGGAATTTTTGGGTGGAATGCAATACTTCCCCTACTTCCTATATGTAGTAGAGAAAGTAAAAATAATATTATAAAATAACAACACATCAATCAGCTATGTCAGTATGTGTAATGAATGTCATTACTTAGATTGTCTACCTTAAATTTAAGCTATATAATTTCTCCTAGAACATGAGTTAACAAACAGTGTAAGTGGTTCAAGATTGAATGAAACACTTTATATTTTACTTCCTTCGTTCTAGATTAGATGCCTTGTGTAAGGACTATTAAGAATACAAAGGAATTTTAATTTTAATGATAGAGTGGAGTGCAAATATGTTTGCGTGGAATGCACATCAATAATTGCCAAAGAGCTTAGGAAATGGATATTACCATTATTACTAACTTACACAGTTTAAAGGAGATCACTTTCATACTTCTCTAGTCCAAAGCCCTACTGAGTAAGATGAATCATAAACAAGCAACAATAATTCTAACATAATTCTAACCACAGATGATTTGACAGCATATAATCTAATTTTGCTGGAAGCAATGGCATAATGAGCCACTCCATGGTTATAATTCTTTAATTCTGTGATTCTTTAGTATGATGTTAGAACCTTGATATCTGCAGTTCTTTTTGTTCAGTTGTGATTCATTTGTACGGTTGCTCAGATTACTCTTTTCAGATCTACATATATTGCCTTCTTTAGCTTCCACCAAACATGATGAAGTGAGGTTTTACTAATAATGGAAATTAAATATGCTAATTATTGAAACTACTATTAATTATTTGCGTATTTAAAATAATAATGTAAATTATGTGTAGCTCTTAGCTTTCCAAATCAAATTTATACTGTTTACCAACACTCTGTTAGCTGTTAGGGCCAATTGGCCAAGACTAGTCAAACGAGCACTGAATCACCTTAAAAACAATATCTAGAAATGAACTACTACTCTTTTTTTTCTGCTATAACTCCTTGCTGCTCACTTTCTATACAAATCTGTTTGTTAAGGCATTTAACAAATGTCAGAGGATGAAAAATGGCTGCTGCAAACCAAGCTGTAGATTAAGAGTTTGCCGTATTTGGCATTTATGAATGTCATTCCTAACAGAAGAGAAACTGTACATCATAATAAATTTGAAAACCTACATAAGAATGAACTTTTAAAGCGATAGACTGTCCAAAGCGGTCATGAACATAACTTTATAGGAAATATAAGAGAGGTTAGAATACTACCAACAGAAACATTCAGGACAATGGATTTTTTCGGGTGTAAAAATCCTTAGCATGGCTTCCTTCTGTAGGGAAGTAAAGCTGGTGGTCACATGTTAATAGATTTATGGCATGTAAAAGAACCTCAAGCCTGATAAAGAGCCCTCTGAGCAAAATTTCCAGTCTTTCACATCCAATATACATAGAATGGGATGCTAAGGAACATAGTAATTAAAGAGCGTCCATAAATAAAACTCAATTTAATTTCAGAAACATGCCTCATTCTCCTCTGCTACAAGTGTTAGTTACTTTGAAATTTTATGCTACTACACTTATCATTTAATTGTAGGTGATAATGTTGGAATTTCCAAAGTTAATACCGTTAGTGTCCGAAAGGCTTCTTAAGCAATTGCTTCAAGAAGCACAGTATTTTTGTTACATTCTGCTTGATCATTAATCAGTGATAACACATTTTTGCCCACTTTAATTTCAATGCAGTGTTCACCATTCAGTGTTAAATCATTTTAAATGCTCTTTGCACCTGGCATTTTTGGTGCTGCATTTTATGTTAACATACAATTGCCACAGTTGGGCCTGGGAGAAAGGGTGCATTCCAATTAAATTACTCACAGATTTTCTCCCATGATGCATCCTTAGGTATCCTTTAATATAAGTCTGTCGGCGTTTTACGTATAACTAAACCGGACATTCTTTGTACATGGTAGGATGTCATTTATTTTATAATTTGTATATAATTGTAGAATGCAAATCAATGACATATCTATTAAGAGCTTTTAAATTGATGGTAAACTGCTGTATACAACAAATAATATTACATAATACCATATCACAGTCTTTCCTATTTTCCCACTTTATTGAAATGAGTATAAGAACATTGTCAGTTTAAGACAAATAAAACTGAACTGAATATTCTAGCAGATGAGGAAGGCAAATTGAGAGAGTTTAAGTTTTAAATTAGTGGCTTTCTCTCTAGGTTAAGAAAACCATTAAACATGCAGGTGATTGTATTTGAAACTTGTACTCCTTTCAGTTGGCTTTAGCGCATTTCAAAAGCACAGGGCAGTGTTAGCGGTGGGTAGTGCTAGCAGCAGGCATGATAATGTAGTAAGGTGCATTACTGACCACAGTGTTAGACCTACTAGCGACCACCTGAAAGGTCAGGAAAAAAGCACTCTATGCAACACCTTACTCCCACTATTGAGTTGAGAATCTGGTATTAATCTGTGGTTTCATTTTCTTTTTTTTATGGAATAAACAAGTTTGTTTATTCCATGGCCTTGTATATATACCAGGTGAGTCAGCTGCCCCTACGTATCTATGCAACCCGCAGTTTATGGTCTAATGTGAAAACATAGACCCTTTTAGCAAACAAACTGTTATTGTAGCTCTGCTCTTCTATTCAGTACTATACGCAACTAGCATTAATGATTAAAGGCCTGAATGAGAACCAAGGAGCTGCAAAAGGCTTAAAAAAGGCGACTCTTCATGGATATAATGCTTGCAAGGAGGTAGAGGAATATTCTCCCAAAGAGCGGGAGAGAGTGCGTTAGCCGAGTGGGTTAGCTGCCGGAATATGGTAAAGTAAAGGTTTGCTTTGGAGGTTCAAATCTACTATAAGCATCAAACTGTTTTGGTTCTTTTTCTTTTTTCTTTCTCCTTGTGTTTATTTTCTGTATTTTAGTATACTAACTTATTTATTTTTGTTATTTGCTCTCCTGTGAGCCAAAGACACAACAATTACAAGCAGATAATTGTGTATCATGTTTACCGTAATAATCTGTACCATATCTGTGTTGTAAACCGTGTTACGTAGTTAGCTTTCATTCTTTGGCGGATATGGACGATGTTAAATCTAACAGTTTTTGTTTCATGTTTAAACCTTATGTTTCACTTCTACTGACAAAGGAGTTGTAAATGTGCTAAGTTAACGGGTAAACAGATTAATAAATTGTTAAAGAGCCATGATTTCATCCAACGAAGTAAATGTTCAAAATGACTACACCCTTCATCAATGCACATTTGTGTACGTTGCCAGAGAGAGACCTTCTTGCATGCTGTAACATAGGCGGTGTAATTTGCCTGCAGTCTTCACGTATGAGTGCCCGTAGATGATTTAGGTTTTGCAGTGGAAAACATGGCGATTATTCTATTTTGTATACACTTATGTTATAAAAAATGTTATTTGTATCATAATATCAAATTATAGGCCCAACAAGATAAAATAAAAGGTAATAATAAAAAGTTTGAACTTAACCCATAGGGTTTGAACCCGAACTGAAATGTCACAGTGATAAAGCAACCATGATAATACCATTCGGCTAATGCTACCTTGTGAGCTTAGGTTCCTATACAAATTATTAATCGCAGAACTTGACCACACCACCAAATTTTTACATGCTTTTTGCAGCTTCATACAGTGTTTTGAGCTTGGTTTGGTGGTTTTAACTCAAATAAAGAAACTGCAGCAGTCATTACAGTTACTGTATGAACTGAAATATGCCATAGTTTGTGACAGAAGAGAAATTATCTATCTAATATTAGCATTTTTTGACAAGGCCATACAACATTGACTAAATTATCTATCTAATACTTAGCATTTTTTGACAAGGCTATACAACATTGACTAACGGCTTAAATCCAATTGGTCGCACTGTGTAGATCTGCCATTTTATTTTCAAATGGTTTTGTCAATCGATGTATGTGATAGGCTGTTCCTTCAGGGGTGTTTCAAAGGGATGCATGAATGTATGCTAAAGAATAAAAGTTTGTAAAATTGGCTAAACATGCTAATGCAACTCCCAGTGTCATGGTGGGATGTTTATTGCATCGACATACATAGCGATTGCATTCTGTCCTGTAAAACACTTATGCACTGAGTTATCTACCCCTCCTCTAATAAAGTGTTATGCAAATCAGCCATTAGAAGGCATTCAAGAAAGGTTAAGTCACATATGTCACTTAGCACGTTGCATAAATTCAAAAATAAATAGGCGCAGCTGACTCACCTGGTATATATATATTTTTGTACAAATGTTTCTTCACTTGCAAATTTTTACTTAAGTTGGCCATGGTTATTACCTAACCAAATAAATTCACTTCTAAATACAAATATAGGTTAACAAAGAACAAATTTACAATCCCATAATAAATGCAATATAATAATCATGATAACATCAAAAATATGCAAAACGCGTAATACATACATAAATATAACATAATGAATAAATTCCATATATCTCAAATACTTATTTAAAAGGTAAGTTAAGTATAATTCTTAATCAATCTTTCTGCTTCAAACATATGGTATTTTAATCAAAACTGTTAATAGCATTTTTGAGGAAATGAATAATAATGAATTTTTGTCCATGTAAAGAGTAGCTTGGGGCAGGGAGATTATTATGAAAATCCCTGTGTCGCATCCCTGGTTTGGGCGCGCACACGTGCATGCACACATAGAGAGAGACCTTTTTCTAAACATGCTTTCTTTGGATTCAGAGTGATACTTCCCCTACTTACTATAGGTAAGCAGTAGGGAAAATATAAAAAAAAACACTATCAATTATTAGTTTTTGAGCATCATGCTTTAAAACTGTAGTTTAACTTTGATTGGTGACTAAGGCAGCAATGAGACTGTAAATTGGAGGCACTTGTGTGTAATTATCATATTAATTTTCATTTGCTATTGAAGTGCACTCACCAAATGCTCCTTCTCCAAGCTCTTGCAGGAACCTCACATTTGATAACTGGTATTCTCTAGCCCTTATTGCTGCACCAGGTCCTCGTTCCCCAGACAACAGTGAGTTCATCTCCATCAGCTGATTGTTACCAACATTTGGAAATAATGCTGAACCCTTGCCTTTTGAGGGGGAGGAAACTCTTGATGTCTTGAATGCTGATACCTGCAAAAACTCTTAAACTTACTCTCTTGGAGAATCTGTTGAAATGTCTCAGATGTATGAGGGGTGATCAGAAACTAAGGTTACAATGAAACATGTACATTTTATTTCATACAACCAGTACAGCGTACTGATAGCACATACATTAGGTTATTTTTCGACATAGTCTCCATATCGGTTTAGGCACTTGTGGATCGAGTTTGAATATTCCCTCCTGGTAAAAATCCTGCCCTTGTGTGTTCAGCCACATCACAAAGTGTTTCACCTCCTCACCTGAAGCAAATGATAGGCCTCCTAAGTGTTCCTTCAAGTGAGGAAAAAGGTGAAAGTCGCTCCAGGCTGTAGGGAGGGTGGTCAATGATGTCCCAGCATGGTGGTCTTCTGGGCTATATGAGGTCGCACGTTGTCGTGAGGGAAGATGGCACCCTCGCATGGCCATTTCCTCCTCACTGCTTCACACAATCATGTCAAGGTCTCACAGTATTGGTCGTGGAACCTATCGGGAACAAACTTTCCAGTACTGCAGAATAATGTGACAAATACTTCCGAACAACATTCCTAATTCTACCACCATATGCTGTAATGTGATTCTCCTGTTGTCCTGAATCAGCTCCTCCATGTGAGCTGTGTTCAAATCTGTGATGCCCTGCTGGGTTGGCCACTGCGATCCTTGTTGGTTACGTTTTCTCTACCAGCCTCAAAATTTCGACACCATTCTGTGACATGCTGACGAGGCATTACAGTCTCTCTGTAAACCTCTACCAGCTACCAGTGAATTTCAGCCGCGGTTACATGTTTTGCCCACAGAAATCAAATAACGGAGCAGATTTCTTGCGAGCGCAGTTTCCAAACCTAGTGCTGTAGGTGATGGGTGGCTGAAACTCTGCACAGTTGCCAATTGCATGTATTAGAATTACCACACACTTCTCTATAACAGATGAAACTCCAGGAATATCGGCCTTGTAACCTTAGTTTCTGATCACCCCTCATAGCAGTAGTAGTAAGAAGAATAAATTGCATATGATTTACTGATATGGTACTTCTAACAGGTGATGCTTTCAGTAGAAAAAGAAACATTCTCTTGGATCCCTGAAGATGCAACTAAGCGATAGATAAGTAAAGGGCTTTGCATTTAAGCTGCAACTGCTCTGTGTGAAAATTGGATGTTGCAAAGAAGTGGGAAAAGTAACTGAAGAAGCATTTGGAATGCAGATGTGGAGATGGAGCAGGTAGAATAGAAAGGCAAACTAAATAATGAAGCTGTATTACAGTAAGCAAAGGAAGAATTCTGAAATTGGTCAGGAAGAGGAAAAGAAATTGGTAGGATCATTGGAAGAGAAGCAACTGCTTGCTAAGAGGTTCACCAGAAGGAATGGGAAAGAAGACAGAGGCAGAAAAAGTACCAAATAACAGACAATATTAAGACAAATACTTCATTTGTGAAGACATAGACAAAAGTAGAAATATAAGAAGAATGAGGGACGTATCTTTGGACAAAAAACTATGACTGGTTGATTCAATTACTATGTGTTAAAGCGATAAAAATTCCTTTTGAAATATGTCTTAAACCTTCTCTGTAACAATTTTGTATGCTGTGAAGAATTCTCATTTCTGATAACATTGAAACAGCATTAAATATTTTTTTAATATTACTTTTTAAATTATAAGATATTTGTTTGAACTATGCTGATCTGTAGAAGTATGCAGAGAGGATGAATGGTGTACAGGAATATGACTGTATTCCAAGAGTGATGCTCATTTCCAAGTATGCTTTAAATATAATTAAAAACTGGAAAAATATTGTGACAGTTACAGTTTTATTTTAAAAGATTGTGATAAACTTGATTTATAAAGTTTGAGATATTCAGGACAAACTTGGTTTAAATAGATCCAGGAAACTGGCTTTAGATTTCTTGTGTCATTTCCCGGATGTAGATGTTGATGGCATGCTGTTTAGATCACTTCATATCCAACACGTGATTGAGTTACGTAATTTCTGCTGATATATGCTCACATTAGTTACTAGCTAGGCACTAATCAGCATTTTGTTGGGTATTTAAACTTAGGATTATTTGACGGCACTCTCTTGACTGACCATGTGCCTAGCAGGAGCCTGTGTTTGTCAGCTCCTTAAAATTTACTTAGTGCTAATTTGCAACCTTGACATAGGGGCCAGGCATGAAAGATGGAGCACCGGACTTCCTCCATCACTCAGGTAAACTCACAAGCTGTCTAATTATTACTCTTTGAAGTGTAGTTTAGTTTATATTACAAAGATTACAGTTTAGAAAGATTGGGAACAGAAATTACATGTCTGATGTCACCCTTTCACCACTCTTCCAACTACCGTAACCAGTAACTCTCAATCTCATCCAATATGCAAGGTTTTGTCACCATCATGATGTCACAATATGAACAATTTTGGAATAGCAATTAATTGTTCTTCCACATAAGCTGTATGTGTTGGCAGCCGGGTTAATTGGGGAATTTAATATTGTACTAGCATGTTGCCATGGTAGCTCAGTTGGTTAGAGCAACTGGATTGAAACCAGAAGATCTGTGGTTCAAATCCTTGCCATGGCACTGAATTTTTCAGTGTCTGAGTGTACCTTTCCAATTCTGGAATAAATTTACAGTCAAATTTATAAAACATTTTACAATAGTCATAATTTTTATTTTTGTAACATTTTAAGAAACATGGCTGAGCAACTCTATTTAGGCAGCTTAGTCATCTGCAAAGGAAATTTTAATGCAGTGCTGCCTGCCATTATGAAAAAAAATATTTTAACCCTCCATGAAAAGCAAGTTTTGAGTTACCCGCTATTGACTGAGCCATTAATATTAGCAGATGGATTGTCAGGACAACAAAACACTTCCAAGTGTTCTTATGGACAAAATAACACTTGAATCTTGGAATAGGGTTTTCAAAATGGAATTCTCAAATACTCCTTAAAACTAACTTAAAACTCGCGCCTTTAACCCTCTTTAATAGCTCTTCCGAAAACATTCTTAGTTGCACTTGATTAAATAAATTCCTTAGAATTTGGAGGCATTAAAGGTTCCTAAAACTACTGGTTTCCTTATTCATAAATCTGTAAAGGAAAAGGAAAGAGAGGCCATATTTTTAAGTTAAAGACTTTATCCTCATTTCAGCATTTAGATTATGGATGATGATTGTGTGTTAGCTCTTGCTCAGCCTGTCTTAGTTGCAGCCTGCTGCTCTGTGTAATTTTGATATATGGTCAAACGATATTCATGAAACAAAAATGTTTAGTAATATTGCTCGTAGTGTAACGTAGCTTCCCTCATTTAGACCTACATCACTCTTTTTCTGTTAGACTTGCACGTGTAGATCTGGTTGTAACATCAACTTAAAGAATTTACTCTTATTAGGTTCAACACTTTCTTATGACTTTTAAACATGTATTTGATATACTAAATAATAATCCTAAGAAAAGAAACTGCAATAATAAAGCAAAAACTTCACAGTTTTTCACACAAGTTGTATAGTGATTGATACACACATTCCATTCTTCATTTAATTGTAAATTAATTTCTGTACTTCCAAACTTCATCAGCTTTATGCTACTGTGATAGATACTTTCCTGAAAATATACTTTAGTTTATGGCTGAATTCCTTTTACAGAAATACTGTTAAAATGCTGCACTTTTCCTTCACTTCCATAAATAAATGTAGCTACATTTACATTCCATTGTTAAATTGCACTCTGTGCAACTGGACTGCTTTGGACTCTGCTACCTCCATTCTTTGAAAACAAAGCAAAACTAGTGTGGGGTAAAATAGGGCATGCTGAGACTCTTATCACATGGTTTCCACAGCACTCCAATATTTGCATTGTCACTTTTTTCTGAGCATTGTTAACGATACATCTAACTCAATGATAAACACATTTATAGTAGAAAAAGTGTAGGAGGTTACTTTATTTAAAGAATATATGTGCTAACTGTGCAGTTCTAAATGCACATTTGTTTATAGGGATTTATTTCTCTGTAAATACTTCAGGTTAATGTTGTTAGTCCTGACTTTGATAATGTAACATTTACACTTTCTCGCTAACTAACCTTATTCACTGGCCCCTTCATCTGCTGGCTCACACTGTCAGTACCCGGTGATCTTCTCTTTCGAAAACAGCACCAATATGATAAGAGAATAATCACTAATAATGCCAACACAGCTGACAGTATAGCAATGTACAACCACAGATTCTCCACTGGAAAAAAATTTAAGACATAATTAATTTAATCTTTCTATACATTATTTCAAAGCAGTTTTAATTAAATTAAGTGGAATTTGCAATGAACACATCAAAGTATATATGAAGCATATGCCATTCAGCCAGCATGAACACACAAAAATGTTGTGTCATCTATGCATATCAAGTAAATAGTTTGAAAATTCTTACTGGCCATATAATACACCTTTTGGTATCGTAGCAATAATTTCATCACCATAATATCAACAGATTATAAATGTACAGCAGTACACCTTGTATTCCTTGATTTTATTCAACAATAAATAGAATCTTTTTTTTTTCTCATGGTTCAAAGGATGCTGAAAAGGTGTTCATATTTAATACGAAAAATCAAATTTGGAATAATGATTGAACACAAGAAAGAAAGAGAGAAAGAAAGAAAGAAAGCAAGATAGACAGACAGACAAAAACAGACAGGAAGGGAGGGAGGGAGGGAGGGAGGGAGGGAGGAAGGAAGGAAGGAAAGAGCATCAAATATTGAGAGATTTGGCAACTCTAAAATGCTGTAATGCTCTCTTGAGTCTTGAAAGAAAATTGGGGTTGACAAAGTATTTGAACTTCCTGGAAATGAGATTTACTTTTCTTTGCCTTTAGGGAAAAAGTTTTAATAAAGTTTGTCTGGACATCTGGCCATTAGCAAACAGGGAATACAGAAGTACTGAAATAGCTAAAGGTGCACACATATAATGGTAATCTTTTAAAACACAAATACTTCTGTTAGAGATTCATAAGCAAAGTGTATAGACATTACATCTGATTGAAAAGAATAGAATCAAAACAATCCATGAAATACAAAACAATTAACCCACTGCCTGATGGTCATTTGGAACCCATTCTGGCTCTACCCACTAACACAATAGCAGAATTAGGGGCCACTCTCAATGAAACTTAAACATAAGCATAATGTAAGCCTAGAGGCTCGTATCATGTTATTTAATGCATGTGTTTGCATTGGTTGATGGCACAAACATAGAAGTTTGCAAGTACACAACTTTCATGTTTATATCTATGTCAAAGATAAGAAATGAGCAAATTAGTGACTTTCCATACATCTCATCAGTCATCATTCTGCCATCTCACATTAGATTTTCTGTGGCCATGTTTTGGCTCATTAACTGCATTTCTGTGTAAGATCACGACTAGGATATCTTTAAAATTACAGCGAAACAAATTGTGATTGTAGGTGGTGCTATTTTGTGAGCTTAATGCCCTTTAACCGGTTAGCTAGCTCTTGTTCATTTTGATACATGCAGTTAACTTTTTTTGTTGGTGGTTACTTCACAAGCTGCCATATTAAACCAGTTGTTTCACGCTATCTTGTGATTGGCTGCTATTTATGTTTCTGTTTGTGGTTGTGAATGACAACACATTGTGTTAAGATTATGCTTAAATTTTACATTATGTTAATGCTTACTTTTCATTGTGAATGATCCCTTAGGCATTGAAATAGATCAACAGTTTAATTTTTTGTATTGTGGAATAACATATGTTCCTTATTTGTTAATATATTTCAAGGAAAAATATGGATTTAAACATCATTAAATATGGGGAACAACGTAGTCCGCCTCCACGTGGTCTTCCCTGGGTAACGCTAAACGGACTGCTTCCCAAGCCAAAAAAATCAAAGAAGAGCACTTCTTAGTGCTATTTTGGAATGCCGGTGGAATGAACTAAAATAAATAAACCATAATAGACAATGATATAGATGTAATCATCATAGCTGAAGCAAATATAGATCAACAAAAGGAAAAATACAACACAAATATATTAGAAAAATACAGACAGATAGCAAGTGGCATACTTGCTGGCATTAAACAATGCATAATTGGAAAATTTGAAATTATACAAGAAATGAACCAAGATGACACTTCTGAAATAATAAGGATAACAGCTTGTAAACAAAAACATAAATTTAAAATCTATGGTATCTACAGCCCACCCAATAACAATCACCTCAACCTGGACGTAATTGATATTGACAATAAAACAATCATAATTGGTGATCTCAATGGACATTCTCCAAAAAAGGGCTATAGTGACAACAATAAAGCTGGTGAAATTATTGAAGAATTTGTAGACTCCAATTTAATGAAAATATTACATAGGGATGAAGACCCAAAAACCTACATACACTACTCAGTACAGTCAACCAATCCAGTCATTGCTATCATATGAACTGATTTACAAGATAAAACTACAAAAAAAGTAATTGAAGATAATAGTAGTGTTTTTCTAATAACAAAAACAGATCTTAATCATCAACTGCCTAGAACAAAGGGAAAAATAAGGCCTAAATGGAATTTCAAAAAGGTACACTGGGAAGAATATAAACAAACAAACTTTTCAAAGAAATTAAATTGGAACAAAATATAAACAAAGTAGTAAAAGAACTAAATGCCACAATTCTAAAAGCTGCAAAACAATGTATCCCAACAGGGAAAATTCATGCAATTTGGAGTTGAATGTCATTTCTGATACACACTAGTGATCATTTCTCTTGTGTAATTACCATACTTTCTGCTAATGTATATTCCACCAGTACACTTAAGTGCTACTTGAACAAAGCAGACTGACCTCTTTATTCCCATCTAATCTGCTTTCCTGATCAAAATTTCCTACTTTCAACACCATGTGGAAACAACTGACTTTGGCGATTCTGGCCACTGCCAAATGCTGTTTCCTGGATATCTTCTCATCCCACATGTTTATTGGTTTCATGGTGGTCAGAAGAGTGCAGGAATGCTATTCATGCATGAAGAGGTGCATTTCAAATATTTTGATCCCTTAGAAACAACTTCAGACCAGGACTCACAGGGTTATTCTGAATAATAAGAAGGCTTCTTGGCCATGCTGTGTGGCGAGTTTTAACAATTCTACACCATTACCTGTTGTATGGGAAAGGCTTCAATATGTAGCCAGTAAGGCCTGATTTTCCTCTATACCCCATCTACGCATAGTCAATGACATCAACATCCAACCACACACTGGGCGTACTTTGAGGCAATATCCAGCTCCACCCAATATCACTCTGTCATTTCCTCCTCACAACTGCTATGGAAACCAAATAATTGTGATTCTCTCCAACCACCACAAGGTAATAACCTAGCTTTTAATATGGCAGAGTTGGAGCATGTGTTAATTGTTCAGCATTTGGCTGCCAATGGTAAGCATGTTCTCCTCCGGGTTTACATTTCTATGTGGCAAGTCAGTACATTTCCAACAGTAAAGCCACTGTTATTTCCATGATCACCAGTTTCCCTTTCAGCTATCGACCAATTTCCTTTACAGTTATGTTTGCAAGGTTCTGGAATGCATGATTGACTGGCATTAACTTGTCATGAATCTTGGAAAACTTCAGCAAATGCATAGTCCGGCTTATGCCATACTAGTCATCTAGCCAACCATTCAACATGTAATGGACAAGTTCCTAAGAAAGTGTCAAACTGTGCCAGGTTTTATGACTTGGAGAAAGCTTGTGACACCTTTTGGAGAAGTGGTATCCTTTGTTTCCTACATCAGTGGGGTTTTTGGAGTCATTTGGCCATCTTCCAGGTATTTCACGTGCATGTGAGTTCGGTTTTCAAATCAGGCAGTATACCCCAGTATGGTGTGATATTACATCTGAAGAGGATATTTCTGTGCATGGCGGCACTATGACGCTCATCTGAGGTGATATATTTGTGGAATCTGTATCCATACAATCTGACATTCAGTCAGTGGCTGTAAGGATTAAACTGCTATCCATCCGATTTATTATTTGCAACATTTATCTGTCTTGATGACCTCTCGCTCATAGATTTAGAAGTTCTAGTTTCCCAGTTAACGTCTTTTCTGTTGGTGGGAGACGTTAATGCCTATCACCCTCTTTGGGGCTCACCTCTTGCTAGTGCAGGAGGTAAATTTATTGCCGATTGTTTTGACAATTATAACTTAGCTCTTCTGAACGCCGGAGAGCCTATATTTCTCTCAGACTACTTTAATACTTTTTCCCACCTTGATATAGCAGTTTGTTCACTACATTTAGCAGTTTCCTTACAATGGAATATTATCTCTGATTTACACTCGAGTGACCACCTTCCATATCTTATTAGTCTCTTAACACCAGGTATGTGTTCCACAAGCTTACCTAGATGGCACTTAGATCATGCCAACTGGAAACTTCACTGAGAGTTGGCTGTGTTTAATTACAAGAAGTACGACTATGTGAATGTTTTAATCGAACATCTCACACAGATGATTCTTTCTGCTGCTGAGCAAGCTATTGCTCAGTCGAGTGCCATCCCCCATTGATTTCCAGTCCTTAGGTGGATGGAAGAATGCCAAAATGCTCTCAGGTGTGCTCTTTGAGTTTGTGGTATGCTCTCATCACCCTACATTGGATAGCCTACTCGAATACAACAAAGTGTGCCAAGTTTAGACATGTTATAAAGGATATCAAAAAGGCATCATGGAGCAATTATGTAGCTTCATTTAATCGACATGCACCTTCCTCTGTTGTTTGGGGTAAGTTAAGGCTGGAAAAATCGACCCTCATGCCAATTGCTAGTCAGCTGTTGTCCATACATTTGACGTAGCTAACGCATTTGGCCGTGCTTTTGCTCAAGTGGCTCACATAACTATTTGCCTGAGCTCCTTCCGTTCAAGGTTTCTGGTTTTGTTCAGAAAATCTTGAAGATTACAATTGCCTTTTCACCATGGCGGAGTTAGAACATGCTCTTTCATCTTCGCGACTATCAGCACCAGAGCCAGATTGTATCCACGTACAAATGTTGCAACAGCTCTCTCCTAAAGGTAAGGCTTTCCTACTCGAGGTCTATAATCGTGTTTGGGTTAATGTCACTTTTTCAGAAAAGTGGTGGGAGGCCACTATCATACCTATTTTGAAAGCTGGAAAGGACCGTCATCTTCCATCCTATTTCCCCTAAACAGTTGCATTTGCAAGCTGATGGAACACATGATCAGTGGATGGTTGGTATGATGGTTGGAAACTCACAACCTGCTGACCAACACCCACTGCAGTTTTAGAAGACACCGTTCAACAATGGACTACCTTGTGTCATTATTGACACACCATGAATGGATTCATGAAGAATTGTCAAACCATTACAATATTTTTGACCTTAAAAAGGCGTATGATACGTTTTGGCGAGCAGGGATACTATGCTCCCTACACATCTGGAACATACGTGGATGCTTACCACTGTTCATTCAGGAGTTTGTGAAGGACTGCATTTTCTGAGTAAGAGTGGGCTTGGTTTTTTCGAACCTTTTTGTTCAGGAAAACGGAGTAACTCAGGGATCGTTACTAAGCGTTACACTGTTTGCTATAGCAATTTATTCTATCTCGAAATGTGCTCCTAAGGGGTATTGTCATGCTTATTCATAGATGACTTTTATTGTGCTTCTCAGCATACGCAGTTTTTGGAATGCCGTATGCAGCAATGTTTACATAATCTCCAAGAATGGAGTTCTAAAAATGGCTTTCGTTTCTCAAATGAGAAGTCACAATCTGTGTTAACTTCTGGCATCGTAGGAGACGATTACAACCTTCGCTCCAATTCGGTCCAGATTTATTACCATTCACAGGTTTGACGAGATTTCTGGGGGTTGACCCTTGATAGGAAACTTAGCTTGTCATCACTTATAGCACAGCTGAAAGTGTGATGTGACCGTTCTCTGAATATCTTGTGGGTATTAAATGGCAAATCTTGAGGTGCGGATCGGACTGTTTTGCGACTGTATCATGCACTGATCCAATCAAAAATAGACTATGGGGTATCATTTATTCCTCAGCACGACCATCTGTACTGAGGAGATTAGATTAGACACAGTCCATAATTGGGACATTCAAGTGGCTATTGGTGCTTTTCCCACTAGCCCAGTTATGCAGTTATGAGTCTTTACGTAGAATCTGCAGAACCTTCTCTGAAATACGGCGTGATGTCCTCTTAGGAAATTATGGCTGTGCACCTAAATGTATGCCAAACCATACAACAATTCCTTCTTTTTTTTCATACTGCGCTGGATGAACATAGTAGGAATAGCTTCATTAATCCAAGGCCTGCAGGTTATCATTTCCGGGAGCTTCTTAGAAAGCACAACATTGAAATGCATACATGTTTGCAGAGGCGGAGAGGGTGTTCCCTCTTTGGTTGCATCTGACATCTCATGTAGATCTTGGGATGATGGTATACCAGAAAGTCTACATTGCCTATGTTTAGTATCCGCACCTGTTTTTTTTTTTTTACAATTTCTGTCCAGTTACAGTGACCGAATTTTGATCTACACCGATGGATCTAAGTGCACCAACGATGTTGGATGTGCTTATGTTCATGGAACCACACCCCATACATTCGGTTTTCATGATAACACATACATTTATAGTGCAGAGCTGTATGCCATATCAGCTCCATTTATATGTTTGTCATCGAAAATAGGAGACTGTCTCATTTTGAGAGATTCTCTTAGTGCATTTCAATGCATTCGTGAGTTGTACAACTACCACCCCATTGTTCAGCAAATTCAGGATGCCATTCATATTCTATACGCTTCTGGTATTAATGTGGAATGTGGTTGGATACCTGGTCACTTTGGCTTGTCGGGGAATGAACTTGTGAATTTGGCAGCTAAGGTGGCAACCACAGAACTCAGTGTTACAATATCTCGGGTAACATCAGAAGACTTCAGGGTTATTGTGCAGAGAGAGGTGCTGTCATGCTGGAGCAAGGAGTGGTTATCTCTCCACAGAAATAAGCTTAGAGTAGTGAAGTACATTCAAATAAACTGGGTAACTTCCTGTGTATCTCATCGTAAGGAGGTGATTTTGGCTAGGCTGCATATTGGCCACTGCAATTTTATGCACAGTTATCTTTTTAAGGGTGAGCGCGCTCCTATCTGTCCACTTTGTAGTGCAGGTCTGTTGATCCGTCACATGTTGCTAGAGTGTATTGTTCTAGCACTCTTCACTTCATCTCTGCAACTGCCAGCCACTCTTGCAGAGGTCTTAATGGATGATAAGCAAGCGGTTGATAGCATTTTTAATTTCCAAATGGAGATTTAGTCATATTGATATCAGGTGTTTCATCTTTTTGGTTTAGTTTTATATATTCATATTTATTTATGACTTTTGCTATGATTTTATATTGATCTTTATCTCTGGTCTTTGGCATGATCTATTTTACAAGGGCGCTCACAAGAAAACACGCTGGAATCTTATTAGCATGTTCCTCATTAACACATTTTTTCATTTATTACATTGAATTATAAAAGTGCCGGCACCAAATGTAATATATAACGTTTGTTTGGTCCTGCTTACTGCGTTTGAAGTTTGACATCCTCATTCGCTGTTTTCGTCAATCCTTGGTCAGTCCAGTGGGAGTAGGTGCTTAACATGTTCAAAGTTTGATGTCCTTATTCGCTACTGTGGTCAATCCTTGGTCACGGTGGAGACTGGCAGGCAATGGTATGCATGTATGTGTGGGTGGGATAGAAACTGCTTTAGCTTGGCATTGACTTGGCATGGTAAACACTAGCGATAGTTTCTACTGTTGAGTGTTGACCAAACATACATAGATTGTATTTTAACTTTTCAATTGCAATGGAGAAAAAAGAAAAAGTGGCAAACAACGAACAGTGAAAAACTGGAAATCCTTGGAGAAGTAGATCGCAATCCAAATATGAAATGCATGGATATAGTGGGGAAGTTAAACATACCTCCATCAACCTTAAACACAGTTGTTAGCAAATGTAAATTGATTGAAGCTGCTTATGAAGAAGGAAAAAATCTTAAAACAAAACTTTCCTCTTTGAACGCTCTTGGAAAGTAGCATCGGAAAAGAGTTGGATCAAAATTTGTTACATGGAAACACCTACCATATTCAAATC
The DNA here is from genome assembly GCA_030765065.1 of Deroplatys truncata. Lineage (NCBI taxonomy): Eukaryota > Metazoa > Arthropoda > Insecta > Mantodea > Mantidae > Deroplatys > Deroplatys truncata. The sequence continues at coordinate 28,466,368 of CM060980.1, forward strand.
ATATTGAATACGCCATAGATACCATCTTGCACTGTACTCGTAACAGATGCAACTCATTTTATTTTTTTAGCGCAAATTGTTATCACATATGTAATAAAATGCACCGCAAAGCCACTTTCATCGCTTCCATAATTTGCAATTTATTCTGCTCAAAAACATTCACTAACCTTAAAACCTGCTTAAATTACACAGAGAAACAAACTAACTATGTTTAACAGGTTCGCCAATGTAAATCCAAGTTGACCAACATAAAAGCTTGAATTATTTCTCTCATACTTTGTGTATCGAAATCGATCTCAATACGTATTGAATTCAACATGGAAATGCTATCGTACTCAGCATGGAATTGGACTCAAATCAATTTCAATTTCCCATGGAAATGTAACAATTATTATATTTATTATATAATTATGTTATTAAATTGCAGATTTGTATTTTCATTAACACGTCTTCCCTTCTACGACATCCAAATCCTTGGGTTCCTGCAAAAACGTACTAACGAGATTCTATTATATTTCCTCTACCTACTAGGTGTGCAGTAAATCACACCAAATTAAAAAGAAATCAAAACACCAGATGAACACTTGAGAATGGAGATAATCTCAAATCTCCTCCTCAATGAAACTCTTTAAATGTGTTTAAAATGAATATCACAAGAAGAGCATCATTATATTTATCATAGATGTGTGTTTTGTTTGTTCTGCATTTGTACTTTCACACAGATGCAATCCAAACATAGCTTTCTGCAATATCTGATAGCAAATATTAAGATACTTAAGAAAGCAATGAATAGATCTAATACTCAAACTTCATTAGTTTTTGGCAAATTGCCTTCAAACATATGTTTCGACAGCTGATCATTGCCTCCATTGTTAACTGTAATTCACTGATGAGTTTCCTATGGTTGCAGGTGTCTCAGTTGGACAGATGTATGTGGTCTGCTACTGACACAGAGAGTGCTGTGATACGTAGACAAAAGTGCATCAGAGTACATTCAGAAGCCATGTAGTTCAGTCACTGCCTTCTTGAAAGCTGTTGTTTGCAATTGTCTTTGACATTATCAAGATGTTAGCTAACATCTGTTATAAAAGCTTAGTAAAACCAAGTTTTAACATTTAGTTAAACTTTGAAGTAAATGTTAACAAACAACAGTTAGTATTTTTAACATTGGTTAAAATGTAATGTCTAGAAAGGCGAGTTAGTTGTTGGTTTCGGTTTCTATTCTGAATTTTATTGCACTGTCTGTTAGGTTTAATAACTTCAATGTGTCTTTGGCCAGTTTCTTGTTGATTATCATGAACACATCATTGATGTATCTATGCCATGTTCTGAATATTATGGGGCAGGCTTCTATTGCATCAGTTTCCAGATACAAATTGGCCAAAAATAGTTAAGGGGTTTCCCATGGTTAATCCTTTGGTTTTCCTGTAAGATTTTCCTCTGAAAGAGAAAATGTTTTACAACACCTGCAGTCACGCTGGAAAACTCATCCAGTGGATCACAGTTGATGATGGAGGCAGAAAAAATATGTTTGAAAGTAATTTGCTAAAAAGATGGTTAAGTTTAGTGTTAGCATTCATTGTTTTCTTAAGTATTATAACACTTCATTGCGCTGTATCCAACAAGTTGTACTTGGAAATACTCAGATTCTCAGTGCCCCTTGAGGCAGTATTTTTAACACTTAAATGATTTCAGTCAAATTATACAATATGTAAATTCAATAACAGCCTGCCTTGAAGCAATATGTGTATGTAATAATTTGTAAAATGTATGTAACAGTCATTGCATATACTTATATTAGTGTATCCATGTGTAATAATGTTATGTGAATATATTACGTAGTTTAATAATGTAGGAGCTGTGAGAAATAGGTCAAAAATTGCTAACAATGAGGTAACCTTGAAGCAATAATGAGTTTGAGAGTTTAAAATACTACTTGTAATTCTTGGAAGCAATAATGTAATTTTTGTGACAGTTTAAAAAAAATAGTCAATCAACAACCAGTAAAATCTTTAGTTAAATGAAGGTATTCTATTGGAGTAGGATTAGCCAATCAGAGACTTGAAATACAGAAATTTACAACTTTAGGAGGTTGAAATCAGTTCAGTTGCCTGCAAACAGTGTTCCTAACCAGATGCATAAAGTGTCCTCGAGAGATTTAATACGTATTCATGTGAGACGAAAAATAAGTTTACGTGTTAAAAAGTATAATTAATTAATAAAAAGAATCTCACAGCTCTTTATATCAATGAAGTGTTATTTAAATCATGTCAAGCATTAATAAAAGGAGTGAAGTAAAATTATAATCTGTGTAAGCCTACATTCTTGTCGCACCAAAACCCTGCTAAGAGAAACGTGTCTTTAACAAATACTGACGCAGCCGAGGCAAACATAAATATATAATATCTAAAGAAACAGTCAAATTACAAAGTTAATATTTTTTTAAAACTTGGGGCAAAGGCCACTTGAAAGTACATTTGGGGCGAAGGCTACCGGAAACCGTTTACCATACGTGCGGTTGCAACTAGTACAAGTTTGGCTCCGCAACAGTTGAAATATAATACAACTCCTCCGATACAACAACTACTCTCAAATTGGCTTCCATACGTGGAGCTAATAAAATTATCTTTCTCACACTGCACTTCCATTTCAATTAAGACAGGATGAAACCATACATTTATTTGAAATTCAAATGCAACTTACTATCTGTATCCATTCACTACAAATGTCTATTTTCATTAAAGTTGTACACCACAAACAATATCATTGAAACAAATTTGGTTTTGTATCATGAGCAGTACACTCATTGCTTAATCTTTCGATACAATAAAATAATTAAAAAAAAATACTCCATCAGTTTCAGCATTTCAAGCCAGAAAGTGAACATAATAAGCTCGCATAGAGGGACTGTGGTAGAATAACAGCTTTATCAAATGCAGCTGTGGCTGATGGTGGTGAAGTTTTAAAGTGTGCAACTGCTTAAGCTTAGGTGATTAGCACCCTGACAAAACCATAAAAGTTAAACATCAAGCATTACAGCTATCTGAAATATATAAAAGTGGATAAAATTCTGGCTAAATCTGATAAATGAACTAAAACTAATACAATTAAAAAGGGTAAGTGTGTGAAGAGTCAACATAAGCACAGTGAGTAAAAAATTAAATTCTGCCAAAGAAATTGCAAGCTCGAAGATAATTAAAAACTTGCTCAACTGCTGATACATCATCCTCAGAGTGCCCCAGAGAGGGTGGAGGCCAACCAAATGATATACAGTATACAGATTTGGCTGGACATTACAATAAAAGGTGAAAGAGAATGAACACCTGTGCTTTCAAATACATTATATGCGATAACCAACATAATTTTCATCAAGTATCAATCTCAAGCTCCTTGTTTGGTCTGCAAAAGGTAGGGTTTCTTGACCAAGAGAAAACTGCTTTGGCGACAGAAGTTGACAAACACGGTCTTCTTGGTCAAGATAATTTTGGAAATGGCATTCTAATATACAAATGCTCAGAACACAATCGACCATAGGACTGATGGTGACAACAAACAGTGTGACACTAAGTGCTGAGCCCTGAGGTATTCCTTTCCCTAGATTTTTTAAAATCCAGAGAAAACCGAACTCACATGCATGTGAAATACCTGGTTCTTCATAAATTCCGAACAAAGATGGCCAAATGACTCCAAAAACCCCACTGATGTAGGAAACAAAGGATACCACTTCTCCAAAAGGTGTCACAAGCTTTCTCCAAGTCATAAAACCTGGCACAGTTTGACACTTTCTTAGGAACTTGTCCATTACATGTTGAATGGTTGGCTAGATGATTGACAGTAGACTGGTACGGCATAAGCCGGACTATGCATTTGCTGAAGTTTTCCAAGATTCATGACATCAAATTAATGCCAGTCAATCATGCATTCCAGAACCTTGCAAACATAACTGTGAGGGAAATTGGTCGATAGCTGAAAGGGAAACTGGTGATCATTCCCAGGTTTAAGGATGGAAATGACAGTGGCTTTACTGTTGGAAATGTACTGACTTGCCACATAGAAATGTAAACCCGGAGGAGAACATGCTTACCATTGGCAGCCAAATGCTGAACAATTAACACATGCTCCAACTCTGCCATATTAAAAGCTAGGTTATTATCTTGTGGTGGTTGGAGAGGAATCACAATTATTTGGTTTCCATAGCAGTTGTGAGGAGGAAATGATAGAGTGATATTGGGTGGAACTGGATATTGCCTCAAAATATGCCCAGTGTGTGGTTCGATGTTGATGTCATTGACTATGCGTAGATGGGGTATAGAGGAAAATCAGGCCTTACTGGCTACTTATTGAAGCCTTTCCCATACAACAGGTAATGGTGTAGAATTGTTAAAACTCGCCACACAGCATGGCCAAGAAGCCCTCTTATTATTCAGAATAACCCTGTGAGTCCTGGTCTGAAGTTGTTTCTAAGAGATCAAAATATTTGAAATGCACCTCTTCATGCATGAATAGCATTCCTGCACTCTTCTGACCACCATGAAACCAATAAACATGTGGGATGGGAAGATATCCAGGAAACAGCATTTGGCAGTGGCCAGAATCGCCAAAGTCAGTTGTTTCCACATGTTGAAAGTAGGAAATTTTGATCAGGAAAGCAGACTAGACGGGAATAAAGAGGTCAGTCTGCTTTGTTTAACTAGCACTTAAGTATACTGGAATATACATTAGCAGAAAGTATGGTAATTACACAAGAGAAATGATCACTAGTGTGTATCAGAAATGACATTCAACTCCAAATTGTGAGCAAGCTGTGAAGAGCAGAGACTTAGATTCAGATCAGGAAAGTGGCCAGTTGCATTAAGAAGAAATTTAGGTTTGCCAGTATTTAAAACATAAAGTTTGGTCTATAGGGTATTAAGTAGGGCTCTCCTCTATGTTTGGTATGAATCATGGCCAATGTAATAAAAATAATACTAGATCTTGAAATACCAATGTGTTAGTTAAAATCCATTGTAGTACAGGAGAAACATTTATCTTTCAATTGGGTAAACTCCAGTATATATGTATCTTACAGCTTATCTGATGATTGTAGTACAGGTCCTTATAAATAAGAGACATTTGGAAGACACGAAAGACAACATCAGTAGGATTTAGCAGAATGTTTAACATAGAATAAGGACAAGAAGAAAGAAAATATCCTGTAATTTAGAAAGTAATTAACTTTTATAGTTATACAGGTTGGAAGGTGACCTATGATCATCCTTGAATATGATCACTCTTTGTAATGAGTAAAACAAAATCTTAATGCAGTTTTACTGCTTTTAAAGTAGTTTTTGAGTAGAAAGTGAACATTGCTTAATATTAACTCTATTTTAAATGAAGACTTTACGAAACTTCAATACTTTTTCAAATATTTCTTAAGAGGAGATTGTAAGATAAACAGTTTCTGTCTGTTTAAATACATTTTGAATTAAAACAATTCACACTCTTGGCTATTATTATAAGCTTTTGAAATTTGTCTCAGTTGAATCTACATCATTAGCCACAAGACTACACAACAAAACAGCAGATTATCAGTTATAAAATGGCTCACTTTACTATCGAGTATCTTGAAATGCTACTCATATACAGTAAACACAAAGTAATGTGGCAGCTGTGACAAATTTGTTTTCATCTGTCAAAAAGTTCTACATACTGGAAGCGTATCTCCTCATGTTGGAGTTGATCAAAGAAATGTTGCACAAGAAGAAGAAATCCTTCACTTGGTGGAAGAAGATCCTGGAGGCAGCAGCCATGGTATATGACGCACTATTGGCATATCCCATTAGACTGCTTTGAGAATTTAAAAGAAGAATTGCTATGCCCTTTATCATACTCAGCAGAATCATCCTCTCTGAAGCAGATTATGTGCCAGGAGTAGCATTTTCCAAATGGTTTCTTCAACAAGGAGGGGACTTTTCCCTTAATATTCTTGCAAGATGAAGTAACATTTACCAAATTGGAGTAACTAATTACCATAATGCACCTCCTGGGCTTATCATAATCCACACACAATAAGAAAGACAGCTTTCAGCACAGATTTTCTGTAAATGTTTCGCAGGAATCAAAGGAAACGCATTAGTTGGTCTGTGGATTCTTCCTTGGGTTTTGACAGGAGTCATCTATCTCCAGTTTCTTCAAAAAACATTACCAGTTCTGCTTGAGGATGTTCCCCTGGCAGTAAGAAGTCATATAAGTATGGCTATTACATGACTGTGCATCCCTGCACACAAGTAGAGCTGTGTGTAGCCATCTATGCAACACTTACTTAGAAAGCTAGATTGTTCGGAATGGACCAGTAAGATGGATACCAAGATCGCCAGATCTAAAAATAATCAATTTTTTCTTTGGGGTGATATGAAAACTTGCATATACACTACAGAAGTGCCTGGTGTGGAAACGTAAGAAAGAATACTTCGAGCAGCGGAAGAAATAAAAAAAAAAACAATCCGGACATACTTCATAGAGTGCAGCAGATTTGGAGAAAACATTGTGAAGCATGTGTATTGGGGTGCACATTTTGAACAATTTCTCTAAACATTAAAAAGTTGTTATTGATTTTCTGTTCTTGTTTTGCTTTAATTATTCAGGTTTTATAAATCACAAAGGAAGCATACTCTTATAACTTGGGTTTCTCAAGCTTTTATTTACCTTTATAAATAAAATATGGATAGGCATTTTTTTAGACCTAAATAAAGCATATGATGTTCTGGATCATGACATCCTTTTATCTAAGCATAATAAATATGGTATCTGAGGAGTAGTGAAATGAATGGTTTAAGTCCTACTTAACAGACAGGCAACAGGTAGTAGAAATTAGTATGGAAAATGAAACAAAAATAACTAAGCATGTATCTATGCCAAAGAAATTAAAACAAGGAGTACCGCAAGGTTCAGTACTAGGCCCATTATTGTTTTTGCTATATATAAACAATTTACCCTTGTATATTCAGGAAGCAGAAGTAATACTATATGCTGATGACACCAATGTTTTAGTACAAGGTTTAGATCAAAGTGGCTTACAAGACAAAATCCATACAGTTGTGCATGATTTGTACATGTGGTTTAAAGCTAACAAACTGATCATTAATAAACAAAAAACTATAGCCATATCATTTCACACATGGCAAAATAAAAATGTAGACAAAAACCTATGATAGAAAATAATGACAAAACTATAACGTAGGATAAAGAAACAACATTTTTGGGGGTATACATAAATGAGAACATTAAATGGGATACCCATGTGAAATTATTGGCTTCTAAGCTTAGTTCTGCCTATTGTGTGTTAAAATGCTGGAAGAATAAAATAAATTTGCATGCTCTAAAAGGGATGTACTTTTCATACTTTCAGAGCTTGCTAAGCTATGGTGTAATGTTTTGGGGGGGGGGGGAAGTCCAGAAAACAAGGAAATATTTAAGATACAGAAAAAGACTATAAGATTAATGTATAGGGCAAATAGAAGAACATCATGTAGACATTTATTTAAAGAGTTAAAAATCCTTCCATTAGCCTGCATATTTATAATGGAAATACCTTATTATATCAATCTCACCAGTGCTTGGAAGTAAATGCAGAAGTGCATCAATATAACACACGACAAAAAAACAACCTACACATGTCATTTTGCAGAACAAATATCCTGAAAACCAATGCTGTTCATAGGGGTATTAAAATATTCAATAAATTATCACCTGACATAAAAAATGTGAAAAGTTTACCATTGTTTAAGAAAAATATTAAATCCTTTCTGCTAAGACATGACTTTTACTCAGTAGCTGAGAGTCATCCTCAGTGGACTAGTGGTACCGTGCTAGCCTCTAGTTCCCAAGGTCGCGGGTTCAAACCCGGCGGAGGGCGATGGATTTTTTCGGGCGTAAAAATCCTTAAGGCCTCTGAGCAAAATTACAGGTGTTTCACGCCCAATATAGAATGGGACGCTAAGAACCATAGTAGTTAAAGAGCGTCCATAAATAAAACTCAATTTCAGTAGCTGAGTACCTAGACCATAATTCATAATGTGCTGTAATGTAGTGTAGATTAGGTAAAATATTATTGTGTATATATGCTTTAATAATATGTTGTATTTATATTATATTTGACGAAACTATAATTTCTGTAAAAAATTACTATGGTGAATAAAGAATTGAATTGTTCACAGTAAACCTTAAACTGTCCGTGTCCCCTGAGTGGTACCAAAATGAGCAACAGTGAAGGCGAAAGCATATGAACAGAGTGCTACAAACCATCAATAAATAGTTCTAGAGAACAACATGACAATCAACACCACAAAAACAATGTATCAATTCTTTTCCCACAATAATGACAACTTTAAACTCCTAATTAAAACCAACCAACTCTCACAAAGTGAAAATGCAAAATACCTAGGAATATATATGGACAACAAACTAAACTGGAAAAATCACACCACCAAAATGTTAACAAAATGGAAAAAGAACAAAGATATTAAAGCAACTGGCCAGAGCAACCTGGGGAAGCTCACAAGATACACTGAACACCACATACAAAACTTATGCAAAGCCAATATTGGTGAAGTACTAGTTACAGCAAAAAGCTCAACCCTACAAAAACAAAGTCGTACAAAATAATGCACTAAAGCCGCTTGTACATGATCAAACTTTTGTCAAATTCAATACTGTATAAGACTTTTCAAGAGTTGTCACAACTTCACAACTTTTCTTGTCAAATTTCTTCCAATAATTTTAAAGCCTTTGAAAGTCTTGAAAGCAAATAAGAACATGCTTTAAACGGTCAAAGATTTTACAATGATTTGATGGCTTTTGCCAACGAAATGTGAGTATTCACAGTGCATCATGAAATCTGCAACATGGCTGAAAGCGAAAAGTAAACAAAAATGGCTACCCGGTCAAGGTATGTCGTATGCAAACTGATTAGGTTATACATAAGCTGGCCATGTCTGTACGCCAAGGGCTCTGTGGATTACAAGATGGGGTAGATGAAGGCGATTATGAAGAAATAATTGTCAGGCAGTTTTCCGAATTAAGTATACAATAATGCAATGTTATATAGTGTAGTTAACCTATCAGTTGGTGTTATTTTCATTGTACTCCACACTCGTAATGTGATTTCATTGGATATAATATGTGAAAGTGGTACATAATATTAGTAAAGAACAATATTTCATTGTTATACTGTGATGCAAATACTAAATTGCTTAGTGCGTGGTAAATTACCAATGTGTTCTGAAGGGTTTCAGTTTGGCAAAGTGACAACTTGTAAATACACATTTTTGACATTGTCAAGTCTTGCCAAGTCTTTTCCAATCTTGCCACATATTGAAAAATATTTCACAACTTTTTTTGTGAACTATTGAATTGAAAAAAAAGTTTGATCGTGTACAAGGGGCATTAGACTGGTATGTGGAGCAGTAAAAACAACCTCAACATTATGCCTACAATATACATACAATTTACCTATCACATCAGAAATACAGCACTTCTACCATCGCTAAAACGAAAGCACTACCCAATAACACTTGGATACAAGATAATGCAGAACAACATCTCAAAACCCCATCTCTACCAATCACATCAGCAAAAAATTATCTATATCTTGTTAATATTCTAGAAAATATTGAACAATACTGTTCACCTGTCAACCCTCTAGACTACCAAACATTGAACACCAACCTGTCTTTATTCAAAGATGTAAGAAAGGATGACCACCACCCACAAGAAATAAAACAAATAGCACTGGCAAATATAGAGGAAAAATATCCACCAAATGAGTATTTGAGGGTATACACAAATGGTTCATTTACAAAAACCTAAGAGCAGGAGTACACTGTGAGCTATGAGGTAATCCCAAAAGTAAGGTCTTCTATTTTTTTGAAAATATAGAAAAACGTTTATTTTCAATACATGGAGCTTCAACATTCTTGTACTTTTCTACATAATTGCAATTTCAGTTGATGCATTTTTGTAAGCACTGTGGTAGTTTGTCATACCAGCTCGCCACCATGCTATTGAGAAGCATTGGACCTCATCTTTCACCTCGTCATCACTGAAACGCCTTCCAGCCAAATGTTCCTTCAACTTGGAAAAAAAGTAGTAGTCGCTGAGTACTGGCTGGACTATACGGTGGATGAGTGATGATGTTTCATCCAAACTGTTCAGAAGATCCGCGGTTTGATGGGGACGAGCGTTGTCATGGAGAAGGCTTATGCCCTTGCTCAACATTTCTCTTCTTCGGTTCTGAATCACCCGTCTGAGTTTTCTGAGTGTCTCACAATACCTGTCAGCGTTTATTGTGGTCTCAGAAGCCGTCAAGTCAATCAACAACATCCCCTTTCGATCCCAAAACACAGTTGCCATGACTTTACCAGCAGACTGTGTTCCTTTGAATTTTTGCAGCTTGGATGAAAAGGAATGCTGTCACTCACGTGATTGTTTAGTCTCAGGTGTGAAGTAGAAAGCCCAGGTTTCATCACCTGTGACAATTGAATCCAAAAGGTTGTTCTTTTTGTCTGCATAGTGCCGAAGAAATTGGCAGCAAGTTTCAATGTGTTGTCGATTGTGATCTTCTGCCAGCAATCTTTGGCCCTATCTTGCACATACCTTACGAAATTTCAACATCAACCAAAGTCCTATGAATAGTGCTTCAAGAAACCTCAGGAATAACAATGCGGAGCTCATTGAGAGTGATCCTCCGATCTTGAAGCACGATTTGTTCAACCTTTACAATTGTCTCATCACAAATTGGCAGTCTCCCGCTCCTTTCTTTGTTGTGAATTTCGGTACACAGCTGTAAACTCTCTGCACCAATTGTGGATATTTTTGACATCCATACACCACTCTCGATACATTTCCATCAACTGTTGATGAATTTCAATTGGTTTAATGCCTTTTACATTAAAAAACCAAATAACTACATGAACTTCTGCACCTAGCGGTATCTCCATTGCAACTGGCCAAGACTGAGCACCCCAGCAGCTGTGTGATGTATTCTGTAGCGAGTGGGTAAAGCAACAAATACAACAGTGTGGCCAACAGCCACACAAAAAGTTTCCCTGCAGCCCCAGCGCTTTGGAGGCCTTACTTTTGGGATTACCCTCTATTTTATCTGTAGGGAAAAACATAAGCTTTGAAGGAGAAACAACAGCAATTAACATAGCGCTGCAACAACTCCTGCTTAGACCAAAACCCTTTCAAAGAGCAATCCTCCTGACTGATTCTCAAGCAGCAATCCAGGTGATTACTACAAATGCCCAGCCAAAATCCAAAATTATAAAAGAAGGAATACACAAAAACTCCTCAACAGACAAGGAAAACCAATAGCCTCCCCCATCTCATGTTAACATCTCCGGGAATGAAACTGTAAACCTACTTGCTAAGAACAGAGTGATGCTCAATCCTACTACAACCTCACTGGACACAAATACAGTGAAAAGACTTGTAAGGAACTGAACCCAGGTCCAATTTCATTCAGAAGCATCAAAATTGCCTCAAAACAAAATTTGGAAAAAATCAGAGGAACATCGCCAGCAAACAAAATGAAGCCAAGAAAAAAGGAACATAACCTTCAGACTAAACATTGAGCATCTCATCTATACCGCACCAAAATTTACAAATCTCAACACTGTACCATCTGCAAGGACCAAAGCACCAAAATGAATGGAGAACTACTGAAAATTGGATCCTAATCTCCAGAGGGAGAAGAATCTCCCACAATTGTACTGGAATGCCAGAAGACTCATGGATTAAAATCAAATGAAACTTAATTTTATTTATGGGCACTCTCTGCTATGGTACTTAGCGTTCATTCTATGTTGGGTGTGAAAGATCGGAAATTTTGCTCAGGCGCCTCTTTATCAGGCTTGAGGTTCTTTTACATACCATAAATCTACAACATGGGACTACCGACTTTACTTCCCTTCTGAAAGGGGAAGGGATGGCCCAAAAAAATCCATCACCCTCCATCGGGTTTGAACACACAATCTTGAGAACCACAGATACCCCTAGACCATGGAGGATAACAACTCATGGATTGAAGCCTCATGTCTTGCCATTAGACAACATAAATAAATAAAAGTATGGTAATTTGCGTAATATTGTAAATGCTTCCTCTGTTCCATATTTTGTATATTTAGGTTACATTACAATAATGCGTAGTTTATTTGTACATTGGAAGCGTTTATTTGTTCGTTGCCATAGTAGCAGAAGCTGAAGTAAAAGTTAACCTGTTGAATGTAAAGTGAACCTGTCAAGTTTGCTGTGCGGCAATACTGTGCAAAATAAAATAGCAATTATCCCAAGAGCAGAAAGCTTTATAGAAAAATTTATTAAGGAAAAACACTCAAGAAGATGTGCTGTTTCATAGTTTAAAAGGATGATCATAGGTCAACTTCCACTCTGTATAGAATGAGAGAGGATGAAATAGAGAAAGACACAAATTAGCTCACCATCGCTGAGAACTCATTTTCTGAAACTTGACAAGAGGAATGTAGGAATAACTGACCATTGTACACAATGATAGAAAATGACTGGCACTGTCCACTAGAAGAAGGGGAAACATACACAAAGAGGGAACAAATTTGACAAAGATGGTAAAACATGTTACCAAGGGAAATTATGTTAAGAAACATATTCATATGGTAAAGACTCACTATATAAGGAAGTTAGTAAGTTTGCATGGACAGTAACCAAAAAAATCTGATGTGTTACACTCACATGACTTTCTCTACTCTTGTACAATCTATTTTTACAAACGCCTATTCTCCATATGCTTCATGTTAATCGAGATATCGAGATGTCAATCTTATTGGTAATTTTCTTGTAGATGCAAGGGGAATATGGTAGGTTTTAAGCGATAGTCAAATATTTTAACGCTGGTTGCTATGTGGCGCATTCCATTCTCTTTGCATGTCCAGGACATAAAAAAAATGAATAACGAATTTGAGAAAAAGTATAAGTGTTGGAAAATTTAAGGAAATAACAAGCAATATCTCGAAAACGGTTCACTCAACAAAAGAAATGTATATGACATAAGTGGTGTATTTTAATGTGATCTACATTTTTTGTGTAGTAAAATTCTGTATATCTCTTACGGTTTACCAGTTATACAAAAGTCGTTCACAATGAAGAATACTTTTGGAGACATTCCCAGAAAATTCGAGATATACATTTCATTTCTCATGACATTATCTTAAACATATGATATTTTCATCAAAATCGTTAGAGCCATTTTTGAGAAAATTAAAATTTTCAAAAAATGTTCCATGTAAAGGGTAGTCTGGGGTGGGGGGATTTTCTTGAAAACCTTCGTGTCGCATCTCTGGAAGATACTGAACCTAAATACTAAGTTTGGTGTTTATCTGACTGTTCGTTTTTGAGTTATGCTGTTCACAGACACACACACACACACACACACACACACACACACACGGACATGTTTCCAAAAATGCTTTTTTTGGATTCAGGAGATCTCAAAACATGTATTTCCGGTGAAATCTCGGTATCGAATTTTTGGGTGGAATGCAATACTTCCCCTACTTACTATACGTAGTAGAGAAAGTAAAAAATAGACAAAATCTTAAAATGTTGATGAAGGGAAAGCCTTCATCCTGAAGGGAAAATCATTTTTGATAAAGATACAAAGAATAAATATAGAAGAAGGTATACTGGTGGAAAAGCTAGATAAATGACTTCTTTTTAAGATACATAGGATACACACTTTACTGAAAATTGAGTTTAGTATCTCTAGTAACCTGTACTGAGGATTTATACAGCAAGAGTTGCACCAAATAGTATAAACTTATACCATTTACGCTTATGCAATTATTTTACTACACTACAGAGCATGGAGTAAATGCATAGTGGTTCATCAGTCAGTTACACAAAAGATCCAGATTGAGGCCAAGAAACAGAAAGCCATGGTGAAAATCCTGTAAGTACATGCTTAACACCAACTTACCATTAGCCTACATCAATATCAGTGCAAATAAAATTACCAGAAATGGAAGATGTCATAACAGTAGAAGCTTGATCTCAAAAAGTAGAGGAAAATAATTGCAATATAGCTAACAATATTAATTTTAGAAAATCTAGAATGCTTATTTAAGGCATTCTTTCACTACTGCCTTAAAGTTGACATATTAACATACCACACTGTGGCACATCACAAGATTCCCGTCTAAGCTGCTGATTGTACTCTGTGTAGCACCAAGGTTTGGGTTCCGAACCCCCAGGATTGCGACAATAGCTGTGTCCTCCAGCAAGCTCTGAATGCTCTGAAAGTTTCATATAGAACTGATGACTCCACGGAGTGCACTGATGGCCCTCCAGTGTGGTTCGTGCAGTACCACGGTAACTTTCTCCCCGTCCAGAGTAGCATGTCTCATCTGAAAGCAAAGTAGTCATAGAATATACAATTTACATTTTATGTGATCCAAGATATACATAAAAAATCAGATGAGTTTCACTCACATGACTTTCTCTACTCTTGTACAAACTATTTTTACAAACGCTTATTCTCCATATGCTTCATGTTAATCCAGATATCGAGATGTTAATCTTATTGCTAATTTTCTTGTAGATACAAGGGGAATTGGTAGGCTTTAAGCGATAGTCAAATATTTTAAGAGCTGGCTGCTATGTGGAGTATTCCATTCTCTTTGCATTAGCAGGACAAAAAAAAAAGAAAATGATTAACAAATTCCCATTTGAGAAAAAGTATAAGCATTGGAAAATTTAAGGGAATAACAAGCAATATCTTGAAAATGGTTTACTCAACAAAAATATGTATATGACATAAATTGTGTATTTTAATGCGATCTACATTTTTTGTGTAGTAAAATTCTGTCTATCTCTTATGGTTTACCAGTTATGCAAAAGTCGTTCACAATGAAGAATACTTTTGGAGACATTCCCAGAAAATTCAAGATATACATATCATTTGTCATGAAAGTATCTTAAATATATGATATTTTAATCAAAATCGTTAGAGCCATTTTTGAGAAAATTAAAATTTTCGAACAATGTTCCATGTAAAGGGTAATCTGGGGTGGGGGGATTTTCTTGAAAACCTTCGTGTCGCATCTCTGGAAGATACTGAATCTAAATACCAAGTTTGGTGTTTATCCGACTGTTCGTTTCTGAGTTATGCTGTTCACAGGCATACACACAGACATTTTTCCAAAAATACATTTTTTGGATTCAGGAGGTCTCAAAATATGTATTTCCGGTGAAATCTCGATATCAAATTTTTGAGTGGAATACAATACTTCCCCTACTTACTATACATAGTAGAGAAAGTAAAAATTGAAAATAAAGAAATATAAAGATATTATAAAAGCTACCATTAACTACTCAGAATGTTTTCTCTTAGAAAATATTTTTCAGAATTCCAAGGATCCAATTTTGGGAAATAAGGAATTTTTGAAAATAAACGCACTCCTTCATAAGATAATAATTATTCAGTGAATTGTTCTGGTTTCTCAGAAAAAAAATCCTTCACAGCAAGCTGTACAAGAAAGGTGATTGGAGTAAACTCTTTAAGTGCAAAAACTGTTGGGAGGGATAAAAGCAGATAACTGATATTACAATTGTATTGAGTGACAGAAAATTATATTATCTTTTACTTATATCACAGGAATGCATGAGAATGTTTAGAATGCATATAACTTTGTGCTATGGACAGGGTAGCCACACACTCATAAAGGAAAATATTCCCTATTAAAAGATCACGTATCTTACTGAACATCATAATAGTTCATAAGCTTATCAAGTATTATGCCTTACACATTTCTATGAAACTACTAAATGTCAGCGCATAAAAATCACCAAAATTGAAACCACTACACATTAAAAAATAATAATACGTAGTTAAAACTAAGATGACCACCTGCAAATGTTTTAACAGTTTTTGTATTATTGATGTTAAACTTACAAAATCGCTAATGTCCTTTTAGAGCAGGCATGGGGAAAAGTAACACAATGTGTTCCTTCTCCTACAGCATAGATTAACCCTTTCCATGCTAGATAACAGCATACTCGCCCTCTGCATACCTATACCCCTTTCCTTCCACAGTTAGGTCACTCTTTCACAACAAGTTTGAGGCAATGCATATAAGTGGCAGAAATATGTCCCAAAGTAAAGAGGTACATTTATAAAGATGAATGGGAATATAAATATTTTTGTGTTCCTCAAAATAATAAAACATTGTGTCTGTTGTGCCAAAAGGACTTGTACTGTTCCTTGTTTAGTGTGTCTTGGCATTTTAAAGTGCCCATGAACAGGACTGCAGCAAGAAACTTTTGGCAGATAATTATTTGAATTCCTATTTTTATATCTTTGCAACATTGTTATAACAGTAATCCTTATATTACAGCAAGGTAACAGATTTTGTAGTAGTCTGATCCATTAAATACAGTGGAATCTCGTTAGCATGCTCCTCATTAACACGTTTTCCTGTTTATTACGTTGAATTATAAAAGCCCTGGTACCAAATCGCCAAATGTAATAAATAATGTTTGCTTAGTGCATTTTCCCGATCCTGCTTACTACGTTTGAAGTTTGACGTCCTCATTCGCTTTTCGGCCAATGCTTGGTCAGTCCAGTGGAAGTAGGCGCTTAACATATTCAAAGTTTGACGTCCTCCATTTGCTACTTTGGTCAATCCTTGGTCACGGGGTGGATACCGGCACCCAATCACATGCATGTATGTAAATATTTGTGTGAACCGATTTATGTGGACGGGATAGAGAATGCTTTACCTTGACGTGGTAAACACCAACAATAGTTTCTACTGTTAAGTGTTGACCAAACATACATATTACATAGACTGTATTTTAACTTTTCATTTCTAATGAAGAAAAGAAAGTGTAGTAAATAACCAACACTGAAAAACTGAAAATCCTTGAGGTATACCACAATCCAAATATGGAACATGTGGATATAATGTGGAAGTTAAACATTCCTCCGTCAACCTTAAACACGATTGTTAGCAAACCTAAATTAATTGAAACTACTTTTAAAGAAGGGAAAAATGCTAAAACAAAACTTTCCTCTTGGAAAATAGGATCAGAAAAGGATCGGAACAAAATTTGTTGCATGGAAACACCTACTGTATTCAAATCGTATTGAATAACGCCAAAGTTACTATCGTCTATTGTACTCGTAACACGATGCATGCACATAATTTTGTTTTCATTTTTTAGCGGAAATTGTTATCATATGTGTAATAAAACACACAGCAAAGCCACAATTGTCGCTTCCATAATTCGCAATTTATTTTCTCAAAAACATTCATAACCTCAAAAATCCAAGTTGACCAATATAAAAGCTTGAATTATTTATTCTCAGGTTTTGTGTATCCAAAACCATTTGAACATATATTGCATTTAGCATGGAAACATGGATCGTATTCAGTACAAAATTGTACTTGAAATCTATTTCAACTGCCCATGGAGACGTAGTAATTATTAGATTTTATTACATAACTATGTTATTAAATTGCAGATTTTGTATTTTCATCAACACGTTTTTCCCGCCTATGACGTCCAAATCCTTAGGTCCCTGCAAAAACGTACTAATGAGATTCTACTGTACTAATTTACTTCCTATTTGTTTTGAATGGGGCCATCTCACCAATTAAAATTGAGCAGTTAAAAGGTGCATTAAAAACCAGAGAGAAACCAACTTCAGTTTGTTTAGCAACAAACATACTGCAAGTTAGTTATCTCCTCTCAAGACATATAGCAGAGAAGTTTAGGTGATTCACAGAAAGAGCATTTATTAAAAAATGTTTGACCTAGCCTCCAAGTATGTTGGAGGCAATGATCTGTTCCAATCAATTCATCTCTCTCAAAGAACTGTAACAGACAGGATTACCAAAATGGCTAATGATGTCAAAGATCAGTTAATATATAAATTAAAACAGCTGAGTGGTATTGTTTGGTCATTGATGAGAGCACGGATATGAATTATACAGCTCAATTAGCCATTTTATACAGGGTGTAGCTTCCGCACTTAATATATTTGAAGAGTTCCTTGATTCTGTTCCTGTGATAAACACCATCTGGGGGGGAAGACATTTTCAAGGCTGTGCTTCATATTGTGATAAAATATGAATTGCCTTGGAGAAATTGGCTGTATTGCTACAGATGGTAACCCCTAAATAAGAGGAGAGCAGAATGGCTTTGGAATCTTAAGACAATTCTTAAAACCAGTTAATGAGAAGTCAAATGAACTAGTGACAATTCACTGTTTCATTATAAGGCAAATATGCACCTCTAAATCACGTCATGCACATAGTTGTAAAAGCAGTTAATGCAATTAAATGGTCGACACTTCGTCATCACTGATTTTAGGCATACTTAGGCAACATTGGAACTGATTTAACCGATATTCCCTACTACTGCCAGGTGGGATGGTTGGCAGAGGAGCAACGCTGAGGCACTTCTTCAGTTTAAGAGACAAAATAAATGCATTTTTTAAATCCGAAGGAATCGGAATACCACAACTAATCAAGGAAGAATGAATAAGTGATCTCGCATTTCTCACAGATTTAACAACTCATTTAGATAATTTAAACACTACATTACAGTGGCCAAACCATACAATCATAGATTTAATGGATGCTGTTAAGTTTAACTAATCTATACAGGAATTTCAAAGACAGATTTTGTGGTATAAGATCTAAAGGTTTGGAATGGCAATTATTCAACGACATTTTCTCCATTCAAACAATTGAGGCACCTACCTCATTGAATTAGAAAAAATAAGCTTCCTAACCTTCGCAAGTTTGCTGGTTAATTGTTAGCTCTTTATGGATCTATTTATGTATATGAACAGATGTTTTCAAAAATGAACCTTGTGAAATAAAGAAGAGATCAAGAATGATAGAACTGCATTGTGTATCTGTGTTACAATTAAGTTCAAAAAATCTGATGTGTTACACTCGCATGACTTTCTCTACTCTTGTACAAACTATTTTTGCAAACGCTTATTCTCCATATGCTTCATGTTAATCGAGATATCAATCTTATTGCTAATTTTCTTGTAGGCGCAAGGGGAATTGGTAGGCTTTAAGCGATAGCGCGCGCGCGCGCGCGCACGCACACACACACCACACACACAGACATGTTTCCAAAAATGATTTTTTTTGTATTCAGGAGGCCTCAAAACATATATTTCCGATGAATTCTCGGTATCGAACTTTTGAGTGGAATGCAATACTTCCCCTACTTACTATACATAGTAGAGAAAGTAAAAAGTATAGAAAATGAAGTACAAGGCTTAGACTTATCAAAGAATGCTAGTCAAATGGTAAAATCAGCAAAGAAAGAGATCCCTCGAGGCAAACCTAAAAAATATAAACCCTTTTGGAGCAAGAAATTGGAAACACTAAAAGTTGAAAGAAATAGTGCTAGAGATTTAGCACAAAACAAATATGGAAGATATAACAGAATGGAGAAAAAAAGATGCTACTTATAGAAGAGAATTGGTAGTATCCAAACTTCAATGTTATGATAAATTTTTATCTGGGCTGGATTACAGAACCAATAGCACCAAAGTATATAAGCATATTAACAATATAAATGGAAAGTATGCCAATAGTAACAAAAGTACATATATTAAAAAAGGTAACAAAATATATACAACAATAAAGATATGGCCAATGAATTTAATCAACATTATAAGAAAGTTAATATACTAAAAAAACATTTGGTAAAAGATAACAGAATATTACAAAAAATCTGATGTGTTACACTCACATGACTTTCTCTACTCTTGTACAATCTAATTTTACAAACGCCTATTCTCCATATGCTTCATGTTAATCGAGATATCGAGATGTCAATCTTATTGGTAATTTTCTTGTAGATGCAAGGGGAATATGGTAGCTTTTAAGCGATAGTCAAATATTTTAACGCTGGTTGCTATGTGGCGAATTCCATTCTCTTTGCATGTTCAGGACATAAAAAAAATGAATAACGAATTTGAGAAAAAGTATAAGTATTGGAAAATTTAAGGAAATAACAAGCAATATCTCGAAAACGGTTCACTCAACAAAAGAAACGTATATGACATAAGTTGTGTATTTTAACGCGATCTACATTTTTTGTGTAGTAAAATTTTGTCTATCTCTTATGGTTTACCAGTTATGCAAAAGTCGTTCACAATGAAGAATATTTTTGGAGACATTCCCAGAAAATTCGAGATATACATTTTATTTGTCATGACAATATCTTAAACATATGATATTTTAATCAAAATCGTTAGAGCCGTTTTTGAGAAAATTAAAATTTTCGAAAAATGTTCCATGTAAAGGGTAGTCTGGGGTGGGGGGATTTTCTTGAAAACCTTCGTGTCGCATCTCTGGAAGATACTGAACCTAAATACCAAGTTTGGTGTTTATCCGACTGTTCGTTTTTGAGTTATGCTGTTCACAGACACACAGACACACAGACAGACACACACACGGACATGTTTCCAAAAATGCTTTTTTTGGATTCAGTGATTCTCAAAACATGTATTTCCGGTGAAATCTCGGTATCGAATTTTTGGGTGGAATGCAATACTTCCCCTACTTACTATACGTAGTAGAGAAAGTAAAAATCCAATATGATAGAAATAAAAACAATACAAACAGTACCTCTTGATTCAAAGTTCCAATTGGAAGAATTAGAACAGGCAATGAAGACATTAAAAAACAAAAAAACAACCAGGACCAGATCTTATACATCCAGAGTATATTAAAAATCTTGGAAATAGAGCTAAAAAAATATTATTAGAAATTATTAATAAAATATGGTATGAACAAGAGAATATGCCATCAAACTGGTGCAAAACACTAGTAATCCCAATTTTGAGCCAGGAAAGCGCATAAATGAAACAAAAAATTATGGACCCATATCACTGACCTCAATCCCGGCAAAAATAGCTGATAAAATGGATACCAATAGATTAATGTACTATCTAGAAACAAATAACCTACTAGCAGATGAACAGGCTCTACTCAACTGTTCACCAAGCATCTAGATTAATAGAAGACATGAAAAGTAAACTAGCCAACAATACGTCAATAGCAGCAGTATTTATAGATTTTCAAACACTTTTTTAATCTTGTATAGAAAGAGATGCTAATTAAAAAACTAATACAAATGAACTGCCCAAAAAAATAATTAGATGGTATAAAAAATTTTTACAACAAAGATGGATTACTGTCAAATGGAAGAACACATTATCCAAACACACCCAACTTAAAACTGGAGTAGCACAGGGTGCAGTATCCAGTCCTATATTATTTAATATATATATTAATGATATGCCAAAGTTTATAAAACAAAATGGAATAAACATTGTAATGTATGCAGATGATGATGTTCTGTGAATGGCTGAAAAAAATGAACAAGAATGTATACACCAGATTAGAATAAAAAATAAAAAATGTGTTAGTCAAATTAACTAATTGGGCTAAATTACATAATATGTCCCATTAATGTAGCAAAAACTAAATACCAAGTTTACATCAAGAAACATTTTGAGACAGGGAAAGAAAATGTAAAACTTGAAATCAATGGGAAACAAATATGAGAGTGGTCTGAAAAGTTTCCGACCTCAACATGAAGATGGCAGCACTCGTAAATAAAAGCGTGAATTTCGTTGTTCATCTGTTGACAGTTACTCACCGAAGTTTCAGCCATTTTGGACGCTAAGTTGTTATGTAACTGTCGTTTGAGTGAGGTGATGTGAGTGTGTTTATGAAAATGGACAAAATCGAGTATCGAGCTGTCATTAAATATTTGTTTTTGAAAGGCAATACGCCTACGCAAATCAAAGCTGAGTTGGACTCTGTGTATGGGGACTCTGCACCATCATTTACCACAGTGAAATTTTGGGCAGCTGAATTTAAACGTGGCCGTAAGAGCTTGGGAGACGATGAACGTTCGAGACGTCCAAAAATTGCAACTACCGACGAAAACATCGCCAAAGTTCACCAAATGGTGCTAGACGACCACCGAATTAAAGTGAGAGAGATAGCAGAGGCTATGAACATGTCAAAAGAATGTGTTTGTCACATATTAAATCAACATTTAGACATGGGAAAGCTGTCCGCGCGTTGGGTGCCGCGTTTGCTCACGTTTTACCAAAAACGTGTTCGAATGAACATTTCCAACGCTCTGTTGGCGCAGTAAATCTGAGTTTTGGCGCCGATTAATTACTGTAGATGAAACTTGGATACACCATTATACGTCCGAAGCAAAAATACAGTCCAAACAGTGGACTGCAAAGGGGGAACCGGCTACAAAAAAAGCAAAAACTGTTTTTTCGGCTGGGAAAGTGATGGCGACTGTTTTTTGTGATAGTCATGGAGTTATTTTAATCGATTATCTTCAAAAAGGAAAAATCATTACAGGAGCATACTACGCATCATTACTTGACAAGCTGAAGGCAGAACTTGCGGAAAAACGGCCACATTTGCAGAAAAAGAAAATCCTGTTTCACCAAGACAACACACTGTCTCACACCTCAGCAGTTGCAATGGCGAAAATCCACGAATTACTGTTTGAACTGCTTGACCATCCGCCTTACTCACCAATTCTAGCCCCAAGCGACTTCTTATTCCCTCATCTGAAAATTGCGCTTGGAGGACAGAGATTTTCGTCAAATGAAGAGGCAATCACCTTTGTGAACAATTATTTTGCAGAGAAAAATGCAGACTACTATTTGGACGGGTTACAGAGATTGGAGCATCGCTGGGAGAAGTGTGTAGAGTTACAAGGAGACTAATGTTGAAAAATAAAAAAAAAAAAAAAAAAAAAAAAAAAAAATTGAAAAAATGTCTTGTATCTTTATTAGGTCGGAAACTTTTCAGACCACCCTCATAGAATATGCTTAAGAAATTACATATTTAGGAATTGCACTAGATAGAAAATTAAAAAAAATGAAAGACCATGTACAAAATGTTACACAAAAGGATACTAAAAGAAGTAATATAATGAAGAGATTAGGTGGATCTAAATGGGGCAGTTCAATAGCAGTTTTAAATAAAATGTACAACTACATAAAACCAGTATTAAAACATGGATGTGAATTATTATTAACTGCAACCGACAATAAAATTAATATGATTGAGAAATGTCAAAATCAGTGTTTAAGATTGATAACAGGAGCAGTGAAAACAATGCCAGTTAGTGCACTTCTTGCTGGAATAAATAATAACCCAATGAAAGCCAACACTGAAATACAAGCTGCACAATTATATGTAACATTAAAAACAAACTCAAGCAAACATTAATGGTTTCAACAACTACTTATAGAATACAAGCTAAAAACACAGATTACAAACAAATCCTTTTTAGAGAAGAATTATAATTACCTAAATTTATCAGGAAAATGCACTCCTCATCCTTCTAGAACTAATCGAATGGATTTTATCAAGATAATAACGAATAAAGAGCTGATATAACAACTAAATAAACAAAAAGACTCATCAGAAGCATGCAGAATTGCTACACTTGAACATCTACATAATCAATTCCCCGAAACAGAGTGGCTTAGAATTTATGCACATGGTTCTGTAGATAAACTGAGAAATAATGTGGGAGGTGGTATATAATGTAAATACTTTTCACATTATTTTACATGGCCTAGACAATCCACAAATTTTGATGGGGAAGTTGTTGCAATACAACAAGCATTAGAACAGATATACTACAAGACTGATATAAAAGAAAACAAAGTAATTGTTCTCACAGACTCAGTTTCTGCCATTCAAGCAATAGAACAATATGATAGTCTAGATGAATCTTATAATATTAAGGATGCGAGATCTTATTACAGATTATTCCAAACAAAATTTCAACAGATAATATTACTGTGGATACCAGCACATGTTGGAGTGAATGGTAATGAGACAGCAGACTTTTTGGCCAAAAAGGGTGAAGTGTTGTATTCAAAATCTATAAAGTCTTGTGGACTAGATATGAAACTAAAGAGTGTCCAAATTAACATAGAACAAACATACCAATATAATATTCAAAAGGAAATTACTAACAAAAGTTACTCCAACATAAAAGAAATAGTACAAAAAATAAAAAATGTTCCAAGGAAAGAAGCTGTTGCTCACTTCAGATTAGCCACTAGACATGACTGTCTGGCGGAACATCTACATAGATTACGTTTTATGAATGACAAAGCATGTAAAATTTGCAATGCTGACAAGATTTTAAATGGAGAACACCTCCTAGAATGACCAGAAGTGAGGAAAGCTGTATCAGATGGGAAGATACACAATTTATATTGACTAGCAAGGGAAAAATCGATGGATCAAAATCCTGCACATTAGATCAACAACAGTATTTGCTATTGACTTATATGGGATTTCTGTTATTTTAGTGCTGTCACCTTGCATCTAAATTTATTACGATTTATTATTAGTGAAAATAAAACCCTTTCAACTATTCATTCAATACAGCTTGATCACAATTGCCTGGGAATGGGAACGCAAACACACCATGCATAATCAATCACAATGAGGACAATAAGCAGCAATCCTAACCTCAATATATTAATATGGACTTTAAAGCTGGTCCACAATAAACCAGAATGAGAACACAAAGTGAAAGAGCGAGCTTTTGATTTACAATAAACCAAAGATGAGAATGAAAAGTGTGCTAATTATTAAATAGATTACATGGAAAATAACTTTGTGTATTGGAATATTATTTACGACTGGCCAGTGATTTTTTTCATCTGAATGCATGTTAACCAATTGTAAAATTCAGCAGAGTAATCGTCTTTAAAAGTGATGTGATTACCCCATTTGTGACTTTTAAACTGAATGCCAAATTCTTCTTTGCTTGTATAATTTATCCTATGATGCAAGCACAATTTAATGTCTTGCCATATTAAACATTGCTAATTGTATTATTTGATGATGATGGTGGTGATGGTGATGATGATAACAACAATGTATTATCATTGTGGTAGATGCTAACGGGAGTGAAGCAAGTAATATATTGTCTATATCAATGATACTACCCTACACTACAAGGGTGATGATACACATGAGAGTTAAAGCAGTTTTTTGCAAATGGTCTTGGGTGCACATTGCCCAGTCACAACAGTCGATAATACAGTGGAATCTCGTTAGCATGTTCCTCATTAACATGTTTTCCCGTGTATTACGTTGAATTACAAAAGTCCCGGTACCAAATCACCAAGTGTAATAAATAACATTTGCTTAATGCATTTTCCCAGTCCTGCTTACTACGTTTGAATTTTGACGTCCTCATTCGCTGTTTTGGCCCATCCTTGATTGGTCCAGTGGGAGTAGGCATTTAACACATTCAAAGTTTGACGTCCTCATTTGCTATTTTGGTCAATCCTCGGTCACGGGGTGGATACCAGCAGCCAATCACATGCATGTATATAAATATTTGTATGACATGATTTGTGTGGGCAGGATGCTTTACCTTGGCGTGGTAAACGCCAACGATAGTTTCTACTGTTGAGTGTTGATCAAACATACGTAGATTGTATTAACTTTTCATTTGCAATGAAAAAAAAGAAAGTGTAGCAAATAACCAACAGTGAAAAACTGAAAATCCTTGAAGTAGATCACAATCCAAATATGAAACATGTGGATATAGTGCAGATAACCGGAAGTTAACATTCCTCCGTCAACCTTAAACGCAATTGTTAGCAAACCTAAATTGATTGAAACTGCTTTTAAAGAAGGGAAAAACGCTAAAACAAATGGGATCAGAAGACGATCGGAACGAAATTTGTTGCATGGAAACACCTACCATATTCAAATCGTATTGAATACGCCAAAGATACATTCGTCTATTGTACTCGTAACACGATCCACGCTTATAATTTTGTTTTCTTTCTTAGCGGAAATTGTTATCACATGCGTAATAAAGCACACATCAAAGTCACTGTTGTTGCTTCCATAATTCACAATTTATTTTCTCAAAAACATTCATAACTTCAAAAATCCAAGTTGACCAACATAAAAGCTTGAATTATTTATTCTCAGGTTTTGTGTATCGAAATCCATTTGAACACATTGAATTTAACATGGAAACACAGATCGTAATCAGTATAAATTGTACTCAAAATAGATTCAATGGGGACGTAGTAATTATTAGATTTTTATTACATAACTATGTTCTTAAATTGCAGATTTTGCATTTTCATTAACATTTTCCCGCATATGACATCCAAATCTTTAGGTCCTTGCAAAAACATACTAACGAGATTCTACTGTTATCCACCTAATTCTTCATTCCAATTCAATGTTTGGCTCATGTACCACAGTTATTATTACCTTACCATTTTGTTACAAAATCAATCTTTGCAATCAGAGACAGACAATGATGGTGGATGTGATTTGCTTTATAATGCATTAACAGACCAACAACTTTAATAATTATGTGCATATAATGGATAACACAATGCTGTAATGAATTTGTGTAAAAACATGAAGAAAGTGGGCAACGTAGACAGGGGAGGGAGTACACAGCTATATCTGTTTCTTTCTGTGTGGCCAACAGCTGCAAACCACCAATTAGAAAAGGAAATCCTATAACATCTGTCTTAACTACGAAGAAAGCTTCTGTGACAATGGGAATCTTCATCCCTCAAATATTGCTTAAAATCAGGGGGTATGTTAACAAATTGCCTAACTTCTTGATGCGAAATAAAATGAAACACACAGAAACAGGATGATATGCTATGACCCTATAGTAACTTCAAGAATTGCCACATACTTCTCATTCTCCTCGGCATAAACATCTGGCGTTTGAAACTTATTTCTTTCCACTATTTGGAAGGTAAATATCACCAATGCAGGATGACAGTGTGGATATTTTTGAAAAAAATAAAACACTGTGTTGTATTCACAGAAACATAGTAATTCTACATGTTAACTCATACTTAAGCTACTATACTACATTTTGAAAGAATATCTAGGACCCAAAATATATATAGCTGATTTAGCACTTCAAATCATACCTGGATCAATGTTTTCTGGGCGTGTTATGCCAAGAGTAAGACATGCCTCAGAATCATGTGAACCAACATCAGGTAAATCATCACATTCTGGCAAGACTAATTGCTGCCCAATTAGAGGGTGACGCTTGGCAATTGCATATTCCACTCGACACACTTCATTCTCCAGCATCTCACAGTCCTCCCGACATATCCGCCTGGGTGGACGACTGGCTACCTTGCTTGTAGGGCCAACCACAGTGTCTTCATCATGACACAGAGGGAATGTTGAATAGCACAGAGACGGCATGGCAAATGCCTCACAGCTTGGTGACAGATCCCTGTAATATAAATCAGACAAGCCACCATAAAAAATAACAGTTCATGCCATACTTACTACACTATCACAGCTGATTTGTAACTTATATCAATGCATTCTACAGCTTGTAACATTTACCACTGCAACAAACTTAGTACAAGCAAAGTTAACAAACTTCCCTAGCTAAGGTCCGCACAGATTAGGATCTATACCTGGGCTGGGTTAGGGCTTAATTTTAAAAATGTTTGTTGGGCTTGGGCTCAAAAATAAACATAAAAAAGATTAATTTATCACATTTAACATATGCATTTTATTTGTCGTGGCATTTTAATCAAAATCGTTAGTGCCATTTTTGAGAAAATAAAAAAATAATGAAAAATTTTCCATGTAAAGGGAAGACAAAGGTAAAAAATCTGATGTGTTACACTCACATGACTTTCTCTACTCTTGTACAAACTATTTTTACAAACCCTTATGCTTCATGTTAATCGAGATATCAAGATGTTAATCTTATTACTAATTTTCTTGTAGATGCAAGGGAAATTGGTAGCCTTTAAGCAATAGTCAAATATTTTAAGAGCTGTTTGCTATGTGCAGTATTCCATTCTCTTTACATTACCAGGACAAAAAAAAAAAAAATGAATAATGAATTCCCATTTGAGAAAAAATATAAGTATTGGAAAATTTAAGGGAATAACAAGCAATATCTCGAAAATGGTTCACTCAACAAAAAAAAATGTACATGACATAAATTGCGTATTTTAATGTGATCTACATTTTTTGTGTAGTAAAATTTTGTCTATCTCTTATGGTTTACCAGTTATGCAAAAGTCGTTCACAGTGAAGAATACTTTTGGAGACATTCCCAGAAAATTTGAGATATACATTTCATTTGTCATGAAAATATCTTAAACTTATGATATTTTAATCAAAATCGTTAGAGCCATTTTTGAGAAAATTAAAATTTTCGAAAAATGTTCCATGTAAAGGGTAATCTGGGGGGGAGGGGATTTTCTTGAAAACCTTCTTGTCGCATCTCTGGAAGATACTGAACCTAAATATCAAGTTTGGTGTTTATCCAACTGTTCGTTCCTGAGTTATGCTGTTCACAGACACACACACGGACATGTTTCCAAAAATGTTTTGGATTCAGGAGGCCTCAAAACATATTTCCGGTGATATCTCGGTATCGAATTTTTGAGTGGAATACAATACTTCCCCTACTTACTATATGTAGTAGAGAAAGTAAAAATTAATTCATCCATATTTTCGTCCGAGATGTTGAGATACGCAGATTAGCACAATTATTGCAATATGTATGCATCCATAGTAATAGTAATACTAGAAATAAATAAAAGGTCACTTCGGCTAACTGCAAAATCCACCTCCCTACGCACATATACATCCATGACATCTGGGCATAGTGCAGTAATACAGGCAGCATGAGGTCAATAAGGCAGTGTGCTGTCAACATAGTGGTTACTACATCCGCATTCCAGGACCTCAGCCGCTACTATTTCTGAAAATTGACTCCTCTATTGGTCCCAAGGATCTGAGAGCATCCCTTGCCAAGACCTCCCATAGGGGGAAAAATATCCCCATGCCGGTAACAGAATTGAACCAGTGTCCCTTTGCAATGCAGACAACAGCACTCTGGACAAGTAATCATAATAATAATAATAATAATAATAATATACTCCAAAATAATTTTGTTTAAAACAAAATTTGACAATCGGCATAGGCTGGGCAGTACGGTCTGGGGCTCAGTTCTGGCCTAAGCACTTTGACCCATGCAGACCTCTACTACATGTACCAGAGTTTGGAATACAGCGTTTATTATTCCTCAGCATGAACATCACATATATCTGACACTGATCTTTCTTCATAAATGAATTAACTAAAGTACTTGCTTTGCAGCAGATTTCTCAAGCCACACATATTTCTAATATCCTTTTGAAAACTACAGGGTGATTTTAAATGATGGACTCATTTCATAAAATTTGTATTTATTGAAGTACAAATCCAACATGAACCATCTTTATACCAATAAACAGAGGAATTTTCAAAGTTTTGTGTAATACATTATAAATGTTGATGCAGTAATTTGTATCATAAATTATTTAAATGTAAAGAGTGATTATAGTATGAATATGCATTATTATGTGACATTGATTTGAAATGTTTGTTGACTGTAATTATTGTTGGGAAGTAAGTTTATACTGCCTTACTGAAACTGACAATAATAGCGTGCAATAATGCAGCGAGGGGGTGAGCTGTTTATCATTATTGGAAACGAGGAAGTTACGTAATGTTGGCGCGTTTTTCTTTTAGAATCTTCTGGAACATTTCCCTAGAGCATATGTATTCATAATTTTCATTGGATATAAAAATAGACGCTAATGTTGGCGCGTTTTATTAGCCAATTGCAGTTCAGTTATAATCTTGAGGCATATCTGGGTGAAGGAGTATAAAAAGAGTAGGTTAGAGGTAGACCCCGTCAGTTCATCAAAATTCTTTGTACACTACACGTCGCATTCCCGTCAGTTCGTCGAAAGTATTTGTACGGCACACTTCGGATATCAATTTGCAGGTTACGCGTAACAGAGTTATGAAAAATCTCAAGTGTTATAAAGTTAATTATACAAAAAGTTGAAGTACGCGAATTAAGAATTATCAGTAATGAAGTTATTATAACAGTTTCAGTTTGGCGAGTGTCAAGATCAATGTGTAAATGTGATAGTTAACGTGTTCGACAATAAAAGTGTAAAACAAATTTCTTCATCAGTGTTATCTTTGGATAAAAGATTCCTTTCCGTTTACACAACCTGTATATAGAGAAGTGCTTGACCAAAAGGATAATAGCTAGCCGGAGGACAAAGAACCAAAAATTAAATAAAATAACAGTAGCATTTTCTTTAAAACAAAAAAACTAATACTGCCGCAAATTGCTAACACCAGATGGAGCTAACAAACCTAACAAATGAATCACGTCACAAGATGGCTTCAACGCGTGAAGTAAACACAAATACACAAACATTATAAGAAATACACTCGCAATGTTCAATGTGTCCACTGTTTGCTGCATGGCAAACATCTACGCGATAGCCAAACTCGTCCCACACACGGGCAAGTGTATCTTCTTTTACTGAGTGCACGGCAGCAGTGATACGGTTCCGTCCAGAGTTGTAGGTAGAGGCAGGATGTAAACAGCTTCCTTAACATAACCCCATAAGAAATAGTCACATGGGGTGAGATCAGGAGATCTTGGTGGCCAGAAGTGTAGAGCCAGGTCTTCATTTACCCTGCAACCCATCCAGCGCTGAGGTAGGGATTCATTCAAAAAGTCTCGTACATCGCTGTGCCAATGGGGCGGAGCTCCATCCTGTTGGAAAATGAGGTCCTGTGAATCTTCCATAATTTGAGGGAACAGCCATTGTTCCAACATGTCCAAGTACGTTATTCCAGTCACAGTTTTTTCCGCAAAGAAAAATGGTCCATAAACCTTTGTACGGGATAAGGCACAGAACACGTTTGCCTTCGCTGAGTCTCTTTCATGTTACAATGTTGAATGTGGATTTTGTAAACCCCATATGCGAATATTGTGTCTGTTGACTTTTCCACTAAGGTGGGAAGTCACTTCATCGCTAAAAATGATACACTGTAGAAACGCGTCATCCCATCATTCCTAGCACATAAGCACAAAATTCGAGATGCTTGTCTTTGTCTTTAGGTTTAAGAGCCTGCACAAGTTGTAATCAGTAGGGCTTGTGCAGCAAATGCCGTCTAAGAACTTTCCATACAGTTGGTTGGGGTATTCCAAGTTCTCTACTAACTCTATGGGTAGACTTTCGTGGACTGCGAACAAAACTGTCTTCAATCCGTCTGATGTCCTCCTCTGACACACGCGGTCGGCCTGTGCTTTTTCCTTTAAACACACTTCCAGTCTGTTTAAATTGCGTAAACCAACGGCTAATGCTTTTTCTAGTTGGTGGTTCAATACCGAATTTGCTACAAAATGCCTGCTGCACTACAATTTATGACTCACTTTTTGTGAACTCAATAACGCAGGAAACCTTGTGCTCCACAGTAGCCATCTCACTACGTACTGACAGTGAAACGCAATGGCGGCCTATTACGCGAATACTCTACCGGCTGCTTCTTAAACACTGCACGCCGAAAAAAACTTTTGAAACTTCCTCTTTTCATTGTTATACAAATTGTTCATATTGGATTTGTGCTTTAATAAATATGAACTTTATAAAATGGGTCCATCATTTAAAATCAGCCTGTACTGACTTGAGCTGTGTTCTTGAATTTGTGGGTGTGCTATAAATTCTCTTAAAAGACTTAAAACTTTCATGGTGATGGTTACTGATTAAAGCTTTCCGGATTATCAGCCGTTTTATATATATGAAGTCACCGTGTTCAAATCCCGGCTGTGACATTGAATTTTTCAGTTGACACTATTAATAACAAAAGTTAGTTTATTAGTCTATGCTACTTGATGTCCTTGTGTCTCCTACTTTGCAATTGTTTGACGGTATTACAATTTGTGCCACATGCCACAGAAAAACAAAAAGATCTTAAAGGAAAATTGCCAGCTGAAATTGGGTCAAAATATCAAAATTAAGATTTTGATTATTTTTGCATCTCTAATTTCTTACAAATATCATACTGAAAGATGGAATGTAAATTTGAATATTTAATGCTCCAAATTTAATAATATATAAAAAGGTATGAACATGGCAGCAGGTCAAAATTGTAAATTTAATGCCATTTTTATAACTTCTGGTGCACATTTCTCCCACATAATTAAAGATAATGAAATAAAATTTCTACGATAAAGAAGTTGAAAAATATCAAGGGATTTGTTTGCAACTCAGATAGCTCTTAAATTGCAACATTGTATCTGTGCAACCAAATAAAATTTCATACAACTGCTTCCTACTATCATAAATCAAGGTACAAATTAGATATGGTAAAAATCTGAAGTTGATATTACAATCCAGTTTTGAGAAAAGCACACCTGAAAAATGCAAAATTAGCATGGGCAAGATATGGCTGGCTTTCTCCCCTTAAGAGCAGACAGGTTAAGGCAGGGAGTAAATGTTCATATCTAACTCATTAAACAAAATTAGAAAATTAAAGGTATGCAGGAAAATTTGGGATGTACTGATGTAATTCAGGGCTACTCTCTAGTAAAAGTAATCACAACTACCCCAGGCAAAGGTAACAAAGCTAGAAAAGCCACCTTTTCCATCTTTGTTTCAACTCCAATGCTAAGTGAAGTGCAGGATATTTCAGAGCAACTAGAGGAATTTTTAATCTTACACAGAATATATCCTTTCAAAACCTATAAGGTAATGACTTTTTTCGTTCTCTTGGAAGATTTCATACTCTTCATATATTTATTCTTCTTTTATCTTTGTATTTTTTCCATTAATTTTGATTTATGCATAGTAACTAATCTTTTTCTTGGAAAGATAAAATCAGACTGAAAAATTCAATGTCATGATCAGGATTTGAACCACAGATCTTTGATTTACTGTGCTGCTGCTTTAACCTACTGAGCTACCATGGCAACGCGCTGGTGCAACATTAAATTCCCCAGCTACTCACATTTTTATGTTAAACCACAAGGTTCAAATTCATTTTGAGGTAATAAACCCTGATACTTATAATCTCATATGTACCTACTTTAAGTCCCAGACTTCGTAGTTAACCATTATCAGGTACTAGCGCTTGCAGATAGCTCCCCGAAGTTGCCCGACGAAGTTCGAGCGAATGCCGAAAATGAACGAAAGGGAACGATCTTCCAGTTCAAGGGGGAAGGTAGTCCATTCCGGCACAATTTGCTCCCATTGGCTGTGGTCAAATACGTAACATGGAATGTTGGCGCGTGCATTTCGACTGGCAATTGAAAGTGAATACATAAAGCTATGCGTTTCAAAGCATGAATTTGTACATACATAGTACAAATCGGTTTAAGTTCAGTACCTTCCAAAGATGCAACACAAAGATTTTCAAGAAAATTAACCCACCCAAAATAACCATTATACTCCTCCCCATTCCTGACATGTCTTTTGTGATATTGTCATCTTGCTACAGTGCCAGTCTCTACAATAGCAAGTTTGATATTGGACTTTAAATACTTAAGCTACCATGTAAATACTATTGCTGGATAGAAAGTAGTAGGAATACCGGTAGCACACAGTGATTGTATAATTGTTAGTCAATGGGATAGATGGATCTGTTGCATCCCAGTTTTATATGTTATAATGTGTTATGTATATGCAAACTCCACCATCTTCTAAATGTTTTCTTATACAGGGTGAAAGGTATTGCTTGAACTGTAATAAAATGGCTAATAGACACAGGCACAAGGAACATCACTATGTTTCATTTTTGTAGGTTTAATGACAAAAACTGTATTGGACATATTTGCACTACTCAATATATAGAATCCATGATTAACGTACAGTTCAAGCAGTACCTTCCACCCTGTATACTGTCTTCCCAAATAATACCCATGCAGTAATAATGAGAATTTCTCATTTCAAGTGATGTCTTTCTCAAACATATCTTCAAGGTAATAGAAATTACATGGTAAATTGAAATTTAAGCATAACATAAATATAAAGTTATAATTTCGAGCTTATTCAAAGTGAATTAATCATCATAATAGTATCAACCTCATGTAAGCAATTTATTGCAGGGCAGATTGCATGTGATGGTGATTAACACTTATTTGCTATTGTTGTCCTACTGTAATGCGTGTCGAGAAGTTTACTGTTGAAATGGTGATGGTTTACAAATTTTTCTCTCTTAGATAATGCATGATGGGGAGGGGAGCACACCCCCCAAAGGCTGTTCTTGGCTTTGGGTATATTCCTACTTACTCTGTATACTTCATAATTGTATGATGTGTTCAATTTCCCTGAGCATTGCTCACAGTGGAGCCAAATGAACAAACACAAACAAACATCACTGTATGGGCTCAATTTGTTTTTTTCCCATATGACCTGTCAATAAATTTAAGGTTCTCATGTGCTGTAGGACCTCCACTGTGTTATACCAAATGTTATATATAGAACCTTTCCCAGGAAAAGGAATCAAAGTGTATTTTCTATTCAATAACTGTAAGTTTTATTAACTATAACTGGCTTTGTGTATGCATAAGTGACTAAGTGCAATTACCTATAAGATCATTCCAATAGATTGTAATAACAGACATTCAAGAGGTTAGAATTTAATGGACATTTTAATTGGGTAGGCCATTCAAATGTATATTAATGTAGGCACATGTTCCTTAAAATACCATACAAATGTATTATACAGTATTATTAAATATGAATGTGAATGCAATGTCTCTAAATAATAACAATGTCTCTTTGTGTTTAACCATTCAAAGGTATATTAATGTAGTCACATGTTCCTTAAAATACCATACAAATGTATTATACAGTATTATTAAATATGAATGTGAATGCAATGTGTCTAAATAATAACAATGTCTCTTTGTGTTTAACCATATCACACCCACCCTTCATAATTGTCAATCACTTTAACATGTAGTTTAGTGTGCCAGTATTAATTGTTTTTTCATATGTTGACTGCAGAAAGAATGTAACAGCACATGCTGGTTTATAAATTTGGGTGGCTGGATGAGGCACTCATTCATTAGTATTGCTCTCTGTCCTCCATAGTATTTTTAATTTTAATGTCCCTTTTAACTTCACAGGTTTACAGAGATTGGAGACTGGTGGGAGGGGGGGATGACAATGATGAAGATGGTGCAATTGATGGAATTATGGTGGGGAAAACCAGAGAACATTCATTCTAAGTGCCACAAAATCCCACCTCTGATCCCTAGGATTGAATCCAGGCTTTTTGTGAGAGGCCATAGTGCTGCCCAATTAGAAGTATGAATATGAGACATTTAAAACAGAGATAGCATTACTCAATACTATCAAGTAATGAAACCAAGAAGTTGTTTTACAAGGCAGCTCCCACTATGACTTCACAAATGAGGTGTATGTAAATAAAGTAGATACTTAAAAAAGAATAACTATTTCAGCAGATATTTTGCCATGCAATACATATTATACATTTATATAATTTAAGTTGGGTGTTTTGTCATAAATATGGTAGCTGACATTTCGATATGTAGAAATCATTCAGCAATAATGTGGTAATACACAAGTTTTATGTAACTATTTGTGCTTCCAAGGCCAGCGCTTAACCGAGTTACCCGACCGACAAAAAATTCCCAAAGGTATACAGTACATATGGAGAATTTTCTGTTTATGAAATGCTAAGTTATTTTGCAATGAAAAGAGCATTATATCCTAATTTATTTATTTGGTATAACAGCAGGGAATAGTGTTTGAGCACAACACTAATACACATCCAAAATCAAACTATGGACCCCAAACTATTATCATTACATCACATTCAAAATTGAAATAGGTATCAGACATAACCTTTGAGCATGAGTTCTCTTGTTCGTTTTACGATATTAGTATGCAATCCATAAAAATAAAGTTTTTGAAATACAGTACCTAATTCGAACACATTTCAAAAGTAAATAGCACAAACACACATTTTAACACCTTAACATACTAAGTATAGTTTATATTTAAGGTTAGCTTGTTTTCGCTATATATATTTCAATTCTTCATTAAAACCAACTAAACTTTCAATTCATAACCTGTCTTCTACCTTACTAGGTTTTCAGGTCATGTTCCAGTTTTAAACATCGAATGCGCGTTATTTGGTACTCAATATTAAATAAGGTATCACTATAAACTCCTACATTTACACAATTACTCGTTGATATGGAAATTCTGCTTTATTTTTATGTTTTCGGCATTGCTATTTTATCAGCTGACTTCCATCTTAGTTTAGTTTCAAGCCTCAGCAATCAGCATGGCAGAGGTCGCAACATTCGCTTTGGAAGTGTGGTGTTCGTACACCTTCGGGAGAGCTTTCTGCAAGCGCTTGTTTATCAGGTCAATCAAGCATTACCAACATCACCATCAACAACATTAATGATGACAATTACAACAAAAATAACAACAACAGAATCAGATTGAAAAATGCAATGTCAGTTTGATTCTACGTTTTCTACTTTAACCTATACATGGCGTATGAAACAATTATCATTAATCTTTATCTTCTACACTGATATTTGATGAAACAAGTAGTGCTTCAGTGGAAAAAAATAAATACAGTCACTACCAGAGTTGCCAACTTGTCCATAATTATGGAGGTATATAATAGTTTGAACATTTGCAGATAGTATGTTGTATAGTACCTGCTAAATATACAATAATATCTGTGCCATGTTTGTCATAACAGCGAAATGAAACGAATATACATCTCAAAACACTCCATTCTTCCTCAAACTGATGTTGCATTATTGAATGACACAACTGAACCTGGCTACTATCCGAAACTTAAGCTGTAGATAAAATTAAAACAAAAACATTTCCTTCTTTCTTACATAATTCTGCATTCTTTCACGATGCAATAACGCCGGATCAGTCCTTAACCTTCTTGCATAATACAATATGTGCTGCAAACAGCAGATCTGTAGTGGTTTCACTCTGGCCAGTCCACTCAAAGTCACGCATGGTAATCCCCACTCTCGATCTATATGTCTCTCTCTTTCTACAGTTTACCCTCCAGTTCATCCCTTCCTTAAAGCTTGAGACCAGAATTACAACAATACTTCTACTACTGCAAGAAGGGAACTAAGTGGAATGGGGGATGGTTACAAAGTGGGAAAAAATGGCCTCAGGTGGACTGGTGATAATGAAAACACTATAGTAAGATAATTATCTTCAGTCATTGTTGCGCCTTTCACTCTCATTTTCATTCCAATTGTTAAGTCATTAGTACATGTCCAGAAAACTGATCAATGTAGAAAATTTGGAATAACTGATGTTCCCTCTTATATAAAGAACATGTCTGAATCTGATAGTTATCATTCTCCATGGTCTAGGGGTACCATGTTAGTCTCTACTTCCCGAGGCCGCAGGTTCAAACCCAGAAGAGGGCAATGGATTTTTTCAGTGTAGAAACCCTTAGTATTGCTTCCTTCGGAAGGGAAGTAAGCCAGTGGTCCCACATGCACGTAAAATAATCTCATGCCAGATAAAGAGGCCTCTGAGCAAAATTTCCGGTTTTCACACCCAATATAGAATGGAATGCTATACCATAATAGTTAATGAAAAAAAATAAATGGTTTCTGGACAGCCATTAAACACATGTGTCATCTTGATGGAAAAAATGATTTCACGGAACTAGCAGAATCTGCACTGACAGTGATTTTGTTGCCCCATAGCAACACTTCTTGTTAACCATTTCTTTTTCTAATATGGGTTTAATAAAAACTAACTTAACTAAAAGGTAATCTGTATCTACTGCCAGAACAGACTGGCACGATACAGTAAATGGACTCATTCTGCTAAATAAATTTGTTAAAGAATGTGAGAAGAGGTTAAGGCTGGTTCAAAACAATCGAGAGCAGTAACTAGAACAAGAACGACAAAGAATACGTGTATTCTATTGGGAACATTCATAATCGACAAGAAGCTATTCCGTGCCTGGGAATGGGAAAGAACACTTGGCCAAGTTTTAACTTTCTCATTCTCGTACACGGGCACAGCTTATTAGATCCATATTGTGCATATTAGACTCTTCACTGTAGAGGTTGCTCTAGGCAGCTGTGACATGAAAGAGTTCCTAGTGCTCTTTATAGTTGCGAGCTGAAAAGATGAAACCAGAAGAAATTAGTAGCATATGTGAGTCCTAACCTCAGATCCTGACACTCACAGATCCATTGAGTGTTGGTTCTTCTACTGAAAGGGTCGTCTGTAATTTGTCTATGTGCAACTCAAAACTGGCTATTGCCTAAAAAACAATAGCAAAAGCTAGAAAGAACAGCAAAACCCAGGAGAAGCAAACCAAGAACAATAAACAACTTTAATGTATGCTATTAAATTAAGGAATAACAGCCTGATATGACTAGAGGAATCTGAAATGCAATGGATCTGCATTCTGATAGTTTATGTTGGCTAACCTGCATTATGTTAGCTGCATTGCAAGCAGGTGAAAGAATATCATTGGTCAGTTAAAAACAAACGAAATCCCAATCTACAAAATTGACTTTCCACTTTGTGACCAATATGATCACTGATATGCAGTCCCAGTTGCTGTGAACCAAATTATTTTTACTTTCTCTTCTACGTATAGTAAGGGGGAAGTATTGTATTCCACCCAAAAATTCGATATCGAGATTTCACCGGAAATATATGTTTTGATACAAAAAAAGCATTTTTGGAAACATGTCCGTATGTGTGTCTGTGAAAAAACATAACTCAGAAACGAACAGTCGGATAAATACCAAAGTTGGTATTTAGGTTCAGTATCTTCCAGAGATGCGACACAAAGGTTTTCAAGGAAATCCCCCCACGCCAGATTACCCTTTACATGGAACATTTTTCGAAAATTTTAATTTTATCAAAAATGGCTCTAACGATTTTGATTAAAATATCATATGTTTAAGATATTTCCATGACAAATGAAATGTATATCTTGAATTTTCTGAAAAATCTCCAAAAGTATTCTTCATTGTGAACGACTTTTGCATAATTGGTAAACCATAAGAGATAGACAACATTTTACTAAACAAAAAATGTAGATTGCATTAAAATACACAATTATGTCATATACATTTTTTTTTGTTGAGTGAACCATTTTCGACATATTGCTTGTTATTCCCTTAAATTTTTCAATACTTATTTTCTCAAATGGGAATTTGTTATTCATTTTTTTGTCTTGGATATGCAAAGAGTATTAATCTGTGGCAAAGAGAACGGTGCTGCACCTAGCAACCAGCTATTAAGAGATATGTCTATGCTTAAAGGCTACTGTATTTCTATACTGCCCTTGCAAATACAAAACAAGGGGAACATAGTAGGCCTTAAGCGATAGTAATATATTTTTAGAACTGGTCGCTATGTGTAAAATGTAATTCTCTTTGCATGTCAAAAGATCGTTTCTGCAAATGTTTATCACGATTAATATGAAATAGATGGAGAATAAGAGTTTGTAAAAATAGTTTGTACAAGAGTAGAGAAAGTCATGTGAGTGTAACACATCAGATTTTACT
Source organism: Deroplatys truncata (assembly GCA_030765065.1). NCBI lineage: Eukaryota > Metazoa > Arthropoda > Insecta > Mantodea > Mantidae > Deroplatys > Deroplatys truncata. Next base: position 28,505,884 of record CM060980.1, read on the forward strand.
TACTATATTGGTCTTTTAGATAGATACAATAGGATATGTACATTGAAATACCAAGTAATAAACTATTTTCATTTGTAGTTCTTGCTGTAAATATTATGATGTTTTATTTATTTTAACTTTTCAATTATTTGTTTAAGCTTTTATTGTATACCGGTATAACAATAACTACTACAGTATCTATAAGACAGCCCCTTTGCAAAGCTTTCCTGCAACATAGAAAAGGAACTAAATAGTTTAAACTGAGCTCTCAGAAAAATGGGGGAAGGATGATTGATTTGGAGGAGATGTGCCATAGCCTTTGGGGGGGGGGCATCCTTGGCTGTTACAAATGTTTCTTCTCCTTTTGTTTTCATAGAAAATACCCCTGCATATGATACTTTACCATTTTCTTTAGACGCTTAGGAAGTAGAAGATTAGTATTCATGTTCCACATAAACTCAGTTAACTGTTTTTGTCTTTAAGTAACTACTATTGTAGTATTACCTGGAGTGTGTGATGACCATGAAAGCACCAGCAAGTTTCTCTTCCAGTTTTCGCTGTGTAAGTCTTGGAGGTACAAAGATGGTTCTGTTACCCACATATTTGCTGCAAGTCGACCCTCTGTATTGCTGCAAAGCCCAGAATCAACATTAAAATCTTTGCACAATTAGTTGTTACATAATCATGCAATTGTTGATGCCTGTTATTATGTGCATAACATATCTGTAGGTATTAATAAATTCACTTCACATTCAATGAAAATACATTGTATGTTTAATTAAGCTCCAGCGTTAATTTTATGCATTATTACTGATATCAAAAAGATATGCAGTACTCTGTTAAGAGGTATCACTAAATCTGACACTGGGTAAAGTTTTCATCATTCACTCACAATTACAAGGCAGAGTTTTGTGATTGGTGTTGTGGTTCTTGTATTTATTTTTTAATTAATACCAGGTTAAGCAGTATACAATTATTTCTTGAACAGTTAGTTGTGAAAGTATTAACCACAGCTGCTTTCCCAAATTGAAGTTATGATGAATTCTTGGTAAATAAATTAATTTTTCAATTCTATGAATATAAGACAATGTTCAAAATTTCTTTACATATGTAGGTGAACTGCTTTCAAAGCTCCTCCATTGTTTACGGAGCATTTGTGTAATTTGTGATATCTCTTAATTTTACAATTTTGGCATTAATTTCAAATTAGTTTAAGCCTATGTTAAATAGTTCTCTAAAAATTGAATTTATTAAAGTTTAAAATTATGGTTCCTAAGGAGCCATCCATGTCCATGGAGCAAAAAATGACCAAAGGCTTAATCCTAATAAACATGACAGCTGATCTTCTGAGAAGCCATAATGAAAACCAACACTGTCAATGCTTCAAGATATTTAATTATATTTTCAGGCTGGATTAGATTCAAACTAACTCCTTGCATAAACAGTTTTTTTTTAAATCGCAGTTTTATTTACACTTCGAGTACTACACAATTGTTGGTAATGAGAAATAGTTCCAATTTATTTAATGGTCTAGCTCTTCTAATTCATTGTGATATCTGATGTTTTAGTATAAATATTTTAACAAGAAAGTGCACATACAATTTATCAGAAAACTAATTGTTGTTAAATTTGAAAAGAATCATTCCACTGAAATTATCCTCTAAATACTTTATTTGCTATCGTTTCCATTTTCGGTAATGATACTAACCTGACAAACGCCCTCAGATTCACCCACATCATTTATATCTCCACCTATATCTGTTCCAACTCCTCCAAAACCACCAAGACCAGAGCCAGGTGGCAAACCCCCAGGTGGGAGACTGTGCCCTGGTTGGAACGTATGAGGACCCGGAGGAGGTGATAGAATGGGTCCTAAACCACTAAGATGTGTAGTTGAGCCCCCAAGTGTTACATCACTACCTGGAATTCTATAAAACAAGAAGAAAAGCATTCAGCCAGCACAATACATCATTGACTTCAATTCAGTCCATGCACGTTATTTACAAAATGAAAGTGCAACATGAGTTCAACAGATGCTAACCTAGACTATAGATCTTAACAATATATTTTTAGCATCTCCCTACCCCAAGCTACCTTTACACAGAAAAATTGTTATTGTTTTATTTTCTCCAAAGCAGCTTTAACAGCTTTGATTAAAAAGCACGTTTTGACATATAGACACGAGGAATAAAATGTATATCTTCAATTTTTTGTGAATAGCTTAAAAAGTCCCCTTCATTTTCATTGAATTTTGTATAATTTTGAATAAGTGGGAAACCATAATATACAGGCAGAAACTTACTCCAGAAAAAATGCAGAGCTCATTAAAACACAAATTTACATTACATAGTATTGTTAGCTGTATGTGAAATACTCTATATTGTATGACAACATTTTCTCAAACACAACAGCACCATGGAGAAAAAACTTATTTCGACATGACAGCAAGTTCTGAATTTATTCCCCCATGCTTCCAATAAACATATAAATAAAACTTCCGCATATTGTATGCACCTAATTATTTACTGCTTAATTTGAAATAATTTCTATGCAAAACTGTATTCTGAAGAATACGATGTAGATAGAATAATCTTTATAATAAATTCTACAATACAGAAGATGTTTGCACATTTGTAAAGAATAAGAAAGTTATGAGACTGTGAATCAGAATTTTAATATCATTAATTATTTCATTTTGTAGTTATTTGGTAAATAGTTGAAAATAACAAAAATACTCTACCTCCAGATACATCTGCATGAAGAAAAGCAATGTATCAGTCCAGCAAACACTAGTGAAAATAATTTAACAAGTCATAATTATAGATGTAAAATATTCCCTTGACTGACTGCATTTTACTATCTGGTATGCTATGTTACAGGTTAATTTCAAAATAATGCATTTTTGACATTCCTGATTGTATAAGTATTTGTACACGTTTTGATAAAATGTTTGCCCTTATATTAACATATTCTATGTGTTGTTTAATTTTCTATCTGCATACAACAGAGACATTAATTGTTCTAGTCCATTTAAGTCCTTTTATTGAGAATCTGAGAACCTGAACTCAATTTACATTAATATAAAAACCACAATTTCCTTGTTTTTTGAAAACATTTAATACTCAATGCAAACTAACCTAAGTCATAAACCTACATCTCTTTATATTAACAGACATTTGTTTTTTCTGGTTTATGACAGTTCAATTCTTCCTAAAGGCAACTGTCTCAACAAGGAATTTAAATCTGACCTAAATGACCTTACAGGCTTCATTTCATTGGAAGACAATCACTTATATGCTCACAATAAAATCATTATCACTTTTGCTATTTAGATTTCATTGTAGATTTTTGGACTGTTGTAGTGAGAAAATGTTGACATCTAACATTGAACTAACTTTAAATTCTTTGATGCAGAATTTTTATCTGGATATGTTCTCTTGGTTTTCCTGAATTACTGGCGTTGCTTATTTAATAAACAATTAAGGCGTGCAAATAAATCTTTGTTATGACGACTTGACTGTTCCAAAAATCATAAATTATAAATCCATGACTTAAACACATGTTAACATTTGCTGTTTTTCTTTTCTTAATTTCACGATTTTCCATTCTTATGTTCAAACTTCTAAAATATATATCAGGTATGCGTTTACAGAAACTTGTAACAAACACTACAATCAGCTCGAATTACTTTGTTTACAATGGACCATAACCTCACTGTCAGTCTATTGGTTTTATTGTATTCTGACGTATGAGTTCGCTTCCATTCACTGCAACTTTGCATGTCCGCCTTTACAGGTTTATTCATAATTTTATTCTGCACATTTAAGAGAAACAAACATTCAATAAACTTGTGCAAGGGACTACTAATTCCCTTTTTAAGCTTGTTTATTGTATACTTTCAGTGAGAAAAAGTAATATTTTAATTAATGAGGAGAAAACTTGTTGCAACAACATACGTACTCTGTAGTGGTATCATTGCCCTCCTCAGCCAGCTGCTCATAGTATTCATGACTGACCGCCAACAAAGGGAAAAGAACCACCAAATATGCAGAACTCAACATGACTCGCTGTGATCACCACACCCACCTTGACACACATGGTGACACTTCAACCCCATCACATCCCATTATCGACAAAACCCCTCAACACACGACGACAGTCCACTATTTACGTTTACATGTCAGCTTCGTGAAAGCTCTAATGAGAGATGATAGCCTCATACTACCGTCAGAGCTGCCAACATCAGCACTTTTACACCAAATCTGGAGATTTTTGATATTCCACATTTGGAAACAACATTTTTATCAGAGGACGGCGGGAAATCTACAGATTCTTCAGTATGCTGTTAAATTGTGTGCCGTTCTAATTTATAAGCAATATTTAATCACCTGACTCTCGCTTATGTTGTTTCCAAAACTTTAAAAAGCAAACAAATGACGTTAAACGCTTGTCGGGAATATTGCTTTTTTTTTTTTTTTTTTTTTTTAATATTTGCTTAGTGCGGCTAAGTGCTATAAAATTGCAGAATGTGAGAAATAAAATACCACTCTAAAGAATACAAATTAAAGAGGATGCTCATATGCAAGTCCCCAACACTGATTCAATCTTTAGAAAGAGAAAGCAAGGAAACAAGTAGCACACAGGTAAGATAATATCCTGCGGTATGTCGGGAATAGGGATGTCCCGAAGAATTGAAAGATGGAAGCTAAAAAAAGAAAGGAGGAGGAGGAGGAGGAGGAGGAGGAGGAGAACATAACAATCCGCTTTACGCAAAAGTGAAACAAAAGGAGATGATTTAAAGAAGTTTTTTTTTTGTTTTTTTATTTTTACTTTTAATGCAAAGATACGCAATATTTCTTTTTAAATCTTGTTAACTTTGCGCACCTAGTGGTGCCATGTAGTTATAAATGAATTTTCATGTACTTATATGGCCTCAGTGTTGAATTCAAAAGGGGTGCTGGGGAGATCCCCACCCCCGGGTGATTACACATTCCTGCCCCCTCTCCCGGCTAAAACTTTTTCACTAGATTTAGTTAGAAAATCACCAAAGTGGCGATTCTCATTTGGCGTTACATTTTAAATTTAGATGACTCAACAATCGACATGTGTGTTATGGTTTGTATTAGGGAATTTCAGCAAGTTAACAATAACGCAAGCCGTATCCATAGTTATTTTCGCGGAATTCCGATGTGTAATCCAAGTAGGAACTTGCCATGTGAGCAGTGGCAATGTACGGAAAAACGCTCGGACTGTTCGATTACAATAGCCCTGACGAATACAATTTAATGTGCACTTTACCTTTAAAATAAAGGAAAACTTCTTATGCTTTTGAATTGAGAAACTCAGGTGCCGCAAGAATCATGGAAAGTATTATCTAGGTATGCAATATTTGCTAAATAGAAAATTACAAAGAAAATAAAAAGAAAAATTCGGGAGGACCCGGGTTCAAATCCCTTGGCCACCGAACATCCAACAGAGGTTTCTTTCATGGCTTACCTCAGTCGCCAAGACAAATACCGCATTGGATATTTAATACCGTGATCCAAAGTTCCACCTTCAATAATAAAAATAAAAATAGATGGTAATAGCGAATGCTCTGCCATCTATTCACAGATAATGTAAGCAGGTAGTATGGACGGCACCCTAATGCCATTTGCCCGGCATAATACAGTTGCCTAGCACTAAGGTCTCCGTGGAAACGTGTCGAAGCAACCATCTGCCCATCACGTATAGGAGCAAAGATGCAACTGCCTAGCACTAAGACCTCTGTGGAAACGTGTCGAAGCAACCATCTGCCCATCACGTATAGGAGCAAAGATACAACTGCTGGCATTAAGACCTCTGTGGAAACCATTTTCACATCACATATAGGAGCAAAGATACAACTGCCTAGCACTAAGACCTCTGTGGAAACCATCTGCCCATCACGTATAGGAGCAAAGATACAACTGCCTAGCACTAAGGCCTCTGTGGAGACGTGTCGAAGCAACCATCTGCCCATCACGTATAGGAGCAAAGATACGCCTACCTAGCACTAAGGCCTCTGTGGAAACGTATCGAAGCAACCATCTGCCCATCACGTATAGGAGCAAAGATACAACTGCCTAGCACTAAGGCCTCTGTGGAAACGTGTCGAAGCAACCATCTGCCCATCACGTATAGGAGCAAAGATACAACTGCCTAGCACTAAGGCCTCTGTGGAAACGTGTCGAAGCAACCATCTGCCCATCACGTATAGGAGCAAAGATACAACTGCCTAGCACTAAGACCTCTGTGGAAACCATTTTCCCGTCACATATAGGAGCAAAGATACAACTGCCTAGCACTAAGGCCTCTGTGGAAACCATTTTCCCGTCACATATAGGAGCAAATATACAACTGCCTAGCACTAAGGCCTCTGTGGAAACCATTTTCCCGTCACATATAGGAGCAAAGATACAACTGCCTAGCACTAAGGCCTCTGTGGAAACCATTTTCCCGTCACATATAGGAGCAAATATACAACTGCCTAGCACTAAGGCCTCTGTGGAAACCATTTTCCCGTCACATATAGGAGCAAAGATACAACTGCCTAGCACTAAGGCCTCTGTGGAAACGTGTCGAAGCAACCATCTGCCCGTCACGTATAGGAGCAAAGATACAACTGCCTAGCACTAAGGCCTCTGTGAGCACGTGCGAATCAAGGTGATACGGTACAGGGATGAGACCTAGGTGGTTAACTGTCCACCACACGCCGAGCCAAGAGGTAACTCCTAACAGACGCGTCCACATATGATCATATAGTTAAAGCGACGTAAGTTAAAGAGAAAGAAAACTTGATTGCTTTTGCATTTGATGGGACAGCAACTTTTTCAGCAACATTGCAGGAGTTATACGGCGCTTGTCAGAAAGAGTTCAAAGAGAAATGCCACTTGTGCAAAAATCTCGGCGAATAAGCCTACCTATTATAAAGGTAAAGTGCACTATGAAAATACAGTTTATTGCATGGATATATTTTTATTTCTCTGAAACATTTTCTTTCAATGTTATAACGCGACTTAAAACATTTTACCATGGACAAAAGAGAAATATAAGAATCCGAACATTGGCCTAATTTGGGGTAGGGAGAAATTTTTCACGGCTTACTGCTGGTACAGTAGTTTTAGTTTTAATTATTAGTGATAAGTTTGATTATTTAATGGTTTGAATAAAAATAAACTCCAAATTTGCGCCTTCCCAATTTACGCCCATGAACCTGAACATTAAAAACTGTAAATAGTAACTTCATATAATACGCTTTAAACAAATGTCTCTGAAATAATGTTTCCACAGTAAATGTAATATTGGTACAATTTTTCTCCAAAATGTTCTACTCCTTCTGGAGTCTCAATTCCCTCTCCTCCTCTCACCGAGGAAAGTGGCTAGATTCTACAAAAATTTCTCAAGCTCAGCCGGAAGTCGAAACCGGGACCCCCTTGCACAGCAGTACATTTCTGAGATTTTTTGCCTCACTATGGCAGAAGTAAATAATATTTTAGACATAATTATACACCTTTGTGCCGTTTAGATAACTCTGCACGATAACTTTATGGCCATTTTCTCCTTTGCATCTCCATTTTTAAAATCTGCCTTCTTCCACAGAAATACAGACGGAGAAGTAAAAAATTTCCAAATGGACTTCAAAATGTGTACTACAGATTATCCGATTGGAATTTGTAAATGTCTTCCTTTAGTTCTTTAAAAAATAATTTGCTTAATAATGCACCATTTATGTTGCATTTTTTTTCCACTTTGCAGGGTAGCATATTAAAAAGAAAAAGAAAGAAACCAGAAACTACACGTGAACATTTCCATCTGATATTTTCTGTCAGAGGTATTAGAAATGCTATTTGAGCGAATTACGCTTAAAGTTTTCTCATGGAAGATGCGTTTTGATTTTAATCAATAAAATCTATACATAACATTAAGACCCCAAAATGCAAATAATACTGAAATAAAGCTTTGTACACACTTCTTTAATTGCCAGCAGTGCCTGTGCAAAAATCTAAGTCTGTAGACTTAATACTTTAAATAGGATCTGTCAAACTACGGTTCAGGGGCCGAACGAGGCTCGCAAGCTGCTGTGTATAACTAAAAAGAAACGGTACGCCTGTATTAAATTAATTTACTTCACGAATTTCGAAAGATTAAATAAAATTAAGCGCTCAGACTTTTAATTGATATACAGTGTAATGAGCTATTGAAGGAAGAATACAAGGAAGTAAAATTTGGTTGCTTTTTACAAGTGTCTGCCGACATTTCTTCATCTGAAAGACTTTGCACGAGGACTAATATAAGTGTTTGTATAAACTATATATGTGAAAAGACATTTTCAGAAATTAAATATGTCAAATCAAAATATGGGCTCCTATGACCGATGAACATTTAGAGTCAATTTTTATGATAAGCAGCACAAAATTAGTACCATAAATGTCTGCAATTGGTGCGCTAAAAGCTGTTTCATTCTTTTTCGCGTTGAATATGAATTGCTATTAATGTAAAAGTGCTTTATGAAACAGGTATACATTATATATACCATTTAAGTTGAGACTGTACAGTATCTCCAAAACTAAGCGTTATAGAAAGAAATGTCTTGAATAAGAGCTGCTTTATGTTATGGGGAAAGTAAATGACATTAGTCGTGTTTTATTTGGAGGGTGTTGCGATGCTCATTTTAGGGTCAATTTAATTTTTTTTAATGGGAACCTACCTTTTTTATGTTGTTTTCTCACTCCTCATAAAAAACTAAACAACATTTGTATAAAGCACTTTGCAACTGTTCTTACACCAAAGTAAATAACAACGAAAATTCTGAATGGCTGTGTACGAACGGTTGGACCTCCATGGATAGTCATTTGAGGGTCAAGTTTCGTTTCGTAATTGGGAACCAACATTTTTTATTTTGTTTCCTTATTTCTCATCACAAAATAAACAGCTTTTTATAAACAATTTTCTAATGGGAAAACAACATATAAAATTAAGTTCCCAATTAAAACAATTACATTTACCCTAAAATGACCATCACAACATCCTCTAAACAAAACACAACTAATGGCATTTACTTTCCCCCATAATATCGCACAACTTTTATTAAAGACATTTCTTTCTACAACGCTTAATTTGGAGATATTGTACGGTCTCAACTTAAATGATCCACTCTATATATAGTCTATGAGTTACATTGTCATGAGACTTTGAATAAAATACAGAGTTTGTAAACTAATCTCATCTATGCGCTTCTGCCTGTGAGTTTATTGTTCTTATCTTAAACTTCTGTGGTGGCTTCGCCCGCGATTCATTCGCTGACGGTTAATGTGGCCCATATTATGAAAAGTTGGCAACCCTTGAATTAGAACACGACTGTCCCCTGTTAAATTTAAAGTGGCTGGGGAAGGGAAGTGGTGTTCATATTTTGCCACTTGATTCCGACGAAAGGTTACGAAGCATCAGTGTTGATGGAAAACATTTCTAATTGCTCTCGCTGCTCTATCAGTTTACGCAACAGTGCACATAGTACTGAACTATTAACAATAGTTTTCAAATTGAAATCGAGTTGATTTCCTTTCTTGGGAATGTACCATTGAAATTTTGCAAAAATCTCGGGAAACTTGACATTTGAGCTACGTGTTCAAAATAAAATTAAAACACAAAAAGAAAAAATCTGACGTGTTGCATTCACGTGACTTTCTCTATTAACTCTTCTACAAACTATACTTACAAAAGCTTATTGTCCTATCTACTTCTTGTTAATTGAGATAAACTTACATTACACATTTCGTTGTAGGTATAAGACCAACACAGTAGGCTAAAGCGATAGTCAGATTATTAATAAGCGGATCGCTATGTTATGAAAATTCCGTTCTCTTTGCATGAACACGAAAAAAGAAGTACAAGTGTTTGAAAATTCAAAACAATAACAAAGAATATCTCGGAAATGGCTAACGGCAGAACATATATTATTATTATTATTATTATTATTATTATTATTATTATTATTATTATTATTATTATTATTATTATTATTATTATTATTATTATTATTATTTGAATAAATTGTTTGCTTTAAAGTGATCTACATTTTGTGTGTATCTATGTGTACAGTAAGATTTTGTTTACCGCTTGCGTTACCAATTATACAAAAGTCATTCAGAATGAAGAGGGCTTTGCAGGTTATTTGAGAATTCAAGAGACATTTTTATTTGTCATGCAAATATCTTAAACATAAGGTTTTTCTCGTTAAACGTTTTTGTTTTTAGAAAATAAAAAAATTCGAAAAATGCTTCATGTAAAGGTTAGGGGGGATTTTCTTGGAAACCTTCGTGTCTCGTCTTTGGAAAATAATTGAGCTTAAATACCAAGTTTGGTAATTATCGAGACATTTCGTTTTTGACACGCTGTTTAGACACACAGATACTCACACAGACCTTTTTATAATTTCCCCCCCCCCTTTGGATTCGGGAACCTCAAAACGTATATTTTCGGTGAAATCTCGATATCGAATTTTGGTCGGAATAAAATACTTACTCCATTTACTATAGGTAAGCAATAGAGAAAGTAAAACGCGATCGCTAAGTGTTCGCTTCGAAATTTCATACTCTTTGCATGACATCACGAGACGCAAATGAATTTTTTTTTAAAATTCCCTTGTTTACCTAGTTTATGAGTACTGGTTCTGCGCTCATTACCGCAATTACACACACAACACACCCATGTCCATAGCGGAACTCGAACCCGCGACCCTCAACTTGGTGGAGTGCAATGACTTATCGCTTCAAAAAAGTATGATAAAAGTATTGGAAATTTCAAACCAATAGCAGCGAATACCGGGAAATGGTTAAAGCCATAAGAAGTTATTTGACATAAATTGTTTTCATGTAATTTTCACTCTTGTTTTACTAAGCTATCTCTTATGGTTTTATCAGTTATATATATACAAAATAGGTGATATACAAAATCATATTCAGAATGAAGAGGATTTGACGGGCTATTCGCAAAACATTCAAGATATATATTTTATTAGTAATGACATTATTTTAGGAAACATATGCAATTTTAATCAAAATCGTTGGAGGCATTTTTTGAGAAAATCAAAAATAATGAAAACGCTCTCATACAAAGAATAGTATGCGTTGTGGGGATTTTCTCCAACATTTTCGTGTTTCATCCTTGGAAATGCTGAAGTTCAGTACCATATTTAGTATTCATCCCACATTTCTCTCTCTCTCTCGCTCTCTCTCTCTCTCTTTCTCTCTCTCTTAAATGTGTATTTCCGGTGAAATCTCGGTACCGAATATTTGGTGGGATAATTTAGTTCCTCTACCTATGTCTTTGCGCTTTCGCTCGTTCAAACTGTTCTGCAAGATATTTTGTCCATTTCATATGAAAGTATTCATTCGCATTACAACAAGTCAAATAATTAACATTTTCGGATAAATGCTATGTAGCCTTTGATTTTTAAAGCGGTAAGGTCATTTAGAAACAGAAGTGCACAATTATAATCTCTTACAAACGACTTTCTTTTGAATCAAAATGAAAGCCTATGATTGATTATGCGACGCTTTTGTTCTGCATTTTAATCAAACGATAAATCACACATCGAAATATTTTGAAGAAAACTTCATTTTAAAATTTCATCAAGAAAAATACTTGGCATTGGAAAAAAAATTATGTTTGAAATATAGCCCGAAAACTGGATGGTAGGGAGGTAGGTATAAGTAACGAACTTTAAATCACTCATGGTATATCTTAGACAAACTTCTCGGCTAAAATGGAAAATTTTGAAACAAAAATTCAATGACGGATCCCCTTAAATTCAGGTATTTTCTGCTATAGAACTGAGCTGTTTACAAATAGAAATTGTTGATATGTGTTACACACATTCTGTTTTATTACGGGAGGCAACTGTGATTATCCCTTGGAATAGTGTTTATTGTAAAATGTACATATACTGCAGATGGAAATAAATTTACATGGAAACATGCTCTCCACTTTCAATACTTTTCAGTTGTTTTCTGGCGGGAATTTGTACACTTCGGTGATTTTGGTACAAGTTTTACAGCCAATCTGGGGTCTTTTGGAATGACGCCATTGGCAATTCTGGTCACCGCGTGAGTTCTCCAGGTAGCACCGGTAATTTCCGGAGAACGCGCATCTTCTGCTGCCATCTGCAGCCTTCTGCTCTAATGCACATTGACAGTGGCGTAGCAAGAGGCGAGCGAGGTAGGCGAAGGTCCAAGGCGTCTGTTGGTGTCCGGCGCACCTTAGATTTTAAAAGAAAACCAAGAGACCTACTTTTGCCAATAAGGAAATAGAATACCAACATAAAATGAGGTAAAATTTGGACCTTTTCACTCTTTTAAACCCTAATTGCGTAAGAAATAATTATAGCATATTATATAATGCCTTTTATATTTTAGTACTATTTATTTTTCCATCGCAAATCATTAGTGTTTAATCAGTGCTAACGATAGCTATAGTTAAGGGTGCCTCAAGCTGTTGGATATTACATAATGTTATTACGATCTATACTCAATATTATCGGTCGCAGTGAAAGGTAGATAAGGAGGCAAAACGTATATTTTAAGGAAGAGAAGTCAAATTTTAAATTATATTGTCCAGTCCCCAGCTACATAGCGGAAAATAAACGTTAAAAGGCGTTTATTTCTTATATGTTTCACTCCCATTTCGTTAATAATTTGTAAACACTTCAGTTTAATCTTCATTTTTCTATTATACAGTTTTATTATTCTAATAGGTGTCAACTAACGAAGACAAAACGACGGGCGGGTGGTGAGAAGAGATTCAAAATCATATCATCTTTCGTAATCTATGCATATAGGAAAATAGTAACCGAAAATTTACTGGTAATGCTCAATTTTGGATGAATAATTTGATACTAACGTGCATGATAGCCAACGCTAAAGCCAGAAAACGCATTTTTGAAACAAGCGCGGGCATGTGTGTGTTTACGCTAACTTTCCAGGCAAGAATGCCCAAACTTATTGTTACGAAAGTTAATACATAACATACTTTAGATCCACTTAGGCATCCTAATTAGGTACTTGCCTCAAGGGGATCAATTCTAGTGGGGATCAAAATAAAAATTCGAAATATTTCGCTTATTATTTAGGGTTTTGAAAGAATTTTATATAATAAAAGCTTATAACGATGTTTCTGAAAGGTTTTGTTTTGTTCAGAATTTCAATAGGGTAGATATTTTAAAAGCTATTTACAAAATGGTATTTACTACAGTGCTTTTCCTTCACACTGTGGCCACCGCACGGCTTCTCGCACGCCAGCCGCTGCAGCTCGGACTCCCGCCGAAACAGTCGTAATATGCCCGCAACCGCCTCACGTTCTTATATTTACAGTTACAATTACAATGATAATAAGCACAAACCTTACCATAAGAGATACTGGAAATGTCCTCTATCCGCATACTTCAGACAATTTCTCAGGAAATTTTTATTCACACTGGACAGTTCAATATCCGAAATTGAACAAATTTCTCGCCTGCTGTTTTCTTTTAGTTCTTACACGTATGAAGTTTATTGCATAGTCGGGTAAACTTCCGTAATTGATTTTGCGGAATGATAGAGTATTGACCCACGCTTAGTATTCTTCTCTGACGAAGGATGGTTCCACTTTATATGACTATGTTTCTTCGCATAAAAAAAAGCAGTACAGAGAAACCCGATTTTACATACGAGATTCCCTTGCATGTGCAGTTAATGCTACAGAATAAAAGACCTATACTTTTTTAACAAACAATAAATACAATGAGGACAGTTATACTGTCCATTCCAAACCAAAGTTCCCTCTGATGTAAACAAAAGCACGTGCTCCTGCTTGTCACGAACCTAAGAACATACTCTGACTCCAAAGTAAATAGTTCCTTAATACATGTATTGTATTATGAAATATTGGCGCAGGAAAGGAATAGAACAGCACATTTTATTGCGGTTATCATAAGAACTCATTGCTAAAGGTAATGGATATATACCAACTGTTAAGAGATTACAAAATATGATTTTCGTCTGCTGTTGCGCTAACGCCGAGAGTATCTTGCTTGTTAATACCAACTGTATGCATGACTGCCATTCTCTTGCATATACAAAAAATGCAGCAATGAATTCCCAGAGGTGCAATCTGAGTACCGAATAAACACTTTGCGTAACACAGGAAATATGATAAGCGAACAGGCATTCATAATACGCAGTCACACGTGTGCTCAGCCCAGGTCAAATCTTGTGATTTAGTCAGTTGGTATTTGAGTTCACGTGGCAGAGGAAGGTGCGTGTAGTGCGAATAAACTGTTCAAACTCAAAAGCGGGAAACAGTTAAAAAGAGGCGAAAAACAACCAGCTCTTCATATATTCAACTCACTATTAGAAAAATACCCGACACTTGCATTAGTGCATTGTATGAAACTAATATCGGATTTTACAGGCGTTTCAGTGAGAAGTGTAACCAAAGCGAGCAGGGAATATAAACAGACATAATACAACATAGAAGAGGATAAAATGTGGGAACTTGTTTTAAGTGCGACAGTGCTGTGGAATTGTGGATAAGCTTGTCATTATTTTGGAGAGTAGTTCTGATTCCGATATGTCAGCTGAGTTACCTTCGGGGGATTCGGATTTGGGTGTTGCACTTTTGCCCGAGGATTGTGATTAACGTAAGTAAAATGTTCATTGCCGCATACTTATGAAATCGATTGTTACCTCGGGTTGCATTTTGAACTATGATTCTCACGCAGGGTGTATTTTTATAGATTTGAACAATGTTCAACAAGCACGTGAGAGGGGAAGAAGTGAATTAGGGGCGGGAATTGCGAACTACTTTCGCGCAGATAATACAAAGAGTTTGTTTTCAGTGAAAGACACTCTGGTTTGGAATGGATAGTAGTAATATCTTACTCGCATCACTTTTTGAACAGCTGACCGACGATGAATGTGAGTCTGGATTTTTCCAGCAAGACTTTACTACCGCGCATACAGTTGATGTCATTAAATTTAATTCACGAAATTTTCGAATACAGGATAATTAATAGCAAATTATGGCCCTCACGATCCCCTTAATTAACTGTATGTGATTTTTATCTGTGGAGGAACTTGAAAAATATGGCATGTGCAACGAACTGGTAAGAACTAAAAGAAAACATCAGGCAAGAAATTACTCAATTGCGAGTATTCAACTCTCCAGTGTGAATGAGAAGATGCTGAAACATGGCTAGAGAAGGCAACATTTCGAATATCTCATATAATGAGGTATGTGCTTATCATTGTAACTGTAACTTGAGGCAGTGTTTTTAACACTTAAATGATTTCAGTCTAATTGTATAATATATATAATTCAATAACAGCCCGCCTTGAAGAAATATGTGTATGTAACAATTTGTAAAATGTATGTAACAGTCATTGCATATGCTTATATTATTGTAAACATGTTCAATAATGTTATGTGAATGCATTACGTAATTTAATAATGTAGGGGCTGTGAGAAATAGGTCAAAAGTTGCTAACAAAGAGGTAACAATGAGGTAACCTTGAGTCAGTAATGAGTAAGAAAGTTTAACAGTACTACTTGTGATTCTTGGAATAACAATAATGTAATTTTAGTGACAGTTTAAAAATAACCAATCAACAACCAGAAAAAGCTTTAGGAAATGCAGGTATTCTATTGGAGTAGGATTAGCCAATCAGAGACTTGAAATACAGAAATTTACAAGTTTAGACGGTTGAAATCTATTCAGTTGCCTGTGGACAGTGTTTGTAACCGGATGCGTGATGCGTCCTCGAGAAATATAATACGTATTCGTGTGAGAGAAAATAGTTTACGTATTAAAAAGTGCAAGTATTAAATAAAAGAATCTCACAGCTCTCGATATCAGTGAAGTGCTATTTAATTTGTGTCAAGGATTAATAAAAAGGAGTGAATTAAAACTTAAAATCTGTGTAAGCCTACATTCTTGTCGCATCACGCCCTGCCAAGATATCCATGTCTCTAAAATAATACTGACGCAGCCGAGGCAAACATAAATATTAAATATTTAAAGAAACAGTTTAATTACAAAGTTTTTTTTTTAAACTTGGGGCGAAGGCTACCGGAAACTGTTTACCATACGTGCGGTTACAACTACTTCAAGTGTTCGGCTCCCCAACAGTTGAAGTATAATACAGCATCTACAAACTGACTTTCAATACGTAGCAACACCTTCAATACAAACTACTTCAAATTGACGCCCAAAGCGTGGTGCAAAATAACGTAACAAAACCACCTACTTCAAATTGGCGTCCATACGTGGAGCTAAATAAATAAACAACTCCAACGTAAAGACAATATCTTCTTCAAACTGTAAATACGAGAACGTGAGGCGGTTGCGGGGGTATTATAACCGTTTCGGCGGGAATCCGAGCTGCGGCGGCTGGCGTACGAGCATCCGTGCGGTGGCCACAGTGTCAAGGGAAAACACTGTACTATTCGCGTACGTAAGCCGTTTACCAAGACAAACTGTCTAGTTTCGATCACATTGCAAACATAAGACAGTGGCCCACGTTTGAATAATGCTAAATCTTTTAGTGGGTACGTTTCAATTTTTATTTATACCCCAAAACAACAGTTTCATTGCCAGTTTTCGAAACATTGCATGGCTATGAATCGGACAGAGAGACAGGAAAGAGAGGGAGAGAAAGATGGAAAAAAGCAACAAAGGGAGAGAAAGAAAAAGGAAGAGGGAGAGAAAGACGAATTCAAGGAAAGAGGACAAAGAAGAAGGAGAGGGAGGTGAGAGAAAGTGAGAAAGGCGTGTCACAGAGTAGATTCTCTGCAGTTAATGTAATAGCGTGAGCACAAATTTTGCTTTCGCAGCTTTTATAATATTTTGTAAACACTTCAAACTTCGTATAACACGTGGACTAACTTATTTGAATAAAACAACACACAAAAACCAAGTGTCTTCATAAACAATAATTGAATAAATTAATAATGAGTTCATAACACAGACGTATTGTTTATTTTCTGGCACAGCGCGCAATGAGATATTTCTTCACTTTTCTGGTGTAAATTACATTCTTCTTGTATGAAGAAAGTGATCTTTCGACATCCCAAAATGTCACAAGACTGTACTTGAATAAGACCACTTTTCCTGGTGATAAGCCCTCTGGAGGCTGCAATTCTTCACCATTCAGTAACTTGCATTTACATAGTGAGGAAAGTAGAGTAACATGCCAATTATATACTTTCAATTAGTAATTCTATCAATTACTTTCTGGAGTTTTCGAGAAACATTGACTCCAACGTCAGCTTTTACAGAAGAGAGTTTTAGTTTCACATCATCCATTAATATCCATTGATTCCTGCAGGGAAAGTCCCGAAGATTCCAATCTTGTAATCTTCTCAAAAGCCAACCAAAATTGCTTGTAATGTATGCAATAGAGCTCCAGTGTTAAGTTCCTTAAAAGTAGCTCGGCTGACTCTGGGCAGAACACTTCTACTACAAATTGGATAGATTCAAAATGTTCAGTGTAAAAGTTCACGATTTGTATCCCAGTACTGGCTTCGGAGGCAGAGCAAGGTTGAGCAGCTGTTCCTTGCGATGCTGAACTCTTTGAGGAGCTTTCACAAAGCTTCTTTTAGCACGAATTAAGTTTATTAACTACAGGGAAGTTGATTCTTATTTCTTCAGCCATACCCATGAGCAAAGAATATTAAACGTACTAACTTTCAACATAGTATATACTGCAACATCGGGGAACATAACCACACTTTTCACCTTGGACTCCATTGGACCACAATGTCTTCAAACAATTTGTTGAACGAATCTCTGGCTATTGACGAGTGATTCGTATGTTCCAGGGGTTTGGAAGCAATCAGAAATGGTTTGGTCCAATTTTTCCCACAATGAGATAGCAGTCCATTAAGTTTGTAATCTCATTTGCAGCGATCTACATGCAAAAATCTATTTCGGTCTTTAATTTTGTTTCTTGATAGGATACACCAAGGTAGTTTTTAAGTAGTGTGGACTCGTCTGCAACAGTATGTCTCTAATAAAGAAGGATATTCCCGTACTTGGAGTTTGTACCACATATATCTGAAGTTACCTTACAATGCGCATGTTCTTAAAATAAATACAAAAAAATCAACGTGATAGCCTCATGCTGCATTTGCGCCAATAGAACTTGCTTTCTTGACGAATGACATGGATTATTTTTGTATAACGCACTTCGTATATGTTGTTTCACTTGCGACTTCATGGCACATCCTATTTTCTTCTCAGTCTACTTTACACACTACGATTTTACCATCTGTCGCAAGCACATCTATCGCAACCCATGCTTTTAATTTTTCAGCGAGCGAAGAACCTATTGGTGCCATTATAGAATCGCTTCCACTTGTAAAGCTTTCCTAGTAGCGACAACTTCTCAGAGAAAACTAAATAAAGTTTAGTTCAGAATCACACGTTAGAACATGCAGCCTTGACGGTTTAAATTGGATTTTGTTCATTATTGATTTGTTGAACAAATGTTTAAAGCGTCGTAACTGTACTAACTCAATAATATTTAATCTTAAGTTTAATTGTTAATTAATTTAACACTTCTAAAGAAAGAAGAAAATAGGCAACCATAGAAAAAAATAAATATTAAATAACCCTAGTCTGCATTTTCAAACTTTTTGTCACATGATTTCTTAAAAGTAGGTGTTCTTGAATCAAGTTTTTACGCTGAATCCAGAAATAACTTCCGTTTTTTTTTCTATCACGTCAGGTTTTTACACAAGATAAGTAATGGTTTGACAATTTTACTAATGAGCGTAGAAAAGTATTCAAATACCATTTCACAAAAGTTTTTATTCAAGAAACATGTTAAGAATACTCTCAAGAACTCCCCTAATTTATTTCATGACTACATTTTAACAAAACAAGAAGCCAAAGTGTTTCATTTAATTTTTTTCAAACTTTCTCTTCTTGGACTTCCTTGCAGATCCTTGAAGATGACTGTCCCTCCTCAACATCCAACAGTAGTCGGCTATCATAGTTTCATTCCATCTCCCCTGGTACCTCCTCTCCATTTCCTTAATATCTTGGTGAAAACGTTCACCCTGCTCTTCACTATAATGCTCCAGATTTTCTGGAAAGTAGTCGATATATGAATGCAGAAAATGCACCTTTACACTCAAGTTACAACCCATCTTCTTGAAATTTTCCAACATGGTTTCAACAATGGCCTCGTAATTAGGATCTTTGTTATTGCCTAAGAAGTTTTCAGTAAGTGATCGGAAAGCGGTCCACGCTTCTATTTCTCTCTCATTCATTGTCTTCTCAAAATCTCCATTCTTGATCAATTTCTTTATTTGAGGACCAACAAAAATTCCAGCCTTTAATTTTTCTTGTGTAATGAAGGGAAATTTCTTGGAAAGGTACTTGAAGCAGGGCCCATCCTGTGGTAGAGCCCTTACAAATTGCTTCATCAAGCCCAATTTTATGTGTAGTGGCCGAAGCAATATCTTTATATCTCTCTATTTTTAAGTGAAATTGTGAAAAAGCTGTACTACGTGATAGAAAAAAAACTAAAAGCAGTTTCTGAAATCAGCATAAAAAGTGAGTCAGAATCACTTAGTTTTCAGTCATCCAATATCATGCAGACTAGTGTAATTAAGGAAAGATATAGCAAAATATTTATTATGCACGATTGTGCAAAATATGTAACATACGTCGAAATACGTAAAAATATGTAAACTTGAGTAAGGCAATGCCCATACTTCAATTCGTTTCGGTGTGTCCACATATAAAGGAATAGAACATGTAATTACATAAGAATCCGGGGTTTAGTTATCACATGCACCCAGTGTTGAAGCCAAGGCGAACTTGTTTCACGACAAGACCCCCGCATCGGCGTAGAACGGAACCTACGTTCCTTTGTATACTAACAAGGACCGATCACCATGTCACATGTACTAGGGAAAGAGATGCAATACATTTTGATAGTATGTCCTGAAGGGCAATCATATTCATTCCACAAACCTTCGCAATCCATGAAGTCATGTTTTATATTAATCTAGGCTTTGATAAATGCACACAGTTAATGCGGATAACCTGAAATCTCTCTCCCTCGTTCACCCCTTCTTACCTAGACAATATCAGCTACCTTTCCTCGTTTAGTACACTAATTCGTTTGAAGCTCGTCGCGACCCCGAATTTGAATGCAGGGCATCTTCTGGGCAAAACAGGCATTAAAACTACAAGATTGTTTACTGAATTACTACGGGTATCTAATTTGTACAACTAAGTACATGAGCTGCTTGCTCAAGAATCACTCACATCCGATACTCATCATACGGGTTCAGGGATTAAGTACGGTTTCAGTTAAAACCGTAAACACTTTTTACTTTCTCTACTATGTAAAGTAAGTAGGGGAAGTATTCTATTCCACTAAAAAATTTGATACCGAGATTTCACCGGAAATACATGTTTTGAGATCCCCTGAATCCAAAAAAAAGCATTTTTGGAAACATGTCCGTGTGTGTGTCTGTCTGTGAACAGCATAACTCAGAAACGAAGCGTCGGATAAACACCAAACTTGGTATTTAGTTTCAGTATCTTCCAGAGATTCGACACGAAGGTTTTCAAGAAAATCCCCCCACCCCAGATTACCCTTTACATGGAACGTTTTTCGAAAATTTTAAATTTCTCAAAAATGGCTCTAACTATTTTGATTAAAATATCATATATTTAAGATACTTTCATGACAAATAAAATGTATATCTGAATTTTCTGGGAATGTCTCCAAAAGTATTCTTCATTGTGAACGACTTTTGCATAACTGGTAAACCATAAGAGATAGACAAAATTTTACTACACAAAAAATGTAGATCGCGTTAAAATTCACAATTTAAGTCATATACATTTTTTTGTTGAGTGAGCCATTTTCGAGATATTGCTTGTTATTCCCTTAAATTTTCCAATACTTATACTTTTTCTCAAATGGGAATTCGTTATTCATTTTTTTATGTCCTGGACATACAAAGAGAATGGACTGTGCCACATAGCAACCAGCTCTTAAAAGATTTGATTATTGCTTAAAGCCTACCAATTCCCCTTGCACCTAGAAGAAAATTAGCAATAAGATTAACATCTCGATTAACATGAAGCATATGGAGAATAAGCGTTTGTAAAAATAGTTTGTACAAGAGTAGAGAAAGGTATGTGAGTGTAACACATCAGATTTTTTTATTGTTATTCGTCAGCTCTCTGACTACGAGAAATACTCACCCAGGTAAGTTGGGAAAAACTGGTGAGAAGCTGGGAATATCGGCCGGGACATTGATCCGTCCTGCTGAGAAAGAAACACAAATGTGTAAACATTGACAGTTATAAATGCAGAATTATTGACATAAGACTAGAATCAAAATATGCAATGTCTCAACTTAGTGCATGCAGTTTATATTAGGGGCATACGCAGAGATTGCACTTGCGAGGGACTGACACAGGAATACCTGAAACACACGAAGTGAGTCATACTTTGTTTCCGTGGTCCATGTAAAGGGGATACCAACTAGATCATTGAACAAGGCATTCTGACTAAATAGAGGATTTGATGGATGCGTGACCAACAAGCAAATTTTGAAGCATTTATAGGACCCAAAGGCAAATAGAAGTACATAGAGACTGAACTCCCAGCCAGGAGTAACAACCTGATTAGATTAACTCGTACAAATATTGTGAAGAATTGACTTTTAAGTCAACCTGGTTTGTCACTTGACTAGGGGAGACACACTCAAAAGTTACGTTTTCAATTCACTACAACTACAGGAGGTGCACTGTAACCATCTAGTGTTAACCATATGTGACTAAACAGAGAGAGCCTTTTAATCATTGTTGACAACTAAAGCATGGAGTGATAATTTCCCAAAACAGCGGGTTAAATTCCCTGGCATCCCCCAATATTTAGCACAGTTTCATTGCATATAGTATTTTTATTTACCTATTTATTAAAACATACAAAGTGGTATACTAAACCTAAGTACAAAAGAGTTATAGGAAACAAACCTGAGACTGCAGTGCTTCGATATTACGGCTTTCAGTATCTGGGAGGGGGGGGCATTAGTCTCCTGAGCTCCCCTCTACGTATGCCTCTGTTTTGTATGCTGATATATAATATGGCGATATTACAGTAAATAATTCATAAGTCAGTGTTCGTTGTACATAATATATACACTACGTGATCTAAAGTATCCGGACACCTGGCTGAAAATGACGTACAAGTTCGTGGCGCCCTCTCGGTAATGCTGGAAGTCAATATGGTGTTGGCCCACCCTTAGCCTTGATGACAGCGTTCACTCTCGCAGACATACTTTCAATCAGGTTCTGGAAGGTTTCTTGGGGAATGACAGCCCATTCTTCACGGAGTGCGGAACTGAGGAGAGATATCGATGTAGGTCGGTGAGGCCTGGAAGAAGTCGGCGTTCCAAAACATCCCAAAGGTATTCTATAGGATTCAAGTCCGGACTCTGTGCAGGCCAGTCCATTACAGGAATGTTATTGTCGTGTAACCACTCCGCCACAGCCCGTGAAGTATGAACAGGTGCTCGATCGTGTTGAAAAATGCAATCGCCATCCCCGAATTGCTCTTCAACAGTGGGAAGCAAGAAGGTGCTTAAAATAGCAATGTAGGTCTGCGCTGTGATCGTGCCACGCAAAACAACAAGGCTGCAAGCCCCCTTCAGGAAAAACACGACCACACCATAACACCACCACCTCCGAATTTCACTGTTGGCACTACACACGCTGGCAGATGACGTTCACCGGGCATTCGCCTTACCCACACCCTGCCATCGGATCGCCACATTGTGTACTGTGATTCGTCACTCCACACATTTTGCCAATGTTCAATCGTGTAATGTTGACACTCCTTACACCAAGCGAGGCCTCGTTTGGCATTTTCCTGCGTGATGTGTGGCTTATGAGCAGCCGCTCGACCATGGAATCCAAGATTTCTCACCTCACGCCTAACTGCCATAGTACTTGGAGTGGATCCTGATGCAGTTTGGAATTCCTGTGTGATGGTCTGGATAGATGTCTGCCTATTACTCTTTACGACCCTCTTCAAATGTCGGCGGTCTCTGTCAGTCAACAGATGAGGTCGGCCTGTACGCTTTTGTGCTGTACATGTCCCTTCACGTTTCCACTTCACTATCACATCAGAAACAGTGGACCTAGGGATGTTTAGGTGTGGAAATCTCGCGTACAGACTTCTGACACAAGTGACACCCAATCACCTGACCACGTTCGAAGTCCGTGAGTTCCCCGGAGCGTCCCATTCTGCTGTTTCACAATGTCTAATGACTACTGAGGTCGCGGATAATGAATACCAGGCAGTATGTGGCAGCATAATGCACCTAAGATAAAAACGTATATTTGTGGGGTGTCCGGATACTTTTGATCACATATGTATTATACATCTATTGGCCTAAATTGCTGAGATAAACTGAGATGCTATCTCAAAGAATGAATGTACCTACTCGTTTGAAGCGCATTGTATTTTGTTTAGTACAGGATATAGGGCAATTTCAGCACTGAATTCAAGTCCAGGCCTATTGTGCCTACTTAATCTCCAGAAGGAAGGGGTACCAAGGATAGCCAGTTCTTA
This sequence comes from Deroplatys truncata, assembly GCA_030765065.1. Taxonomy (NCBI): domain Eukaryota; kingdom Metazoa; phylum Arthropoda; class Insecta; order Mantodea; family Mantidae; genus Deroplatys; species Deroplatys truncata. The sequence goes on from CM060980.1 coordinate 28,529,526, forward strand.
TGGGGAAGACATCTTCAGATTTGAAACCAGCAGAGCGTCCCTTCGATACCGCCCCCATTCACAAGTACAAATCGGAGGTATTGACACCAGGAGAGCAACAGTTCTCTCCTCAAAGCACACCCAGCTCATACCTCGCACTTCACCAACCACCGCGCCTGAACCTGCAACTATTGAAGATGAAGAGGAAATGAAATGATAGAGAATTAGGGATAAGAAAACTCGTGGTACCTCAGAATCCATTCCCCTAGCGGCAGGAAAAACCATCTGATCGGCCGCCTAGGAGTTTGAACCGAGATCTCCCGAATACAACACTCAGATGCTACCGCCTGAGATATTATCTCCCGATAGTACTTTTTTTCTTTCGTGCGCATTACACTTTTGAATGTGGAACCACCGATCACTATTTTTTATTCTTTCGTGAGAGGGCAAGGACTTCAACTGCCACATTCTTTCGGATGAAAGAAATTATGATGCAAATGAGTAGAGTTCTCCGTCACAACTGTGCCGTAAAAATATTTTATAGCGGCACTTTATTATTTCGTGTCAAGTTGCCAGGCTTCTGCTATAAGCGCACGCATCTACTGGCTTCCACGATGAGGTTTCCTAAACTGCTATGCACACTTGTGCGCTTTTAGTTTTGTTCAAAAGCATTCAGCAATTATTTAAATTAATTTATGTATTTGTAGGTAAAGGATATACATATCTTCTATTAAGAGCGTATACTTTTGAGACTTCATTCCAGGGTTTAGGCTGAGAGCGTTTTCAATGACACTTAATTTGCCACCTTTTTGATACCATTCTCTCATTCGCTTTCTTTACATGTTCTTTTCAATGTTGTTTTCTATAAAAATATCATCTCAGCAACTTGAGTCTTACTTTTATTACCTAGTTTTATTCCCATGATTCATTGTTATACATTAACACTGAAACATAATTTTGCAGATTTAATTATTTTCTTTTCGTATCTAACATGTGCTTAACTTGTTCATAATTAATTATTTACCTAGCACTGAGGCTTTCGTTAAGTATATTTGGATTAAACCTTAGAATGCTGTAGTATAGGTAACAAACTTCCAAAAGCTCTGCTAGTTTCAAGAATACAATTAGTCTGAGAAAGTAATATTTTTCCATTATTAATTATAGGCATAATCTATTTCATAATACTTATGTTAAAGACACAAAGTTTCTGCAATTGATAACGAAGGTGCCGTTAGTTTTAATGGTCTTGCTCGCCAAGTATGCATAGACTGCATGCCAGTTTCATCCTATATGTCAGTTTGCAATATGGTATCGATAGCAATGCAAATAAAAATGTTGGTTTTAATGTTTTATTACTCGATAGGTTTTCAAATTGCCCACATAAATAAATATAATATTGCGTGGAGCAGACATGAGTATAGAAACGTGATATAATACGAATTCTTGCAAAAGCTTCTTTATAAATTATAATGATGTTGTAATATTCAACGAAGGATTAACTTTATTAGTTTTTATAAACGGTGACGAATGTGCGAATTAACAATAGCTATTTCTAACAAAAATAAATAAACGGTAAAATATACATAGAAAACTGCAGTTCCTTCTTTATCGCTGCATTTTATAACCTCCATTCCCCTACTCTCTTCATCTCATCCGTTTACACCAGCTACATTTTGGGTAATCAATGTTTCAATTTTATGTTGCAATTCTTTTAATGCGGTATAATTTTAAGCGTGAAAGCCCAAGGAAATCGTACCATCAAACGTACCCCAGCGGCTCATCTTAACCATAAGGATGCCCGTGGAGTCGATCTTGTGCACCCCGTTGCTCGCCTCGCACTTGTAGTAGCCTGTGTCGTGCGTATCCAACTGAAGAATGCGCAGTCTTGAACCCAGGACCGCACCGTTGCTCAATGGCCCATGACCCTGCAGGAAGAATAGGAAATTCATTATGATGCAGTAAACAGCAAGAAGTACCTATGGTGCTAAATAGCTTGACATGTAATTAATACCAAGCCATTAAAAAAGACCAAATTTCCAAGTTTATATCCAATAACAATACTCCACAAGGAGACTAAATCTATCACTTGCGGCATTTCGTATCAGTCTCATTAATTTGGGACAACACTTTGTCCCAGTTCGCCGCGAGGTTCACTGGTACTGGAATACAGAGTACCTGTGTTTATTAGTAGAAAGAGAAGTCCGTCGTTCTCCGACGCAGCGCAGTACCTTTGTACCCATGGCCTACGAGACATCAATATAGGTAAGTAATAACCAACCTAAACTCCGTCCACGCTAAGCCAGTGTCATCCTTGCTCATACGTGTTCAGAACTAGATGGGGTGAGTTTTTTGGATAAGGTCTTTTCTGGGGGCTTTTTTCTTAATCCTGAGAAAACAAATTTTGGGTAACCGGAGGCTCTGTGGGCACCAGCTCATTGACATTCATTTCATACATTCACTTATCGTTTTATATTATCTGCAGGTTAAAGCACGTTAAATTATTATTATTACTGTTAACAATAATAATCAGGGTTCGGATTTTGATGATGAAAAATTACCTATAAAATGACTAAGCTTTAAAAAATGACACAATAATTACAAAGAATTATCTGAAACCGAGATTTATTTGATTTATTAAAAGTAGTGCACAGAAACTTATACGTTAATTTATATCTATACATGGGCATAACTGCTATACAAATAGAAAAAGAAGGTATAGATAAGAATAATAATAATCAGGTAATTTAGAAAAGTAATTAAGAATATATTTATCCTGTGTTGTTGTTTGAAAATATGAAAACAACATTTAGAAAAAAATGTTTGAAGGACTTACAAAACTGTACTATGAACTCCTGAGTTCTCAGATTCCACAAAATTCATTGCCAATGAAGAGCACTTCATACGATATGACACATATAAGGATAAAAACAATAGCAACTGACTGCAAGCTCTCAACGCGAAACAGGAAAAATGACCTGTCTCATCCTTAATTTGGGACATAAATTAATAACTGTAATTATACCTGCTCCCTGACAATACCCAATTCTCCACCCCCAAGCAACCCTTTCCAGGCAAACATTAAATAGGAATGTGATTTTTTTTCCAAGAATGCGGGTAGAGAATGTACAAATTTACTCTTATTCTCAGTTGAATAGTAAAATTGTGTTTTAAAAGTTATCCTTATATAAAAAATATGAAACTGTTTATATATTGAATGTAAATGCAAGAAAACGACTAAACAAGAGCACAGGGCAAGAAAATGACAAAATAACGATCTAAAATCGAAAAACTCCCCTAAGATAGAAAATGTCATAAAATGCCCAAAAAGAACTTAATAAATTCACATTTTATAATGTGGGGCATATGATAAGAATTTATGTACATGTTAGCAATGCCTATGATGCAACAATTAAAAGATGACATTGAAAACAAAGAATGGTATAGTGCTAGGTAATTATTTAAAATGGTGTAATGTGTAAAAACAATAATGACTCAAAACACTAATACTACCAATTGTTATGTAGTAAGCTTGGAATCCTATACACCTCAACTAAATAAAATGAAGTCATTGGTTATGCTACATACAGAAGGGAAAAAACGGAAGAAACAAAATCAACTTACTTAAAAATCAGAAAAGAGTATAAACTAGCCATAAATGAAACAAAGAAATTGCATAACCTAAAGGAAATAGAGGGAACAAACAATAAATGCAAAGAAGCATGGAAACTCATTAATATAGTGGCAAAAAATAATAAAGCGATGATCATACTATAACAGCTGAGGTGCACAGCAAATATTTTGTTTCACCAGTAGAAAAAAAACTTGTAATAAGATTTAAGACTTGATTTAAGATTTCTGCAGTAAATTGTAATTTCATCCTAACAGAAGTCACTACTGACACTGTAAAAAATATTGTAATAAAACTTAAATCCTCGGAAACTAAAGATATATATGTTGTATCTAATAACCTCATTAAAAAGTAATTGATGATATTATTAACCCTCTTACGTTCTCCATAAATGTGTGTCTTAGGGAGGGAATTTGCCATTCAGTGCTAAAAGTTTCAAGGATCATCCCTGTGTACAAAAAGGGTGACAAGGATTCTCCTACTAGCTATCGCCCCATCTCGATTGTTCCCATATCTTCAAAACTATTGGAGCCAGTGGTAAAGTTGCAAGTATATGGTTATCTTGAAGAAAATAACTTAATTAGACCATGTCAATTCGGCTTTAGAAGGGGTAAATCTACCACTGATGCAATAGATTCTTTGATAAAAAAATATTGCAGCTATTTGAAGAAAAAAATTTGCACAGGCCATCTTTTGTGACCTGAGCAAAGCTTTCGATTGCGTAAATCATACTATCCTACTGCGGAAATTAAATATGCATGGCATTAAGTGCATAGGATATAACTTCTTTAAAACCTACCTAGAGGGTCGTAAACAGGTAGTCAGTTCAGGGGGACAATTTTCTAGCGCAACTGTGGTTAAATATGGCGTTCCGCAGGGCTCCGTCCTGGGTCCACTATTGTTTTTGATAATGACTAATGACCTGCCAGCATATGATTAATGACCTGCTCACTCCATTTTATTTGCGGATGATACTACCTTCTTTAACTCTAGCGTAGATTTTAATTTGATTAAAGATGTTACTGAGAACGTCTTACATCAGGCCTCAGAGTGGTTGAATGCAAATGGTTTTCTATTAAATGAAGATAAAAGTTTGCGAGGTACCCACATTGAAAATTATAGGGAGAATGTTAAATTCTTACGTATCTTTATTGATAGCCAATTATCTTGGGAATCACGCATAAAATACATGATCGGTAAACTGTCCAGGGTTATATATTTGATAAGGTGTCTTAAACAGCATGTACCTGATAGCTATACAAGGTCTGCATATTTTGCGTACTTCCAAAGCATAATTGCATGTGGTATTTTACTTTGGGGAAACAGTACCTATGTTAAGGATCTTCTACTACTACAGAAGAAAGTTATAAGAATAATAACAAACTCACCTAAAGCGGCTCACTGCAAACTCTGTTTAAGAAAATTAAGATACTTACCATTGTAAATCTGTATATATACTATGCCTTGATATACATTAAAGATAAGGTTCCTTTTATGCAGCATAGATGTAATGTACACTCGTATAATATAAGAAACAAACGGCACCTTGATATACCATATCATAGATTAGCTAAAGTAACAAAGTTATGATGTTTTAGGTATCAGACTTTTCAGTAACATCCCCCTTGAAATATCTAACAAACCACTTAACATTTTTAAACACAAACTGTGTGACTACTTAATAGAAAATCCTATTTAGATTTAAGTGAATTCTTTGTAAATCATATTGACTAAATTGACTAACTAGTAAAATAGATAAAGACTATATATATACATACCGCAATTGTGTAAATAATGACATAAAGTAATCATCAATTTTAAATGTGGAACTGACTTTGTCTATTGCTGTACAAGCTTAATGAAAATAAAATTATTATTATTATTACTATTATTATCATATCTAAAAATCAGTTGAGTTATATTATTCAAATTATTATTGTTTATTATCTACGTAATTCAAATTCCTATGGAGTATATAAAAGCAACACCAAATATGGGTACTTATTTTGCAGTGCAGATGAAGTTTATAAAATTCAGAGTGTGTTTTTTCTAGTGATTTCATAATTGCAAAAACATAGGTACGTCATGATTCCAAGCATTCGATGCAAGGAAATGATTTCTGTATCCGGTAAACGAGGTTAAAATCTTCAAGTAATAGAAATAAGTGCTCCATGAACCATGAATAATTAATGGCTGGCATTGACTTTGTAATTAGAAAATTACTAAAATTCATCTTAAATCTGTAAAAAGTAAGTGCAAACAATCCTAGAAGACGTTCAAATGGAAATAATTTAACATTTTTTAAAACTTCTGCAGTAAACTATATCCTTTGCGGGGTATGTAATGTCACTTGCTGTCCTGAATTGGTTAACAGTTAACATTTTACTGAACAGCATGGTTGGCATGGCTATGGATTACATTTTCCTGTAACATCTATGGTCATATCGACTATGACTTAGGAAACAATTGCTTATCAGCAGTGTCACCAACTCGTTTACTGGATTCCCCTCCCATAACTTCATCAAAGCGCTGTCTTGAGCTGCAATTAACTATTTTGTTTAGTATTGCACTTACGGTGGGACTGTAGCGTCGAGCAACCAGCCGCCCTCTCTCCTCTATGACGGGTGCTTCATTCTTGTACCATTTAATTTTGTTTGGTGGAGGATCCCCTGTAACTTCACACTTCAACTTGACGCTCTCACCTGCTTCTTTGGTAACGTTCGAGAGACCTTTCAGAAATCGCAATGTCACCGGACCTGTGAAAAAAAAACATGTTATATTCACGTGAATTTCTCTACTCACTATCGTTTATTTTTACCTTATCTACTACGTATAGTAAGGAGGGGAAATATTGTATTCCACCCAAAAAGTTGATACCAAAATTTCACCGGAAATATATGTTTTGAGACCCCTGAATTAAAAAAAAAGCATTTTTGGAAACATGTCCATGTGCGTGTGTGTGTGTGTGTGTGTGTGTGTGTCGTGAACAGCATAACTCAGAAACGAACAGTCGGATAAACACCAAACTTGGTATTTAGGTTCAGTATCCTCCAGAGATGCGACAAGAAGGTTTTCAAGAAAATCCCCCCACCCCACATTAACCTTTACATGGAACATTTTTCGAAAATTTTTATTTTCTCGAAAACGGCTCTAACAATTTTGATTAAAGTATCATATGTTTAAGACATTTTTATGGCAAATAAAATGTATATCTCGAATTTTCTTGGAATATCTCCAAAAGTATTCTTCATTGTGAACGATTTTTGCATAACTGGTAAACCATAAGAGATAGACAAAATTTTACTGCACAACAAATGTAGATCGCGTTAAAATACACAATTTATGTCGTATACATTTGTTTTGTTGAGTGAACCATTTTCGAGATATTGCTTGTTATTCCCTTAAATTTTCCAATACTTATACTTTTTCTCAAATGGGAATTCTTTTTTCATATTTTTTTGTCCTGGTAATGCAAAGAGAACTACTTAGCAACCAGCTCTTAAAATATTTGACTATCGCTTAAAGCCTACCAATTCCCCTTGCATCTACAAGAAAATTAGCAATAAGATTAACATCTCGATATCTCGATTAACATAAAGCATATGGAGAATAAGCGTTTGTAAAAATAAGTTTGTACAAGAGTAGAGAAAGTCATGTGAGTGTAACACATCAGATTTTTTTATATCTATTCATATTGATCGATAGATACAAACCTTTGCAGAAACCGAATTGATAATCAGATGTTTAAAAATAGGCCCCTATATGGCGGCCTTGAGATGTCATACTCTTTCCATGAAATCGCGAAAACTGAATAGCGGTAGCGTTAAAAAAAAGGTCTTGAAAAATTCAAACCAATAATAATGGACATCTAGAAGATGCTTATATAAAAATTATTTGAAATAACATGCTTGTTTTAAAGTCTTCTACATTTTTTTGTGGAGTGCGTTGTTGCCTATCTCTTAAGTTTACCACTTAATCAAAATGAAACTAAATTCCTTCCGAAAAAAGAGGCTATTCCATGAAAGTTCAAGATATACATTTTATTTGTCAAGTAAACATCTTAAATGTATGATATTTTAGTCAAAATCGTTAGAAATATTATTGAGAAAATAAAACATACCGAAAAATTATCCATGTAAAGCGTAATTTGGGGAAGGGTGGATTTTCTTAAAAGATTCTAAAAATGCATTTGTTGCATTCAAGGGGCAGCAAAATGTGTATTTCTGGTGAAATCTAGGCATAGGATTGTTGCTTGGAATGCATTACTTCATCTACGTACCAGACACAGGCTAGAAAACTCAAAACAATTGATGTGTTACATTCACAGGACTTTCTGTACTCATTATCGCTTATTTTCACATAGCTTCTACAAAGTAGTTTTACAAAATCTAGTTCTTGAATCTATTTCAGTTAAGGGAGACAAACGTTTACACCTTTCATTGTGGGTACAAGGTGGATTCTGGAAACCGAAGCGATAGTCAAATATTTAAGACAGGGTCGCTATGTGCTGACCTTAATATACTACATCCTTGCCACGACATTCGCGAAAAGCAACTGAATGTTGACCATTTAAAGTATTGAAACCTTCAAACCAATAACAACGGAATATCTCGGAAAATGCTGAAAGAACCCTCCTCCCCAATAAAGCCTATTTGAAATAAATTACATGATTTTACATTTATTGTGTAGTAAGTAATTGTCCATCTCTTAGGGTTTACAAGTTATACAAAATTACATATAATTCAGGCGGAATGAAGAGTGATTTACAGACTATTCGCAGAAAAGTAAGAACTTATATTAATTTGCCATGCAAATATCTTAATCATTGTGTATTTTAATCAAAATTGTTAAGAGCAACTTGAGAAGAAAAAAACTTTTCCATGTAAAGTATAGTTTGGGGTGAGGAATTTTTCTTGAAAATCGTTTGTATTTATCTAACACACGCGCGCGCTAAAATTGCGTTTGTTGGATTCAGGGCACCTCAAAATACGTATTTTGTGAAATATCGACATCACATTTTTGGAAGGAAAACAATACTACTTGCTATAGATAAGCCGCAGAGAAAATAAGAAGAGGAGACATTGTTTTTGAACTGCATTTTGAAGTATTCATAGACTTCATTAAAGATTACAATCTTATAACGAATACCTGCTCCTTCTTTATACAATATCTTTGAAAGCAAAGAGTTCTGTAGATTTAATATGTCAAGTGGCGCCGGAGTGGAGATTTTAAGTCGGCCCTACCCAAGCCTTTACGTATGTAAAGAATTCCCAAGACCTATCGTGGTTCGGTGTCCACGGAGAAGGCTGTAGGTCCTCTCATTGGACTGCCATCTTCATCATCACCCTACCATCAGAGATAACAGGCACGGTCCACAGGGTGCATGCAGCTAGTAAGTGGGTTCAGCCTTCGCTTGATGGAACAAGGTTTCCCCGAAGGTTACTGGCAACATGGGGAGCGTTGAAACAATAACGTATCTCGTAAGCACTACAGTGCTACTAATGCTTAAGCTGCATTTTATTAAATATACGATTTAGGATTTTTTTAAAAGAATGATTATAAATTAACCAATATGTTTATTACACATGTATATTAGTTTTCCTTTGCATAGTTTATTTCTATGTACCGAAAGAATAGAAGCTTTGGGCTTTCAGAAAATTTAGTATTCTTATGCAGCATTAGAATACTATTTAACTGTATGCTATAGTAGGACCAGTAACAAAATAAAGCTTTATATGAATAGTACCTGATTTATCCGGCGAGAGAGTAGTGGCGCTGCCCGGGCCATCCGTGTCGGTCCTGTAATATAAACAAATACAATTGAAATACAAATTTGCACATATATAACCATATCTCTGTTTCTGCACAAATTTAAACAGTTAAATCTCGTTGGGGCAGGCAGGTATCATCTACAAAGGGAAACAAAAGATAGTCGGGGATTACTGTGTTTGAACGGTTGAGACAAGACCTCCTGATAATAGGGTAATCCGCTGAAACACGCACGGAATAAATTGTATTTAACAGCTGTTGCCTTGCCGTGGGGAAGGGTTAAAACCTTGCACCCTATTGTTGGGAGGAGAAATTAAAATGAAGCGCAGGCGAAAGGATTTGTATGGATTTACCGTTATGTTTCCATGTCAATAGAGGGGGGTGCACTATCTCATGGGGAGAGCATTATACATATATATTTACATCCTCCAACCTGCTCATTCACTTGCAGTGAACTGCACAACCGAAATGTCCCGCACCTAACAAGAGTTAGTGCTGATAATAAAAACGGCATTGCCTTAACAAAAGACTCCCCTATCGAAGAGTTAAATATTAACTACTGAGAATTTCACTTACAGGTTCTAAAAACTGAAAATATAACTGGGATTTCTCACTGTGGTGTTTATACAGGGTCTCTTATAAGTAATAATGCAAACAAAATGAAATTTAATTCATTTTTTAAAAAAATTCTTGGACACGCCATATTTAATGCTTTGAAAGGAAAATTTTACAAAAAAGAAATCGCAACCTTCAGCCATTATTGTACACGTATGACGTCATCGACAAATTTTTTTAATGGCAACATCTTAATTTTTCCTGAAAGGTGGTGGTCTTATTTAGTTGCATGAATAACTTCATTTGTTTCATACCAAAGGTTCGGTTGTTAGGAGCAGTTTAATTGTTGGCTTGTTAAACAATTTTTTCCACAATTTACACAACTATTGTAACAAATGAAATTCTAAGTATTTAATAAGGTGTTCAAAATCTCCCCATTTACAATCTGGCAATGGCTAAGTCGAAGCGTGAATTCTTGTTGAACATTTTCAATCACTGCTGGTGGTGTATCTCTGCATTCTTTCCTGATCCTCATTCTTACTATATGTAACTCAAATATAGGTAACCGAGAGCTATTTCTTCACCATGTTTTATATAACACATAAATTTGTATTTGGTAAATGTATTATAATTATATATACCTACTTCCGAATTCAGCAGACATTTTTCTTGAAAAAGCAATACGATATAGAATTGCATTTGATATTTCAAAACACTCGCTGCCATATTTTAAAGTCAGGTTTATAGGTAAAAAAAAATATTAACACAATATAAGTACGTATTCATTTTGAAGGGAAAATTTATAACTCTTTATACTTCTAACATCTTTTTTTGAAATCAATCAGATTAATCAATCGCTCAGTCAACTTTATTTGTCCAAAATTAGATACACGAAACTTAATATTAAAATAATATGATAATGAAATTAATTAATTGCGTAAAATGTCCTTTCTATTAACTAATTAAAAGGTCTCCTTTTAAATTTAATCAAGTTCAACATACTTGCATCCAGTTAATTTATTATAATATTATATATTTTTAAAAATGTGTTCATGGTGGAGGCAATTGTACAATAATAAGAATGTTAGTTTATATTCATTTCTTGTATTAATGACATGATCATTCAAATTATTTTTATGCAAAAGAACAAAACATAGAATATAAACAAATTATAAAATGGAAGTACTCTGAATTGCAAGAACAACACCTAACAATGATCATCAATTTATAAAAAAAAATAAAAATAATCTTAACTTCTCCATACTATGAGGCCTCACAACACCGACTCTACATTTACAAATATCCCACAAAAAGTAATCAAGTGGAAAGAGATCTGCTCTCAAACCTTTTGAGGCAAATTAAATTGTTCATGCAGTTAAATAAGATAGCTGGCTTTCACAAGAAAGGAAACAAAAGAAAGAAAAAAATATGTTTCCATTCTATATGTTCGTCGTTGACGTCAATATTGTACAATAATGGTTGAAATTTTTGTTTATTTTTCCTTTCAAAATATTAAATTTGACGTATCTGAGCATTTTTAAAAAAATAAGTTAATTTTAGTTTTATTTGCATTATCTTACACACACTCTGTATGTGTTCAAAGCAATTTCACGTTAAAGGTTCTTAGCCCAGAATAAGTATTTTATGTTTATAGAATAAATTGACTAATTGATTGATAACTAGTAAATATTCTGTAAGTTGTAGAACACTCTTAAGACTTATTTTGTTAGGTGCAATAAGCATTTACATGTATGTTATACAGCTAAAAATAAATTTTATGTCTACTTTAATGTACATGTTATATACAACAGTGACATAAGTATACGGCAGCGTAGAGCCTGAAATTGTACAAGGCGTTTCAATTCTATCGTTCAGATAGGCTATTTGTATTATGGAGCAACCAAAATGTACATTATCACTAAAGTCCGGATCTTTGTGGCCCTGTCTTTTAGAACTGTATTGCTCCACTGACTAGGGAAAAGATGAGGTGACATAAAGTAGCAAAGCTGCTATGTAGATGCCTTTTACTTTCTTTACTGTTTACATATTGCAGATTGAGGCAATATTTTTATTACCTAAATGATATCAGCCTAAGTATATAATTTAAAATATAACAGCCCGCCTTAAAGCAATATGTATATAATATAATATATAACGTGTATGTAACAGTAATTGTATTATGTTTATATTATTATGTACATGTATAATAATGTTATATGAATATATTAATTTAACAACATAGGAGCTGTGAGAATAGAAGCCGAAAGTTGCTAACAATGAGGTAACCTTGAGGCAATAATGAATTAGGAAGTTTAATAATGCTACTAATAATTCTCGGAACAATAATGTACTATTTAAAACAGTTTATAAATAGCCAATCAAAAACTAGAAAAGCTTTAAGTTAAATAAAAGTATTCTATTGGAGTAGAACTAGCCAATCAGAGACTTGATGCATAGTAAATGTACAAATTTAAGCGGTAGACGCCAAACGCTAGAAGGCAGCATTCCCGAGCAGTTCGCTCGGTACGTATTCAGTGTGAGACAAAAAATTCATTACGGTGTGAATACTATAAAGTTTACGTGTTAAATAGTACAAGTAACAATAATCTCACATATCTACAGTAGGAAATATCAGTGAAGTGTTATTTATTCGTGTAAAGGATTAATAAACGAAGTACAATACAATTATAATTTTGTGTAAGCCTTCATTCTTTAGCCGTACTACCCCTGCTAAGAGATACGTGTTTCTGCAAATTACTACTGACGCAGCCGAGGCATACATATAATATTTAAATAAACATTAAAATACAAAGCTGATTTCTAAACGTGGGGCGAAGGCCACCGAAAAGTGAACGTGGGGCGAAGGCCACCGGAAACATTATATCGTACGTGTGGCCAACACTCCAAGAAACATATCTCCCGCAATACGTGGTACAAACAGCAGCAACAACACTCTCAAGTTTGGTGCCCAAAGCGTGGTGCTAATAACGTAAAGATATTCCATCTCAAGATGCAGACAGGTTTGTATTCCAAAATAATAGTAATAAAAATAATAATAATAATAATAATAATAAATATCAGAATTGTATAGGTAGATTTATTTTACCAGAAATACACCTTTTGGGGTCCGCTGAACCTCTCAAAAAATGTTTAGAGAAACGTTCGCGCGCGCGCGCGCCTGTCTGTGGACGGCATAATTCAAAAATGAAAAATTGGTATTTAAACCCAGCATCTTTAATGGAATGCAAACGAGGATTTTCACGAAACTCCCCCATCCCAAATTACCCATTACAGGCAATTTTTCACTATTCTTTATTTCTCGAAGAAACGTATTAACGAATTCTATTAAAATATCACATGTTTGAGATATTGACTTAAAGAATAAAATGTACATCTTGCATTTTTTGTGAATAGTCTTTTAGTCCTCTTCAGTGTGATTTAATAACATTTTATCAAGTTTAGGTGCGTCATCTGAGAGAACATTTGAAAGTTTGGAACTTTTATTTTATATTTTCCTTATATATGAACTATATGTGTGCGTTTGTGAATTTGTAATGAACAGGGAAAGTGATGTGAGTGTACATCAGATTTTATAATAAATATTAGTTCTATGAGAGTTTTTTCTTGTTTATTTTCTCTACCGGTTACCTATGGTATATTTCAATAAGAAATTCCATATCGAGAACTCGTTCGAAATATACCTTTTATTTTAATTGGAATGCATACATTAGAGATATTAATATAAAAATCTGATGTGTTACACTCACATGACTTTCTCTACTCTTGTAAAACTATTTTTACAAACCTTATTCTGCATATGCTTCATGTTAATCGAGATATCGAAATGTTAATCTTATTGCTAATTTTCTTGTAGATGCAAGGGGAATTGGTAGGCTTTAAGCGATAGTCAAATATTTTAAGAGCTGGTTGCTAAGTAGTTCTCTTTGCATTACCAGGACAAAAAAATATGAAAAAAGAATTCCCATTTGAGAAAAAGTATAAGTATTCGAAAATTTAAGGGAATAACAAGCAATATCTCGAAAATGGTTCACTCAACAAAACAAATGTATACGACATAAATTGTGTATTTTAACGCGATCTACATTTGTTGTGCAGTAAAATGTTGTCTATCTCTTATGGTTTACCAGTTATGCAAAAGTCGTTCACAATGAAGAATACCTTTGGAGACATTCCCAGAAAATTCAAGATATACATTTTATTTGCAATGAAAGTATCTTAAATATATGATATTTTAATCAAAATCGTCAGAGCCATTTTTGAGAATATAAAAATTTTCGAAAAACGTTCCATGTAAAGTGTAATCTGGGGTGAGGGGATTTTCTTGAAAACCTTCGTGTCTTATTTCTGGAAGATACTGAATCTAAATACCAAGTTTGGTGTTTATCCGACTGTTCGTTTCTGAGTTATGCTGTTCACAGACACACACAGACAGACACACGGACATGTTTCCAAAAATACATCTTTTGGATTCAGGAGGCTTCAAAACATGCATTTCCTGCGAAATCTTGGTATCGAATTTTTGGGTGGAATGCAATACTTCGCCTACTTACTATACATAGTAGAGAAAGTAAAAATTGAACGTATATTATTTGAAGTTTCTGTGACTAGCCAGTGAGGTCCATTCTTATTGAATTTTATACAGTTGGAAAATCACAACTAATGGACAAAATCTTATCCAGATAAAATGAAGAGTTCATTAAAATATTAATGGTTAGGTCCATTCCTATTGAATTTTATACAGTTGGAAAATCACAACTAATGGACAAAATCTTATCCAGAAAAAATGAAGAGTTCATTAAAATATTAATGGTTAGGTCCATTCCTATTGAATTTTATACAGTTGGAAAATCACAACTAATGGACAAAATCTTATCCAGAAAAAATGAAGAGTTTATTAAAATATTAATGGTGATGTCCATCCCTATTGAATTTTATACAGTTGGAAAATCACAACTAATGGACAAAATCTTATCCAGTAAATATGAAAATCTTATTAAAATATTAATGGTTTCTGAAATACATTTTTCGAGACGCTAATCATTTCCGAAATACTTGTTTTTGTATATTTACATTTGCCCAAAATAAAATGCATCATCTAATAGAATATACATGAAAACTGGATATCCCTCGATCCTTTCATTTGCATGAGGTTTATTTTACTAACAAAGTCGATGTATGATATAAAAAGATGAATATTATTTTTGCATATTGCATATAACTAAGCTGATATTGCTTGATATGCAGTCATTTCTAGTCAAGTACTCATTCCGAGTTATGCAACCTGATAGAAGAATCGCCTTGTAGTCGAATAATATAATATGTAAGCAAGGGATATCTGTGAATTTGCAATGGATAGCGCTATATAGCGGATCTTTTGAAACCAGATGAATCATTCGCCCCGAATTTTTTTTAAATTTATGCAACCTGCCTTACTCCGTCTCCATCGCCCGCTTTACAGCTCATTTACTTATTTAGGAAGATCAAGGCTCTACATTGATAATAAACCAGTTTAAGAAAACTAGGTACTCTGGAATGAAATCCATCTCAAAAACGCACCACCTTTCTAGAGCTGAGTCAGTTTTCCGACCAATTTTATAAACTTTTCCTTTGCAGTTTCTATCTGCTTCCGAAGCATCATTATGGGTGAAAATCTCTCAAAAGGCTCTAATATCAAAATTGGCCAAAAAGAAAACGGTGCGGCAGATATAGTTACGGCCAACTCTATAGAGTAGGTTACGGCCAACTAGTGGCACGTCTAATCAAAAGTGGAAGTTACTCAGCGACGCCTCAAGAAAATAGACCTACACAGTTCATAATAACACAAGTAGCTTTTTTATACCATTAATAGTATTAAAACCACTACATATATTCACACCAAAATGCCATTAAAAATAAGCGAACTTCGGGTGTGATAACATGTTCCCTAATGTAACGGTAGGCGAGAGTAGTGTATATATGTATGTTTTGGCACAAGACCGACCTAAATGACATGGATGTTCTGGCACCTGTCACGTAAATATATTATGGGAAGGAGGGTCTTTATCGGTGTAATGCCTACTTTAATAGGTATTTCCGGCCACTTGATAGCTTTGAAAGCAAATAGGACCTAAATGATGTCTGTTCTGGCACAGGCCACATTAACTTTGGTGAAAGGGAGTGGTTTTTCCGTTTTATTGGTTATTTTAATTTGTATTTCCGGCCATATGTTGTTTTAAGCAAGAAATTACCCAACAGAGTGCTCTTTCTAGCACAGATTCAAAGTCAGTTGGAGGAGGTAATAAAAACAATGCTAGCATTTCCAGATCCCTCATATTCCTTCTGGGGCCAAGAGCTGGCTTCCGGTGGAATGGGAAGGATTCTTAGCGCCACTTGTGGGGTAGGTAATTACTTAAGTATGAAACATTCGTCACCACCTCTGCGACAATCATTCGTACTATGCTTTCCCACCCAAAGGCGTCCTAAGCACAAGGTATCCCAATGCTTCTAAACATGATGTAAAACAGATGAGAAGTTTTGCTTAAGAAATAGGGTAATCATATGTAAACCCATTTTAATTTTGGGAAAAATAAAAATATAACCAAAGGGATAACACTAATCACATCCACACACATCCACACAGTCATACGCGTACACACATACTAATGAGCACATACAAACATATACACAATTTAAAATACATTAATAAAAACTAAGTTTCGATGCGAACGCGCCTAAATCAGGAAAAGATTCTTTAAAATTTAAAAGGAATTGATTCACCCTCCAGACACACGCATAGCGGAGGGTAATACAAGTTAACGATCCATTTCCTGTAGCTAGAGGAACTTTCACTGATCTGGCAAAGGTTGAAAAACTGCTGTTCCTTGTCTTAATTACTGCATCTAACCGTAGATGTCAACTGGGTTGTCATATTCCGACATCTATTTCTTTCCAATAACGTATCTTAACCAAAGTGCTCTAGGCGTATAACTGACTCGATCAAAATATTACTCGTCATCCGCGGTGTAGTGGTTTCCGAGGTCGCGGATTCAAACCCGGCGGAGGGCGATGCATTTTTTCGGGCGTAAAAATCCTTAGCATAGCTTCCTTCTGAAGGGAAGTCGGTGCTCCCGTGTCGTAGATTTAGGCACGTAAAAGAACCTCTAACCTGATAGAGGCTTCTAGCGAAATTACTGGTCTTTCACGCCCAATATAGAATGGGACGCTAAGGACCACGGCAGTTAAAGAGGATCCACAAATAAAACTAAATTTTAATTTTATCAAAATTTTAAATTACATTTATAAATATATTTCTGCATAGAGGGAGCGAACTAGACTGTTTCCTCTCGCAAGCACACGCATACATGCACATGTACACAAGTCGGCTACACACAGTGAAATATGAAATAAAATGGATCACCTTACAAATGCTAACTGGAACACTGAAGACTGAATCTTAACGTTTCCCATAAAAATACATGATTCATAGCTCACAAAAATATATTACATGATATGAAAAGAAAATGAATCTCCTGAACAAATGCCTAGCTGGAACACTGTGAAGATTGAATCTTAACGTTTCCTCGATTCTTAATTTTATTTCTTCTTTCCCTCTTTCTTTTTCTTTCATCCGTTTTTCCTTTTTTCTTTCTTTCCTTTTGTTCTTTTTCTTAATTATTTCTATCCTCTTCTTGATCCACAAACACCCAAACACACACATACACATGTTTGCAGACTCATCGACACCCATAAACGTCCTTCTCCAATTACCGAAGCCGCGGGTTCAATCCAGGAGGGCGATGGATTTTTTCGGGCGGAAGGAAAGTAAAGTGGTAGTCCTGTGTCGTAGATTTACGGCACGTTAAAGAACCTCAAGGTTGATAAAGAAGCCTCTGAGTGAAATCTCCGGTATTTTACGCCCAATATAGAATGAGAGGCTAAGAACCATATTAGTTAAAGAGCGTCCAGAATTAAAACTGATTTCTGATACACGCATACACACATACACGCCTGTAAACACAGACATGTACCAACACACCCAGAGACAGTCAAACACGAAGACCTACGGACACACCCGAACACACACATTCGCATACATATACAGCTCCGAAAACCTCTCCAAACCCACAGCATGAGCGAAGACCTACGAACACACTCGAACACATACACATGCATACACATATTAACATACAAAAACATAATAGAGAAAGACAGTCAAACCTATAGGTACGTTGCTCTTTTAGAATATAGTTTCATATATGAGAGGCTCTATCGTATGGGGGTTGTATTTTGATTAATGCAGCAGTTATTAGAGAGTCATGTGGTGGTGATAGTGTAGTTAACTTGTTAATGAGAATGGCGGTAGTTGTGATGGGTGTGATAGGAGTGATGGTGATGTTGGGAATTGCGGGATTAGGAAGTTATGGTATTAATGGAGTTATGCGGTGGCGTCGGTGACCGTGTAGAGTTATGTTGCTAATGGAGACACGTGGCGGTGGTGGCAGTATAATTTATGGTGTAATTGGAAGTAGTGGTGTTTGTGATGGTGATAATAGGGGTGATTATGGTGGTTATAGTGTTGGTGGTGTTGGAAATGATGACGGTGGTGACAGTGCAAAGGGTTTTCCTTGTGCCGAAATTGACAGGCGGGGTTTTCGGGGAACTGGATCATGCAAACCGTGAAGAAGACGGGCATAACAATGATTCGCTCGTCTTAGATCTTAGAGAGGATAGATAGGAGGGGCGCGGGCATCTCCGCACACGAGTGCAAGTGCTGAAATAAAAGCAATATACTGTAAACGGGAATGACGGTAGTTGTGATGAGTGTGATAGGGTTGATGTGATAGTGGGAAATTCGGGATTAAGGCGCTATGGTGTTAATGGATTCATATGGCAGTAGTGACAGAAAATTGAAATTGAGTTTTATCTATGGACGCTCTTTAAATGCTATGGCCCTTAGCGTCACATTCTATATTGGACGTGAAATACTGGTAATTTTGCTCAGAGACCTCTTTATCAGGCTTGCGGTTCTTTTACGTGCTATAAATCTACGACACGGGATCAATGACTTTACTTTCCTTCCGAAGTAAGTAATGCTAAGAATTTTAACGCCCGAAAAAATCTATCGCCCTCCGCCGGGGTTGAACCCGCGACTTTGGGATCTAGAGGCATAGCATGGTGACCACTACACCACGGAGGACGATACGGTGGTGACAGTGTATAGTTGTGGTATTAATGAAGCCATATTGTGGTGGTGACAGTATAAGGTTATGGTGTAATTGGAAGTGATGGTGTTCGGGATGGTGGTGATAGGGGTGATGGTGATGGTTATAGTGCTCGTGATTTTGGAAATGATGGTGGTGATGCCAGAGGTGGTGGTTATTTTTAGATGCTGAGGTTTTGTTTATGTGTATAGAAGGGTGCACAAACATTGCGAAGGAATACATGAACACTGTAAAACATAGTAATTGTTACGAGTAACAAATACTGTAAATCATAATAATTCTTACAAGTAACAAAAAATTAATGTCTTTAACAGTGTACAAAATGAATTAAACGTCCTTAAAATATCGGATAATAGAATGGTTATAAAGTATGGGAAAATGACTGAACATGAGAAATATCTTCATATGGGATAATTTGGATAGGTCTCGACGGATCAAACGTATCCATGTAGATGTCGTTTGCTTCAGCGTACCGGTGGGAGACTTGACATAAACCTACTCTTATACCAGATTCCAACATGAGAAGCTGATCATAATCCAAAAGCAGTTGAACCTCAATTCCAGTGTACAAAAGGATGGCATCTCAGGTAAGTCCGGAGAAGTGACATAATGAGCGGGATAAGATTACGAGTTTTCAGTGTCTGGTCCCTGAATGTCTGAAAGACATCAGCTAGATAGATGCCATAAGACAGTTTTAGCAGTCCCCTAGAATTGAACTTGGACCTCCCGAATATGAGTCGCAAACGATGGCACTCTGCTATCTCACATCGTTTTAGATGCATCTGTTTACACTTGGTAATATTATATTTACAGCCCAGAATATCTAATATCATTTTCGTTCACTGGACTGAAGGATGTTTCCTTAAGAGTACCATTCTCATCGCCCATATGCTATCATTCATAGATTTAGATGTGAATGGATACATTCGCTGATTATTGGGCGTTTTGCAGGTTTAGAATAGGCTTGTCTGTGTCAGTATAGATAAATGCTATTTGATACATTGTGGCAGAATTCAAAGAATCGAGTAGGGTTAATGGTTAGGAAAGGGGCATTAGGCTAGAGAAGGATGTTAATTATTGATTAGTACAGCTGGTTAATTCTTGCTAACACATCATTGGCCTTGGTGCCATTCGGTGGTCAAACACGTAAATGCATTAATATCTTTGCATCTTCATGTGTTGAATTGTGCTTCTATGTTTAGCAACTTGAGTGATTGTGTCTGGAAACGTTAGGGATTTCTGCGTGTCTCCATATTTTTCAAATTTGTGAATTGTAGCATCCAGCACGTTTTCCTCCTGTGCGGACTTCGGATAAGTTAGGGTAAGTCAGCAATATAGAGTCTATTGTGGCGTTGGGTGATGAATATCATGGATTTCAGTTTCGGTGGATGGTTACGTCATGAAGGAACAGTTCCATGATAAGTCTGTCGCAATCGATTGTGATGTTTGGTGTTCTCTGCGAGTGTACAGGCATTCACTCAGGAGAATTTGTGAGTCTGTTTAGTGTCTGCTTCTAATTCATTATATTGATATTTATTACTGTTTTGTGACTGAGGCTCTTTAAAGGTATTTTAGATTATGAAATTAGGTTCATAATGGTGCACTGTCAGGAGAATTTCAGGTTTTTCAAAGGCATTTTTGGAAACAGTAGCAGGTATTTCAGGGTACTGGTGTATGTTTTTATGCAGAGATAGGGATTGTGAGGAGAAATGCTAAGCTAGACAGGGTTGAAGGGTAGAATATGCGTTTATATGGGAACAGGGAGGGAAAAGAAGAAAAGATGCTAAGTTAGACAGGGTTAAATTAAATTGAGTTTTATTTGCGGGCGCTCTTTAACTGCTGCGATCCTTATTGTTCCATTCTATATTGGGCGTGAAAGACCGCAATTTTTCTCAGAGGCTCTTTATCAGCCTTTAGGTTCTTTTACGTGCCGTGAATCTACGACACGAGACTATCGGCTTTACTTCCCTTCCGAAGGAAGCCATGCAAAAGACTTTTACGCCCGAAGAAATCCATCGTCCTTCGCCGGGTTAGAACCCGCAGGGTTGAAGGGTAGAATATATGTTTATATGGGGAGAGGAGAGATGCTAGGGAAGACAGGACTTATAGGTATTTAGGGAATGATTTGCAGAAGACTGGAATGCGTTAGGCGGTATTTTGAACAGTTGTGTAGCTATAGATATTTTATAAGCCGTTTTTAGAGACACGTGTAGCTTACTTTGCAGGTACGCTTATGTTACCTTGATACATTGGAATAGGCATTTAGTATCCTCTTATACGCACAGGAGAATTTCAGCCGTTTAAAAGGTATTATAACCACTAGAGTAAGAACTGTGAAGCATTTTAGCGTTTTTTTTTAGCCATAGGCACAGATATTTCATGGCATTGGAATGTTTTTTAAAGGTATTATGGAGGCTTTTAGAAAGTGCTTAAGATAATTTCATACTATCGGCAAAGGTTTCTTTGAACATTTTGAGGAAATGTGTGGTTTTAAAGTATTCCGACACTTTCACTCAGGTATTCCTTAGGGCTCTCATAAGAGTATTTGAGACTCTTTAAAGATATTTTAGGCTATGAATCAGGTATTTTCTTAAGCTTCAAAGACATTTTGGAACACAAGCAGGGAATTTCATGGGCAATTTAGGCAGAATTACAGGTATTTAGTGGTAATTTCATAGATGATTTAGGTAGTATCACTAGTATTTTGGGTGATTTCAGAGGGCAATTCCGGTATTTTCACGGGTGTTTAGGGTAATTTAGTAGGTAATTCAGGTAATATCACAGGCATTTGGGGTAGTTTCATAATGCATGCATTAACACTGGTATTCAGGGTAAATTCACAAGTAATTCAGATATTAACACAAGCATTTAGCCTAATTTCAAGATTCAATGTATTTTTCACTCATTTTTAATACTTTATGAGCATTTCTTATCTAATGTTAAAACACTTTTTATGTTTAGAACATAAACACGTTTATACTTAGAACACTTTCTAAATCTTATAAACTTCTATATGTTGAATACTTAACGTGTGAGACTTAGCTGTATATTGATTTACAGTTTCAGGGTATATAGATGTAGTCTAAACTAACCGCACATCGAACATCCTGGCCTACCTATTCCAACCTTATTTGCTCTGAAACATATTCCCATTATCTATCCAGCCATCGCCTAACTTAACCAAAAGTAACCAAACGCAACAAAACGTAGACAAACGTATCAAACGTAATTAAGTATGACTAACCCATTGCTTAGACAACCTAACCTATCCTTCATAAATTAAACAATCAGTATTGGAGCCTAACCTATCCCAGACTATATCACTATGTATTCTCTCTAGTCATCATCTAGCCTAACTGACACCAAGCTAAACTAATCTAAACTAGACCATCTCTTATCATCCGCCCTACAATCTAATTCTAAGGTAGCACTGAACATCCTAACCTAGCCTAAGATAGTATGAGCGGACCACATGTCTAACCTGCTATCACCTAATCTGGCTTGATTACGTGCATGTTAAACTAGCTCAATCTTAGCCGACAGTCCTCTCATCTTCAACCCGGTCATAACCTAAAGCCATGAGCTGGACCATCCTCTAATTATCTATGGCTCCCTATCATAACCTAACTCAGGCTAGACTAAACTGACTTTACACAAGATATCTTATCTTGACATTGTAAGATGGCTGTATTACTATTTTATTCCTATGTATATTACAATTTATGGGCGTTTTATTTTATTGGCATTTGCAAAGGTTTATCTTTCTCTGCTTATAAAATGATGATTAGCCTGGTTTTGCGTGTACCCATTCCATTATATGCAGTTTGTTATACAGTGATGAAGAGGGAAGGAATTCGAAAACAACTTCTGACTGTCGAGGGCTATTGAAAGATGAGCTCCGTGCATCTATGCTTCATATTTTCCCATATGCTGGGCATTCTGTAAAGATGTTAATGGTTAAGGACACGTGAGGCTGTCGGCATTCAGTTGGCGATTCCTTGCATACAATAACTATGTGTTTGAGCCTGCGTCCAGTATGTAGTCTTGTTATTACTAATTAGGCATGGTGATAAGAACTTAGTAAATATTACGTGTAATTTGGAAAGGTAGGATCAGACTGTAAAGTTAACACCTCAACCACGGATTGAACCACGGATCTTCAACGACGGTGTGGAAGAACAATTTAATTTCTTTGGGTTTACTAAGACATTTATTGTCTAGTTACATTTCATTTCATTTAGGTAGTAAGATCTTAATGGATGCTGGTATAGCAGAGTGTTGTTAGGTGGCTTCTCGCGCTGCAGAATGCGTCTTTAATACCCTTGTGGGAAGGTATCGGATTTGATTTCCCGTTTTCATGATTGAATAACTGCTGTATTTCCCTTAAGTATGGTGTGGCATCTATTGATCTGACACAGTCTATGAAAATTATAAAGGAGTTGTTGAATTTGTATAAGGCTTTCTTTTATGACGAATAACTCGCATGCGAATACTGTAAAGAAATATGATAATTTGTAGAGCATAGTAAAAACCAAAGTTACTTTATTCTCACCAATAGCAGAATCATCAGTGTAAATCTATACGCACATACTCCATTGTTAAGCACCAATAAAGGAGAAAAGATCCAACAAGAGACAAATGTTAGAGCATGAACCGTATGTTCAGGGGGAAAGAATTAAGTTTTCGACGAGAATGAGTTGTCCTTGGAGGTTTCCTTCCTTTCTTTTTCAGTTTTTGCTTATGAAATTCCTATTTCGGGCAACAAGGGCTGCAGGCCCATTCGCATCCATATTTCATTCACTCTATGCATTATCTTTAAAAATCCTATCCAAGGATTACTTGATAGCCATGTATCTCCTCTGAAGTTATCTATGCGACTCATAAATGATATCTCACATGGGATATCGATTGATGGCATACACTACGTGATCAGAAGCATCCGGACACCTGGCTGAAAATGACGTACAAGTTCGTGGCGCCCTTCATCGGTAATGCTGGAAGTCAATATAGTGTTGGCCCACCCTTAGCCTTGATGACAGCGTTCACTCTCGCAGGCATACCTTCAACCAGGTGCTGGAAGGTTTCTTTGGGAATGGTCGCCCATTCTTCACGGAGTGCGGAACTGAGGAGAGGTGCAGGCCAGTCCATTACAGGGATGTTATTGTCGTGTAACCACTCCGCCGCAGCCCGTGCAGTATGAACAGGTGCTCGATTGTGTTGTAAGATGCAATCGCCATCCCCGAATTGCTCTTCAACAATGGGAAGCAAGAAGGTGCTTAAAATATCAATGTAGGTCTGCGCTGTGATGGTGCCACGCAAAACAACAAGGGGTGCAAGCCCCCTCCAGGAAAAACACGACCACACCATAACACCACCACCTCCGAATTTCACTGTTCGCACTACACACGCTGGCAGATGACGTTCACCGGGCATTCGCCATACCCACACCCTGCCATCGGATCGCCACATTGTGTACCGTGATTCGTCACTCCACACAACGTTTTGCCACTGTTCAATCGTGTAATGTTGACGCTCCTTACACCAAGCGAGGCGTCGTTTGGCATTTTCCTGCGTGATGTGTGGCTTATGAGCAGCCACGGTTTCTCACCTCATGCCTAACTGTCATAGTACTTGGAGTGGATCCTGATGCAGTTTGGAATTCCTGTGTGATGGTCTGGATAGATGTCTGCCTATTACTCTTTACATCCCTCTTCAAATGTCGGCGATCTCTGTCAGTCAACAGACGAAGTAGGCCTGTACGCTTTTGTGCTGTACATGTCCCTTCACGTTTGCACTTCACTATTACATCAGAAACAGTGGACCTAGGGATGTTTAGGAGTGTGGAAATCTCGCGTACAGACTTCTGACACAAGTGACACCCAATCACCTGACCACGTTCGAAGTCCGTGAGTTCCACGGAGCGTCCCATTCTGCTGTTCACGATGTCTAATGACTACTGAGGTCGCGGATAATGAGTACCACCAGTAGGTGCAGCACAATGCACAATGCAATATGTTTGTGGGGGTGTCCGGATACTTTTGATCACATAGTGTAAATACCTATACATTATCTGCGTATCTGAGCAATGGATTTGCCATATATAGGAATGTTTTATCAACACAGATCAATGGCAATTATGACCAACTTCAATGAGCTTATCTAGAACGCGCATCCTGCGGATTTTGATGATACAGGATGATAAACACTAAATTTTCTTCCCTATAAGAATTATTCGGTTTTGTAACACCGACACAACACATACTACCAAACTAAGATAATATGTACTGAATGTAGGGAGCTATTTGCAAAGCACACTGTGTTAGGAGATGTTAAACTTTGGGCTTGTATCTCGGACTACGTAGTCATCAAATTCCCGCTTCTACAAGTTGTGCCTTACATAATAATGGGATGCTCTGCTAACCGTAATATTTGTATTTAGTTTCAGAGCTGAGTTTACCATCTCTATCTGCCCTTATCTGGTTCACGTTAGCAAAACATGAGGTGCAAAAGTTTGAAATATCTGCACTTAACTCTGTTTTGTTTAAGGAAACCCATCTGCGAAGTTTCTAAAATCCTCTATTTCAGCTCGATTCATTTGAAATTTTAATACTTCAAATCAGGGTTTAATGTTTAATATATTCACTAAATTTCACGCATATTTTAATTAGTTCCTGATACATTAATTTTTATTGCTTCTTTACTAATTTGGAAAATTGCTTCATACGATAGAATTATTTTTTGTAAAATTTAATGTTTTATAATTTAACTCTCAAATAGTATATTAATGACGTGTAGAGATGAAGTTTTAATTATCTTACTAGTTTGGGAAAAAGTAGACGTTAAACATGAAATTTTATTTTTTGTTTAAAAGTTTATTCATTATTAGTATGTAGTTTAATAACATCGTAACTAATCATGTTAGCAAAAATTCATCTCATAATTTTTATCTATTATTTATCTGGAGATGTATAAATCTTATTCATTTACACCGAAAAGTCCATAGTGGGAAAATGAGAATGCGGCGAGAAATGAAAGCCCGAGAAGAGAGAGTTTAAATACGATAACGCTAAACTGATACTGTTTCTTATTTAATGCTGTTTAAAAAACATTTAGGGCATATACAGGCCCTCCTCCGACTTTTTCTGCTCCTGTGCAGCTAATTTAGAATTTGAACAGGCCTCTCAAGGTCTGTTTCTGAGGCCCCTCTTGAATGGTTTGTTCTCTTTAAAATTGACAAAACTAATCTTTTTATAACAATTTTATGCTTATAGGCAGGCATTTAAATCGCTATATAATATGTTTTAAAGGTCGTATAGTTATAAAAAACTACACAGAAGTAGAAGCTTAACAACACTAAAATCCATATTTATGATTTGGCAATTTTTGTCCTATTTTCACAGATGGCTAAACCTAGAATTAACATTTAAAAGAGACTGGGAGATTGGAATGTGCAAAACCACCAATGGTTACCGGATAATATTGTGTGGTAAGATGTTAAACACTAAAACAATGCGTTGAAAGAACTGGCAGCAGTTGAGGATATGAGGCACATAATGTCTGCCTGTTTAATGCCGCTGTAATTGCTAGATCATATTGCCACGGCTTTGAGGTTTGGTACACACATCAAGCATGTACCAGGTAGACGGCTATAATAGGATACGTGTTTTAAAATTTGGTCGAATTACCAGGCCAGCCTCCAGTTCCAGATGTCGCGGGTACAAACCCAGCGGAGGGCGATGGATTATTTCGGGCGTAAAAGCATGGCTTCCTACGGAAGGGAAGTAAAGCCGATTTACGGCACGTAAAAGAACCTCAAGCCTCTGAGCAAAATGTCCGATATTTCACACCCAATATAGAATGGGACGCTAAGAACCCTAGCAGTTAAAGAGCGTTCATAAATAAAAACTCAATTTTTATTTTGAGAAACATCGAATATCCCAATTCGATATTTACTCACTCACTAGGGGAAAACAAAACATTTTCACATTGGCAGGTACACGAAGTTTAAACCCGCAACCTCTCAAATGCTTACATCTGCGCCTGAACGATTGCGCTCCGTTCTGCACCCTCCTCAATATTATCGAAGTTTGCAGTTTTACTCGATGATCCGTAAGAATTCAAGCTTTAGGTGTGTGAGCAACACAAACATAATATGATGGTTTCGCCCCAATGCACAAAAGGCCGCAATTTTACTTACAACCTATGCTAAAATGAGTGATTTTGCAGCACCATTAAGCTATTGATTTCCGCGGCTGATGTGGAAACTATCTTGGTCCAGTCCTGAGGTGCAGACCTGCCAACATCTTATGATGTAGCTTCCTCAGGACTGAGTGCCTCCTGAGTGCTTCCTCACTAAGCCCTGAGGAAGCTACATCAAAAGATGGGCGAAACGATGGCAGGTCTGCACCTCAAGACACGGTCTACGCCGGAAAGACTGGACCAAGATAGCTTCACATCGACCGCGGAAACTTACGCAAACATTTGTCTTATTGCTAATTTTCTTATATGTACAGTTAAATTAAATTGAGTTTTATTTGTGGACGCTCTTTAACTACTATGCTCCTTAGCGTCCCATTCTATATTGGACGTGAAACACCGGTAATTTTGCTCAGAGGCCTCAGAGGAATATGGTAGGCTTTAAGCGATAGTCAAATCTTTTAAGAGCTGGTTGCTATGTGGCGCATTCCATTCTCTTTGTATGTCCAGGACATAAAAAATGAATAACGAATTCCCATTTGAGAAAAAATATTGGAACATTCAAACAAATAACATGGAATATCTCGAAAATGGTTCACTCCACATACACACACACACACACACACACACACACACACACACACCAAAAAAAAAAGTATGACATAAATTGTGTGTTTCAACGAGATCTTCATTTTTTTGTAGATAAATTTTGTTTATCTCTTACGGTTTACCAGTTATGCAAAAGCCATTCAGAAAGAAGAGAACTTTTGGGGACATTCCCAGAAAACTTAGGATGTACATTTTATTTGTCATGAAAATATCTTAAATATATGATATTTTAAGCAAAATCGTTAGAGCCATTTTTGAGAAAAATAAAATTTTCGAAAAATGTTCCATGTAAAGGGTAGTCTGGGATGGGAATTTTCTGGAAAATATTCAGGTCGCATCTTTGAAAGATACTGAACCTAAATAATAAGTTTGGTATATTTCCGACTTTTGGGTTTTGAGTTCTGCTGTTCACAGTCACACACGCGGACCTTTTTCTGAAAGTGATTTTGAATTCAGGGGGCCTCAAAACATGTATTTCCAGTGAAATCTCGGTATCGAATTTTTGGGTGAAATGCAATACTTCCCCTACTTACTATACATAGTAGAGAAAGTAAAAATAACATGTTAGGCCCTCCTTTGGAAATTCAGCTGTTGGAAAGCAAAATGAAGTTCCACTTAAATGATTCAGATCAATAAATTCGGAGTTACTATACCAATTTGAAATTGCGCACTTTACAAAAATATGGTAATTATAAAATGATAATGTCTCACATTCTTTTAATGGAATGCAATATTTCCTTCACCTATTTTAGTTATTTTATTAAAAGCATTGGTATTTCTTAAATACCTATATTTCTAAGATCGATATTTACGGTTGAAATGTGTCTACAGACCTTATTAGCATCAGGAAATGTAGGTAGATCGGATATACATTCTCATTCATACGCTTAATTCATAAATGATATTCCAAATCTGCATTCCATTATTCTCAAGCAGATATCACTTCTCGGTGTCCGTGAAATTTTCCATAGAACTCAGCATCCACCAAGAAAATTAACGGAATGCATGATCCAATAACAAAGCAAAGTTCTCCCGCATTTAAAAACCAACGAAGAATGTCCGCTAAATGCCTTCAATCCATATTGGAATGGAGGGGTAATTTTATTCCTCGATAAAACGGAAACTAATAAACGAACAGAATAAAGCATTTCGCCACAGCTCACATCTGGGTGTGGGTTTGCATATCTGTTCCACATTCAAGAGGTCTCGAGTTCGGAATATCAGGGGTGAGTTATCTGAATTAGGTTTTTATTATTATTATTATTATTATTATTATTATTATTTCAGGTTTCTCTTATCCTCAGAAGACGAATGTCGGGTAAGCTGGATTCCAGGCTATTTGATCATAATTCCATTCATTCAATCTGATACAACCTGCTCAGTTACACTAGGCACATAAAATGAAAAAATCTGATGTGTTACACTCACATGACTTTCTCTACTCTTGTACAATCTATTTTTACAAACGCCTATTCTCCATATGCTTTATGTTAATCGAGATATCGAGATGTCAATCTTATTGCTAATTTTCTTGTAGATGCAAGGGGAATATGGTAGCTTTTAAGCGATGGTCAAATATTTTAACGCTGGTTGCTATGCGGCGCATTCCATTCTCTTTGCAAGTCCAGGACATAAAAAAATGAATAACGATTTTGAGAAAAAGTATAAGTATTGGAAAATTTAAGGGAATAACAAGCAATATCTCGAAAACGGTTCACTCAACAAAAGAAATGTATATGACATAAGTTGTGTATTTTAACGAGATCTACATTTTTTGTGTAGTAAAATTTTGTCTATCTCTTATGGTTTACCAGTTATGCAAACGTCGTTCACAATGAAGAATACTTTTGGAAACATTCCCAGAAAATTCGAGATATACATTTCATTTCTCATGACATTGTCTTAAACATATGATATTTTAATCAAAATCGTTAGAGCCATTTTTGAGAAAATTAAAATTTTCGAAAAATGTTCCATGTAAAGGGTAGTCTGGGGTGGGGGCATTTTCTTGAAAACCTTCGTGTCGCATCTCTGGAAGATACTGAACCTAAATACCAAGTTTGGTGTTTATCCGACTGTTCGTTTTTGAGTTATGCTGTTCACAGACACACACACACACACACACACAGACACACACACGGACATGTTTCCAAAAATGCTTTTTTTGGATTCAGGAGGTCTCAAAACATGTATTTCCGGTGAAATCTCGGTATCGAATTTTTGGGTGGAATGCAATACTTCCCCTACTTACTATACGTAGTAGAGAAAGTAAAAAAATCTGATGTGTTACACTCACATGACTTTCTCTACTCTTGTACAAACTACTTTTACAAACGCTTATTCTCCATATGCTTCATGTTAATCGAGATATCGAGATGTCAATATTATTGCTAATTTTCTTGTAGATGCAAGGGGAATATGGTAGGTTTTAAGCGATAGTCAAATATTTTAACGCTGGTTGCTATGTGGCGCATTCCATTCTCTTTGCATATCCAGGACATAAAAAAAATGAGTAACGAATTTGAGAAAAAGTATAAGTATTGGAAAATTTAAGGGAATAACAAGCAATATCTCGAAAACGGTTCACTCAACAAAAAAAATGTATATGACATAAATTGTGTATTGTAACGCGATCTACATTTTTTGTGCAGTAAAATTTTGTCTATCTCTTATGGTTTACCAGTTATGCAAAAGTCGTTCAGAATGAAGAACACTTTTGGAGACATTCCCAGAAAATTCGAGATATACATTTCATTTGTCATGTAAATACCTTAAACATATGATATTTTAATCAAAATCGTTAGAGCCATTTTTGAGAAAATTAAAATTTTCGAAAAATGTTCCATGTAAAGGGTAGTCTGGGGTGGGGGAATTTTCTTGAAAACCTTCGTGTCGCATCTCTGGAAGATACTGAACCTAAATACCAGGTTTGGTGTTTATCCGACTCTTCGTTTCTGAGTTATGATGTTCACAGACACACAGACACACACACACACACACACACACACACACACACAGACACACACACGGACATGTTTCCAAAAATGCTTTTTTTGGATTCAGGGAGTCTCAAAACATGTATTTCCGGTGAAATCTCGGTATCGAATTTTTGGGTGGAATGCAATACTTCCCCTACTTACTGTACGTAGTAGAGAAAGTAAAAAAGGAGAATAAAATAAAAACGAATCCCCATTGTAAATTCCTTTCTAAAAATCCTAGGTGGTTAAAGCTACAGAAATGTGTTCTATAGAGAGACAGTAGTGTTACAGACATATTGATAGCTAAGCTTGTTAAGTATTAAATCTTTATTGTCAATAGACTCATTACGAAAGCATCAGACATTGTCAGATATGTATATATATATATTATAACTCTGCAACACTGTACAGACACTTCTTAATTAGGTAAAAATTTAAAGCATTTTTATACTTATGTTGTTTTTCACTTGGGTTGGTAGCTGATTATAATATAAGGGTCCAATTCTATATGCGTCCTTATTAGTTTGACTTTTATTTGAGCTAACCCTATGATAACATTTGAACATCTAGTATATTGGTTATGGCAGTCTTTATTGAGCACATTATATTCCTTATTATTTTTGGTAAGTAGTATACTTTTATAAACATACAGTGAAACTACAGTTAATATTTTTGCCTTTATGAATGTTTCCCTGCATGACTGCCGGTAGTTGAGGTTGTACATACATCTGATATTTTTTTTGTATTTTTATTATCCTATCTATGCTGAACTTATTTGTAACCCCCCCCCAATTTCAATGCCATAGTAAGCTGAATTGAGAATAGAAGTGTTTTTGTATTTTGCCAGCTGTCTTAGATGGAATAGTCCCGAGTTGATTTTTTTGCAAACAGTATCTACATGTATGTTATATGTTAGACCATCATCAATATTTATGCTTAAAAGTTTAAAGTTGTTCACCTGTTCCAAAGTGCTGTTGTTAATATGTATATTTATTTCGTCCGTAAGATTGTTGGGCTTTTGGTATACCATAATTTTAGTTTTGTCTACGTTTAGTTTCAGTCCATTATTTAGAAGATATTGCGAGATTTCACCAATTGCAATTGTCATATTTGTTCTAGTGTATCTCTGTTATCACTCCAACATATTAAAGATGTGTCATCAGCATAGGAGTACTTTACTGCATTCAGGTGTGGGTAAATTATTTATACAAATCAAGAAAAGTGTGGGCCCAAGCACTGATCCTTGAGGTACACCGTACTTTACTATGTTATATTCTGACTTGACTGTATCTATAATGTCACCTTTTTCCAATTTATTTCGGTACACTGTAAACGATTTTTTAAATATGATGCTAACAATTTGTTTACATGTCCTCTAAAACCTTAATTTTCTAAAGTAATTAGGTATTCATGCGAAACAATGTCGAATGCTTTTGAGAGATCTAAATAGATTCCGCAGGTTTTTTTTTTTTTTTTGTTATCTAACAATTTCAATAGTTCATGCACATATTCTGCAGTAGCTGTTACTGTTGACAGTTTATCTCTAAAACCATGTTGAAAACGATTAAGGGTGTTATTGGATTTTAAAAAGCTATTTATTCTGTTCATAGGGACCTTCTCAAATACTTTACTGAAGACGGAGGTTAGGGTAATTGGTCGATAATTACCAACATTAACATTTGAACCCTTTTTATATATAGGTCACACTAAACTTATTTTAACACCTCTGGAAATAAGCCCTCATTCATTGAATAATTTATTAAATAGACCAGTATATTCATCAGCTCCCGTTTACAATGTTTTAATATCGTGGGTGATACTCCATCCCACCCTGCTGAATTGTTAATGTTAGGTATTATTTCAGGTGAAAGATATAAAAGTAAACCTTAGAATGCTCAAGTTTCGAGATTAAAAATATTAATTCCAGAGAAAAATAAACAAATCATAAATATACGTAAAGCGTTAAACGGATACAAAATATTACAAGAATGGAAAATGAAAAAACCTAATGTGTTGCGTTCACATGACTTTCTCTACACTCCATTGCTTATTACTGGATGTGCAAATTATTTCTACGAAAGCTTATTTTCCTATCTACTTCATTTTAATCGAGATAAAGCTTTCCGGAAATAGCTGCATTACACATTTCGTTATATGAGTACATACAAAGAGAATCGCGGCAGTCAAATGTTTTAAACTGGACGCTATTTGCTGGTCTTAAAATTCCATACTCTTCTCCATGGCATCGCGAGAAATAATTGAAAATGGACAGAAATTTAAAAGAATGGCAACGTATTGAATAATAATCATTAACAACGTATATCGCGGAATTGGCTGACACTACAAAAAATTCTGATTAGTTACACTCACATGACTTTCTCTACTGTTGTACAAACTATTTTTACAAACGCTTATTCTCCATATACTTCATGTTAATCGAGATATCGATTATTGCTAATTTTCTTGTAGATGCAAGGGGAATTGGTAGGCTTTAAGCGATAGTCAAATAATTTAAGAGTTGGTTGCTATGTGCAGTATTCCATTCTCTTTGCGTTACCAGGACAAAAAAAATCTGATGTGTTACACTCACATGACTTTCTCTACTCTTGTACAATCTATTTTTACAAACGCCTATTCTCCATATGCTTCATGTTAATTGAGATATCGAGTTGTCAATCTTATTGGTAATTTTATTGTAGATGCAAGGGGAATATGGTAGCTTTTAAGCGATAGTCAAATATTTTAACGCTGGTTGCTATGTGGCGCATTCCATTCTCTTTGCATGTCCAGGACATAAAAAAAATGAATAACGAATTTGAGAAAAAGTATAAGTATTGGAAAATTTAAGGAAATAACAAGCAATATCTCGAAAACGGTTCACTCAACAAAAGAAATGTATATGACATAAGTTGTGTATTTTAACGCGATCTACATTTTTTGTGTAGTAACATTTTGTCTATCTCTTATGGTTTACCAGTTATGCAAAAGTCGTTCACAATGAAGAATACTTTTGGAGACATTCCCAGAAATTCGAGATATACATTTCATTTGTCATGTAAATACCTTAAACATATGATATTTTAATCAAAATCGTTAGAGCCATTTTTGAGAAAATTAAAATTTTCGAAAAATGTTCCATGTAAAGCGTAGTCTGGGGTGGGGGAATTTTCTTGAAAACCTTCGTGTCGCATCTCTGGAAGATACTGAACCTAAATACCAGGTTTGGTGTTTATCCGACTGTTCGTTTTTGAGTTATGCTGTTCACAGACACACAGACACACACACGGACATGTTTCCAAAAATGCTTTTTTTGGATTCAGGAGGTCTCAAAACATGCATTTCCGGTGAAATCTCGGTATCGAATTTTTGGGTGGAATGCAATACTTTCCCTACTTACTATACGTAGTAGAGAAAGTAAAAATGAATAACTAATTCCCATTTGACAAAAAGTATAAGTATTGGAAAATTTAAGGGAATAACAAGCAATATCTCGAAAATGGTTCACTCAACAAAAAAAATGTGTATGACATAAATTGTGTATTCTAACGCAATCTACATTTTTTGTGTAGTAAAATTTTGTCTATCTCTTATGGTTTACCAGTTATGCAAAAGTCGTTCACAATGAAGAATACTTTTGGATACATTCCCAGAACATTCAAGATATACATTTTGTCATGAAAGTATCTTAAATATATGATATTTTAATCAAAATCGTTAGAGCCATTTTTGAGAAAATTAAACTTTTCGAAAAATGTTCCATGTAAAGGGTAATCTGGGGTGGGGGATTTTCTTGAAAACCTTCGTGTCGCATCTCTGGAAGATACTGAACCTAAATACCAAGTTTGGTGTTTATCCGTCTGTTCGTTTCTGAGTTATGCTGTTCACAGACACACAAACACATACACGGACATGTTTCCAAAAACACTTTTTACTTTCTCTACTAGGTATAGTAAGTAGGGGAAGTATTGTATTCCACCCAAAAATTCGATACCGAGATTTCACCTGAAATATATATTTTGAGACCCCCTGAATCCAAAAAAAGCATTTTTGGAAACATGTCCACGACTGACGCAGCCAAGGCAAACACAAATATATAATATTTAAAGAAACAGTCAAATTACAAAGTTAATATTTTTAAATTTTTTGGACGAAGGCTACCGGGTACCATACGTGCGGTTGCAACTACTTCAAGTTCGGCTCCCCAACAGTTGAACTACAATACAACTCCTAAAATAACAACGTCTTCAGAATGAGTCTCCACTATAACCTAACCTTAATTTTGCACGATTTCAATCTAGTTTTAGCTTTGTATGAACAGCAGTTCGTAAGTTCTTTTATACGTAGACAGAGATACAGGATGGACCATTTAAGTTGAGACCGTACATTATCTCCAAAACTAAGCGTTGTAGAAAGAAATGGCTTTAATAGAAGTTGCTTGATATTGTGGGGGAAAGTAAATGCCATTAGTCGTGTTTTGTTTGGAGGACGTTATGATAGTATTTTTAGGACCAATTTAAACTTAACCTACATTTTGTATGATCGTAGAACAACCATCATAACGTTCTCCAAACAAATCACGACTAATGGCATTTACTTTCCCCCGTAATATCAAGCAACGTTTATTAAACACATTTCTTTCTACAACGCTTAGTTTTGGAGATATTGTACAGTCTCAACTTAAATGGTCCACCCTGTGTATGGTTTGCACTAGTGATCGCAGCTGGCTAGAGAGAGAGAGAGAGAGAGAGGGAGAGAGATCACTTCTTATATATTTACATATACATATTTACAACAATATTGAATGTGAAGGAAGGATGCTGAGTCGTACGTGGAAGAGAACATTCGAAAATGTTTGACTTAAACCTGCAAAGCTCGTGTTTCTAATTGTTAAAATTATGGATTTTATCGTGAGGCGAAAATAATTTATTCTACTGTTTATACCAAAGAGAACAGGAATGCTTGAGGGTGGCGGAGATTTTTCGCTTGGATTAAAACATACCTTGATTTAAACAGAATTCGAAATTGTATGCGCGCACATTCAAGGATATCAAGGGGTAAGCGGGAGAGTATATCAGTATATAGCGGCCGGAAACGCAGCTACAGGAAACGAAGATTAATGTGGAAAAGAGGTTGGAAAAAATGTATAAGAGGCTTTAAAGTAAAAGCTGAAATCGTTGATTAAAAATTTTATCCAGGCACTGACAATCTTAATGTGAGGTTTCTGGGCTATGTACATAGTTGTGAAAATGTTGGATTCCTGAATATGTGCTGAAAGACTCCGATAAGTGAAAAGAAACCATAACCAACTGCTTCTGTAGCTTGGTGTTTAGCATGATAACTTCCAAATCGAGCGGCTCCTGGTTCGGTTTTCGTCCAAAGGGTGGGCATTTTTCTATGACCGTAATTATTACCTATCCTCCTTAGAGTCTGGAAGTATGAAAAAGAATAAATGAGTATGATTTAACATTTAAAAGAAACCCAAAATTAATACAAAAACCCAATGTTTAAGGGGAGATTTAATGCCCTATCTCAAAGTTAAATTTATCAAGTTCAGCAAATCATTCTCTGTGAAACAAATAAAGACATCACAACGAACTTTTATCTGTTTATACGTTGACATTTTATGCATACACTGGCATACTTTCGTGAGTGTATTTTGTTTTGGAATTGAGATACATATTAAATTGTTTTGTAGAACGTGAGGGTTGTTATAATTACTGGCAAAATGTGATAAATACGTGAAAATTTTCAACATTTTAGCATAAATAAGGGTTCCTTAGAATAGAAAATAGATAATTTGTTTAAAACGTAGTGAGTTTTAAGAAATTCTGATTTAAACAACATACAGATTATGAAATGTACATTTTTACGTTTTCTACTACATATCTAGTACATAGAGGAAGTATTGCATTTTAACGAAAAATTCGACATCGAGATTTCACGCGAAATACATGTTTTGAGGTACCCCTAAATAAAAAAAGCCGTTTTACTTTCTCTAACACCTAGTAGGCAGAGGAATATTTGCGTTCCATCCAAAATATTGATATCGAGGTTTGAGATTGGAAATACATGTTTTGATACCTCCTGAATAAAAAAAAGTTTACTTTATGTGTTACTAAATAGAGGAAATATTGCATTCCATCAAAAAATTCGACACCGAGATGTCACCGAAAGTACACATTTTGAGGCTCCCTGAATCCAAAAAATGTCTTTTTAGAAAATGATCCGCGCGCGTATGTATGTGTTTCTAAATAGCATAACTCAAAAACGACAAATCGTTGAATACCAAACTTTTGGCATTTAAGTTCGCGTCTGCCGAGAATGTGAGTCGAAGATTTTCAAGAAAATTCCCCCAATCCCAAACTACCCTTTACATGAAAACTTTCGTTATTTCCTATTTTCTCAAAAATGCCTAAAGATTTTGATTCAATACCACATGTTTAAAATATTTGCATAAAAAATAAAATGCAGATCTTAGATTTTTTGCGAATAGCTTGGGAAGTCCAACTCATTCTGAATGAATTTTGTGTAACTTGTAAATCGCAAAAAAAAGACAAAATCTTAATACACAAATATATGAATAAGTATATGCGTGTGTTTGTGCGTGTTAAAACACCAATTTATGTAAAGCTATCTTGTGGCATTAACCATTTCTGAGATGTTTAAATTGTTGCTTTGGATTGGCACGTATGTTTATACTTTTTACTTTCTCTAAAGGCAGAGGAAGTATTGCATTCCACCCAAAAATTCTATGTCAAAATTTCAACAGAAATACATATTTTGAGCCCCCCCCTGAATCTCCCCCAAAAAGCATCTTTACATTCTCTACACGTACTTAATAGGCAGAGGAAGTGTTGAGCAATTACACAAAAACGCCATACAAAGGGGTGACACTGAAATTCAATATTTAGTTTTTTACTTTCTCTTCTACATATAGCAGTAGTAAGCAGGGGAAATGTTGCATTCCACCAAAAAATTCGATACCCAGATTTCACCGGAAATGCATGCATGTTTTGAGGCCCTGGATCCAAATAAAGCATTTCTGGAAACATGTCTGTGGGTGTGTGTGTGAACACCATAATTCAATAACGAAAAGTCGGATAAATACCACACTTGGTATTTAGGTTCAATATTATCTTTCAAAGATAAGACACAAAGATTTTCAAGAAAAGCCCCATCCCAAACTACCCCTTACATGTAACAGTTTTCGAAATTGTTGATTTTCTAAAGAATGACTACAACGGTTTTGATTAAAATACACATATGAAAGATATTTACATGTCAAATGGAATGTATAGATAACTTGAATTTTCGGGCAATAGTCTATGAAGTCCTCTTCATTCGGAAGGAATTTTGTATAATCTTGTATAACCGGTAAACGTTAAGCGATAGACGAAAACTTAACAAAAAAAATGGATCTCTTTAAAACACACAATTTATTTAAAATAATTTTTTAAAGGTATAAGCGGTTTCTCAGATATCCGTTATTAAAGGTCCGAACTGCTCATTTCTTAGTCATTTTCTAAAACTCCTTTCTACGTTCAGTTGTTTCTCGCGATTGCATGAAAATAGTTTGGAATTTTAAGGCCAGCATATAGCGCCCATTGACTATCGTTGTTCTCTTTGTATGTATAGCATATGTGTAATTTTTTAAATTTATTTATTTATAGTTACTAAAACATTTCAGATCTTATAGCGACTTTTGCAAGGTAATGCATATTACAGTAAGTAGCATGTTATACACTTATCATTACATAATTATGTTTTGGATACACTGAAGTTAAGAGCTGCAATGTTAAAATTCTCCTTAGATGATGCAATATCTTATTAATCCCCGGGAAGAGGTTATTTCAAGAAGATCAATGCGAATGGAGAAATAAATGAGGTCCAGATGAGGTACTGAGCTGTGACTGAAAGAATCACATATCCTATTTACAGAAAACACTGAAGGAATTTACGTTAGTTTTTCTAAATTTGCAGAATTTTGCCCTGCGCATGTACACCTCCAACGTGACATCCACACAATGAATGCGCTTGCACTGCGTATGAAAATGTAAAGTTGCTTCTTGTAGCATCGCACAAGAAACAAGTCTGCTGAGACTGCATTTCAGAGCTTCTGTCTCAAATGGTTTGTGACCACCATCGAAGGGGAATGTATGCAGTCAGCTTGTGAAAACTGTCTTGCTAAGTGGAATAGACATGTCAGATAACCAGGCTAATTCACAGTGTCCAAAGAGCCAATGGACAACGAGAAAAGAAAGGGCTCAGATTGAAGTACAAGAGGGTCAGTTATTGATTAAATGGAAGAATTGAAACCCAGTAGCCAAATTTTCAAAATCATGCTTCTATGAAAAGACAAAAATCACAGGTATTTAAACGTGCCTGAGAAAATTTTGAAGTATATTAATTTAATCGTACTGTAATGCAACGGCTATGGTCCGAGATTAGCGGGACCGACCGA
This sequence comes from Deroplatys truncata, assembly GCA_030765065.1. NCBI lineage: Eukaryota > Metazoa > Arthropoda > Insecta > Mantodea > Mantidae > Deroplatys > Deroplatys truncata. The sequence goes on from CM060980.1 coordinate 28,568,922, forward strand.
CCAGTGAAGAGATAAGCCGATGTGATAGCGTTCTCAGCCAGCGTAAACACCAGAAGCGTTATCGGGAGATAACCGGATTGTTTTGGACGGTTCCTTCTCCCCGCCTCCCGAACATTCTAGAACTCTTTGTAAAATTTCAGTGGCTATATAGCGAGCAGTTCATGAGAGCCATTAGTGAGTGCGTTTCTGGTGCAAGTCAGGCTGCGACGATAGTTATGACGTACAGTGAATGCTACTACGGCGGAAGATTAGAGAGCTCTTGTTCGACTTCTCGGCGGGTGATGGAAAAAGAGGCTGCTTCGTGCGTATTTCTTTATGCCGCTACGCCGTAAAGAAAAATGAAGTGGCAAGGAAAATAAAACTAGATTACATTAGTGAGGTGAAGTAAGAACTTAGTGAAGTGACAGTGAAACGTGGACAAAGTCACACTCATGATAGGAGTGGGATTTAAATGCCACGATGGAGGAAATGCTTCTCTTAATACTACATATTAAGTGAAGATCATGAAATCCGGAAAGGAGGAAATACATTTCAGAATAGAGAAGGTGGAGACGGAAATGAAGAACGAAATGGAGAAAATTAAATCCGAACTCTGTAAAAGCTGAGATAAAATGCTACGGTGAAAGACTTGGAAGATGATATCGCTAGGGAGTTAGAAGAAATCAAATCTGACATGGAAGCAAACATTAATGCGGCGGAAGAGCGGAAGAACGGTTAGAGCAGCTGGTGAAGGAAAGTCATATAATGGTGGACGTGCTGCGACCTAGACACCACAACCCATGCCTAAATTAGAGAGGGTTCATGATCATGACACCGATTTATGTTCAAACGGCGAAGCCTCCGAAGTTCGACAGCACTTCTCATGGTTGATATTTAAACAGCATCTTGAGGCTACTGCTACCCACAATGGATGGACATCGGCGGAGAAGACGACACAGCTTTTGGCTGCCCTGAGGGCAAGCAGCCAAATGCTCTCACACTTTCCCCACCGGAGGATCGGCAGAAGACTCTATTAAACTGTTATAGAGGGGGCGATGAAGAACATCACCTGGCCGCCGATTACCGAGCTTAGCTGAAGGTAAAAGTGCTACAACCGAATGAGACCTTATAAGAATTCGCCATGGAAACGGAGCAGCTGGCACACCGCGGTCTTACCGTTTACCACAAGATTATCCGGAGAGGCAGCCCATGCATTCATCGGTAGGTAAAGAGACCAGGAGGTGAAACAAAAGCTTCTCCTAGGAACAGCGTAAGGTCAACATCGCCCTGGCGGCCCTTCCCTCCACACTGAAGTGGCAAAGATGACGGCCGGAAGAGGCACCCCGTTGTCGGCCTGAGGTATGACGGGCATGAATGACGATAACCGACACCAACAGCTTAGCCGACGTAGAAGTGGGGGCTGGAGACCTACTTGTTGCAATTGCGGAAAGCCTGGACGCCTGCGAGGGATGAGGAAAACTGCAACCAATGCGTAATGATGGAGAAGAAGGTGAGTTCTGCCCGGTCACAGTGCAACTTCCAGTCAGTTAGGACGAAGAGACCTTGAGGTGGGAGTAACTGGAGGATCGAGACATAGGGCTGATCCTGAAGGATAAAGAATCTGGCGTAGGACCAGCGTGAACGGAGCAGCGCTCCCAGAGAGCCAACCTGTGTGAGTTATTGGACGTAGTGGGAGTCTCTGGTGGTAAGAACGGTTGTTGAAGAGAGCGTGGGAATCCGCAAACGGAAAAAAAACTAATGTAGAACAGGTAGTGCTCCCGAGGAGCAAGGTGAAATAAGTCCTCGAGGAGAGCTATGCCGGTACTACCGAATGGCACCTGGGTGTAAATCAGACCTGGAAGAGGCTACGCCGCCGATTTTATTAGTTGCATCTGCGAAGTGATGTGGAAGGTGATGGCAGCAATGCAACATTGGCGCCGCAGGTCATGTGCCCCTATCATGTAGTCGGGGCCGAGTGCAACGGTATGATGGGGCGCCAATGGACAGCCTGTGAGATACCATGGCAAGTGACCAGATGAAGGTACGCTCTGACTGGCTGGCAAAAAGAGACGGATTCCAGGGGTTGACCTCGTATGGCTCTATCATCCCACGAATACTAAAGGGAAGTCGTCAAGCTGGGACGGCCCGTATAAGGTAACTCCGATCAACAACGTAGTAAACCGTATTCGGCGTCAGCCCCGAAGGAAACTGGTCATTTAGCTGCATATCGCGAAGCTGTTTGTGGAGGGAGCGGTGTGACGCAGCGGCTATGGTCCGAGCTTATCAGGAAGTTGGCTGGATCGACCGGCCAGTGAAGATATAAGCTGATGGATAGCGCTCTCACCTAGCGCATTGTAAACAACAGGAGCGTTATCGGGATATAACGGGATTGGTTTGGAAGGTTCTTTCTCCCCGCCTCCCGAATATTCCAGAATTGCTTGGAAACTTCTAATGGCGTATAAGCGAGCGTGTTCGCGAACGAGTCAGTCATTGTATTAGTGAGTTTCGGTGTAATATAAAGGCATTCTCTGAGTGAAGTTGCGATAATAGTTGTGACGTACAGTGAGTGCTGCCACTGCGAGAAGCGAGTGCGTTTCAGGTGCGACATAAAGACGTTCTCCGAGTGAGGTTCGACGATAATTGTCACGTAAGCGAGTTCTGCTACTGCGAGAGATTATAGAGGTCTTTTGTTCGACTCCCCAGCGAGTGAAGCGGAAGCATGAAGAGGATGTTCACGCGTATTCTTTTACGCCGCTACGTCACGAAGAAAAGTGAAGTGACGAGGAAACCAGAACTAGATCACATTAGTGAAACTACAGTGAGAACTTAGTGAAGTGTCAGTGAAAAGTGGACAATCATAATGCAAGTTGATTTCTGTGAAAACTACACATGCAAGGAACAAAACGAAATTCAGGCCGCCCACTGGAAGAATAGAAGTGTTTACTGCTGTTGCTAAAGAGTGTGACGGAGAGGTTCCAAAGAAGTCTCTTGCTCTGGTGTCTGATTATGTTACTCATTGTGAAAGTGTTTTCTGATGGAGCTGCGAGCCAGTTTAAGCAAAAATACACTACAAGTAACATATCTAAAATATTTAGATAAAAACTGAATTACCTTCTTTGAATCATACCCCGAAAAGGGACAGTATATGCGATTCGAGGTTAGGTAAAAAGAATAGGTGGAATCAGGAACCAGTACAAAATGCTAGAGAATTTGTTTATGCTCTGAACAATAAAGCTACACTAATGTTGAGGAGGTATCTCAAACTGATATTGCAAAAGTAAAGAAGTATATTGAATTAAGATTCATGCATTTTTCGGCTATTCCAGGCACCCATAAGAGTTCGTTTTGTGAAAGCTACAGCTGGAAATGTTACACAGTATGCACACCTTTCATGTGAATAATCAGGAAAAATTATTCATAGGTTTCGTAATCGAAAACAAAAATAGTTGTATAATATCTGTGAGTTTACTGGTAGCATGCTGCATTTGCTGTTCCAACAGAATATAGCGAATATAACATGATATACGTGCATCAGCACCAAGGGATAACATCACCGTGCTTGCTAGGCACTGCACCTTGCAACCCAAGTCACATGCAGCACATGTACAGATACTAACTCCCTGAATTTAACAACTTGTAATGGAACTCTCCTGATACATTACAGAGATAAATAGGAAGTGTTCTGATACAAAAAATTCTGATGTGTTACACTCACATAACTTTCCCTACTCTTGTACAAACTATTTTTACAAACTCTTATTCTCCATTTATTTCATATTAATGGAGATAAACATTTGCAAAAACGATCTTATTGCTAATTCTCTTGTAGGTGCCAGGGGAATATGGTAGGCTTTAAGCGATAGTGAAATCTTTTAAGACCTGGTTGCTATGTGGAGCATTCCATTTTCTTTGCATATCCAGGACATACAAAAAGAAAAGAAAGAAAAACAAAACGAATAACGAATTCCCATTTGAGAAAAAGTATTAAGTATTGGAAAATTCAAACAAATAACAAGGAATATGTCGGAAATGTTTCACTACACACAAAAAATTTATATGACATAAATTGTGTGTTTTGTGGTAAAAGTTTGTCTATCTCTTACGGTTTACCAGTTATGCAAAACTCATTCAGAATGAAGACGACTTTTGGGGACATTCCCAGAAAATTCGAGATATGCCTTTCATTTACCATGAAAGTGTCTTAAAATATGACATTTTGATCAAAATCGTTAGTGCTATTTCTGAGGGAAAAAAAAACCTTCGAAAAATATTCCATGTAAAGGGTAGTCTGGAATGGGGGGATTTTCTTTAAAATCTTCGTGTCGCATCTTTTAAAGATACTGAACCTAAATAACAAGTTTGGTGTTTATCGGACTTTTCGTTTTTGAGTTACGCTGTTCACAGACACACACGGGCCTTTTTTAAAAATGCTTTTTTTGCATTATGGGGCTTCAAAACATGTATTTCCGGTGAAATCTCGGTATCGAGTTTTTGGGTGGAATACAATATTTACCCTACTTACTGTACGTAGTAGAGAAAGTAATAAATATACGAATGTTCCAATACAATATTCAATATTTTTGGTTATGTGTTACTTTGAGAACCGAATACGATAGTAAATATGCAGTTGATTGTATAAAAGCAGATGTTGAACCAATATGTTTTTTAAAATAACATAACATGTTGTAAATACACATAATGTAAATGCATTTCAAGTAGTCACAAAGTCACGTCAAACGTAACGGAGTATTTTGTTTGATCTGACTCCATTAATATTTAAGTTTTGACTCTTTTAAAGATATCATATTGAAGGTTACACCGTCCTCTCCAAACAGGTGTTTTGAAAATTGTTCTTGCAATAAATTTTCAGAGAAACTTTCAGAGCACTACACACATGCCAATCAATCACAATATATCTGATATCAACCATCCAATTTAAAGTTCACTTTTAAGCATTCTTTTCATGATCATATTAATCACCTAAGCTGTTTTTTTTTCAATGAAACTAAAATTCACATTTCAAAACCTAATTCATTATAATGCACAGGTTTTACAATAAAAATGACTTGTAAATAGTCAGGTAGTGATGCCTTGAACTTCTCTATTGCATTCCACCCAAACATTCGACGTCACTATTTCATCGGAAATAACTGTTTTGAGGCCCCTGAATATATTTTGTAGCGTTAAACATTTCCGGGATATTTTTTGTCGTTGGTCTGAATATTAAAGTACTCATACTTTTCTCAGTTGCGAATACCTATTTCTTTTTACTTTCTCTACTACGTATAGTAAGTAGGGGAAGTATTATATTCCAACCAAAAATTCGATACCGAGATTTCACCGGAAATATATGTTTTGAGGCCCCCTTAATCCAAAAAAGCATTTTTGGAAACATGTCCGTGTGTGTGTCTGTGAACAGTATAACTTAGAAACGAACAGTCGGATAAACACCAAACTTGGTATTTAGGTTCAATTTCTTCCAGAGATGCGACACGAAGGTTTTCAAGAAAATCCTCCACCCCAGATTACCCTTTACCTGGAACATTTTTCGAAAATTTTAATTTTCTCAAAAATGGCTCTAACGATTTTAATTAAAATATCATATGTTTAAGATATTTTCATGACAATTGAAATGTATATGTCGAATTTTCTGGGAATGTTTCCTAAAGTATTCTTCATTTAGAAAACGACTTTTGCATAACTGGTAAACCATAAGAGATAGACAAAATGTTAGTACACAAAAAATGTAAATACACAATTTATGTCATATACATTTTTGTTGTTGAGTGAACCATTTTCGAGATTTTGCTTGTTATTCCCTTACATTTTCCAATATTTATACTTTTTCTCAAATGGGAATTCGTTATTCATTTTTTTAAGTCGTGGACATGCAAAGAGAGTGGAATGCGCCACATAGTAGCCAGCTCTTAAAAGATTTGACTATCGCTTAAAACCTACCATATTCCCCTTGCATGTACAAGAAAATTAGCAATAAGATTGACATCTCAATATCTCGATTAACATGAAGCATATGGAGAATAAGCGTTTGTAAAAATAGTTTGTACAAGAGTAGAGAAAGTCATGTGAGTGTAACACATCAGATTTTTTCTTTCTTTCTTTTCTTTCCATGCAAAGAGAACGGAATTTTAAAGCTAGCAACCGGCTTTCAGAAGATTTGACTATTGCTTAAGTGCTCTGCATTTTGCTTATAAATATAACGAAATGTGTAAACGCATAATGAAGGTTTATCTGTATTAACAAGAAGTTGATGGAAGAGTAAGCATTTGTAAGAATTAATTGTAAAAGATTAAGTCATGTGAATGCAACACATCATATTTTTAATGTATGTTAAGACTATTTAAGGCAAATTAAAGGAACTCTTATACATCTAGCAACGCTTATAACCGCCGACGATTAGGTGGTCAGGGAGGCATCAGAAAATAGGCTACAACGATTAAACACTATTTACAAATGACAGATACAAAGCACACATTGTCTTACAATTCCCAACGAAAATAAGAGTTGTAGTTTACCGAGGTAAACTAGCTTATAGAGAACAGCAGCAAGTAAAAAATTTATTATTAATATTTATTATGGAAATATTGAATGTAAAGTATTTTAATTTTCAGGGCTGTTGAATCGGAACAACAAAAGAATCGAATTTAAGAAATAATGGTGAGTTTTTATTATTACTTTCTCTACTACGTATAGTAAGTAGGGGAAGTATTGCATTCCACCCAAAAATTCGATACCGAGATTTCACCGGAAATACATGTTTTGAGATCTCCTGAATCCAAAAAAACCATTTTTGGAAGCATGTCCGTGTGTGTGTCTGTGTGTGTGTGTGTGTCTGTCTGTGTGTGTGTGTGTGTCTGTGTGTCTGTGAACAGCATAACTCAAAAACGAACAGTTGGATAAGCACCAAACTTGGTATTTAGGTTTAGTATCTTCCAGAGCTGCGACACGAAGGTTTTCAAGAAAATCCCCCCACCCCAGACTACCCTTTACATGAAAGATTTTTCGAAAATTTTAATTTTCTCAAAAATGGCTGTAACGATTTTGATGAAAATATCATATGTTTAAGATAATGTCATGAGAAATGAAATGTATATCTCGAATTTTCTGGGAATGTCTCCAAAAGTATTCTTCATTGTGAACGACTTTTGCATAACTGGTAAACCATAAGAGATAGACAAAATTTTACTACACAACAAATGTAGATCGCGTTGAAATACACAATTTATGTCATATACATTTCTTTTGTTGAGTGAACCGTTTTCGAGATATTGCTTGTTATTTCCTTAAATTTTCTAATACTTATACTTTTTCTCAAATTCGTTATTCATTTTTTTTATGTCCTGGACATGCAAAGAGAATGGAATGCGCCACATAGCAACCAGCGTTAAAATATTTGACTATCGCTTAAAAGCTACCATATTCCCCTTGCATCTACAATAAAATTACCAATAAGATTGACAACTCGATATCTCAATTAACATGAAGCATATGGAGAATAGGCGTTTGTAAAAATAGATTGTACAAGAGTAGAGAAAGTCATGTGAGTGTAACACATCAGATTTTTTTTATGTCCTGGACATGCAAAGAGAATGGAATGCGCCACATAGCAACCAGCGTTAAAATATTTGACTATGGCTTAAAAGCTACCATATTTCCCTTGCATCTACAAGAAAATTACCAATAAGATTGACATCTCGATATCTCGATTAACATGAAGCATATGGAGAATAGGCGTTTGTAAAATTAGGTTGTACAAGAGTAGAGAAAGTCATGTGAGTGTAACACATCAGATTGCTTTTAAAAAGTCATCAACAGAAAACTATCAATAAGACTAGAAAATATAATTTTTTAAATTTTTACAAAGTTTTAATGTTAGTATCTCCTCTGTATAGTCCTAAACATTGTCCTCTAATAAATACAGCAACAAATTTGTTTCACAAATTATATTTTTGAGGCCTGTAGCTTGGTTTAATATAACAGATGACGAACATAATGAACGGTTCGATAGCGGTTTGACACGCTGGACATAAAGGGGTTAAAAGAAGATTTAGAGGAATTTTATTGAGTATAAGCGCTTTGTGTGCTTACACTCCACGAACGTGGAACGAACGCCCGAACACCGTTAATGATGATATCGATTGATAGATGATGATGCCCTAAGGCAGATCCGATCCAGTTAGGTTGCGCAGTGAATGGCAACCACAATTAGCCTAAGGGCGAGCTGCAGTGGTTTGCCTTCCGCAGTATAGGAAGTTGATCTCACATGCACTCAATCTTGAACTCAGGATGAAAGTATTCCGGTATTGAAATGATGCTCATCTCGGGAATCGAACTCGTGTCTCTCTACACGCCCCTCATGAGTGCTGACCACAACGCCACCAAAGACTGATAACGATCAATTATTCTAAATTCCAATCTGCAGTTATTAAACAAACTAACTTCAAATAGCAATGTTGAATGATTTGTCACTTTGCGCAACCACTAACTCTTTGGGATTAGAAATAATCCGCGTTTAGCACTTTAGAGTCCTTGTAATGAATACTAATGACCGCGGTTTGTTTGCAACTCTGACAGTTTTAATGATAAGTTGATAATGCACTTTGCTGAATTACCTCACCTGCATTTTCACTTTTTTCAAACATTAGATGAGCTGTTGTGTGCTCTGTACACATGCAACAATATTAAGGATATGAGTTTTACATTAGCCCGAATCATTCCTGGATTAGACAACGCCCGTTAAGCATGGCAACAATGAGAGCTACATTACGAGCTATTCCAGTGGGGATCTCAACTTTTCTGCGCTTTATCAGTCACAGCAACATAGATTTCCTTTCAGAGGCAAGTTGGGATTCAAAGGCAGTGCGAGTATGAGTTTATCCGATGCGTTTGCAATGCATCCATAAACTGTAACAATAATTTGCTACCTTTTCTGCGAACTAATTCTCAAGAAAGTGGCAGTAAAAGCTCAAAAGTGATGAGATTCGGTAACCGTATTGGTTAGGATCTGATCGTATCATACTCATTTGTATCTACTGCCCCATTTGACTTATGAAAGCGTGTAAAATAATAATTGCCTAACGCATGTCTTTAACGTCATATTTTCATTAGTATTATGCATAGAGTAATAAGAGACGAGTCAACAAAATTGCTCACTGCACCTACTGTCCATCCCAAACTAGAGTACCCTCTGATGTAAACAGAAGCGCGTGCTTCTGCTTGTCACAAACCCAAGAACACACTCTTACGCCAACGTAAATAGTTCCTTAATACATGTATTCCATTATGAAATATTAGAGCAGGAACGGTATAGAACTGCACATTTTATTGCTGTTATCATAAGAACTCACGTTAAAGGTAATGGATATATACCAGCTGTTAGGAGATTACAAAATATTATTTTCGTCTGCTATTGCGCTAACGCCGAGAGCATCTTGCTTGTTAATACCAACCGTGTGCATGACTCTGTTACATATACGAGAAATGCAGCAATGAATTCCCAGAGGTGCTATCTGAGTACCGAATAAACACTTTGCGTAACACAGGATATATGATAAGCGAACGGTCATTCATAATACACTAACACACATATGCTCAACTCAGTCAAATCTTGTGATTTAGTCAGTTGGTATTTGAGTTCACATGGCAGAGGAAGGTCCGTGTAGTGCGAATAAACTGTTCAAACACCAAAGAGAGAAACAGTTAAAAAGTGGCGAAAAACAAACAATACCTCATATATTCAACTCACTATCAGAAAAATATCCGACACTTGCATTAGTACATATTACGAAACTAATATCGGATTTTACAGGCGTTTCAGTGAGAAGTGTAACCAAAGCGAGCAAGGAATATAAACAGACGCAATAGAACATAAAAGAGGATAATATGTGGGAACTTGTTTTCTCTGCGACAGTGCTGTGGAATTGTGGATAAGCTTGTCATTATTTTGGAGAGTAGTTCTGGTTCCGATATGACAGATGAGTCACCTTCGGAGGATTCGGATTTGGGTGTTGCACTTTTGCCTGAGGATTGTGATTAACGTAAGTAAAATGTTCATTGCCGCATACTTATGAAATCGATTGTTACCTCGGGTTGCATTTTGAATTATGATTCTCACACAGTGCGCGTTTTTATAGATTTAAACAGTGTTCAACAAGCACGTGAGAGGGGAACAAGTTGCCATTAGGGGCGGGGATTGCGAACTACTTTCGCGCGGATAATACAAAAAGTTTGTTTTCAGTGAAAGGCACTCTGGTTTGGAATGGATAGTAGTGTCAACGCAGTCCACAGGTCATCTGGTTTTCTGGTTTCCTAAATGTTGATACCATTCTGGCGTATAGTGTGAATAACAGTGCCCTTCCTCCTCTATTATTACTCTCTATTAGCAATGCGTTAATTTGCCAAAGAATCCCAACTAAAGCCTCTCCTAGTTAGAAACGAAACGCAATGACATCCAGTGACAAAGGATTTCTAAGGTCTCCGTCACCTCTGATGGATCCCACTTCCGCTGAATTGTTGTAAATCTTTGACACTGAAGCTGTTGCAATTAACCTTGCCATAGATCTGCTCGGAGTCGAACATGCAAGCTTAACCAGAGACTTAACTCATCTAACTGCGCCATTACGACTGACGATGCCTTACATACACGGACTTGAACTATATTTAATACGATGGATGTTTTACTTTCTTCAGATGAACTGAATTCCCCTGTGATATATGCAGGTAAGCTTTATCGATCAAAAATAGTTTCGGATTTCGGGGTTTCATGGGCTCTTTGTCAACCAATAAACCTCGGGGATATGTGATCTTATTGAGTGTTGCCAAGATAGAATGAGAAGTTAAGCAATGCTGTCTTAAGCTTGGTATGATCTTGAGTCGAAATTATATAGAAATCAAATGCTGATCTATTTGGAAATGAATATTTTATATACAGGATGGAAATCAAATCACTGGACATTGTTTTTGTGAAGTACCATTTAACTTCTAAGGTCATATTAGGGGCTCTGACTTCAGAAACAACTCATTGCGTTGGTTTTAAAAAAAATTGTTCTTTCTCAGCACGGGCACCGGGGTAGCTCAGGGGTTTTGTTCACGACTCCCTTACTAGGGATCCGTGGTTCAATTCCCGTCTCTGGAGTGGCGATTTTAAGTCGAACTTGTCCAAACTTGTAAGTATCGCCAAGGTCCAACGTGGTTTGGAGTTCACGGTAAAGACTGTAGGTCCTCTCGCTTTGTGAAATGTTTCTGCGAAGGTCGCAGGAGAGCAGAGATGGACCGTTGAAGCATTCTCTACCACGTACCTAAATAGACAAAAGTATTTTATTTCCACCCAAAAATTCAATATCGAGATTTCACCAGAAGAACATATTTTGAGGTGCCCCGAATAAAAAATAATTCTGATGTGATACACTCACATGACTTTCTCTACTCTTGTACAAACTATTTTTACAAACTCTTATTCTCCATCCATTTCATAATAATTGAGATAAACATTTGCAGAAACAATCTTTTGACATGCAAAGAGAATTACATTTTACACATAGCGACCACTTCTAAAAATATTTGACTATCGCTTAAGGCGTACTATGTTCCCCTTGTTTTGTATTTGCAAGGGCAATATAGAAATACAGTAGCCTTTAAGCATAGACATATCTCTTAATAGCTGGTTGCTAGGTGCAGCACCATTCTCTTTGCCACAGATTAATACTCTTTGCATATCCAAGACCAAAACAATGAATAACGAATTCCCATTTGAGAAAATAAGTATTGAAAAATTTAAGGGAATAACAAGCAATATCTCGAAAATGGTTCTCAACATAAAAATGTATATGACATAAATTGTGTATTTTAAAGCGATCTACATTTTTGTGTAGTAAAAGTTTGTCTATCTCTTATGGTTTACCAGGTATGCAAAAGTCGTTCACAATGAAGAATAATTTTGGGGACATTCCCAGAAAACTTAGGATATACATTTTATTTGTGATGAAAATATCTTAAATGTATGATATTTTAATCAAAATCATTAGAGCCATTTCTAAGAAAATTAAAATTTTCGAAAAATGTTCCATGTAAAGGGTAATCTAGGGTGGGGGATTCCCTTGAAAACCTTCGTGTCGCATCTCTGGAAGATACTGAACCTAAATACCAAGTTTGGTGTTTATCCGACTGTTCGTTTCTGAGTTATGCTGTTCACACACACACACACACACACACACACACACACACACACGGACATGTTTCCAAAAATGCTTTTTTTTGTATTCAGGGGTCTCAAAACATATATTTCCGGTGAAATCTCGGTATCGAATTTTTGGGTGGAATACAATACTTCCCCTACTTACTATACGTAGTAGAGAATGTAAAAATATAAAAAGTACCGGTTGTGTATAGGTCTATGTGAGAGAACAACATAACTCAAAAACTAAGATAAGTCCCAAACTTAGTATTGTGACGCAGCGGCTATGGTCCAAAGTTATCGGGATGTCGGTGCCAGGCAGTTGGAGATAAACAAATATAAGTCGCATCTCTCTCGGCGTGAACACCAAAATCGCCATCAGCGGATAAGCAGAATCTTCTTGAAGTTTCTTTCCCCCTGCCTCTAGAACGTGTGCCCAGGGCGAAGGATTTTTTCGGGCGTAAAAATTCTTAGCATGGCTTCCTTCGAAAGAGAAGTAAAGCCGGTGGTCCCGTGTCGTAGATTTAGGCACATAAAAGAACCTCAAGCGTGATAAAGAGGCCTCTAAGCAAAATTACCGGTCTTCCACGCCCAATATAGAATGGGACGCTAAGGACCAGGTAAAGGGCGTCCAACATAAATAAAACTCAATTTAGAGAATTCTAGAATGTTCTAGGAAAGATTCCATTGGCTATATAAGCGAGCGTTCTCGCGAGTTAGTGGAGTACGTAAGTTAGTCAGTGAGCGAGATAGTGAATCCGTTTCTATTGCGACGAAAAGTGCTGTTCTCCGAGTGAGTTTGCGACAACTGCTGTTAAATGCCATTAGTGCTGCTTCCGCGAGATATTGGAGGTCTTGCGTTCGACTCCCCAGTGAGTTGATCGTCCGGAAGAAGGGGCTACGTCGTGCGTATCGTTACGCCGTTACGTTACGAAGAAAGTGGAGTGAAAACTAAGTGAAGTGACAGGGGGGAATTGAACTAGTTCACATTAGTAAAGTGACCGTGTGAACTAAGTGAAATCCCAGTGAAGTTGAACTAGATAAAATAGTGAAGTGACATTGAGAACTTAGAGTAGTGACAGTTGAAGTAGTGTTTAACTTCAGTGGCTTCTAAAGATGCGAACAAGAAGATTTTCAAGAAAACCCCCACTACAAACTACCTTTTACATGGAACATTTAAAACTTGTAGATTTTCTCAAAAGTGATTAACGATTTTGATTACAAGGCTAAATATTTAAGATGTTTACATGATAATTAAAATTATCCTGAATTTTCTGAAATAACCTTGAGGTCCTCTTAATTAGGAAGGAATTTCATATAATTTTGTATAACTATTAAACCATAAGAAATAAACAAAAACGTACTAAATAAAAATATGTAGATGTATTTAAAACATAACATTTATTTCAAATAAAAGGTTTTGTGGTATCAGTCATTTCTGAGATATCCGAAGTTATTTGTTTGAATATTTCAATATTTTGTAATTTTTAAGTGCTGTCACATTCAGTTGTTTCTCTTGAAGTCAAGGAAATTAAGGTCAGCGTATACGATCAGCTTTAAACATCTGACTACCGCTTCGGTTTCCTGTTTCCACCTTGTACCTACAACCAAAAGATAATTCTCCAAAAGATAATGGGTAGAAAAGTTACGTGAAAGTAGCACATGAGGTTTTCTAAGTGCATATTTTAAATATGTATTCTTTCCAACTGATATGTAATGATTGGCAAAATGTTTTACAAGCGCTTCCTTCTATTTGGTGATTTTTTCCTTTAGAGCTTCTACAATGTCGCTATATAAAAACTCAACTCTTAGAACCAAACCTAATGTAAACACATGGCATCATTAATTAGCCCGCGATATGCGAGGATCCAAAACACAGCATAACATATAGTACGTTAAGTATGCGTTAAATATCTACAATATCTGTGGATTTTCAAGAAGTATGCTAATTAAACATGGTGCGAAACTTTTGATTAATATGAAATAGTAAATAACAGGAATACTAAACGTAAAGAAGATTGCGTTTAATTATGTTCGGTGTCTCTCAACGACGAACAGTCAACGGGACAATAAACATGGCTGCTTTCCTGGCTTGATAAGTGACAATAAAGGTGAAATAGTGAAGCATTCTAGCAAGCCGATAAAAGCTGTTTGAAACGAATGTTTCGTGTTTTAACAAATTAATGTAGGAGAATCCAAAACTGTTAAACTGCAGATCACAGCGATGTTTACGAGTGCGCGTAAAGAACATTGCGATCACCAAGGAGGAAAACAGAACCTAAGCCAGAATTAGGAGATGACTTTACCAAAAGTTCTATTCGTAGGAAGGTGTACGAGGTTTTCTTTAAGAACCGCCACCGTTAGACAAAGTCTTGAATTCTGTCCACAATGATTCTTCTTTTCAGCAAATTATCTTTCATAAATTACCGCTACAAATTGGATTTAGGTTTATGAAGAGAAATAAACTAAATATAATTGCTGACAGAGAGGATATATTGTGATGGAGACCCAGATTTTACACCTCTCCCGAGAGTATTCCAGCTATAGATTAACATTATTTTTATTTTAATTATCCTCTACTTATTTTCAACTTGGCTTTTATTTCTGTGTTTTTATTATTATTATTATTATTATTATTATTATTATTATTATTATTATTATTATCATTATTGTCATTCAAATAATACTCAGTTCTATTGCACCATGAACATGAGACACGAATCCACGTGATTTTTGTTTGTGTTTGTCCCTCGCATCTGATACGAACACGAGGCTAATGCGGAGGTTTACAAAATGTTTTGTTTACCCCAACCCTGGTTCTAAGTTGGATCGACTATAGCTCCGTTCCACAAGTCACATGATTTGGCCACTGAATGTTGATATCACTCCAGCGTGCACCGCGCATTGTAAGCAGCTCTCTCCCTATTACACTAGTCTGCATTTTCAAACTTTTTGTCAGAGGATTTATTAAAAGTAGGTGTTCTTAAATCAAGTTTTTATGCTGATTCCAGAAATAACTACCGCTTTTTTCTATCACGTCAGGTTTTTACACAAAATAAGTAGTATTTTGACAATTTTACTAATGAGCGTAGAAAAGTATTCAAATACCATTTCACATAAGGTAAGTTTTTATTCAAGAAACATTTTAAGAATACTCTCAAGAACTCCCCTACTTTATTTCATGACTACATTTTAACAAAACAAGAAGCCAAAGTGTTTCATTTAATTTTTTTCAAACCTTCTCTTCATTGACTTCCTTGCAGATCCTTGAAGATGACTGTCCCTCCTCAACATCCAACAGTAGTCGGCCATCAGGTTCATTCCGTCTCCCCTGGTACCTCCTCTTCATTTCCTTAATATCTTGGTGAAAACGTTCACCCTGCTCTTCACTATAATGCCCCAAGTTTTCTGGAAAGTAGTCGATATGTGGATGCAGAAAATGCACCTTTACACTCATGTTACAATCTATCTTCTTGAAATTTTCCAACATTGTTTCGACAATAGCCTTGTAATTAGGATCTTTGTTATTGCCTAAGAAGTTTTCAGTAACTGATAGGAAGGCGGTCCATGCTTCTATTTCTCTCTCATTCATTGTCTTCTCAAAATCTTCATCCTTCAGCAATTTCTTTATTTGAGGACCAATAAAAATTCCAGCCTTTAAATTGTCTTGTGTAATGAAGGGAAATTTCTTGGAAAGGTACTTGAAGCAGGGTCCATCCTGTGGTAGAGCCCTTACAAATTGCTTCATCAAGCCCAATTTTATGTGTAGTGGCGGAAACAATATCTTTATATCTCTATATTTTTGAAGTGAAATTGTGAAAAAACCTGTACGTGATAGAAAAAAGTAAAAGCAGTTATGAAATCAGCATAAAAACGTGAGTCAGAATCACTTATTAGTTTTCTGTCATCCAATATCATGCAGACTAGTGTTATTACTCGGTGATATATACCTATTATGGCCACCTGTGACACTAGTTTTACATGTTGGATGTTTTTGCAAATAAGCTTGTTTAATAGCTGTTTGTTGTATATATGTATACATATAAACTTTTTTTCCCCTTTCTTTTTCTGGCATTTGAAGTGCATTCCTCCACTTTTACGTGTATTCATTGTTCTGTAGCACAAATTCTCCGAAAACCGCGTGGGTACTCAATGAGACATTATCAGAGTCACAAAATGTACACGTCATACTCATCTTGTTATGGTAGTCTCCTTAAGAAGTCTCAGTTACTTCCACAAGAAATAGAAGGAGACAAAAAAAAGCGTCCCAACGCAACTTGCACCAAGCCTCTTGAAGCAAGAAGTTCATTACAGGAATAGTCTCCATAAGACCAACAAGTATCTCGCCTCTGTTCGCCCCCAGCATGCAGCTAGCAAAGCATTTCTTTCGCCAAGAGTTGTTTGTGTAGCCTCCCTGTGTGCCTCCCCAAAAGAAAGCAAAAACACATTCCACGCTGGAGGTAGGGCTATGTCATGGCCCCCTGACATTTGTCATGGCGTGCCTGCCACGTTGGAAATTTCCTTTGACTTCATAATCACCATTCAACTATACAGAGAAACTCCCTCAGGTTTACAACGTTGAGCCTTCAAGGCAGTGTTGTTTTCCGAACACGCACACAAACATCCGAACCTGAAATGAGAGGGCTGCACGTACATACCCTGTTGAAGAAATCGATCGTTACACTGGCTTCACGTCAGAACAGTAAATACCTGTCAGTCACTCGTCATCGTAAGCTTTGTTTCTCCTTCGAGTCTTTGAAACAACCTTATTGGAATTCTCGACGAGAAACGCTTTCCTAATAGGCATTCATCGTTTTAAAAATATTGACTTAAAAAAAATTAGGCCGCAGCCTTCATAGAAATACCGTGAATTTCTCCAGCTAAAAGCAACGCTTCCAGAGGAAAATGGGATACAATGGGGCATGTTTTAAGCCATTTCTTAACATGCAGTGATTTTTTCATAATTCCAAATGAAATGTTGTTGAACTACGTCACTGCTTTTATTATTCATAATTTTTACCTCCCAAACTTTCAGTCCGTTGTTCCACTTAAAACTTCTGCCAAGCCACCCTGTCTGAACTGGTTCCACCACATCCAATAACAATGAGGGAAAAGAAGGGCTGGTTGCTTACATTTTTCCCTCAGAATGGCACGTTTTAAAACTGCTGACTGCTGGCCATGAACCGTAGCTTGCCTAAATAGACACGCTGCAATATGTCCCTAATCAGTAACGGAGCTCCGGGGATGACTCCAGAAAGTATTTGTCTACATTTTAAAAAAATCTGATGCGTTGCATTCACATGACTTTCTCCACTCACTCTTCTACAAGCTGTTCTTACACAACCTAATAACACTAGCTACTTATTGTTAATCTCAATAAACTTTATTTCGTTGTACGATACGGTATTTAAAGCAATATTCAAATTTTTAAAGAGCGTGTTGTTATGTAATGGTTTTAAAATGCCAATGCTCTTTGCATGACCACGAGAAAATCAAGAATAACTATTTCTCATTTGATGGTATGAAAAGTATAAGTATTTGAAAATTCAAACCAATAACAAGTATGTTGGGAATGGTTAACTAAGAAAAGAAAGGAACACACACACACACACACACACACACACACAAACAAACAAACAAACACACACACACAAAACAAACAAAAAGAGAACGCAAATTGCGTGCTTTAGCGAGATACAATGTTTTTGCGTAGTATGATTTTCCCTATCTCTTGCGATTTACCAGCTATGGAAAAGTCATTCAGAACAAAGACTGCAGAGGCTATTCCCAGAAAATTCAAGATATACATTTCGTTATGAAAATATATTAAACATATAGTATTTTAAGTGAAATCGTTAGAGCCATTTTTTAAGAAAATAAAAATTTTCGGAAAAAATGTTCATGTAAAGGGTAGTTTGAAGTAGGGGTTTTTACTGAAAATCTTCATATCGCGTCCTTGGAAGATACTGAAGTTAAAACTATTGTATCTTGTATTTAACCGACGCACGTTCCGTCTTTGAGTCATGCTGTTCACAGTCTCTCTCTCTCTCTCTCTCTCTCTCTCTCTCTCTCTCTCTCTCTCTCTCTCTCTCTCAGATCTTTTTCTAAAACGGTGTTTTTTTATTCAGGGAGTCTAAAACATGTATTTCCGGTAAAATTTCAATATCCAATTTATGGGTGGAATACTATATTTTACTTGCTATAGGTAAGCAACAAAGAAAATAAAAATTATATCGCCAAAATGATGGAGAGAAAATTCTCATTTCAATGTGTAGAAAATAGAAACATTACAGTTGTTTTAAGTAGTTTTTCTAGGTTGCTCGTTTTATTCTTTTTTATTAATTGCACCGATTTTTCAAATTTTTCAGACGCGATATTAACAAAATAATTTTAATATATACATTTGTTGACAGCTCAATCCATTTGCTATTAGAATAAACAGCGTAATGCAATGAAAACTGCAGTATATCTAAATTGCTTTTAATTAAAATTCAACATAATAGGTACTGTGACGTGGAGACAATAATGTTGCTGTACTTACGCAGGATCTAGGTAATCCGGATAATCATAAATGAAATATAAGCCTAATATTGTGAAAGCGAAGCCAGAATTTGTAAAAGCTTATAATGCTAAAACGAGGTGGTAAAATTATTACAATCAAACCTAGTATTTGAAGAGACTGCCAGTCAGGAGGTTTTTCTTAACTTATTAATAGGGAACGGATTTTTAGGTGCTAAAAAAGTTAAATTCATTTATTTTTTATGCATTAAAAATCAAGAAAATATTTGTTAAAAAGATGAATGATCATTCTATGTTATATGATGTCACTCTTGCATATTTCATATGAGGTACGTGACTAGCGCTTATATTCTCAATGTCTACTTGATGGCCTTCTAGAACTTGGGCAACTTGTCTCATAATTTGAAACCCTGTAACTTTTTTCAAACACCGATTTGAACTTGTTACTTTCTCTGCTACGTATAGTAAGTAGGGGAAGTATTGTATTCCACCCAAAAATTCGATACCGAGATTTCACCGGAAATACATGTTTTGAGACCCCCTGAATCCAAAAAAAGCATTTTTGGAAACATGTCCGTGTGTGTGTCTGTGTGTCTGTGAACAGCATAACTCAGAAACGAACAGTCGGATAAACACCAAACTTGGTATTTAGGTTAAGTATCTTCCAAGGATGTGACACGAAGGTTTTCAATAAAATACCCCCACCCCAGATTACCCTTTACATGGAAGATTTTTCGAAAAGTTTAATTTTCTCAAAAATGGCTCTAATGATTTTGATTAAAATATCATATGTTTAAGATATTTTTATGACAAATAAAATGTATATTTTGAATTTCCTGGAAATGTCTCCAAAAGTGTTCTTCATTGTGAACGACTTTTGCATAACTGGTAAACCATAAGAGATAGACAAAATTTTACTACACAAAAAATGTAGATCGCGTTAAAATACACAACTTATGTCACATACATTTCTTTTGTTGAGTGAACCGTTTTCGAGATATTGCTTGTTATTTCCTTAAACTTTCCAATACTTATACTTTTTCTCAAATTCGTTATTCATTTTTTTTATGTCCTGGACATGCAAAGAGAATGGAATGCGCCACATAGCAACCAGCGTTAAAATATTTGACTATCGCTTAAAAGCTACCATATTTCCCTTCCATCTACAAGAAAATTACCAATAAGATTGACATCTCGATATCTCGATTAACATGAAGCATATGGAGAATAGGCGTTTGTAAAATTAGATTGTACAAGAGTAGAGAAAGTCATGTGAGTGTAACACATCAGATTTTTTTTTAATGGAATCGCACAAGAGACTCAAATTAGCAGCATTATACGCCACGTCATTTCTTAAACAGCTGTCACTGAGCAGATTTTGAACAATTTCTATAGATGAAGCATCATCTTTGTCCAGTTCATCCACAACCGATTTAAAGCTATCAAAATGTTCCGCGTAGTACACCACTGCTGAAAGCCATGTGCCCCAGCGAGTAACAATTGGTGTTGATGGTAATGGGACCTTGGGGTTTTTTGTTTCTAAAGAGATCAACTCTCTTATGAGCTTCAACAAACACCTTTCCATTGGATACCAATTTGTCCACATTGGAATACAGTGACCGAACAGTTTCGCACACCCTATGCAGTAGCGCATGCACACGCAAGTCACATGTATCATTTTCGGATAGCTGACGTTAAGTGCTTCTGCGGCTTTCTTCGTGTAAGATTCTGCGTCGGTAAGGAACAAGCACTTCATCGTACTTAACACCATTTGGCCATAGTATGTGCATACTTTCATTGAGGAGCCTAGCAACATTAATATGATTTGCTGCCGACATTTATTTGCAAGCTGGTAAAAACGGAAAATTAGAAACTATCTCGTCATTTTTAAGAACTCCGACCGCTACATTCCCCACTTTTCTTACTGTTGAGACTCGAGTTTCATCAATTGAAGTAGTTTTGTCTTTACGTTATTGCACTAGTATTTTGCCCCACGCTTTGGGTGCCAATTTGAAGTGGTTTGTTGCTTCACGTATGGAAAGCCAATTTGAAGTAGGAGTTGTATTGTAGTTCAGCTGTTGGGGAGCCGAACTTGAAGCAGTTGCAACAGCACATATGGTCCCCGGTAGCCTTCGTCCCAAATTTAAAAAATATTAACTTTGTAATTTGACTGTTTCTTTAAATATTATATATTTATGTTTGCCTCGGCTGCGTCAGTATTATTGTTAGAGACATGGATTTCTTTGCAAGTAGTAGTGCGGCTGAAGAATGTAGGCTTACACAGATTATAATTTTTAATTCACTCCTTTTTATTAATTCTTGATACGATTTAAATAACACTTCACTGATATAGAGAGCTGTAAGATTATTTTATTAAATACTTGCACTTTTTAAACACGTAAACTATTTTCGTTTCACAATGAATACGTATTAAATTTCTAGAGGACGCATCTCGCGTCTGGTTAGGAACACTGTCTACAACCAACGCGTCCGGTTACGAGCTCTGTCTACAAGCAACTGACTTGATTTCTACCGCCTAAATTTGTAAATTTCTGTATTTCAAGTCTCTGATTGGCTATTCCTAATCCAATAGAATACTTTTATTTAACTAAAGCTTTTTCTGGTTGTTGATTGGCTATTTTATAAACTGTCACTAAAATTACATTATTGCTTCCAAGAATTACAAGTAGTATTGTTAAACTTTCAAATTCATTATTGCCTTAAGGTTACCTCATTGTTACCTCATTGTTAGCCACCTTTAACCTATTATTCTCACGGCTCCTACGTTATTAAATTACGTAATACATTCACATAACATTGTAACACGTGTATACAATAATATAAACATATATAATGACTGTAATATACGCTTTATATATATTGCTACACACACATATTGCTCTAAGGCGGGCTGTTATATTTTTTATTATATAATTTGACTGAAATCATTTAAGTGTTAAAAATACTGCCTCACAATACACACCCATATTTTCTCATTTTCGCAGACAGCCCTGATTTTTCGTAATGTTTCTTCGTGGCATTTTGGAAGGTAGCGTTTCCTTAAAGTAAATTCATCTGGAGGATCAAAATTGGTGTACTTCACGTGAAACGCTTTAACCTCTGGATTGTTCACTTTATGTAGAGGAATATCCGCCGAAACAGAACTTCGGCATAAATCTGAATAAAATTCACGACACTTGGAGGGTTCGGAATATGAGCTGGAGGGTCCTGTTTCACTTAAAAGCACCTGCTCATAGAAGAACGTGATGCCGCCAAGATATGTTTGTTGCCAGATAAATGCTGCGTTACTTGGGAGCGTTAATCGGCTGTTATAGACTTTCCACAAGGCTGACAATATACAATTTTTCCATCTGTACGGAATGTATTTGAAAATTCTTTAACGTACTGCTGCAACCGAAAACTTACACTGCTTTTCACCTTCGGCATTTTGGTAACGACACGCGAATCACTCAACACGTATATTAAGCATTGCCCGGCCTGAACTGAATTGAAGGAACATGAATAACACGAACGCGAATCGCGTCGAGTTCAAGTACATGCTGCAATAGTGATGGGTCGAGTGCGTTACTTTGCAGGAACTAGTTCCAACACTTCCACTCCGCAGTCGGAATCGTTTCAAGGAAGTAGTTCCAGTTCCACTCCGAGGAAGTGGTTCCGGCCTTTGGTGGAACTAGTTCCATTGGAAGTACTTCCACTTCCTCATTCCGGAGTATTGGTAAAAATACTTCCACTGTTTTACTCCGGAATGACTTCCCCTAGTCTATGAAGAGGAAGCATTACAATGGGATGCCACACATGTCTTTAACAATTAATGTCTCCTGTCACATAAGCAAGTGTTTGTGATTTAATGGCTTTTAGTTCTACGCTAGTATGTTGTATACTGAACTACAAAGTAATAGTGGTAATATCATATGTAGTAATGTAGACCCTACATACATGAATAATTTGTAATTCCATTTCCAACACTGGCTTTAAGACTGAAATTTATGCCTAGATATTTCGTAAAGCATTACTTTATTGCGTGTTAAACGTTTAGGTTATGAACACTGTGGAGGTAAATTCTTTTGCAATAAATGTGGTTTTAGCAAATATAAAACATTCTTTTGGGAAATTAATTTAAATATAATTTCTACGAGCTGATTTTTATGTCATTGCGAAGCGAAACATTTTGAGAATTTAATAAAAAGAGGTATGCTTCGATTTACATTTATTTTATTTATCCTTCTGAACCCTAAGTCTACGGGACAAAGTTTACTTCCTTAAGGCACTTTAATAGTTTAAATTATTAAGGTATTACTCCAACTTTGTGAGGAAAAAAAACTAGGTTATCAAATACAGAATAATGCAAATTACAAATTGTTCGTCTTAGTTACACCTGTATATGCAGAATTATCAGCTGTTTTGCTGTTGACGATTCTTAATCTACATCATGGCAGATAGCCAACAACGAAGCGGATAAGGAAAATGCGCAATGTAGAGTACCAACATTTTCAACAGAAATGAGGTTGGTGAAGCTGGAAGTAACATTTATCAGCTTCAGCTGTTTTAAAATGAGGTTATGTGAATATGACAATTCATAATTAAATACCATTGTAGCTTTGTGTCGCTAATTATGGTGTTTTAAAAGTTTTCTTGTTTTAAAAAGTTATTTTGCTCACAACGACAATGTAACAAATGAAAAAATATTTTAAATGGGTAATTATGCATAATTTGCGCTGTTCACGAAAAGGGCTCACTAATAATTTTAAGGCTAAAACTCGCAATCAACATAAAATGTTGCTTTAGGCAGTTAAAATGCAATATTTGCCTACATACATACTGCAATATTATATTATTATAACTGCTACATACGTGCGAAGTACTAAGTATATATGTAACTAGAAATTGGAATTTTCTCATAGAAGCATAATCGGAATTAAATGATTACAACAGAAAAAAACAGGCTTCTGCGTGCTTTTGGAATTCTGTACATAACGTTCAACTTACTGCAATATTCCCTTATTAAGATCACTACTATATGGCGTGGGAAGTACGAGTAGATGAAATATAACTAAAAAAAATTCCTTTTCTCATGAAAGCATAATTGGTATTGAACCATACATCAGGGGAGGATAGGAAGTTTATGCGTATTTTTTAAAGCCTGTATTAACGTTCAACTAAAGGCGTTCATTGCATTTGTCATACTCAATAGGACATTTAACATCAATTTTGCATAAATGATACAAATCCGAATTCATGAGTACTTGAGTCAGAATTGTTGACTTAATTTACTTAAACATTTTTTCTCAAATTGCAACGTGAAGCAGGCTGCATTAACGTCATCTCATTTACCATAAAGGAAATGATACCCAATGTCATGGCGACTTCTAAATAATACGCAAAACGCAATACTGGTTAGATAATGTAATGGCAATGGAATTGATGGAATGATGCAATTGGAAGTGGAAGTAACTCCGACGGAGTTGGAAGTAAATGTCTTGGAACTACTCCGGCGGAATGGAAGTAAAACTGTTGTGGAAATAACTCCGACGGTGTTGGAAGTAAATGCTTTGGAAGTATTCCGGCGGAGTGGAAGTAAAACTGTTGTGGAAGTAACTTCGACGGAGTTGGAAGTGATTGGAAGAAAGGAAGTCCCAGTTCTGAATAGTGGAATGGTTACTTCACACTTCCAAAGGAGGAAGCGTTCCTTTGAAACGACTCCGACTCCTTCGACCCATCACTATGGTGCATACTCTGACATCTGAAACTTCTTTCCTGCGAGTTACGTGTATATGTTTATGTTGTAGCCAGCTGTTGACAACGCGTAATCTAATCTGAGGTTACAGGATTTGCAGAAGGTTGCACAGATTCTCTTCTCAAAAACAAAATCATATTCTTTGCCACGTACAATAAAAGGAGAAACAAAGTTCATTATAGCATATTGGTAAAATGTATAAAATATGTACTAATAACTAAATTGTGCAAAATATTTAATTACATATTTTTATTCTAAAATAAAACTTTGTATTTGTGAGAGTGGCATCATATTCAATATTCATGCTTAGTTTCGCGCTTGTATCCGCAAGCAGAAAAAATATGTAGTTATTATCGGCGCAACAGTGCTAGACACGTGAAAATCTTAATGAGAGCTATGATGCGAGTTGCTTACCAGATCAGGTGGTGACCGGTCGACTGCATGCTGCAAGAGTGCGTGGGACAGTCATCGTCAAATATCCACAACGGTTATGCACTGTGTTGCGCTGATAAACTTAGTTATATACAGTATATTAAAATCCACGCTGTAAAAGCGCTTAATATAAAAAACGCTGTCAATCATTGCCTCCAATTCTTCCACATCTAACAACCCTTCCTCTTCTGCGGAATCACTCACATTATTGCCGTCATCACTGCTGTCACTACTTTCTGCACCATTATCCTGGATGAGAATTATTTCTATTTGATTTTCTGTAATTCCGTATTTTTCGGGATAATGATTCTTAATTTATTCAGCATGTCGCCATACATTTTCCCATTCTGGCCTTCCAATTTCAGCAAATTGCTGGCGTTATAACTGCTCCACATATTTTAATTTAAAAGTGATATTTCTGCATGCCACCCATTTTTTGATATCAGCCCAGATTAATTCGATTGGGTTTAGATCTGGGCGATACGATGACAGTCTAAGTACATTATGGCGATGTTGTATTACTAACTGGTCAAGTATGTATGACTTCTGAAGCTGTCTGTTGGCTTTAATTAAGTTATATAGCTTTGTTTTACTCATGCTTTCATCTAAAGCTTTATTATGTCTAAGTAACCAAGCTCTCATTTCTTCTTTCAAGGAAGTTGAGGTAGGTGGTTTGTGAATTTGAGTGTTGACGCATTGTGAAGCATTGTCGATGACCAGAACAGACCCAGCAGGCATATTAGGTATCAACATGGCGTTGATTCACTTCATGTAATTTTCTGTATTCATTTCTTGATGAAAATCTCCTGTTGTTTGTTGCGACTTGTAAAAGAAGGGCATTTGGAACGAAGACGATCTTTCCAACAGCACGAACGATAATAAGTATTTGCCTTTTGGCAACAGGTGCCTGCAAACCTAATTCGCTATCGTCTCCAGCTTTTAGATGCTGTATGACTGCTGTGTATGTATGACTCATCTTCATAACATTATAGTATTTTTCTGAAATTTGTAGCATCACCTTGAAAATTGATGCTGATATAAGTACACACTGATATAAGTACATATAAAATTATAGTCATTTGGAAAGGTAGAATCAGACTGAAAAATTCAATGCCATAGCCGGGATTTGAAACACGGTTCTTAGGCTTTCCGTGCCGTTGCTCTAACCGACTAAGCTATCACGGCAACATTTACTTTTTAGTTTTATTTTTTTATTTTATTATTATTTTTTTATTTTATTTATTTATTTTGCTTTTCTGTTAGAACTCTTCTATTTGATTTCGGTTTCTTCCATTTGAACCCTAAATCTTTAATAATTTTTCCTTGAAAGTTTCTGCTGTCTTTCAGCTGGATGAGCAATCTGCTTATTGTTAGCACAGTTTTTTCTTCCACATAGGAATTGTGAATCGTGCGCCGAATAACGCATTCGAAATCGTCTATTTCTGTAATACGTTTAGGGACCTTATGTTTCTTCCCATGTGTGTCAAATGGTACTCTTTCATCCATATAGAACTCTGGAAACGGAACTCGGTGAAATACCAGTTGCTTTGACTACTCTTTCTTTCACTCTCTTAAGGCTTTTGTGGAACTCGGATATAATTTCTTCCTTCATCTCTGCTTCTTGCTTCATGAAGTCGAGGACATTTGCAATTATTTCCCTACCTTGACTATGTAACACCTTACCACTTAACTTTGAAAACATAGGAGCCATGGTTATAAATATAACAAATATAAAATAAGTACTATTTAGATACTGCAGCTCTCTTTAAAATTACAACCAGATGCAGACACTTTCTATGCAGACTGTATGTGTTACGCACTGTGAGTAAGCAAAGGTATTATATCGCTTTCGTTGATAAAGCTAAACATAAACCATTTCTACTAGGCTCGGCAGCTGGGTTGGCAATCAAGGTCACGATTCCAGAAGTTTTGCGCGAGTAATACCTAAACATCCGTTCTCTACTAATTAATCTTGTTAACTTCGTGGAACCTGACAGTGGTGCTGATTGTCATTTAATTTTACTTTTTCTACTACTACAATATAGCTAAAGAAGGTAATGCATTCGACAACAAAATGATACCGAAAAAAAAACATTTTTAGAAAAAAGTACGTGCGCGAGCGTCTTGAACAGCATAACTCAAATACGAAAAGTCGGATGAATAGCAAACTTGATATTTAGTTTAATACATTCCAAAGATGCGACATGAAGATATTCCAGAAAATTCCCCACTCCAAACTATCCTTTACGTGGAACATTTCTCGAAACTTTTGATTTTCTAAAAATGGTTATAACTATTTTTATTAAAAGTACCATATATTTAAGATATGTACATGTAAAATAAAATGTATATCTTGAATTTTCTGGGAATAACCTGTGAAGTTCTCTTCATTCGGAAGGAATTTTGTTTAATGTTGTGTAACTGGTAAACGTTAAGCGGTAGTGCTAGAGAAATGTTGCTCACACCAGAGAATTGTATTGTTTACTTCCTGTGTGTTGGCTACATGTAAAACAAAGAGATGCAGACGTTGCATAAGATGACGAGTGAATTATTTTTATGTGTATTAAAGCAACCCTCAACATTGGTCCCCCGAACCCGGATGCAATCTCCTTACAACAGCATGAACTAGCATTAAAAAAAGTAATAGATTTGCATAACAAATTGTATTATTTGTTAAATGCCAAATACAAAATGTAAATGATTCGCCATTTGGAAGCCATATTACGGCGTATCCATTAAACACCTAACATATATAGCTAGGCAGAAGAAATATAACGTGATAGAGATTGTAATAACACGCATCTCACCTTCATTGATATGCGCGTCCATATAAAATATGTAACAAATTACAGTGATTCGTATTCACAAGATAACATAGCAGCAAATTCCTTTGCATTGTCGCAACCGCACAACGCAGGATATCGCGGGAACACACTAACGCTATCTACCGCCCAAAGTTTTAAAATTACTTACGGCGTACCAACATCATCAGGGTATTAGCCTATACACACTTCGCTACGTAACGTAAGAATGAACATCGCTGAGAAACAGAAGCTAATTTTAAAGAAGAACTACTCTCAAAGCCGGATTGACACGTTTACAAACATTAATTGCAGCTTTCGAAGGCCGCAGCGCTGATACTTACTTCTTGAAAGTCAAGATACACAGATTGCTTGCAATAAACGAAGAATTCAAACAATTTCAGAACGAACAGGAACTAAATTATGACACCGCTTACCGTCAAGATTTCGAAGATGCTGTCGACTTATTAGAATCGAAGCTCCGAAGTGCCACAAATATGAAAGATCTACGGGTGATTGATGAAATAGCATCTCAGTCATCACACAGTTTCGCTAGGAATATAAATCCTACCTACAATAGACCTTCCTATTTTTAGTGGAAAAATGACTTCTTGGTTGCATTTTAAGGACACCTTCAGAAACTAGTTGTCAATAACAATGATCTGTTAAACATTGAACGATTTCACTATTTGCTCTCAACTCTTAAAGGAGAAGCAAATTATGCTATTAGAAATATAAGTATATCAGACAGTAGCTTTACAGTTGCCTACAACATCCTTGTTAGCAGATATGATTCTCCAAAACTGATAGCAGCAGAATACATTAAACAGATACTAGAAACCCCTACCAAATTAGGATCAACTGTGGCAGAGATTCGGCAGTTTATAAATACATTTCGAGGCAGTGTAGAGGCACTTGAAGCTCTCAATGTTCAGCCTAGTATTCTGGATCTTCTCTTGCATATACTCTTCTCATCCAGTCCTGACAAGAAATTACGACTGAAATTTGAAACCACCCATTCATAAGTAGATTCAGGGAATTCAAGCAAGCAATTCGATATTTTGAAAATTACTGTCAGCCTTACAATTTTGTGGTACAACTCAAGCTTCCAAGCAGAATCAGAGCCAGAATTAGGTCAATAAACCTAAACAACGATCACCAACTCAGCTTTCGTAAGTCACATAACAGAGCATTGTTGTATTTTCCCATAAGAACACCAGCTATACAAATGTCCAGACTTCGACAAGTTATCTCCCGAAGAAAGGGCGAAATTTGTAAAGGCTAATAAATATTGCAGTAATTGTCTCAGTTCCTCTTACACGTGGTGTGCATGCAAGTCTATAATGACATGCAAAGCATGCAAGAAATACCACCACACATTGCTCCATCGTAAACTGAGCCGTCAATGACAACGCCCTCCAACCAATCAAAAAGTAACTGTTCAAGGCCTTCGGAAGCCGATGATTCTTATCGAGCGACTTATCATTCGTTGAGGTGTAAATCAAGGAAGCAGGTGCTTGTAAGTATAGCTCCGGTCCAAATTTAACATTCCCAGATTTCCCATTGGAAACCCACACCTGTTTCGCGTCATACTTGACAGTGGCACTCAGAGTAACTTCATCTCAGAAAAAACGCTATGCATCAATTGAGACCGAAAAGAAAGAAAGAAAGAGGTATTCGGAGAACTGTCATCCCGAGCTGATTCCTTGGTGAATATCAACGTCCGCTTCAAGTTAACGAGTATCATCTTAAGATGGAATGTATAGTTCTTACTGGTAATCTTCAGCTATTACTTACGAAGAGTGGAACATTCCGAGTGAGATAACTCTAGCAGATCCTCATTTCTACCTTCCTCAGGGTGCCCATTTGTTAATTGGAGCACAGTTTTTTTATACAACTGGTGATAGCCTGAGAAAATGACTCGTCCGGGCTAACCTATTTTAGAGAACACACATTTTGGGTGGTTTCTAAGCGGGAAATATTCACGAAGGACTCTGCAAGCCAAATATATACAACGAGAACACAATTATCGTTTAATCGGATCAACAGTTAGTTCAGAATCTAAAATTTAACTATTTTAGAATCTTTAAGAAGCAACTAATGTACCATTATCTCCAGAACAGCGAGAAAGTGAGAAACACCTCAACAAAACCACTAAAAGAGAGGAAACTGGACTTTTCATTGTTGATCCATATCTAAGGATAGAGTTAAGTCTAGCAAATTCATTAAATACTGCCACTCAACTCTTTCATTTCCTGGAGAGAAAACTGTGAGCAAATGAGAAGCTTCCTAAAGATTATGTTTAATTCATGAGAGAATATCAATCCATTGCACACACGATAGAGCTGAAAACTGAATCCTAACTTCAAGGGGCAGATTATTTCATCCCTCATCATGCTGCTCCTAAAGAATCAAACAGCACAACCATAACAAGAAAAGTGTTTGATGCCTCAGCTAAAACTGACAACGGGTAACTCTAAATGGCATATTAATGATTGGATCTACGGTACAAGAAGATCTCTGCTCACTGCTCACACCATTCCGAACCAACAGAATAGCTTTCATTGCGGATATTGAGAAAATGTATCGACAAGTAAAGGTGCATCCCAAGCACCAATCATAACAATGCATCTTTTAGAGAGAATATCCAGGAGATAAACTTAAGACTTACGCGCTTATGACCGCCACATATGGAACAGCTTCAGCAGCATATCTGGCCACGAGATGTCTTCAATAGCTTGCGCAAGATGAGGAAGTACACTTCCCTAGAGCTGCATCCGTCCTAAAATATGACTTTTACATAGATGATTGTTTTTCAGGCCCGAGCACCGTGGCGGAAGTTCTATAGTTGCGGACAGATTTGCAAAGCCTTCTCCAACGTGGTAGACTCCATTTGCGGAAATGCTGCAAAGTAATTCAGCTCTTCTAGAATCAATCCCAAAAGGCTTGGGAGAAGCAAACCACTCACTAACCAAAAATAACACTGATGTGTTCCACACCTTAAGACAAGCATGGAACCCTTCTATAGATGAATTTAAAATCCACTGTTGTCTAGACTCACATGAAATTGAAAACGAAACAACCTACACAAAGCGAATGGTGCTGTCTACAAAAGGCTATACGATCCAATTGGGCTTATTAGTCCTGTGGTTATTCTTTTCAAGATCTTCATGCAATGCTTGTGGTAAGAAGGAACGGGATAGAATGACGATTGCCAGAAGGCCTTTACCCAAACACGGTTGTATTTGTACAAGCAAATCCCCTTGCTAAACAAATTCAGAGTCTCAGGATATATTCCTTGTGAAGAGGGCACCGCACCGATTGAAATACGTGGTTTCTGCAATACCTCTCAAACTGACTATGGGGCTTCGATCTGTGTAAGATCTACCTATCACAAGGGTAAGTACTCACACGTCTACTGTGTGCCAAGTCAAGAGTGGTTCCATTGAAACAAGTCTCGATTCCTGCCTCGAGCT
Organism: Deroplatys truncata; assembly: GCA_030765065.1. Taxonomy (NCBI): domain Eukaryota; kingdom Metazoa; phylum Arthropoda; class Insecta; order Mantodea; family Mantidae; genus Deroplatys; species Deroplatys truncata. The sequence goes on from CM060980.1 coordinate 28,600,074, forward strand.
GTGCGGTGCGCTACTGCTAGCACGTCTTATCAAAAAACACTTAGTATTCTACACTTGACTGTAACCAGAATAGCACTCTGGACTGATTCAGAGATTGTACTGGCATGCTAAAGGCATGTCCTACAAAGTGGAAAAACGTTTATGGCGAATAGAGTTTCAGAAATATAGGAAATGGTGATCGCTGTAGGTCTGCGCTGTGATCGTGCCACGCAAAACAACAAGGGGTGCAAGCTCCCACCAGGAAAAACACGACCACACCATAACACCATCACCTCCGAATTTCACTGTTGGCACTACACACGCTGGCAGATGACGTTCACCGGGCATTCGCCATATCCACACCCTGTCATCGGATCGCCACATTGTGTACCGTGATTCGTCACTCCACACAACGTTTTGCCACTGTTCAATCGTGTATTGTTGACGCTCCTTATACCAAGCGAGGCGTCGTTTGGCATTTTCCTGCGTGATGTGTGGCTTATGAGCAGCCGCTCGACCATGGAATCCAAGGTTTCTCACCTCACGCCTAACTGTCCTAGTACTTGGAGTGGATCCTAATGCAGTTTGGAATTCCTGTGCGATGGTCTGGATAGATGTCTGCCTATTACTCTTTACGACCCTCTTCAAATGTCGGCGGTCTGTCAGTCAACAGACGAGGTCGGCCTGTACGCTTTTGTGCTGCACATGTCCCTTCACGTTTCCACTTCACTATCACATCAGAAACAGTGGACCTAGGGATGTTTACGAGTGTGGAAATCTCGCGTACAGACTTCTGACACAAGTGACACCCAATCACCTGACCACGTTCGAAGTCCGTGAGTTCCACGGAGCGTCCCATTCTGCTGTTTTACGATGTCTAAGATCGGGGATAATGAGTACCAGGCAGTAGGTGGCAGCACAATGCACCTAAGATGAAAAACGTATGTTTGTGGGGTGTCCGGATACTTTTGATCACATAGTGTAGGTGCTTCGAATTTTGCCCAAGATCTTCACTGTTTCACATTTCATTTGATTTTATAGTATTTGATCTACATTAGATTATTGTGATAAATTATTTATTGGACATAACATGCCTTACCTGCTTTCATTCTTCTTTCATCTGTGACCACAAGTCAAGAGCACTGCCGTTCCCTCTGAGTAAACTAGGAACAAAATACTTTAAACATGTAACGAATTCCACTTTGAAGGTGTAGCTATGTAACAGCAACGGTTATTTCTAGAAGACATTGATCTCCTCTCAGTCCCTATTCCTCCCCTAATCTCTCTCTGCATGGGCCTTCCTACAATATGTTTGATCTTAGTGACCTCAAAGCTTGCCGCGAATCCGCAGTCAGTCATTTCATCTAATTGATACGTTAAAGTTGCCCAGGGTTGCATAAAGGGCCTAGCTTGTGTGTGCCTGCACGTGTGTAGATAAGTGTAAAGCAAGAATTTTATGGACTTTTGGAGAATGTTAGTTTACAAATCGAATACAGTTTTGTTTTTCCCATGGTTTCATGCGGTCTACTGTTATTTGGCTAATTAGTTAGAAGATTACAGGAATATATTATAAGTTACTTGTTACTTTCTTTGCCGCTTACCTATAGTAGTTAGAGGAAAAATTGTATTTCACCCAAAATGTTGATGCCGAGATGTCAGCGAAATGCATGTTTTGGAGCCACCGAATAAAAAAGTGTAGAAGGTCTGTGTGTGTGTGTGTGTACCTGTGTGCCTGTGAACAGCAGAACTCTGAAATCTAACGTTCGATAAATACCATACTTAATATTTAAGCTCGGTATCCTAGGTGCAACACGAAGATTTTCAAGAAAATCTTCCCACCTGAAACTATCCTCTATATGGCAAAATGCCGGATGTTTTTAATTTTCTCACAAATGGCTCTAATGATTTTCATTAAAATACCGTATGTTTAAGATACTTATATGTCAATATGTATATCTTCAGGTTACTAGAAATGGTCTCTGAAGTGAATTTTTTAGAATAATGGGTAAACCATAAGTGGTAGAAAAAATCGTACTTCACAAAACACTAGAGCACTTTAAAACACAGAATTTATTTCAAATAAGCTTTTTTTGTGGCATAAGCCATTTTCGAGATAGGTATCCGCTATTAATGCTTCTTTTAAAGCAGTCCATATTCATTTGTTTCTTGCGATGCCCTGCAAAGAGTATGGAATTTTAAGGTCAGCATATAGCGACCGGTTTTTCCGTCGTTCCTCGCGCCTCCTGCTTAGAAGACTGCGCCGGGGAGGTGGCCTAGCTGTATCTTTGGGTTGCAGTCCCGGGTTCGATGTCCGTACGGGTTGGAATCGAACAGCAGAATGGGACGCTCCGTGGAACTCAAGGACTTCGAACGTGGTCAGGTGATTGAGTGTCACTTGTGTCAGAAGTCTGTACGCGAGATTTCCACACTCCTAAACATCCCTAGGTCCACTGTTTCTGATGTGATAGTGAAGTGGAAACGTGAAGAGACATGTACAGCACAAAAGCGTACAGGTCGACCTTGTCTGTTGACTGACAGAGACCGCCGTAATTTGAAGGGGGTCGTAAAGAGCAATAGGCAGACATCTATCCAGACCATCACACAGGAATTCCACACTGCATCAGGATCCACTCCAAGTATTATGACACTTAGGCGTGAGGTGAGAAACCTTGGATTTCATGGTCGAGCGGCAGCTCCTAAGCCACACATCACGCAGGAAAATGCCAAACGACGCCTCGCTTGGTGTAAGGAGCGTCAACATTACACGATTGAACAGTGGCAAAACGTGGTATGGAGTGACGAATCACGGAACACAATGTGGCGATCCGATGGCGGCAGGGTGTGGGTATGGCGAATGCCCGGTGAACGTGTGTAGTGCCAACAGTGAAATTCGGAGGTGGATGTGTTATGGTGTGGTCGTGTTTTTCCTGGAGGGGGCTTACACCGCTTGTTGTTTTGCGTGGCACGATCACAGCGCAGACCTACATTGATATTTTAAGCACCTTCTTGCTTCCCACTGTTGAAGATCAATTCGGGGATGGCGATTGCATCTTTCAACACCATCGAGCATCTGTTCATACTGAACGGGCTGTGGCGGAGTGGTTACACGACAATAACATCCCTGTAATGGACTGGCCTGCGCGCAGTCCTGACTTGAATCCTATAGAACACCTTTGGGACGTTTTGGAACGCCAACTTCGTGCCAGGCCTCACCGACCTACATCGATACCTCTCCTCAGTTCCGCACTCCGTGACGAATGGGCTGCCATTCTCCAAGATACCTTCCAGCACCTGATTGAAAGTATGCCTGCGAGAGTGAACGCTGTCATCAGGGCTAAGGGTGGAGCAACACCATATTGACTTCCAGCATTACCGATGGAGCGCACCACGAACTTGTACGTCATTTTCAGCCAGGTGTCCGGATACTTTTGATCACGTAGTGTATATTTATATATCGCTTGCTTCTATAACTCAGACCGGATTTCAGACGCTGTTTTGAATCTGGCTCGTTTACTTATGATGTACCTACTTATCTGTTAGAATTGATATCTTCCTGGGCTGCTTTCAAAACACCAATACCTGCATATCTGGAAACTGGTATGCATCACCAAGAGATACCTTACTTTCTGCAGTTGAGCTATTTCAGTCATGGTGTGCCCTGCATGTGGTAGTGCTATAATTATAGAACGTTTTTCTACTGATATTTGTTTCCTTGGAGTCATTCTATTGTGGTTGTTGCTCACTGTTAACACTGAGTCTCAGGCAGCCTCTGTGTGCGTATTACTGCCTGTTGTGACCTGGAACAGCCCTCAAATGATTGTATTCGGATTGTGTGCACATGCAGTTAATATCAGCTTACACCTACTGCCATCTAGACGATAACATGTCTGTTAATTAATGCAATGACTGAAAACGAACTTCTTGCTTGTTTTGCTCTTTGGTTTCTAATTTCAAAAGTATGCGGGTTTAGTTTGTAGTAATCAACACGTTTATGTAAAATAAAACAAATTATTTCATTCACCTTCCCTTTATTTGCAATTATTGTGCATTTATTAAAATTGTTGAGCGGTAGTGTAGTTATAAAGCATATCAAGCAGTGTTTATATGTATAATAAAACTCTAACCGAACTTTTCAATCTAATTTTCCATTTGGTATGAGTTTTGTCGTTTTGTAATACTACAAAAAGAATTTTGAAACAAAACTAATGTTGATGTTTTTTAATATTGATGTGTATGTGTGTGCGTGCGTGCGCGGATGCGCTTACACCCTTACCCACATATTTATGCACCTGAGAACGCTGATTTACAAGAGAAGTGACTCAAAAGAATTTAATACAAGTATAGATGCGTTATTAGTACAGACGACCGTGCGAATAATTTGCACAGCCTTGACAATATCTGAATAGACCATAAATTATCACTAACCGTTGCTTAAGTACTGGACCTGCATGTATGACAGCAGTGACAGAGTATAATATACGTGTATGACATTTATTGTAAAGCATTTTTAGACAACAAGACCTAAAAGTAGAACTTCTAACACAGTGCACACGAGTAAAAAGGTTTAGATTGTCCCACTAATGTGATAATCTTCATTGTGACCAACTATGATTTCTGGCCAGTGATGGGTGGAAGGAGTCGGAGTCGTTTCAAAGGAACGCTTCCTCCTTTGGAAGTGTGAAGTAACCATTCCACTATTCGGAACTGGCACTTCCTTTCTTCCAATCACTTCCAACTCCGTCGAAGTTACTTCCACAACAGTTTTACTTCCACTCCGCCGGAATACTTCCAAAGCATTTACTTCCAACACCGTCGGAGTTACTTCCACAACAGTTTTACTTGCATTCCGCCGGAGTACTTCCAAGACATTTACTTCCAACTCCGTCGGAGTTACTTCCACTTCCAATTGCATCATTCCATCAATTCCATTGCCATTACATTATCTAACCAGTATTGCGTTTTGCGTATTATTTAGAAGTCGCCATGACATTGGGTATCATTTCCTTTATGGTAAATGAGATGACGTTAATGCAGCCTGCTTCACGTTGCAATTTGAGAAAAAATGTTTAAGTAAATTAAGTCAACAATTCTGACTCAAGTACTCATGAATTCGGATTTGTATCATTTATGCAAAATTGATGTTAAATGTCCTATTGAGTATGACAAATGCAATGAACGCCTTTAGTTGAACGTTAATACAGGCTTTAAAAAATACGCATAAACTTCCTATCCTCCCCTGATGTATGGTTCAATACCAATTATGCTTTCATGAGAAAAGGAATTTTTTTTAGTTATATTTCATCTACTCGTACTTCCCACGCCATATAGTAGTGAGCCCTTTGCGTGAACAGCGCAAATTATGCATAATTACCCATTTAAAATATTTTTTCATTTGTTACATTGTCGTTGTGAGCAAAATAACTTTTTAAAACAAGAAAACTCTTAAAACACCATAATTAGCGACACAAAGCTACAATGGCATTTAATTATGAATTGTCATAGTCACATAACTTCATTTTAAAACAGCTGAAGCTGATAAATGTTACTTCCAGTTTCACCAACCTCATTTCTGTTGAAAATGTTGGTACTCTACATTGCGCATTTTCCTTATCCGCTTCGTTGTTGGCTATCTGCCATGATGTAGATTAAGAATCGTCAACAGCAAAACAGCTGATAATTCTGCATATACAGGTGTAACTAAGACAAGCAATTTGTAATTTGCATTATTCTGTATTTGATAACCTAGGTTTTTTTTCTCACAAAGTTGGAGTAATACCTTAATAATTTAAACTATTAAAGTGCCTTAAGGAAGTAAACTTTGTCCCGTAGACTTAGGGTTCAGAAGGATAAATAAAATAAATGTAAATCGAAGCATACCTCTTTTTATTAAATTCTCAAAATGTTTCGCTTCGCAATGACATAAAATTATATTTAATTAATTAATATTATCGTAGAATTATATATATAATAATTATATATTATCCTAGAAATTATATTTAAATTAATTTCACAAAAGAATGTTTTATTTTTGCTAAAACCACATTTATTGCAAAAGAATTTACCTCCACAGTGTTCATAACCTAAACGTTTAACACGCAATAAAGTAATGCTTTACGAAATATCTAGGCATAAATTTCAGTCTTAAAGCCAGTGTTGGAAATGGAATTACAAATTATTCATGTATGTAGGGTCTACATTACTACATATGATATTACCAATATTACTTTGTAGTTCAGTATACAACGGGGATAATAACACAACTTACTAGCGTAGAACTACAAGCCATTAAATTACAAACACTTGCTTATGTGACAGGAGACATTAATTGTTCAAGACATGTGTGGCATCCCATTGTAATGCTTCCTCTTCATAGACTAGGGGAAGTCATTCCGGAGTAAAACAGTGGAAGTATTTTTACCAATACTCCGGAATGAGGAAGTGGAAGTACTTCCAATGGAACTAGTTCCACCAAAGGCCGGAACCACTTCCTCGGAGTGGAACTGGAACTACTTCCTTGAAACGATTCCGACTGCGGAGTGGAAGTGTTGGAACTAGTTCCTGCAAAGTAACGCACTCGACCCATCACTATTTCTGGCCCAATCACATGGCAATTACCCTTTGTAGTTGCGCATGTTTAATAACTCGACCTGGATTGATTAGGTTTTACTTTTAATTGTGTCTTTTTAAATGATAAATTTCTCATGGCGCTCGCATTATCTGATCGCAATACAAATCGTCATATTTCAAAGTATCGCAATTCGTTGTAGAGTTAACCTATACGTTATATTGGCAGCTTTCTTTGATATAAAACGTTACTCTTTTATCTATGGTAACCCATATAAAGATTCAATTGTGGAAATTATAAATTCAGAAGAAACTGAAATGGAAGTGAAATTGTAGAGCAGCAGAAAGAATAACACTAGAAACAGTTACCTAAAAGATCCAGCAAGTAATATGATATAGCATTTAATGGCTTCATTGCTTGGTGTGAGACAAAACATGTTAAAATAATTTCACTGAAAATGACTGCTAGCGAATCAACAAAATAACAAAACACCTGACATCTCGCTTTTTTAACGTCATTTCTCTTGTTTCAAGAAGGGCGTTCTAAACTGACTTCTGTTAGTTTCGGGAATCAATATAATATTAGTGACGATATACAAATTCCAAAGCTGTCTAAAAAATCTGATGTGTTACACTCACATGACTTTCTCTGCTCTTGTACAAACTATTTTTACAAACGCTTATTCTCCATACGCTTCATGTTAATCTTATTGCTAATTTTCTTGTAGATGCAAGGGGAATTAGTAAGCTTTAAGCGATAGTCAAATATTTTAAGAGCTGGTTGCTATGTGGAGTATTCCATTCTCTTTGCATTACCAGGACAAAAAAAATTAATAACGAATTCCTATTTCAGAAAAAATATAAGTATTGGAAAATTTAAGGGAATAACGAGCAATATCTCGAAAATGGTTCACTCAACAAAAAAAATGTATATGACGTAAATTGTGTATTTTAACGCGATCTACATTTTTGTGTAGTAAAATTTTGTCTATCTATGGTGTACCAGTTATGCAAAAGTCGTTCACAATGAATACTTTTGGAGACATTCGCAGAAAATTCAAGATATACATTTTATTTGTCATGAAACTATCTTAAATATATGATATTTTAATCAAAATCGTTAGAGCCATTTTTGAAAAAATTAAAATTTTCGAAAAATGTTCCATGTAAAGGGTAATCTGGGATGGGGGATTTTCTTGAAAACCTTCGCGTCGCATCTCTGGAAGATACTGAACCTAAATACCAAGTTTGGTGTTTATCCGACTGTTCGTTTCTGAGTTATGCTGATCACAGACACACACACGGACATGTTTCCAAAAATACTTTTTCTGGATTCAGGAATTTTTGGGTGGAATACAATACTTCCCCTACTTACTATATGTAGTAGAGAATGTAACACAATTAAATGTCATTTAATACCATCATTTGTGTGTTGGGAGTTGCTTCACATGTAGAAGTTTTGGCAAGATAAGATCTACGATGCGTGTGCTGCATCCTTAGTGTAAAATGGTTTCAATGGTGTCGCCTAAACTCACTTCATTAGTAACTTCTTCTTATTATTTTTTCAGCGAATATCTATTGTTATGGACTTTCTAATTAGAACTAATTACATTAAATGTGAATAATATACATGTTATATGCAGGGTGGATCATTTAAGTTGACACTGTACAATATCTCCAAAACGAAGCGCAGAAATAAATGTCTTGAATAAAAGTTGGTTGATATTATGGGGGAAAGTAAATGCCATTAGTCGTGTTTTATTTGGAGGACGTTGTGATGGTCATTTTAGGGTCAACTAAATTTGAACCTAATTGTAGGTTCTCATTTAAAAATTGGAGGAGGGCAACAGGAAGGGCCCCCGGAACTGGGGCATAACACCACACGCAGGTCAGTCACTGTGCTTCCAACGTGACCCCAGGAAGAGAAGGATGAGGGGAGGGAGCGGTCGACCAGGACCCTAAAATGACCATCTCAACGTCCTCCAAACAAGACACGACTACTGGCATTTACTTTCCCCCATAATATCAAGAAACTTTTATTAAAGGCATTTTTTACTACAACGCTTAGTTTTGGATATATTAAACAGTCCGAACTTACATGGTCCATCCTTGTCTAAATTTGCAGTCTACACAATAACGTACTGGGTAGAATAAAGTGTAAATGAGGTTGACTAATAATTTCTGACCTCTGTTGTACTTTTAACGATAGATAACAAGAAAAACATTTCTGCTTACCTTAGACTTAAGCCACAACATAGACACCTTGAACCACTGACCCAACTTCAATGCCACTACTTCCTTTCCGGCTGAGGACCGGAAAGGGTGCCACTCTCTACATTTTTTTTTATTTTTTATTTTTTTGGGGTAGTGACGGGAGTAGGAAGGAGAATTAGTGACGGGAGTAGGAAGGAGAATTTATGTTGAGGAATTGAAAGGAGAAGTAAGGAAACGTGGTGGGGTTCCGCTGAGCACCCCCGATAGTGCGGAAGGTAACTGCCAGCTTATTGCGCTGGCAGTGGGTGAAGGAAGATGACCGGGAAATAGCCATGACCGTGCCAGGGCCCCGACTGGCCCCCGGGGAATGGATCGGGATTGGATAAGGGATTTTATTCGATTTTATTGCAGAAGTTTGGGTATGGTTGAGCGATTCCGAGAGGTGCGCTCAGTTGTCTGTAAGGTTTGGTACCATATATCATGTGGCTTTGTTGGGATAGCATGTGAAAACGAAGTTCTTCCTGACCACTCCTCAGGTCCGAGAGTACCGGAGTCCATTCGGCCGTCGTCGTGATCAGGACTTTCACGAGTTCCGTGAGACCTCTCAGAGTGAGCCTAAACCCCTCCAGGCTATCTGTTGGGGCTGGCGGTGATGACGTCTGTGGTAGGCAGGCGATGGATTCGCCCAGGCCACTGATGGGTGAGTCGACGCTGTCGAATCGCTGCAGGCAGCACGTGGTGAAGCTCTGGAAGGCAGTTGAGAAGGCGGTGGTGATGTATGAAGGTCCTGAATAGCCGATTCCATGGTGGCAAGCCGGTGGAGATGATGTTCAGTGCTGAATGAGTTGACGGCGGAGATAGGAGGTCTACCCATCCCGCAGCGAAGAAGGTATTCATTTCAACTTAAATCTCACAGACCACGGGGAAAATAATAACAATAACAATAATAATAAATCAGTTTAGCATTCAGAAATGTTTGTTCGGTAGCGTCAGAATCCACTAGTACTCGTATCTTGAGATCACAGTCTGCTTTCCTTGTATACGTAAGGAGATGAGTGCATCATTCTTTGTTGCATGGCATGGATGCCATTCAAAATAGCAAACTTTCGCGCTCTCTCTCTCTTATGATATATATATACATATGCTCTTTTCTCAGTGACTCTCAAAACATGCATTTCCAATGAAATCTCGACATCAATTTTTCGTTGGAATGCAACACTTCCTCTATCTAGTAGGTATGTGGTAGAGAAGATACAAAGCAAGAATTATCTGATGTGGCGAGAGAATCACAGGGATGTAACACGCCAGTGTTTTGATACAGGGGGCTTCAAACCATGTTTTCTGGTGAAATCTCGACATCGAACTTTTTTAATGGAATACAAATTGAAGCTGGTTATCGAGACCCAGGAGAAATAATAATAATAATAATAATAATAATAATAATAATAATAATAATAATAATAATAATAATAATAATAATAATAATATACGATCGAACATAGCGACGAAAATGTGCTGAATTCATATTAGGAATGGGTTTTGTAGGGAAGACAGAGAAACAAAGTTTGTTTCCTCGAAGCAGAGGTATTTTACCTGCGATGGTCAACGAACCTGCATACCGGAAGTCTCGCCTTTATACTTTTGGCTCGGACAGGGTTTACAACGGTTTCACAGCTTAAAAGGGTGAGGAAGTATATGTGCCTTATCTACGATCTAAGAATGTTCGTGGGAAGATTTTAAAACTCAAAATAAGCTGTAAGAAGCAGATGTGAAAGTTGTCAAGTGGGGGTAGCCAATAATAAAAATCATGAAACAAAATGATAGCCAATCGAAAGATCGCGTAGGCATCACATGATACGTTTGAACTTAAAACAGAACGAAATTTAAGAAAGGGAGAGGGGGAAAATTCTACGTTTGGCGAAAGGCGTGAAAGAGGAAAGGAAACGCCGGGACATTCGGGTACAAACTAACCATGAGAACGGCCGAGGCACATTCCGGTACAAACTAACCACGAGGACGGTCGACGAAACAAAATGAGAAGAAAATAATCAGAAAGTTTATAGTGTAAAAATGAAGTTGTGAAATCTAGGCAATTCGAGGGATACTCGGAGAAACACATAAGTAGCGACTTCGAAAGTGATAAGAATAACAGTGGTTTCGACGACGAAGGTGGCGGGTTGACCAGATAGGAATCTACGTAACAAAATAAAGAAATAACTCAAACTTCTCCGGCAGTATTATTAATATCATCAAGGCAGTGTCACCACCCCTGAAAACAAGAACCTCAGCTCTACCAAAAACAAATTCCAAATCCCTGCCATCCAACCATCGAACCCAGGACTCTAAGTCCACTGAAGCAACTGCCAGGAACAACACAGATGCGTCAGAGGTCAGCGTCATTTGGCGCCCACTACGTTGGGGCCCGAAATACTGCCAGCGGATAACGCGCCCGGAGAACCGACAACGGACAGAAAGACGACGCCGATGACGACATCAGCAACCACCAGCAGCAGAGTGTACCGATAGACGCGTGGCAACAAGCGACATCGACGCCGCTCCATTACAACAAGGAAGCAGACATTCAGCGCAGACATCATCAGTAACAAGGAAGCAGACATTCAGCGCAGACATCATCAGTGTTCAAAAAGTGTGTAAGTGTAGTGAACTGTTTTGTGAATTACTACAACACTTCGCAGCAGCTCAACCCAGCACCGAGTAAGTGTTAACTGCATGATACATAAGTTAATAAAATTTTGGAAGGGAGTGTATATGCAATAGATATAAGTAAACTGGGGTATGTATGTTTGTAAATGCTGTTAAGAAGCAAGAAATTAACCGGCAACGTTATGGAAGGTAATAGCAATGAACAAGGGGAAATTTTCACAAACAATAGCACGCGGGTAGGTGTAGAAAATGGAGATAGCGAAACATTAGAAAACCAAGTTACCGGATCACTTAACACGAGCGAAATGCTGCAACAAATGTTGGCTCAATTGAGCCTCCTAAACACTAAAATATCAGAACAAGAGCAAACACTTGGGCAAACACTAACTCAACGATTAACAGAGCAAGAGCAAACACTAACTCAGCGATTAACAGAGCAAGAACAAACACTAAAACAACAATTGTCCACCCAGGAACAAGCATTGCAGCAGCAAATAGCCTCACAATTAAGCATCCAACAGAAGGAAATCAGCCAGGGCTTAGAAAATAAAATACAGGGTGTCTTGTTAGAAATTAGAGCAAGTCAAAATGTAATCTACGAGGATGTAGAATATATAAGAAACGAACTAAAAGCAACACAGAATAGTGTAGAAGTAGTAAGCAAGGAACTTGTCGTGGAAATGGACGCCATCAGGGCCCAACAAATTGTAAACAATGAAAACTTAATATGTACAATTAGTGATAAGGCAAGGGAAGAAGCAATGACAGTCTGTGTATCATTACAGAATAAGCAGCAGGCACTTGAAGCAGGGGTTAATGATGAAATTAACAAATTAAGGGAGGAACTGACACAGACCGTCAATGCTCGCAGGACGCGCTAGAGGAAATCGAACCGCGATCTCAGGGAGCCACGGATGCGCGAATTACCTCTCGGTTTCCGCGCTTTCGTCGTTCCAGTGTAACAACCCGAGTAGCGAACCGAGGTCGAACGAACCTGCCTGCCTGCCTTCCTTCGACCTCACCGCACACGGCAAGTGAAATGTCAAGCACCGTAGGGCCCCTGCAACAATGCAATATACCTTTTCAATTTTTTAATGAACTGCCGATCCCCAAGTTCAACAGTGAAGTCGATAATGCGAAGCAGTTCATTAATGACCTCGAATCTTATTTCGCGCTTAGGGGAATTCCCGACCGTTTCAAAATGGTAATTATAAAAAGGAGCTTGATAGGCCCGTCCTGAGTTGGTTTCGATTGACGGTAGGCGAGCATGCACAATATGAACATTTTAGGTCGGCATTTTTAGAAAAATATTGGAGTGGCGTTGCACAATACAGGGTGCGCGCAGAAATAAATAATGGCCGATACAGGGAAGAGGAGCGTGAGTCGATGGTCGACTACTTCTTGCGACTCGGCCAATTAAGTCAACTCCTGGACCCACCGATGCCCGAAGGTGAATTTGTATCCCTCCTGACACGACACTTCTCAGACGTTATGCGTCATCACCTCGTGGTAGCACGTCCGAGGACGCTGAGCGAAGCCATAGAACTACTTACCGCTCTGCAGGGGTACGGAACGCGGGAAGAAGATAGGCCCAGAATCAGGACTGAAGGCAGACACATTGATCGGATACATTCGCATCGTAATGATGGGACGAGGGCACAAGGTGCGTTGAACAACTATTCCACAGTCCGACAGCGTTATCAAGAGCCATTTACAAGAAATCGGGAGAGAAGCTATAGGCCCTGGAACCAAACGGGCACGGGAAGGCCACCGAGGCAACATGAGGAGTATCCCGTTCACTACATGAGATTCTCCAGGTACCCGGCGAATAGTAGGCAACACCGGGGAAATAACCTCCACGATGGAACAGCGGATAGGCCAAGAACGCCTCCGAACCGCCCAGAAACTCCCCCGAACCGACCTGGAAACACCCGGGGCAGGCCAAGGACACCTCCGAAAAGGCCAACCATCGTCACCACCCCTGAAAACAAGAACCTCAGCTCTACCAAAAACAAATTCCAAATCCCTGCCATCCAACCATCGAACCCAGGACTCTGAGTCCACTGAAGCAACTGCCAGGAACAACACAGATGCGTCAGAGGTCAGCGTCAAAATACTCCCTCTGTTTGTTATAGATAAGTAATAGAGAAAGTAAATACACACTTTGAGGCAGTAATTTTAACACCTAAATGATTTCAGTCTAATTATATAATATAAAATATAATAACAACCCGCCTTAAAGCAATATGTGTATAAATAACATATAAAATGTATGTAACAGTCATTGTATTAATGTTTATATTATGGTGTACATGTTTAATAATGTTATATGAATGTATTGCGTAAGTTAATAATGTTGGAGCTGTGAGAATATAGATCAAAAGTTGCTAACAATGAGTAACCTTGAGGCAATAATGAATTGGAAAGTTTAATAATGCTACTAGTAATTCTTGGAAACATTAATGTAATATTTTTAAACTAGTTTATAAATAGCCAATCAACAACCAGAAAAAAGCTTAAGTTAAATAAAAGTATTCTATTGAGTAGGATTAGCCAATCAGAAACTGAAATAGAGCAATTTGTACAAATTCAGGCGCCAGTTTCTAGTAGACAGCGTTCCTAACTGGACGCGAGACGCGTCCTCGAGAAGTTTAATAGGTACGTATTCAGTGTGAGACGAGAATATTATAAAGTTTACGTGTTAAAAAGTGCAAGTAATTAATGAATAATCTCACAGCTCTGAGTATCAATGAAGTGTTATTTAATCATGTCAAGCATTAATAAAAGGAGTGAAGTAAAAATTATAATTTGTGTAAGCTGATGCAGTAATTTGTATCACAAATTACTTAAATGTAAATAATGATTGTAATATGAATATGCATTTTTATGTGACATTGATTTGAGATGTTTATTGATTGTAATTATTGTTGAGAAGTAAGTTTATACTGCCTTACTGAAACTGACAATAATAGCGTGCAATAATGCAGCGAGGGGGTGAGCTGTTTATCATTATTGGAAACGAGGAAGTTACGTAATGTTGGCGCGTTTAGAATCTTCTGGAACATTTCCCTAGAGCATATGTATTCATAATTTTCATTGGATATTAAAATAGACGCTAATATTGGCGCGTTTTATTAGCCAATTGCAGTTCAGTTATAATATTTAGGCATATCTGGGTGAAAGTGTATAAAAGGTAGGTTAGAGGTAAAGACCCCGTCAGTTCGTCGAAAATATTTTGTATGATACACGTCGCCTTCAGTCCAGCAGAAATATTACACGTCGGCTATAGATTCACAAGTTACGCGTAGCAGAATTATGAAAAATCTAAAGTGTTGTAAAGTTAATTATACAAAAGGTTGAAGTACGTGGATTAAAAGTGATCAGTAAGAAGTTATTATAACAGTTTCAGTTTGGCAAGTGTCAAGATCAATGTGTAAATGTGATAGTTAACGTGTTTGACAATAACAGTGTAAAACAAATTTCTTCATCAGTGTTATCTTTGGATAAAAGATTCCTTTCCGTTTACACAACCTGTATAAAGAGAAGTGCTCGACCCAAGAAAAAGATAATAGCTAGCCGGAGGACAGAGAACCAAATTAAATAAAATAACAGTAGCATTCTTTAAAACGAACATTAATATTGCCGCAAATTGCTAACACCAGATAGAGCTAACAAGCCTAACAAATGAATCACGTCACAAGATGGCTTCAACGCGTGAAGTAAACACAAATACACAAACATTATAAGTAATACCACCGCAAATTGGCACTACAACGTGGGGCTACAATAATGTTAAATAAATAACATTAGTAAAACACTCGCAAATTGGCGCCCAACGTGGGGCAGTTAAAATTATGTAACCAAACAAAACAAAAACAGCACAATATAAGATCTTCAAGTTCGAATAATTTACGTAAAAATATATTACGTAAGCACTAAACTACTTCAAATTGGCACCCAGAACGTGGGGCAGAATAACCAGGAAGGGGCAGAATTAACCAGGAAGAAGTGAGATAACCAGGAAGGGGCGAATGGAGAAGTGAACTGAACTACAAGACGCAGATTCCAGAAACAACTATAGGAACGACAGACTACGCAGATGATTGGATATCGTAATTCCGAGATTAAAAGGCAACAGGGGAATTCAAATACAGAACACCAAAACGACGTAGATTCATCATGATACGACGCAGAAGCGACATACAAACCTAGGAGAGAGGGGCAGGAAGCTGGACATCAAAGTAACAGCAACAGACAGCATCACAAAGGCCAGAGTATCGTAATTTTTTTTAGAAAACAAAAACAATGGCTACTAATAATATTGAAGAAACAATGATGGAAGGGGATAGTGTAACAGTTAGCTGTAATTCAATACAGGTTACAGAAAATAGCTCAAACAATGTAGTATTTGAGGGAGGAAATGTTAGTGCAGAAAGTAAGAATAGAATAGCAGGAAATATTACTATTGATGCTGGTATGATGATGGAAATTATGGAAATGCTGAGAAAGATTAATGAGAAATTAGATCAAGAAAGGGAAGATATAAAAAAAAGCAGGGAAATATTGGAAGATATGGAAAAGAATAATAGGGAATTAAGGGAAGATATTGGTAGGAGTAATGAGATATTAGAGCAAAAAGTAGATAAAAGCAGGGAAGAAATTGAAAAGAAAGTTACGAAGCTAGATAGTAGTATGCCAAAAATGAGTGATGAAAGTGAAATAATAGCAAGTGAGATAGGAGAAGTTTCAAAGAAAATACTAGACATGAGCAGGGAAATAGGTAACAAAGAAAGTGAGGTTAATACTAAAAGTGAACATGTTGATGTAAAATGTACAGAGTCAGGTAGTGGAATGAGCAACATTTCAAGTGAGATAAGAGAGATGAAAGAGGTTATGAATGTAGATGTGAATCAGGCGCAAGTTAATTTCAGAGGGGAAATATCAGAAATACATAAGGAGTCAGTAATGCAAAGAAATAAATTGTACGAAGAAGTTAAAGTTTTGCCTGTAAATAATCAAAAGCTAACTTCTGAAACTAACAAACACCAAGATGTTCAAATTGAAAACTCCAATCTAGTACAGATTATTACAGACTTGTCAGAGTACTCTCAAATTACAAAGATACCAGAAAAATTGAAAATGACAATTGTTAAAAGATGTGTAGTTCAGAAAACTTTAGATTGGTTTCAAATAGTATCAGGTGGTGAAATATCATTTGAATCCTTTAAGAGGTTATCCATGAACAAATTTTGGAAGGTTAGGATACAGCTACGAGTAATGTTTAGCCACAGACAATTTGATCCAGGAGGGTAAATAGCAATGAGATGTAAAGTAAATGCTGGATAGTTAAAGATGAAATGCAGAGCAATGTATTGGAATGTAAGAGGGTTAACTATATATATGTCATGAGAAAACAGAAATAAATTCAGAACAAAACAATAAAAAAATAAATAAATAAATTCAGAACAAAAAATTGGGTAAAAATAATTAAAACAAATACTTATGTAGCAAACAGAAAATGTGAAACAGTGTCTAGATTTAATAGATGTAAATATATTTATGTAAAGGGTGAATATTTTTGGTAAATATGTTTAATAATTACAAAAAAAACTCTTGAATTGATAAATTTTTGTCAACAATATAAGAAAGTAAACCATTTTTGTAACAGTAATTAAATAATTCAGGGTACAGTATTTGCTATAAAAATTTTTTTTGTAATGTCAGATTAATGTCTAAACACATTAAACTAGAGCCAGTAAGTAGTGGCGAGATAAAAAAAAAGAAAAAAATATGTCGTGTGTTAAATACGTGTGAAGTGTTAAGTGAAAGTGATAGCGTGTGTTCCAAGATTTAGGAGACTAAAAACTCAATTATAAAATTTCCAAAGAAGTTGTAAATATTTATAATTATGTTTCTAGTGGGGCATATGATGCAGTAATTTGTATCACAAATTACTTAAATGTAAATAATGATTGTAATATGAATATGCATTTTTATGTGACATTGATTTGAGATGCTTATTGATTGTAATTATTGTTGAGAAGTAAGTTTATACTGCCTTACTGAAACTGACAATAATAGCGTGCAATAATGCAGCGAGGGGGTGAGCTGTTTATCATTATTGGAAACGAGGAAGTTACGTAATGTTGGCGCGTTTAGAATCTTCTGGAACATTTCCCTAGAGCATATGTATTCATAATTTTCATTGGATATTAAAATAGACGCTAATGTTGGCGCGTTTTATTAGCCAATTGCAGTTCAGTTATAATATTTAGGCATATCTGGGTGAAAGTGTATAAAAGGTAGGTTAGAGGTAAAGACCCCGTCAGTTCGTCGAAAATATTTTGTATGATACACGTCGCCTTCAGTCCAGCTGAAATATTACACGTCGGCTATAGATTCACAAGTTACGCGTAGCAGAATTATGAAAAATCTAAAGTGTTGTAAAGTTAATTATACAAAAGGTTGAAGTACGTGGATTAAAAGTGATCAGTAAGAAGTTATTATAACAGTTTCAGTTTGGCAAGTGTCAAGATCAATGTGTAAATGTGATAGTTAACGTGTTTGACAATAAAAGTGTAAAACAAATTTCTTCATCAGTGTTATCTTTGGATAAAAGATTCCTTTCCGTTTACACAACCTGTATAAAGAGAAGTGCTCGACCCAAGAAAAAGATAGTAGCTAGCCGGAGGACAGAGAACCAAATTAAATAAAATAACAGTAGCATTCTTTAAAACGAACATTAATATTGCCGCAAATTGCTAACACCAGATAGAGCTAACAAGCCTAACAAATGAATCACGACACAAGATGGCTTCAACGCGTGAAGTACAAACATTATAAGTAATACCACCGCAAATTGGCACCACAACGTGGGGCTACAATAATGTTAAATAAATAACATTAGTAAAACACTCGCAAAGCCTACATTCTTTAGCCGCACCACTCCCTACAAAGAGACACATGTTTCTACAAATTAATAATGACGCAGCCGAGGCAAACCTATATATATATATATATATATATATATATATATATAACGTTTAAAGAAGCAAAAAACACAAATTGATTCCTAAACGTTGGGGTGAAGTTACTGCCCCACTTCATCAAATTTGGCTCCCCAACAGTCGAACTACAATACAACTTCTTCAAATTGGCTTTCCATACGTGAAGCTAAAACCCTACTTCAACGTTAAAAGTGTTTTATTTATTTAGTGCAATAAAGTACAAAACAGACAATTATTGTAATGTAATAATTACTTTAAAATGAATCTTAAAACTGAAATATGACGTTTAGCTTTTTTTTCGTCCTCCGTGGTGTAGTGGTTACCATGCCAGCCTCTAGTTCCCGAGGTCGCGGGTTCAAACCCGGCGGAGGGCGAAATCCTTGGCATGGATATAGCCGGTTGTCCCGTATCGTTGAGGCACGGTCTTCCACGTCCAATATAGAATGGGATGTTAGTACCACAGCAGTTAAAGAGCGTCCATAAATAAAAGTTAATTTTTTAGCTTTTTTCAATGTTTCATTCTAGGGTGCAATATACTACACCTGCTAACTTATGTATATTAAAACAACTGCAGCGAATATGTAATCTGATAGAAGAGCAAAATTGAATTACTGAATTGTTTCGTTATTTGCCCCACGTTTTGCGCCAATTTGAAGTAGGAGTTGTATTGTATTTCTTATGTTGGGGGCCGAACTTGAAGTTCGTTGCAACCGCACGTTTAGTACCCGCTTTTCGGTAGCCTTCGCCCCAAATGTACTTTCCGGTGGCCTTTGCCCCCCCCAAAATGTTTAAAAATATTAACTTTGTAATTTGACTGTTTCTTTAAATACTATATATTTATGTTTGCCTCGGCTGCGTCAGTGTTATTGTTAGAGACATGTTTCTCTTTGCAGGGTTGTAGTGCGACGGAAGAATGTAGATTATGCAGATTATAATTTTACTTCACTCCTTTTATAAATGCTTGGCATGATTTAAATAACACTTCATTGATATATATATATATATATATATATATATATATATATATATATATATATAGAGAGAGAGAGAGAGAGAGAGAGAGAGAGAGAGAGCTGTGAGCTTTTTTTTTTATTAATTACTTGCACTTTTTAACACGTAAAACTATTTTCGTCTCACACGAATACATATTAAATTTCTCGAGGACGTGTCTCGCGTCCGGTTAGGAACACTGTCTGCAAGCAACTCGTCCAGTTATGAGCGCTGACTACAAGTAACTGACTTGATTTCTACCGCCTAAGTTTTTAAATTTCTGCATTTCAAGTCTCTGATTGGCTAATCCTAGTCCAATAGAATACTTTTATTTAACTTAAGTTTTTTTCTGGTTATTGATCGTCTATTTATTAAACTGTCTCAAAATTTACATTATTGTTGCTCCAATAATGACTAGTAGCATTATTAAACTTTCTTACTCATTGCCTCAAGGTTACCTCATTGTTAGCAACTTTTAACCCATTCTTCTCACAGCTCCTACACTATTAAATTACGTAATACATTCACATACCATTATTACATGTATACAATAATATAAACATTTCCAATGACTGTAATATACACTTTTTATATATTGTTACATACAAATATTGCGTTAAGGCGGGCTGTTATTGAATTATATATTATATAATTAGACTGAAATCATTTAAGTGGTAAAAATACTGCCTCAAAATCCATGGATCTCTTTTTTCCATTTACATTATTGTTACGTTACTATGGACGTCTGATGAAGCAGATCCAACGAACGGAGCAGCAGGAAAGGAAACTTGGTATACTCATGATGAACAAGGTGCTGTGTGTGTGTGTGTGTGTGTGTGTGTGTGTGTGTGTGTGTGGTGTGTGTACGCAGTTGTGACGGTGTTGCACTTGAGTTGTGCAGTAGATGTGGGGAGAAGACTCAACAATGTGTTGGAGTGTCCTGTCCCTACCCTTGCCCACCCACTCCAACTGTACGAGTGGCATCATGGGAAACGCAACAGTTGTTACGTACATACTGCGCCAGTTCCCTACATCTGTATCCAACAACAGGGAGAGAAAAACAACCCCATATTGCATCTCTTGCTATCATATGCACTGCGTGCATCCTAAAGCTGCATTGCACAGTGGTTAGTTCTTGTTCGCTCTCTCCCGGCTAGCCATGTTTTAGCACGTCTAATTAGCCAGATTCGCTTTTTTTCCCTCCTTTTGAACATGAGTTTTTTCCCCCAGCACATTTTGTATGGTGCATTATGGACATGCATACAAAAACAAATACGTTCTGATTCTGGATTGTAGATCGTTCTATCTTTTGTTTCAAATGACGGGAATACATTGCAGTTTCCCTTCGTTACAGAGGAGGCTTAGAAAGGTTTGCTATGCTAGAAAGGAGTGGTGCTACGTCACGTTTGAAACTCAGAATTTGCGTATACAAATTAGTGAAGGCAATGTATAACTTTAACTTATTAATCATTTTCACTGTACACAAAATCAGACATAAAAGTGACAAACATAAAGATGGCTTCCAACATTAATCAGATTGAAAGAGCTGTAATATGTCCAGGGGTATCACTGAGGGATCTATTGGCAATTGTGCGTCTTCAAATCCTCCTGCTTCTCTTAATATCTCACTAGTTCTAAAAACATTCTAATCTGAATAAAGATCATCTTGATAGTAAAATGTTAAAATAATTATGAACATAACAGATTGCTTTAGAGATAAGCACACTTCCAGGTCTTACATCACAAAGAAAATGTAAAAATCTTATGAGTAACATGGCATAAATTTTGCTACCGTCTATCGTTTATTCGTGGGTATACAAACTATTCTGACTAAAGCTTCTTTTTCTGTCGACTTCTTTTAATCGTGACAAACCTTTGCAGGAATAGCTACATTACACATTTCTAATGGATACAAAGGGAACAGCAATAGTCACATGATAAGGACCGGATGCTATATGCTGACCTTACAATTCCGCTTTTCATGCAATCGCGCAAAGCAACTGAAAATCTGGACTTTAAAAGAATGAAAAAATATTGAACAATTCGAACCATTAATAACGAATGTCTCAGGAATGGCTTATGCCTCAAAAAGGTTCTTTGAAACAAATTGTGTATTTTAAAGACTACATTTTTATTTTCTCTAATACGTATAGTAAGTAGGGGAAGTATTGCATTGCACTCAAAAATTCGATACTGAGATTTCACCGTAAATACATGTTTTGAGACCCCCTGAATCCAAAAAAAGTATTTTTGGAAACATGTTTGTGTATGTCTGTGTGTCTGTGTCTCTGTAAACAGCACAACTCAGAAACCAACATTCGGATAAGCACCAAACTTGGTATTTAGGTTCAGTATCTTCCAGAGATGGGACACGAAGGTTTTCAAGAAAATCCCCCACCCCAGATTACCCTTTACGTGGAACATTTTTCGAAAATGTTTATTTTCTATGTAAAGGGTAATCTGGGGTGGGGGATTTTCTTGAAAACCTTCGTGTCGCATCTCTGGAAGATACTGAACCTAAATACCAAGTTTGGTGTTTATCCGACTGTTCGTTTCTGAGTTATGCTGTTCACAGACAGACAGACACACAGACACACACACACACACGGACATGTTTCCAAAAAGGCTTTTTTTTTTATTCAGGGGGTCTCAAAACATGTATTTCCGGTGAAATCTCGGTATCGAATTTTTGAGTGCAATGCAATACTTCCCTTACTTACTATACGTAGTAGAGAAAGTAAAAAGAACAGAGTCGTTATTTCGACAACTGAAACGGTGACTAGCATATTCTGTTAAGGGTCAAAGATGATACGGTTGATAGTTGCAACAAAATAAACGTTTGCGCATATAATAATAGTTAATTATAAAATAAATGAGCAAAAAATAAAGTAACAGGTATGGGATAACTTAATTTATTCGCTCTCTGGAAGCGGCACTTTTCTCGTTTCAGATTTTTCTGCACAAGCACTGTTTATACTTGTACTCGAAACACCGGTGAACTCGGAAGTTAATTTCACCATTTCTTTCGCGGAAAGTGTTGGACATATCTCACATAACTTATAATAAAGATTCAACAGCATTATTTTGTCACCACTAGTCAATGGTTTGCGCGGCTAATGCTTTACGTAATTCGACAAAAACACAAGAGCAAATTCACCGTCCTCCATGATACTAAACACAACTCCTGGTTTCTGGCTGTAAACAATATTCTGCGCCTACCCGGATGTCAGGTGTCTCATACGAATTTATCATGGGACTTGTAGCTCTGTTTTACGGTATAAATCAGCATTAAATATAACCTTAGGTATTTGTATAGAATATTATGCTATTTAAGGATAAATTCATTCTAAAATTCAGAGTATTAGCATGGAACTACCTTCATGCGCGCATTGCTACCGTGTTGCTTCACAGTGCACTGACCATGTGGGTTTGTTTTGCCGCGGATCAACCTAAGAGAGAATGTAGAGTAGTTCTTCTCAGAGTTATTCAGGAAGAAGACGGTGAGAATGTGCTCACCACGTTCACCACCAAGATTCAAGATTGTCGAATCAAGCTGCGTCTCTAATACCACCTTTCTATTAATTCACATTTGCTATTTGACGCTAAATTTCATTTGCATCTAAATATTGCCACACATATTTCAGCATGATTTTAGGAAAGCAATAGGTTCCTTTCCAGTTCTATTTAAGACTACACTCAATGGTGAAAGCTAATTCAGGACCTGTTTCTTTATTAATTATTGTTAGTTATAATTGTGCAAGCAATTTTTACAATCAAAAGGAGCAGATGCACCCTTTCACGGTAAACAATGAAAGTGAATTATTCTCACGTAACCATATCATTAATTTTAACAGAAAAAATACTGAAACTATATATTAAGAGAAGATTTAATAAGGAAGTTGGCACATAAAACATAATAACGGACCATGCTGACTGTCCGTTATCCAAAGTCTGCACTTCAATCAACTAATGAAACAGATATCATGCACATTTGGTAGTATTCAAGACTAAGGGAAATGACAAAATGACATGCAAAATAATGCAACATTCTACCAGGAACCGTATTGGTTTATGGTGAATTTTCAGGGGCTCGCTATGTACATATTTTGAAATTCATATATACAGCACAGGCGGAGAAATCCGTGTTTCACAATATTGCAAATCTACCCGCTCGATATACAGGAAGCCGTGAAATATGGTTGTGGTATACGGCCTGTTATGATAACCGTGGATCAAGGAGGGTTAACCCCAGCACGATGCGATTTTTGTGTACACAGCCCGTGTCCACTTCTCGCCCCCTCCTTGCGGGGAGGCTTTTCTTCGATTGGTCCCTCCTCCCATAATTACTAGAGTGGGGGAGAACTGCGTATTGCCCACGTGTCGCCACTCGTGTGAATCTCTCTGACAATAATGTCTATTTGAACAGGAGCCAGTGCACTCTTTCAGCCTTGCAAATTGCTTCTGAACTTTATAAATACACTTCAGACCGCGCTTTCATCTGTACCGTATACGTGTAATAGTGTCTTAATCATACACATTTACATGTTCCTTTCCTTTTTTATATTCCTGTAGAATGTGTACTGTTTTATAGATTATACTACAGAGTTTGTCACTCAGAACGATAAAGGGTAGGAAGTCTGTCAGAGAAAGGACTAACTACAGAGTGGTCTGAAAGTCTCTCACCATGAGAATTTTGCGAATGAAAAACTATCATTAGTTTAAAATGTGCATTGTTCTGATTTATTAACGTTGACACTTATTGTCATTCGCGGCAATGTTGCAGTGTATGAGTGGCATTCCTTTGATGACTTTTGTCCTGACTCTCCAAACCTTAGTCTCACTGAACACTTTTGTGCTAGACAACAGGACAGTAAGTACACCTATTGGTCGAGTAAAACTAATCTTAATCCAACATTGAGGTCACAATCTCCTTTTTCGATATGAGCTCTCAAAAAGAACTATGCTGTTATCCATTACTTTGGTTCAGAGTTTCTGTAAATACATTTTGGAAAGTCACAACTATAATGGGGTCCATATAAAGTACACAAAATCATGGTAGATTGCAAAATGGTATTGTTAATTCCCATGTTACTCTAGTTGTTTCAAATTATTCGGACGAACCTTATATTAACTCAAAACGTTGGCGTAAAAGTAGTTGAAATAGCTGAAAAAAAGTTTAAGACATACTCTTTATTGTAGTATTATAAGCAGAGAGTGAGAGAGACAGTGTGTGTGTGTGTGTGTGTGTGTGTGTGTGTGTGTGTGTGATGGAGATACCGTTCTTTCCTCCGGTGAAAATTCGTTATAAGATATTTCCAAAATTTTTAAAATTTGGTTATTGGAGACATTTCATATAAACATCATTCAATTTCACGAAGTTTTCTTGAATATTACTTTTGTACACTATTGCGAATATGTCGGATGTACTATGAAATTTCTAAGTTCACGTTAAAGAATATAATTAAACTTGCAGACTACCTTATGACTTTCAATAATACATTGCGAAGTGTGGTAAATGCATCTTTGCAGAACGAGGAATGAGTTTGAAAATGCGACAGAAGTCGAGTAGGAAGCGTTAAAATAATTGTAATCTCTTTGAATTGTTTTAATGATTATTTAACGCCGTTTAACTTCATAGTCATATCGAGATGTTTACTGTTGATTCAATGGAGTCATTGCATGCCAAATGATGTCCTTAGCTGCGCAGTTGCCTTCCGTATTATCTATCGTTGTTGCTATCGAGTTTTGGCGGAATATGGACTTTGGGATCGTGGAACTTGCTGTTCTTTGAGGGGACACAGCGCTATTGCACTGTTGAAAAAAATCTGATATGTTACACTCACCGACTTTCTCTACTCTTGTACAAACTATTTTTACAAACGCTTATTCTCCATATGCTTCATGTTAATCGAGATGAAATGTTAATCTTATTGCTAATTTTCTTGTAGATGCAAGGGGAATTGGTAGGCTTTAAGCGATAGTCATAGCTGGTTGCTATGTGGAGTATTCCATTCTCTTGCAATACCAGGGCAAAAAAAAATGAATAACGAATTTGAGAAAAAGTATGTATTGGAAAATTTAAAGGAATAACAAGCAATATCTCGAAAATGGTTCACTCAACAACAAAAATGTATATGACATAAATTATATATTTTAACCCGATCCACATTTTTTGCGTAGTAAAATTTTGTCCATCTCTTATGGTTTACCAGTTATGCAAAAGTCGTTCACAATGAAGAATCCTTTTGGAGACATTCCCTGAAAATTCGAGATATACATTTCATTTGCCATGAAAGTATCTTAAACATATGATATTTTAATCAAAATCGTTAGAGCCATTTTTGAGAAATTTAAAATTTTCAAAAAATGTTACATGTAAAGGGTAGTTTGGGGTGGGGGGATTTTCTTGAAAACCTTCGTGTCGTATCTCTGGAAGATACTGAACCTAAATACCAAGTTTGGTGTTTATCCGACTGTTCGTTTCCGAGTTATGCCGTTCACAGACACACACACACACACACACACACACACACACACACGGACATGTTTCCAAAATCCTTTTTTTGGATTCAGGGGGTCTCAAAACATGTATTTCCGGTGAAATCTCGGTATCGAATTTTTGGGTGGAATACAATACTTCCCCTACTTACTATACGTAGTAGGGAAAGTAATAATCTCTTGTTATTCTCGGCAATGGAAGTAAATATTGACGCAAGTCATATTTCTCACCTGCTTAACTTTCTACGATGAACTTTCAAATTCTGGAAATGTTGTATAGCCTGTAAAGTACTCACATTTTAGCTGTGAAACAATTATTAAGTGACCAAGAACATTTTAGATAAACACAGTAGAAGCAATTTTAAACTTTGGTACTGTCTCTTTGGTCCTGTAATTATATAATAAAAAAAATCTAATGTTACATTCACATGAATTTCTCTGCCCTCTATCATTGTTAGTGAGTATCCAAACTACTCTTACAAAAGTTTGTTTTTCTATCTACTTCATTAAAATCAAGATAAACCTTTGCAGAAATAGCTGTATTACACATTTCGCTATAGATACAAAGGGAATAGCGATATCCAAATGTTTAAGAACTGGACGCTATATGTTAGCCTTAAAATTTCATACTCTTTCCATTCAATCGCGGGAAACAACTGAAAACGACAGGACTTTAAAAGAATGGCTAAGTATTGAACAATTAGAACCACGGATACTGATAAACTAATTGGATATTTAGGAAATGGCTGATGCCACAAAACAGTTATTTGAAATAAATTGTATGTTTAAAGAGATCTGCATCTTTTTGTTAAGTGAAAATAAACATTTCGAAAAAATATTCCATGTAAAGGGTAGTTTGGGTTGGGAGATTTTTTTTGAAAATCTTCGTGTAACATCTTTGGAAGTTATTGAACTTAAATACCAAACTTGGTGTTTTACAGACTTTACGTTTTTGAGTTATGCTGTTCACAGACACACAGACAAGGACATTTTTCTAAAAATGCTTTTCTCGGATTCAAGGTGCCTCAAAGCATGTATTTCCGGTGAAATCTCGGTCGAAGTTTTGGGTGGAATGCAATTACCTTCTCTACCTAATATGTAGCTGGTAGAGAAAGTAAAAACAGATTCCACAACTTTCCCATTAATGAAAATAAAAATTTCAGGATATGAATAATTCAGTTATACGGGGGATATGGGGAATCTACTGGCCCCCAAGCCAGCAATTTATTTATTTTGAAGATGGTGAGATTAGGTTGTAACCCCACGTTTAGGTGCCAATCTGAAGGATGAAGGTGTATTGTAGTTCGACTGTTGGAGAGCCGAACTTAAACTAGTTGCAACCACGTATTGTACAAAGTTTCCGGTGGCCTTCGCCCCAACGATTAGGAATCAACGTTGTATTTTGTTTCTTTAAATATTATATATATTTAGGTTTACCTCGGCTGCGTCAGTATTAATTTGTAGAAACATGTGTCTCTTTGGAGGAGGTGATGCGGCTAAAGAATGTAGGCTTACACAAATTATAATTTTTACTTCACTCCTTTTGTTAATCCTTGGCACGATTAAATAACACTTCACTGATATAGAGAGCTGTGAGATTATTTATTAATTACTTGCACTTTTTAACACGTAAACTTTGTAATATTCTCGCCGTAATGAATTTTCGTCTCACACTGAATAAGTATTAAACTTCTCGAGGACGCGTCTCGCTTCCAGTTAGGAACGCCGTCTACTAGGAACTGACTTCTACCGCCTGAATTTGTAAATTTTTCTATTTCAAGTCTGTGATTGGCTAATCCTAATCCAATAGAATACTTTTATTTAATTTTTATCCTTTCTAGTTGTTGATTGGCTATTTATAAACTGTTCTCAAATATTACATTATTGTTTCCAAGAATTACTAGTAGCATTATTAAACTTTCCAATTCATTATTGCCTCAAGGTTACCTCATTGTTACCTCATTATTAGCAACTTTTGACCTATATTCTCACAGCTCCTACATTATTAAATTACGTAATACATTCACATAACATTATTATACATGTATACAATAATATAAACTTTAATACAATTACTGTTACATACATTTTATATATTATATTATACACATATTACTTTAAGGCGGGCTGTTCTTATATTTTATACTATATAATTAGACTGAAATCTTTTAATTGTTAAAAGTACTGCCTCAATGGGAAGCAATCTGTAACTGTGGAGAAAAACGACCTTTTCGTTGTTATTTGTGAATATAGGTTGAGTAGCTGCTGATGTTACGCTGGACACAAATCTCTCTCTTTATAGGTTTGTTCCAACACAGTCCTGATAGAGTGAACATCTAACTGGCAGT
Source organism: Deroplatys truncata (assembly GCA_030765065.1). Classification (NCBI taxonomy): domain Eukaryota; kingdom Metazoa; phylum Arthropoda; class Insecta; order Mantodea; family Mantidae; genus Deroplatys; species Deroplatys truncata. The sequence goes on from CM060980.1 coordinate 28,628,338, forward strand.
GCAGTCCAGCTAACTTGACTGCGTCTGTGTGCCAACAAACTTCTGATCATGTCAGAGTCCATCTGCACTTTAGGCCCTCACGTGACAATCGCAATCAGAGACTGTGCTTTGGAATGACTCGTATATTTAGCATACATTGCTATCGAACATGGCTATTACAGCAGTCACTATAAGTACCGCAGAACTTATTTATATAAAGGTTATTAAACGGTTTTGGCATCCAGCAAACTAACTACGTACTTCTGTAAAATTGGAATTAGGTTTTCGGTATTTGATAAGGTGCCGAATAAAGAAATACATATCTAACGTCATTGTTTGAAGTAGATTAACGCCTCACTGTTGGAAAGCCAAACTTGAAGTTGTTTATACCATGCACGTTACAAAGTTTCCGGTGGCCTTCGCCCCACTTCTAAAAAAAGTAAACTTAGTATTTTAATGTTTATTTAAATAGTATATATTTATGTTTGCCTCGGCTGCGTCAGTATTAATTTGCAGAAACATGTATCTCTTAGCAGGGGATGATGCGGCTAAAGAATGAAGCCTTACACAAATTATAATTGTTTACTTAACTCCTTTATTAATCCTTCACACGATTCACTGATATATCCTACTGTAGAGCTGTGAGATTATTGTTACTTGTACTTTTTAACACGTAAACTTTATATTATTCACGCCGTAATGAATTTATGTCTCACACTGAATACCTATAGAGCGAACTGCTCGGGAACGCTGTTTTCTAGCATCTGGCGTTTCTTAAGTTTATACTTTTACTTTATTTCAGGTCTCTGATTGGCTAATTTTACTCCGATAGAATACTTTTATTTAATTTAAGCTTGTTCCAGTTTTTGATTGGCTATTTATAAACTGTTTTAAATATTACATTATTGTTCCAAGAATTATTAGTAGCATTATTAAACTTTCTAATTTATTGTTGTCTCAAGGTTACCTCATTGTTAGGAACTTGCGGCTTCTATTCTCACAGCTCCTACATTGTTAAATTACATAATACATTCACATAACATTATTATACGTGTACTTAATAACATAAACATTAATAGAATGACTGTTAGATACATTTTACATATTATTACACACACATATTGCTTTAAGGCGGGCTGTTATTATGTTTTTTATATAATCAAACTGATATCATTTAAATGTTAAAAATACTGCTTCATGTTATCTTCCGCTAAGGCCTGTCCTAGTAAATAACCTCTACTTATTTGTAATCTAGCATATAGATCTTGTATATTCCCTTCATTTTTTTCTTTCTTTTTGTCAAATTGAAATAGAAGATGTCTTATAGCCCGACGGGAAGAACAGGACTTTTCGATGGTGAAAGAATTATCAAAACAGGTTGAGTGGTTTCCGAGGTTATCATACATATGTACATAGACACACACAACTTACTCTCTTTGTAATAGATAATCACTACAGTGCCGTCGCAATATTCCTGCCACAAAATATGCGTATCTGGATGTATTTAAGACTTACTAACTTGTTTATGCGTATATCCACTTATTTACAATAAAGGGACCAAGATGAAAAGACTTCTTCTTCCACTCTCCTAGCAACATGAAAAGTACAGCAATGTCAACACAGTTATCAAGTTGTAGCAGCAGCACTTAACAGCATAGCTGCTTTTTTGTTTCAGTACTAACACACTTAACGTTTTCTAGGCTAATAATTGGGTGTCATTTATTGGATACATGGTACAGTTTTTTTTTAAATTCTTTTTTAACCAATCGATATGACTCAGCGTAACTGCTTGCATTGGGAGGTCGCGGCTTCAATTCCCTTCGGGCCGGCCACTCTGACTATCAGTTTTTCATGGTTTCCGCGGATTGGTAGATGAATGCTAGGGTGGTTCCCTAGGCGACGGCGGTTGAGTATTGCGGCATGACGGTGGAATTTGAGCTATGGAAAGATTTCTCTCTGGTGCTTGGTGAGGCTGCTGGGGCCTCCTTCCTTTCTGGGAATGTCTTAGGTTTGGCGGAAGGTTGGAATCGTTAGTGGCACCGTCCTTGCTAGCGCACATCGTCAGCCGGCTTTGGTCGCCCTCGGATCCAGGGTGTCATTCTTGAATATTAGAAACGTTTTAAATATATGCTTTTTAAAATTGAAAATTCTTCAAAATCGTCGTAACTTCATAACACATTTTTTTCCCGGATATGCTCAATTCAGATGTCAGTACATAATAAAATGATCGCCAATAAAAGTAAGGCAGAAAATATTCCTCGTTCGAGTCGCCTAAAGCAAACAAATGGCCGACCGGCTGGTTAATCAACTACGGAAAAATATCCTGTTGCCTTCAGAGATAAAAATAATGGGACACGGTAATTGGTGGTTCAAGATAGAATTTTCCCTCTCTTGCAGTGCCCTCCAGAAAGATCTTTCTCTCTGCTTCCTGTAAAAGAGATGGAGGGCTTTTACAAAACATGTTACAGAACAACAAAGCCAAGAGTTGCTAGAGAAAACAAACGAAAATGACGACAGAAGGATATCGATTCAATTAACTGCGTTAATAAGCTGTGTGACATACTAAAATGTTTGTGTGTGTGTGTGTATATATATATATATATATATATATATATAAGGCCTAGAACTATTGTGCACCCACTGCATGCAAAGTAGACGAATTAAAGAAGCTTCTCTCCCCAGCTCTAAATATGTCCTTCGTTCCAAGGTAACGAGTTACGTTATTTTACAAGCATAGATAGCTATGGAGTGATTGGCAATTGTTCTCAAGAGTACCTATTCTAAAAGTGAATTCTTAAGACTAGGACGCCGTATTGAATTGGGATTGTTAATAAGATTAAATGCCTCGATAAAAGGTCTTGTGTAAATTGCAAACTTTAATTAGCTCTAAATTTTTCTCGCAGGTTTTGTGCATCTTTCATAGCCTCCATTTATAAAGAATTCATGAAAATGAAGAGGACTTCACAGACTATTGCCACGTCAATGTTTCATACATTGATCCTTTGGGAAGTTGAATCAGATATGACAAAATTAATCTAAACATTTCAAACTTATTCAATTTTCCCATCTTAGCCTAAACACGGTGACAGAATAAATTACATAACTCTATGGTGTCGTTCACTAGAGACCTGAAATAAATATCTGATGTGTTACACTCACATGACTTTCTCTACTTTTATACAAACTATTTTTACAAACGCTTATTCTCCATATGCTTCATGTTAATCGAGATGTTAATCTTATTGCTAATTTTCTTGTAGATGCAAGGGGAATTGGTAGACTTTAAGCGATAGTCAAATATTTTAAGAGCTGGTTGCTATGTGGAGTATTCCATTCTCTTTGCATTACCAAGACAAAAAAAATGAATAACGAATTCCCATTTGACAAAAAGTATTGGAAAATTTAAGGGAATAACAACCAATATCTCGAAAATGGTTCACTCGACAAAAAAAATGTATGTGTTAAATTTTGTATTTTAACCCGATCTACATTTTTTGTGTAGTAAAATGTTGTCTACCTCTTGTGGTTTACCAGTTATGCAAAAGTCGTTCACAACGAAGAATACTTTTGTAGACATTCCCATAAAATTCAAGATATACATTTTATTTATCATGAAAATATCTTAAACATATGAAATTTTAATCAAAATCGTTAGAGGCATTTTTGAGAAAATTAAAATTTTCGAAAACAGTTCCATGTAAAGGGTAAGCTGGTGTGGGGGGATTTTATTGAAAACCTTCGTGTCGCATCTCTGGAAGATACTGAACCTAAATACCAAGTTTGGTGTTTATCCGACTGTTCGTTTCTGAGTTATGCTGTTCACAGACACACAAACAGACACACGGACATGTTTACAAAAATCCTTTTTCTGGATTCAGGGGGCCTCAAAACATGTATTTCCGGTGAAATCTCGGTATCGAATTTTTGGGTGGAATACAATACTTCCCCTACTTACTATACGTAGTAGAGAAAGTAAAAATCTGATGGTTACACTCACATGACTTTCTCTAATCTTGTACAAACTATGTTTACAAACGCTTATTCTCCATATGCTTCATGTTAATCGAGACAAACATTTGCAGACTCTATCTTATTGCTAATTTTCTTGTAGATGTAAGGGGAAAATATATTTACAAGGGCAATATAGAAAAATCTGATGTGTTACACTCACATGACTTTCTCTACTCTTGTACAAAGTATTTTTACAAACGCTTATTCTCCATCTAGTTCATGTTAATCGAGATAAACATTTGTAAACTCTATCTTATTGCTAATTTTCTTGTAGATGTAGGGGAAAATATATTTACAAGGGCAATATAGAAAAACAGTAGCCTTTAAGCACATACATATCTCTTAATAGCTGGTTGCTAGGTGCAGCACCATTCCCTTTGCCACAGGTTATAACTCTTTGCATATCCAACACAAAAAAATGCATAACGAATTCCCATTTGAGAAAATAAGTATTGAAAAATTTAAGGGAATAACAAGCAATATCTCGAAAATGGTTCACTCAACAAAAAAAATGTATATGACATAAATTGTGTATTTTAACGCGATCTATATTTTTTGTGTAGTAAAATTTTGTCTATCTCTTATGGTTTACCAGTTATGCAAAAGTCGTTCACAATAAAGAATACTTTTGGAGACATTCGCAGAAAATTCAAGATATACATTTTATTTGTCATAAAATTTCTTAAACATATGATATTTTAATCAAAATCGTTAGAGCCATTTTTGAGAAAATTAAAATTTTCGAAAAATGTTCCATGTAAAGGGTACTCTGGGGTGGGGGGATTTTCTTGAAAACCTTCGTGTTGCATCCTTGGAAGATACTGAATCCAAATACCAAGTTTGGTGTTTATCCGACTGTTCGTTTCTGAGTTATGCTGTTCACAGAAACACACACAGACACACAGACACAGACACACACACGGACATGTTTCCAAAAATGCTTTTTTTGGATTCAGGGGGTCTCAAAACATGTATTTCCGGTGAAATCTCGGTATCGAAATTTTGGGTGGAATACAATACTTCCCCTACTTACTATACGTAGTAGAGAAAGTAAAAACAGTAGTCTTTAAGCGCATACATATCTCTTAATAGCTGGTTGCTAGATTTAGCACCATTCCCTTTGCCACAGATTATAACTCTTTGCATATACAAGACAAAAAAATGAATAACGAATTCCCATTTTAGAAAATAAGTATTGAAAAATTTAAGGGAATAACAAGCAATATCTCGAAAATGGTTCACTCTACAAAAAAATGTATATGACATAAATTGTGTATTTTAACGCGATCTACATTTTTTGTGTAGTAAAATTTTCTATCTCTTATGGTTTACCAGTTATGCAAAAGTTGTTCACAATAAAGAATACTTTTGGAGACATTCCCAGGAAATTCAAGATATACATTTTATTTGCAAAAAAAAATATCTTAAACATATGATATTTTAATCAAAATCGTTAGAGCCATTTTTGAGAAAATTAAAATTTTCGAAAAATCTTCCATGTAAAGGGTACTCTGGGGTGGGGGGATTTTCTTGAAAACCTTCTTGTCGCCTCCTTGGAAGATACTGAACCTAAATACCAAGTTTGGTGTTTATCCGACTGTTCGTTTCTGAGTTATGCTGTTCACAGACAGACACACACACGGACATGTTTCCAAAAATGCTTTTTATGGAATCAGGGGGTCTCAAAACATGTATTTCCGGTGAAATCTCGGTATCGAATTTTTGGGTGGAATACAATACTTCCCCTACTTACTATACGTAGTAGAGAAAGTAAAAAGTACTTGTGGACTGCAAGGCGACTTCAGTGCACAATATCTCGCAGTAATCGAGATCGTATTGGAGTTTGGCCGGGATATATTTCAAATGGGAGAGATTTAGTACGTCTCGGTTATATCGTCACGATAGAATAGCGATAATGCGTAAGTATGGCAGACCGAAGATACCTGTTTTGAATCCCAACTGTGGCATTGAATTTTTAAGATCTAGTTTTACCTTTTACTAAAGATACTTTTTGACCCTTTTGGACTCAGGGAAACACTTCCATTGATATCCTGATTTTAATTAAATGGCAGAGAAAGTAAAATTAAGTCATGCGTCCATGCATATACGAAAACGTAAATTTTAAACAAAGGATACAATAAACATATAACTCATGGAAGTATTAGAATTTAAACAATCACCACATGATGTTCTGCGAATCCTGTAATATTAAGAACGTATGGCCCTTCCCATTTTGTCTATTTTACTTATATGTTAAAAGGAAAGCGTTAAATGTATTACCTACTGTTTTTGCTTATATGAATTCATTACAGTATTTTAATTAAATTTTTAACGAAAGTGAGGCACTAGTTATTTTACATTATGCAAATATTAATAATGAAGCTCTCATTAAAACCGTTGCTGTGCCTGGAGTTATTGCTAAATAACTGCGGAAAGTGTTGGAAATTATTCAAAGAAAATAAGACCCCAGTAGAGAAACACTACTGAAAGGGGAAGAACGTTTAAACACAGATATTATGTAAGTTGCAGTGGAAGCGAAAAGACGCTGATGAAGTATACTTCTGCTCTTGGAAACGGCAGAGAAAGCCGTGCCTTTAATAAGGAGAGGAAGTAGTAATTGCTATGTTTAAGAAACGCAAATGTTGGGGTTTGTTCTGTTAATGGCGTGTAGCGAACTATAGCCATCCAACTTGGCGTTATATGGAAATGCTTTCTGTCTGCATAGAGTTGTAACATTACAACACACATTGGTGCTATGGGTAGTTCTCATGCGAAACTCTGCAGTTTGCTGCTAAACTGCGAAAGTTAAGCGAAGAACGAAACATAGACGCGATGGTATACCATTATGGAAAGAAAAACGAATGGTCTGTGCCATTTTTATTTTATCAGAATCGAGATTATTGCATAATTTGGTCTTATTATATGAATGCTTGATTCTTGTCCATTATAACCTTATTTTAATTTTACTGTTGATTACCACACCCATTGTCCTAGCGGCTAGAGCTACTTTATATGTGTTACACCTAACACCAACACGGGTGGCCGAGGTCGTGAACGAGAGGTCCATGGTTCAAATACCGCCAGGACCGTTCTCCCTGAATGAGGTTTTCTTCTAGTCCTCATAACTGCAAATGACGGGGAGGTATCCTATACTCAGAACTGAACTTCCCAAATTTCGTTCCCAATTATCATGTCATTTATCATGTATCATCATGCCACGCCTGTGCACCGTAAGTAGTAAAACAACCCTATATATATACATATATACACACACACATATATATACACTAGGACATCAAAAGTATCCGGACATCCCCACAAACATACGTTTTTCATCTTAGATGCATTATACTGCCACCTACTGCCTGGTACTCATTATCCGCGACCTCAGTAGTCATTAGACATCGTAAAACAGCAGAATGGGACGCTCCGTGGAACTCATGGACTTCGAACGTGGTCAGGTGACTGGGTGTCATTGTGCGCGAGTTTTCCACACTCCTAAACATCCCTAGGTCCACTGTTTCTGATGCGATAGTGAAGTGGAAACGTGAAGGGATATGTACAGCACAAAAGCGTGCAGGCCGACCTCGTCTGTTGACTGACAGAGACCGCCGACATTTGAAGAGGATTGTAAAGAGTAATAGGCAGACATCTATCCAGACCATCACACAGGAATTCCACACTGCATCAGGATCCACTCCAAGTATTATGACACTTAGGCGTGAGGTGAGAAACCTTGGATTTCATGGTCGAGCGGCTGCTCCTAAGCCACACATCACGCAGGAAAATGCCAAACGACGCCTCGCTTGGTGTAAGGAGCGTCAACATTACACGATTGAACAGTGGCAAAACGTTGTGTGGAGTGACGAATCACGGTACACAATGTGGCGATCCGATGCCAAGGTGTGGGTATGGCGAATGGCCGGTGAACGTCATCTGCCAGCGTGTGTACTGCCAACAGTGAAATTCGGAGGTGGTGGTCGTGTTTTTCCTGGAGGGGGCTTGCACCCCTTGTTGTTTTGCGTGGCATGATCACAGTGCAGACCTACATTGATATTTTAAGCACCTTCTTGCTTCCCACTGTTGAAGAGCAATTCGGGAATAGCGATTGCATCTTTCAACACGATCGAGCACCTGTTCATACTGCACGGGCTGTGGCGGAGTGGTTACACGACAATAACATCCCTGTAATGGACTGGCCTGCACAGAGTCCTGACTTGAATCCTATAGAACACCTTTGGGATGTTTTGGAACACCGACTTCGTGCCAGGCCTCACCGACCTACATCGATACCTCTCCTCAGTTCCGCACTCCGTGAAGAATGGGCTGTCATTCCCCAAGAAACCTTCCAGCACCTGATTGAAAGTATGCCTGCGAGAGTGAAGGCTGTCATCAATGCTAAGGATGGGCCAACCCATATTGCCTTCCAGCAGTACCGATGGAGGGCGCCACGAACTTGTACGTCATTTTCAGCCAGGTGTCCGGATTCTTTTGATCATGTAGTGTATATATATATATATATATATATATATATATATATTGTGCCGCGGTAGATACAACTATTCAATTTTCTTGAGCTTCTTTCTTGATCAATCTAATCCATTTGTCCAGTATTCTCTAATAAAATATTATGTGCTTTTCCTAAAACTTCTTTTCATTGATTCTTGATTATCTTGATTAACCCACTTATCAACTCTTGTCTTTTCCTCCATCACGCAATGAGCTGCTGTTTCTTTTGTCCACATAAAGGACGTACTTCTATACTTATGTCTAATTGAAACCCTGTGAATAACATTACACGAGTTATTGCCCCTGCGTATCCTCTCTCTCTCTCTCTCCTTCTCTCTCTCTCTCTCTGCCTTTTACAAATTTCCACATATCTCTTTCTAGTCTTTACCCCTCTCTTTCTTCAAAGATCTATATATCTCACGTGACCTTTTCGCATTTAAGCGACTTAAAAGACCGTTTGTCTCCATATCTTCCATTCGCGCTCTTACATTCTTTCAAAAACTTGTCCCCTGCTTCATAGGTACCCCCATTCCGTTGTGTTCTAAAATACTTTGAATCTTAGGCTGCTATTAGCCGTGTACAGCTAGTTGATCAGCTGATTAACGACGATGTACTGAGGCCTTGAATTAAATTGGAGCCATTAGCCGTGGGCGATCGGCTGTACAACTGGAAAAAGTTATTCAACCAAACTGTATTCATTCTTAGATTGATCCGCACCAGAGCAAAACCCTGGTAACCAGTGCACCGTTGTAGTGTATCCTTACGCCATTCGCGCCAGAAATACTGTCACATTCACGACAATGTGGCGAGTACACGCGGCACGTAATGCAAAAAGAAAGGTAACTTATACGGTGACTAGCATATTTTTAGGGATTAAAGGATATAAGATTGACAGTTACAACAAAATAATAGTTAGCACATATAATAATAGTTCATTCTAAAGGAAACAGCGAAAAGGAAAGTAACAGGTATGCGATAACTTACATTTATTCGCTCCCTGCAAGCGCACTTTATGAACTGTTGGCGGCTCATTTAAAAAAAAGAAAAGAAATTGTGCACGGTTACGCACATTGCACTCTTCACAAAATCGTTACATTCTTGCAACGCATATTTCACATGCCTTCTGTTATTCCCGTGTGCAACATTTTTGCTGTTTCAGATTTTTCTTTACGAGTACTGTTTATACTTGTACTCGAAACACCGGTGAGCTCATAAGTTAATATCACCACGTTTTTCACGGGAAGTGTTGGATATTTCTCACATAACTTATAATAAACATTCCACACTATTTTTTTACCACTAGTCGATGGTTCTCCCAGCTTATGCTTTATGTAAGTCGACGAAGACATGAGATCAAATTCACCCTCCTCTATGATACTAAACAGAAACTGCTGGTTTCAGGCTATAAACAACATTCTGCGCATGCTCGGATCAAATGACTCATACCCATTGCATGTTGGGACTTGTAGCCCTGTTTAACAGTATAAATCAGTGTTAATTAAACTATTAGGTATTTGTATAGAATATTATACTGTTTAAGAATAAATTCATTCTAAAATTTAGATTATTAGCATAGAACTAGTTTCCAAAGCGCATTGATACCGTGCATTGGTCACGTGGGTTTGTTCTGGCGCCTATCAACCTAAAGTGAATACAGTATAGTTGCAGACTGTGTAACAGCCTCGCAACTGCCTCTGCAACTAGTTGAGTCTCAACGGAGTCGGGGAGGCACTGTGGTATACGTAACCGATTAGCCAAACGCGACCAGTGACAGGGCGCGCATGCGTCTCGCAGGTTCTTCAAAACAAACAAAATCAATCTCATTTTTTATGCGAGTCGAACCGCAGTGACGAGCTGTCGTCGTTATTATTATTATTATTATTATTATTATTATTATTATTATTATTATTATTATTATTATTATTATTATTATTATTATTATTATTTTGCAGTGTTTTATCATGGTAATGACGACAGCTGTTATACGATTGTGATATTGAAGGGAATGCAAATGAGGACCATTTTAAATGTTATTACTTTCTCTACTACGTATAGTAAGTAGGTGAACCATTGTATTCCACCCAAAAATTCGATACCGAGATTTCACAGGAAGTATGTGTTTTGAGGCCCCCTTAATCCAAAAAAAAAGCATTTTTGGAAATATGTCCGTCTGTGTGTCTGTGAAAAGCATAACTCAGAAACGAACAGTCGGATAAACGTCAAACTTGGTATTTACGTTCAATATCTTCCAGAGATGCGACACGAGGGTTTTCAAGAAAATCCCTTCACCCCACATTACCGTTTACATGGAACATTTTTCGAAAATTTTAATTTTCTCAAAAACGGCTCTAACGATTTTGATTAAAATATCATGTGTTTAAGATATTTTCATGACAAATAAAATGTATATCTCGAATTTTCTAGAAAGGTCTCCAAGAGTATTCTTCATTATGAACAACTTTTGCATAACTGGTAAACCATAAGAGACAGACAAATTTTTACTGCACAAAAAATGTAGATCGCGTTAAAATACACAATTTAAGTCATATACATTTTTACTTTCTCTATTACGTATAGTAAGTAGAGGAAGTATTGCATTCCACCCAAAAATTCAATACCGAGTTTTCACCGGAAATACATGTTTTGAGACCCCTGAATCCAAAAAAAGCATTTTTGGAAACATGCCTTTGTGTGTGTCTGTGTCTGTCTGTCTGTCTGTAAACAGCATAACTCATAAACGAACAGTCGGATAAACACCAAACTTGGTATTTCGGTTCAGTATCTTCCAGAGATGCGACATGAAGGTTTTCAAGAAAATCCCCCAAACCCAGATTACTCTTTACATGGAACATTTTTCGAAAATTTTCTCAAAAATGGTTCTAGTGATTTTGATTAAGATATCATATATTTAAGATATTTTCATGACAACTGAAATGTATATCTCGAATTTTCTGGGAATGTCTCCAAAAAGTATTCTTCATTGTGAACGACTTTTGCATAACTGGTAAACCATAAGAGATAGACAAAAGTTTACTACACAAAAAATTTGGAACGCGTTAAAATACACAATTTATGTCACATATATTTTTGTTGTTGAGTGAACCATTTTCGAGATATTGCTTGTTATTCCCTTAAACTTTCCAATACTTATACATTTTCTTAAATTCGTTATTCATTTTTTTTTTGTCCTGGTAATGCAAAGAGAATGGAATACTCCACATAGCAACCAGCTCTTAAAATATTTGACTGTCGCTTAAAGCCTACCAAATCCCCTTGCATCTACAAGAAAATTAGCAATAAGATTAACATCTCGATTAACGTGAAGCATATGTAGAATACGCGTTTGTAAAAATAGTTTGTACAAGAGTAGAGAAAGTCATGTGAGTGTAACACATCAGATTTTTCTTGTACTGAAAGGCAGTTTTTAACAACATTACTGTTTTCTATTAGAAGAGAAGAACTATAGTTTACGAGCAATTATATTAAGAGCAGCAGCAGTATTATTTTAGTATTCTTTCGGTTACATTATCTTTACTAAATTTAATTTACAGATATCTATTAATTTTGTGCATAGGTATTAATACATCCTCCTTCAATTCCCCATATGTCTACAGTAAAGTAGTTTCTGCTTCAAGCATTGCACCAGATGATCTTTCCAACGAGTTTATACTCATTTCTGGTATTTTAATAATACATGCTTGCACTATTCATAATCGCTCTTCCTCTTGCCAGTGCATTTTTCATTTGTTCTGCGCAATTAACACTGTTGGACAATTTCACACCTAGGTATATAATTTTGTTAACCATTTCTACTACTGTTTCTTCCACATTCCATTTTATCATATTTCTTAAGCTTGTTTCCTCTTTTAGGCACAATAACTATGGAGTTATTTGGTTAATATTTAGGCTCAATTTAATGCAGTAGTCAACTGCTGCTTTTAGTGGCACATGACAATCCTCAACTTGTAATTTACCTTGCAATCCTACAGAAAGTAAGCATGGTACATTATCTTGTTTATCTTGGACATTATTACGCTGTGTTTGTTATAGTTTGTAACATTATTTGTCGTTGTTGAGTTATGTGTTCACAGTGTGTAAATACCGAGTAAAGAGAGAGCTATCAGAACTAAATATCATCTTTCAGATTCTGTTAAGGATTTGTATATAACATAAGTTGCGGCATTTTTAAACTATGCGTAATAAGCTAGGAATGAATAAAATGAATATTAACTGGCCAATTTCATGTTCTAGACTATTCTCCTGGTGATGCAGTAGCATTGATGGCTGTGGAGTGGAAGACCCAAATAGAATGTTTAACGTCGCTTTAACTTCTTGGTGATATGGTTACTATAGGTTTGTTACTTCATTTGAGTTAGTGTGTGCCAGAGAGATTGGTCTTAGTTGCGTAGTCGCCTTCCTGTACTATACACTTTGTGGATAGTAATGGCAGAATGTGGACTTCAATAACGTGAAACTGATGACTACTCTTTGAGAGTACGCGTGTGATGATGGACAGATGACCCTAGTTAGGTAGTCGTCTTCCTATACCATCTGCTTAAGTAACTTGTTGATAGATGAATTAGTTGCATAGTAGGCTTCCCGTGGTGTGTATTTTTATTTCTATTTATTTTGCTCTAAAGGTGGGGTCACGTATTAAATATCTAATCCAGGATTTGACTGGCAACTAAAGGAATCACGAAAAAAAATAACAACTCAGATTGGTGGCAAGCATCAAACGCTGCCATCTGAGCCATCTTGACATAGCAACTATCTTCATTTAACACGCTATTACATTTTAAGGATAGCAAAGAGCGACATTTTCAGTTGTTTTCTTCGAACAAGGTTATGCATATTCTAATTTATGCATTGAAGCCATTGCACAACATACAGAGGCTACGGGTATAATGATCGTAACGCAGCGAATTTATATTGTACATGCTGATGGTGTTATTCCAAAATCCGAAAAACAACAGAAAGGTTTCTTTGCTCTTTAAAATCAGTTGATAAGGGTACAACTTTAAGATACATAAGTTAAATTCAAAGGCAATTATTGCTCACTATGGAACGTGTGAAACCGTAGTCAATGACCACACTTGAGACTCAGTATATTTTGATTCCCTGGAAGCTAGACTTATTTTTTAACATTGAGATGGATTTTACATTGTACAGGTTCCAAGCCACATACACTATGTCATCAAAAGTATCCGGACACCCCACAAACATACGTTTTTCAACTTAGGTGCGTTGTGCTGCCGCCTACTGCCTGGTACTCATTATCCGCGACCTCAGTAGTCATTAGACATCGTGAAACAGCAGAATAGGACGCTCCGTGGAACTCACGGACTTCGAACGTGGTCAGGTGATTGGGTGTCACTTGTGTCAGAAGTCTGTACGCGAGATTTCCACACTCCTAAACATCCCTAGGTCCACTGTTTCTGATGTGATAGTGAATTGGAAACGTGAAGGGACATGTACAACACAAAAGCGTACAGGCCGACCTCGTCTGTTGACTGACAGAGACCGCCGACATTTGAAGAGGGTCGTAAAGAGTAATAGGCAGACATCTATCCAGAGCATCACACAGGAGTTCCAAACTGCATCAGGATCCACTCCAAGTACTATGACAGTTAGGCGTGAGGTGAGAAAGCTTGGATTACATGTTCGAGCGGCTGCTCATAAGCCGCAGGAAAATGTCAAACGACGCCTCGCTTGGTGTAAGGAGCGTCAACATTACACGACTGAACAGTGGCAAAACGTTGTGTGGAGTGACGAATCACGGTACACAATGTGGCGATCCGATGGCAGGGTGTGGGTATGGCGAATGGCCGGTGAACGTCATCTGCCAGCGTGTGTAGTGACAACAGTGAAATTCGGAGATGGTGGCGTTATGGTGTGGTCGTGTTTTTCCTGGAGGGGGCTTGCACCCCTTGTTGTTTCGCGCGGCACGAACAAAGCGCAGACCTACATTGATATTTTAAACACTTTCTTGCTTCCCACTGTTGAAGAGCAATTCGGGGATGGCGATTGCATCTTTCAGCACGATCGAGCACCTGTTCATACTGCACGGGCTGTGGCGGAGTGGTTACACGATAATAACATCCCTGTAATGGACTGGCCTGCACAGATCCTGACTTGAATCCTATAGAAAACCTTTGGGATGTTTTGAACGCCGACCTCGTGCCAGGCCTCACCGACCTACATCGGTACCTCTCCTCAGTTCCGCACTCCGTCAAGAATGGGCTGCCATTCCCCAAGAAACCTTTCAGCACCTGATTGAAGGTATGCCTGCGAGAGTGAACGCTGTCATCAAGGCTAAGGGTGGGCCAACACCATATTGACTTCCAACGATGGAGGGCGCCACGAACTTGTACGTCATTTTCAGCCAGGTGTCCGGATACTTTTGATCACGTAGTGTATGAAGCAATTACAGGCGCACGCAAAGACATGAATCAAAGTTTATAAGAATGTGGCCTCGCTAGCTCCACTTGGAGACCTGTATCAGAAGGAGGGGGTGTATCCTGCCCTTAGCCATAGAGATGGGTTAAAGGTTTCCCCATATAAGGTATCCTATATCTAACGAAAGCGAGCGAGATGGTTCCGAGGCAACGTGTAAGGCTCGTGTTTGGGAGATCCCGGGTTCGATTCCCGTCGGGCCTTCCACTCTAAGCTCATCTTTTGGGGGAGGGGGGTTCCCTATGTCCCCATCATTTCCTTTCATCTGTTTCAACTTCACAGATTCCAGGGTTGTAGGACCAGACGACGATTGGTGTGTTGCGGCGCGGCTGTTGAATCTGCGCTGTGTAAAGATCAAGCTGGCGCTTGGCCGACTGAGACTCCTTCTAGGGAGCGGCTCGTTGTATTCCGGAACCCCAGCTTGATTATGGCTAAGACGTGATTGTGTTGGCGTAAGGATTGGTTTTATTCTAGAATCGCTAGGGAGCCGTCCTTGCTAGCTCACATCATCGTTCGGACCTGGTCGCCTTCGGGTCTGCCCATCCCTTTCTTCCGGGGTTCACTTTGGAAGCACAAAGGGCCTATTATAGCCTACGTGCGTGCTGTGTTCAGTGGCTGGAGGCCTTTCCGGCTGACTAATCCTATTATCTAATGAACCAATCAATAAAGAATTAAACACTTCATCATAAAAAAAAGAATATGATAAAAAATACTAGAAAGAATAGAAGGTATAGAAGCCAGAGGTCTAAAAATGCTATATGCCTATTGGGAAGAGAGAATGGGCCGACTAAGAGAGAGAGATGGAACCGAGATGGGAAGAGATCGAAAGGTCTAACCCATGAAGAAGATGATGAAGAAGAAAGTATTTGCTCCATTCAGTGAGTGAAAATATCCAGTCCTAAACTTTTGTTTTCCTTCCACTCTGCATTTTCCCCGTTCAATGGGTGATGGATGAAATCTATTATGTTGTTTTATGTTTCATACGGTTTCCCCTGTGGATGATGGATTACAGTTCCAATTCAATGTTCTTGACAGCGTGTCACAATGATTCCTATCACAGAGGTTGCTGTTATTTCTGAAGCTACACTTTCAGCTTTTTACGTATCTGTAATTATCACGTACCTTTCATTAGCCTAATCAACGTTTTCAGATAAGTGTATAAACTCAAAGAATAACACAAAAAAATAAAATTTGACTCTACGACAGCTGTAAATATCAAATAAATAACTACAATAGCCAACAGCATAAGGGCAGCATACCCATTATCCTGTCAATAATACCATGCGGATATTTTACCACAACTTATCTGTGGTACTGTGGTTAATTAAAGGAAGCACTGTATTCCATCTAAAAATTCCATGTCCAACTTTCACCAGAATTAATGCGATTTTACGTTTCCTAAAAATCTTCCATCGCAAACTACCTTTTGTATGACGAATGTCTTGTTATTTTTCGTTTTTTTCAAAACTGGCTACTAATTTCGATTAAGATAACACATGTTTAAGATATTTATGAGAAAACGAAATGTATACCTTTAATTTTCTGTAAATAGCCTGCGATGTCTTCCTCGTTGAAATTTATATAATTGCAAACTATGAAAGTTAGACAAAAACTTATTTTGGAAAAATGTAGAACTCGTTAAAATATATAGTGTAACAAATAAGTTTTTTTACTTTCTCTACTACGTATAGTAAGTAGGGGAAGTATTGTATTCCACCCAAAAATTCGATACCGAGATTTCACCGGAAATACATGTTTTGAGGCCACCTGAATCCAAAAAAAGCATTTTTGGAAACATGTCCGTGTGTGTGAATAGCATAACTCAGCAACGAACAGTCGGATAAACACCAAATTTGGTATTTAGGTTCAGTATCTTTTAGAGATGCGACACGAAGGTTTTCAAGAAAATCCCCTCACCCCAGATTACCCTTTACATGGAAAATTTTTCGAAAATTTTAATTTTCTCAAAAATGGCTAACGATTTTGATTAAAATATCATATGTTTAAGATATTTTCATGACAAATAAAACGTATCTCTTGAAATTTCTGGGAATGTCTCCAAAAGTATTCTTCATTGTGAACGACTTTTGCATAACTGGTAAACCATAAGAGATAGACAAAATTTTGCTACACAAAAATGCAGATCGCGTTAAAATACACAATTTATGTCATATACATTTTTTGTTGAGTAAATCATTTTCGAGATATTGCTTGTTATTACCTTAAATTTTTCAATACTTATTTTCTCAAATGAGAATTCGTTATTCATTTTTTTGTCTTGGATATGCAAAGAGTATTAATCTGTGGCAAAGAGAATGGTGCTGCACATAGCAACCAGCTATTAAGATATATGTCTGTGCTTATATTGCCCTTGCAAATACAAAACAAGGGAAACATAGTAGTACTTAAGCGATAGTCAAATATTTT
This sequence comes from Deroplatys truncata, assembly GCA_030765065.1. Classification (NCBI taxonomy): domain Eukaryota; kingdom Metazoa; phylum Arthropoda; class Insecta; order Mantodea; family Mantidae; genus Deroplatys; species Deroplatys truncata. The sequence continues at coordinate 28,645,717 of CM060980.1, forward strand.
TAGAACTGGTCGCTATGTGTAAAATGTAGGTAATTCTCATTGCATGTCAAAAGATCGTTTCTGCAAATGTTTATCTCGATTAATATGAAATAGATGGAGAATAAGAGTTTGTAAAAATAGTTTGTACAAGAGTAGAGCAAGTCATTTTTTTCCCTATATTTAGGCATTTTCAAAATACTGTATCTTTGTTTGAATTTTCCAGTAGTTTAAGCAATATACTTTTCAGTATTCGTTCTTTTGTTTCTCCTGAACTCTGCAAATAGTACTTAATACGATAACGAGACAGGCATTACAAAACTGTTTTGACTATCGCATCACCCTCCGTATGCTCTTATATACCTACTTGAAAATATACTACAGTATGATAATAAATGATACTGGTTAGGAAAAGTCGTGTGATTGTAACACTCAGATATCGTGTGTATTAATTCAAATGCGTAAATTAACTCAAGTATCTCTGCTTACTTTGGAACAGATAAGCTAAATTGTTAGCAACATCGTAGTCCTCTCTATTATAAAGGTCCCAAGGACTATTAGCAAATATTACATTTGAAAGTTGTACTTTAGTTATACAATGAACTTCTGGGACGTTGGCTTTTTTAAATATGATCCACACCCTCTTAGTCTCCTAAAATAAACTTTTTTATAATAACATTTTCGGAATGCTAATTCTCCACACCGCAAAGCCGCTATTTCCTTTACCTCCTTTAGAAAACTAGATTATAATCGAAAGAAGAATTGGAAGGTTATATCTTGTCAATACACATTAAAAATTAAATTTCATACAAAATAACGACTGGAACGTTTGAAATGCAGGTATATAAGTGTAGTGGAAATGGTAGTAATGTGCAGATAAAATTAAACAACAATACTGAAAATGTTCTAAGTTTTGAAATTTATTAAAGCTGAAACTTTGTATTCGGGGGTCATTTAGATACCCTATTAGTTAGTAGCTCAGAACATTGTAGTTATATGTTTAATAAACTTAATATTTTTCTACCTCTCTGATTTTCAGCATCTGAAAAGATCTGCATAGAAAAACTGGTCTGGTATTCGGGAAATTTTCAGAGTATATACAGAAACAAGCAACCAAAATAACTGATGTATAGTTTCTCATTGAATGTAAATGATATGGCTATATCTGACTGTGTAGCAAGGGAAACCGGGTTAAAGCAATATAAAGCCATTACTAACAATGTAAATCATTTTGTCATCCCAAACCGAGATTATTTTATAGCACGACCTCTGAAAACCAAATTAAGAAAGAAAGAAAAAAAGTTCTTAAAATGGCATATGCCTACTAAGTAAACGTGTTATAAGTTACGCAACAGTTAAACACAGATTGATATTATTTAAAAAAAATAATTTAAAAAAAGGCATTTCACATGAAGTGCAACTTAAACCATAGCATAAATTTAAGAACGTTTACATGAATATTACAGAATTTAAAATGTCCCTCTCTATATGGTCTTAAGTGGAGCACGTTTCGCCTCTCTCTACGATACATTTCTGTATTTTAGATACCTTTGTCTCCTAAACCTGTAAATATAGAGCAGTGAGTTTTTGAATGCATTCTTTCATTTCTTGTAAGTATGATAAACTAAAGGTTAATCAATCAGGTTTTCAGTATTTTATGAATATGGTGTATATATGAATCAGATTCTATAGCTTGATCAGCACTTTTAATTTATATTGGGCCAGGAACAAAGAAGTTGCATTACATTTAATTTAATACATAAGGGATTTAAACATTGTTTCTTTTTCGTTTGAGGTTTCTGCGAGTGTATCAATGCTATAGAAAAACAATCTGATGTGTTACACTCACATGACTTTCTCTACTCTTGTACAAACTATTTTTACAAACGCTTAGTCTCCATCTATTTCATGTTAATCGAGATAAACATTTGCAGACTCTATCTTATTGCTAATTTTCTTGTAGATGTAAGGGGAATATATATTTACAAGGGCAATATAGAAAACAGTAGCCTTTAAGCACATATATATCTCTTAATAGCTGGTTGCTAGGTGCAGCACCATTCCCTTTGCCACAGATTAATACTCTTTGCATATCCAAGACACCATTTGAGAAAAAGTATAAGTATTGGAAAATTTAAGGTAATAACAAGCAATATCTCGAAAATGACTCACTCAACAAACAAAATAAAAAAATGTATATGACATAAATTGTGTATGTCGTTCTCCGTGGACTAATGGTACCGTGCTAGCCTCTAGTTCCCAATGTTGCGGTTCAAACCCGGCGGAGGGCGATGGATTTTTTCGGGCGTAAAAATCCTTTGCATGGCTTTCTTCGGAAGGGAAGTAAAGCCGGTGGTCCCGTGTCGTAGATTTACGGCACGTAAAAGAACCTCAAGCCTGATAGAGAGGCAAAATTACTGGTCTTTCACGCCCAATATAGAATGGGACGCTAAGGGCCATAGTAGTTAAAGAGCGTCCATAAATAAAACTGAATTTGATTTAATTTTAACGCGATCTATATTTTTTGGGTAGTAAACTTTTGTCTATATCTTCTGGTTTACCAGTTATGCAAAAGTCGTTCACAATGAAGAAACTTTTGGAGACATTCCCAGAAAATTCAAGATATACATTTTATTTGCCATAAAAATGTCTTAAACATATGGTACTTTAATCAAAATGTTAGAGCCATTTTTGAGAAAATAAAAATTTTCGAAAAATGTTCCATGTAAAGGGTAATCTGGGATGGGGCATTTTCTTGAAAATCTTCGTGTCGCATGTCTGGAAGATACTGAACCTAAATACCAAGTTTGGTGTTTATCCGACTGTTCGTTCCTGAGGTATGCTGTTCACAGACACACAGGCACACGCATACGGACAAGTTTCCAAAAATGCTTTTTTTGGATTGAGGAGGCCTCAAAACATGTATTTCCAGTGAAATCTCGGTATCGAATTTTTGAGTGGAATGCAATACTTCCCCTACTTACTATACGTAGTAGAGAAAGTAATAAAACAGAAAATTAGCATCAAACTTCTGCATAAACCTGTTGCATTAATTATTATTATTATTATTATTATTATTATTATTATTATTATTGTAACTTTACTCGCTATTTCGTTTTCCTTCATTATAAAAGAAAACCGAACTTTTTCTAGAGTTATTAAGTTGAACTTCCTGTTTACATTAACACTTCTATTAAGTGATGTGTAGGCATAATTGCTGTTCCATATTCTACTGCAGAATCACTACTGTTAAAATGTCTACTATCGTTTAAATTTGTACTTATATTATATGCTATGAGATCTCTATTTTTTAAGTGCAGTGCAGCTCCTCCCATAAAAGTTTTGCTTGTTAAACATTTTATCCCTGTGTAAAATAAACAAATAAGCAGTGGTACCATGCAAGAATACAGCTTTATTTGTAATTTGAGGCTACAATCAAAATTACGCAGCTCTCGTAATCTCTGAAATATAGCTAATTATAATGCTTTCGGATTACCAAATGTGGACGCAAGACTTCTTGAATTTCAAAATACGTTTTAAATGACATCTTACAATTTTTATGGACGCCTCTCTATTCTACAGACAGCATAGCATGTATAGCTAAACCAAATCCGTATTTTGTCATAAACTCCCTTAAATACAAAATATAGTTGGGTTAGACACATCAAAAGGAGCTTGTGGTTACATACATTGCCATGTCCCAAGCTTCATAAAGAGAGCTCAATATAAAGAAACCTCAGGATTAATCAAATATAAGCAACATTATTGTAAGGATATCGTTTTCAGCATGGCAAATGCTTCGTAATTGATGAGTAGGAAACTCTGCCACTGGTTTGAAATTACAATGAGTGTTTTGAAATTTTAAATTGAACCTGTAGGTCACCGAAACAGAAAGAGTTCTAAGAAAGATTTACGGATGAAATTTAATATCAGAAGCTGGAAATACAGCGAGAAACAAATCAAAACGTGCTTCGCCGTCGGAATTATTAATCGCCGCTTTTATTACACGAGGAAAGAAAAATATCGCTGCCAAACAAGAGGAAGGCGCCATCTGTTGTTCACACATTGAGCACCGGATCGGTCCGTATCAATTATCATTCCTTGTTAGCGCAGTCGCTTCCATTTCACAACGCATCCATCACTGACGAGTCAAATTAAGATGGCGTCTATTTTCGTTTGAGAGGAGGGTGAGGATTCTGATAAGAGAGATGAATTGGGGAGGAACAGTAAAATGGAATAAATTTCAGCTTCCCAGAATAAGATAACTTGGCATTTTATAGCCCACTTTGGATAATAAACTACTAGCGCACAGCATTATTTGTCTTTGTGTCAATATCTACATTATTTAATTGATATGTTAATAATCTTCATAGTCACCAGTTAGCTTATATAAAACGAATGTAATGATTGCATGTAAAGCATAAAATAAATGTAATTTATAGTCACAAAACAGCAAGGTCTAAAAGTAGAACTTCTAATACAGTGCACACGAGCTAAAAGCTTTAGATTATCGCACTAGTGTGACCAACTTTTGTTTCAAGTCCAATCACATGGCAATTACCTTTTGTATTTGCATATGTTTAATAACTCGACTTGATTTGATTAGGTTTTGCTTTTCATTATGTCGTTTCACATGATTAACTTTTCATGGCGCTCATTTTCATGGCTGCATTATATTGGCAGTCTCTTTTTTTTATACCAGGTGAGTCAGCTGCGCCTATTTATTTTTAAATTTATGCAACATGCTAAGCGACACATGTGACTTACGCCTTTCTTGAATGCTTTCCAATGGCTGATTTGCATAACACTTTATAGAAGAAGGATAGATAACTCAGTGCTTAAGTGTTTTACGGTACAGAATGCAATCGCCATGTATGTCGATTTCAAAAAAACATCCCACCCTGACACTGGCAGCTGCAGCAGCACTTTTAGCTGATTTTACAAACTTTTATTCCTTAGCATACATTCCTACACATCTTTGAAAACGCCCCTGAAGGAACAAGCTATCACGGGCATCCGTTGACAAAACTAATTGAAAACAAAATGGTAGATCTACGCAGTGCAACCAATTGGATTTAAGCCGTCAGCCAACAAAGGTTCACAGTACAGCCTTTGCAAGAAATGCTAAGTATTAGGCAGATAATTTCCCCTCTGTCATAAACTATGGCATATTTCAGTTGATACAGTAACTGTAATGACTAACGCAGTCTCTTTATTTGAGTTAAAACTACCAAACCGAGCTCAAAACACTGTAAGAAGCTGCAAAAAGCGTGTAAAGATTCGAGCTGGGATCAAGTTCTGCCGTTACTAATTCGTATAGGAACCTAAGCTCGCAAGGTAGCATTAGGCGAATGGTATTATCATGGTTGCTTTAACACTATCCCATTTCAGGATCAAATCCTGCGGGTTAAGTTCAAACTTTTTATTACTTTTTGTTTTATCTCTTTTGGTCTATAATTTGATATTATGATACAAATAACATTTTGGATAACATAAGTGTGTATAAAATACAATAATCGCCAAGTTTTCCACCACAAAGCCCAAACATCTACGGGCACTCATACGTGAAGAATGCAGACAGATTACACCGCGCATGTTACAGCATACCAGAAGGTCTCTCAGGCAACGTCACAAATGTGCATTGATAAAGGGTGTCATCATTTTGAACATTTACTTCGTTGATGAAATCCACGCTCTTTAATAATTTATTATTCTGTTTAGCCGTGAAGTTAGCACATTTACAACTCCTTTGTCAATAAAAGAAGTGAAACATAAGGTATAAACATGAAACCAAAAATATTAGATTTAATATCGTCGGTATCCGCCCCCAAAAAATGAAAGGTAACTACGTAACACGCTTAAAACACCACATACGGTACAGATTATTACTGTAAACATGTACACAATTATCTGATTGTAATTGTTGTGTCTTTGGCTCACAGGAGAGCAAATAACAAAAATAAGTTAGTATACTAAAATACAGAAAATAAACACAAGGAGAAAGAAAAAAGAAAAAGAACCAAAACAGTTTGATGCTTGTAGTAGATTTGAACCTCCAAAGCTAACCTTTACTTTACCATATTCCGGCAGCTAACCCACTCGGCTAACGCACTCTCTCCCGCTCTTTGGGAGAACATTACGCTACCTCCTTGCAAGCATTATATCCATGAACAGCCGCCTTTTTTAAGCCTTTTGCAGCTCCTTGGTGCTCATTCAGGCCTTTAATCATTAATGCTAGTTACGTATAGTACCGAATAGAAGAGTAGAGCTAAAATAACAGTTTGTTTGCTAAAAGGGTCTATGTTTACACATTAGACCATAAACTGCGGGTTGCATAGATACGAATACCTAGGGGCAGCTGACTCACCTGGTATAAAACGTTACCCTTTTATCTAACTACATAAAGATTAAAGGGCGAAAATTATGAATTCAGAAGAAACTAAACTGGAAGTAAAATTACATAATTAGCAGAAAGAATAACAATAGAAGTACTTACCCAAAAAATCCAGAAATCCATATGATATAGCATTTAATCGCTTCAATGCCTGTTGTAAGGTAAAACATGGTGAAAATAATTTCACTGATAATGACTGCTAGCGAATCAAAAAAACTTCACGACATCTCGCCTTTTTAATGTCATTTCTCTTGTTTCAAGAACGCGTTCTAAACGCAATATCTGTTAGTTTCACAAAACAATATAATATTATTGATATTTTAATAATTCGACCGCTGTCTAAAAATAGTGTATGCCACACGTCCTAGAAGTGGTTTCAGTTTGCTCAAAGGATTGCAATACTGAGCCTATGACCTTCGTTTCGCAAACATCCCTAATCGCAAAATGAAACCCTACTTCTACTCCTAGTATAAAAATCTACTATTATCGAGCAAATGAGATACTGTGTCAGTCAAAATTATAAAATAACCTTGCTTTTAACTTATGGCGTATGATATACACTAAGTGATCAAAAGTATCCGGACACCTGGCTGAAAATGACGTACAAGTTCGTGGCGCCCTCCATCGGGAATGCTAGAAGTCAATATGGTGTTGGCACCCCCTCCGAATTTCGCTGTTGGCACTACACACGCTGGCAGATGACGTTCACCGGCCATTCGCCATACCCACACCCTGCCATCGGATCGCCACATTGTGTACCGTGATGCGTCACTCCACGCAATGTTTTGCCACTGTTCAATCGTGTAATGATGACGCTCCTTACACCAAGCGAGGCGTCGTTTGGCATTTTCCTGCGTGATGTGACTTATGAGCAGCCGCTCGACCATGGAATCCAAGGTTTCTCACCTCACGCTTAACTGTGATAGTACTTGGAGTGGATCCTAAGACAGCTTGGAATTCCTGTGTGATGGTCTGGATAGATGTTTGCCTATTACTCTTTACGACCCTCTTCAAATGTCGGCGGTCTCTGTCAGTCAACAGACGAGGTCGGCCTGTACGCTTTTGTGCTGTACATGTCTCTTCACGTTTCCACTTCACTATCACATCAGAAACAGTGGACCTAGGGATGTTTAGGAGTGTGGAAATCTCGCGTACAGACTTCTGACACAAGTGACACCCAATCACCTGGCCACGTTCGAAGTCCGTGAGTTCCACGGAGCGTCCCATTCTGCTGTTTCACGATGCCTAATGACTACTGAGGTCGCGGATAATGAGTAGGTGGCTGCACAATGCACCTAAGATGAAAAACGTATGTTTGTGTGGGTGTCCGGATACTTGTGATCACATAGTGTAATTCTTGAAGTTATACTTTTGATAAGGATTGATTTGGTTTACGGGTATTGAAGTTGTTATTTAAACTTACAAAACAAATGGATATGAAACCTTATCCGGAATTTTTATTTTTGCTTTTTCTCATATATTCAACACTTTGAAGGAATTTCGTAGGTTATGGGAAGTAGTACAAGAAAAAATGCGAAATGCTTCACAAAATATGCATTACCTAACATAAAGCAACAAACATGGTATGGGAAGTGCCTGTGACGCTTATCAATAACTTAATGTTTTTCTAGTTGAGAACATCAACAAATTCCTCTAGTTTCAGCTTGGAAGGCACCAATTCGAATCTTGACTGTGGTGCCTGGCTATGATTTTTGTGGGATTTTCTCCTCCTAGCCACATAAGATAAACGTCGTGCAATTGTAGGTAAACCTATCCTTATCTCACTTGGACATTATTGCTAAAAGGGACGTTCAAGACAGAGAAAAAGCATACAAATTCAATTCGAAAGGGCATGGAACCCACTAAATAGATGCAAATCGAGGTAATGAAGAATTTTATTTAGCTGCCTAACCATTTAAGCCCACCTGCTCTAAAGGCTACTGAGTTGAAAGGTAAACGCAATAGTGTGTAAAAATGTTTTGTATCTTCACTGGCGTTCTCAGAGAAGAAAATCTATAAAGGATTTAATTAGTATTATAACGTAGTTCCAATTTCTGTTTTGAGGGAACCTGAGTTGGAGTTACGTCTATTTTGACTATTTGCAAAAAAATGATAAACATAAAATGTTGTAACCATAAACGCTCTAATAACGTGTTGAATGACCATTTAATATCCGTTAAAAGATAGAAAAAGTGAATGACAGAATTACAACGATTTATTACCATTATGACCATTTTTACCATTATTGGTTAAACCATAAAGCCCGAACTTACGAGATTGTAAGTCGCCATTGGAGTGTGTCATCTCAAAATTAATTTGAGATCTCCTGGTGGTTTACTAGAAATAATACCAGTCAGTTGGGGAATTTAATGCCATGCCGGTATGTTGCTATGGTAGCTCCGGTAGTTAGAGCAACCGGACGGAAACTGGAAGATCCGTGTCTCAAATCCTGATTAAGGCATTGAATTTTTTAGTCCGAATCTACCTTTCCAACCTTGTCCTACACACGACTTGTGCGAAAGAACAATAATCATCATATACCTCGATAGTTTACACCATTAGTTTTTAAAACATCTGATGTGTTACACTCACATGACCTTCTCTACTCTTGTACAAACTATTTTTAAACGCTTATTCTCCATATGCTTCATGTCAATCGAGATATCGAACTGTTAATCTTATTGCTAATTTTCTTGTAGATGCAAGGGGAATTCCTAGGCTTTAAACGATAGTCAAATATTTTAAGAGCTGGTTGCTATGTACAGTATTCCATTCTCCTTGCATTACCAGAACAAAAAAAATGAATAACGAATTCCCATTTGAGAAAAAGTATATAAGTGTTGAAAAATTTAAGGAAATAACAAGCAATATCTCGAAAATGGTTCACTCAACAATAAAAATGTATATGGCTTAAATTGTGTATTTTAACGCGGATCTACATTTTGTGTATAGTAAAATTTTGTCTATCTCTTATGGTTTACCAGTTATGCAAAAGTCGTTCACAATGAAGAATACTTTTGGAGACATTCTCAGAAAATTTGAGATATACATTTTATTTGTCATGAAAGTATCTTAAATATATGATATTTTAATCAAAACTCACAGACTTCGAACGTGGTCAGGTGATTGGGTGTCACTTGTGTCAGAAGTCTGTACGCGAGATTTCCACATTCCTAAACATCCCTAGGTCCACTGTTTCTGATATGATAGTGAAGTGGAAACGTGAAGGGACATGTACAGCACAAAAACGTACAGGCCGACCTCGTCTGTTGACTGACAGAGACCGCCGACATTTGAAGAGAGTCGTAAAGAGTAATAGGCAGACATCGTTCCAGACCATCACACAGGAATTCTAAACTGCATCAGGATCCACTCCAAGTACCTACTCTGACAGTTAGGCGTGAGGTGAGAAACCTTGGATTCCATGGTCGAGCGGCTACTCATAAGCCACACATCACGCAGGAAAATGCCAAATGACGCCTCATTTGGTGTAAGGAGCGTCAACATTGCACGATTGAACAGTGGCAAAATGTTGTGTGGAGTGACGAATCACGGTACACAATGTAGCGATGCGATGGCAGGGTGTGGGTATGGCGAATGGCCGGTGAACGTCATCTGCCAGCGTGTGTAGTGCCAACAGTGAAAATCGGAGGTGGTGGTGCTATGGTGTGGTCGTGTTTTTCCTGGAGGGGGCTTGCACCCCTTGTTTTATTGCGTGGCACGATCACAGCGCAGACCTACATTGATATTTTAAGCACCTTCTTGCTTCCCACTGTTGAAGAGCGATTCGGGGATGGCGATTGCATCTTTCAACACGATCGAGCTCCTGTTCATACTGCACGGGCGGTGACGGAGTGGTTGCGCAACAATAGCATCCCTGTAATGGACTGGCCTGCACAGAGGCCTGACTTAAATGCTACAGAACACCTTTGGGATGTTTTGGAACGCCGACTTCGTGCCAGGCCTCACAGACCTACATCGATACCTCTCCTCAGTTCCGCACTCCGTGAAGAATGGGCTGCCATTCCCCAAGAAACCTTCCAGCACCTGATTGAAAGTATGCCTGCGAGAGTGATTGCTGACATCAAGGCTAAGGGTGGGCCAACACCATATTGACTTCCAGCATTACCGATGGAGGGCGCCACGAACTTGTGCGTCATTTTCAGCAAGGTGTCCGGATACTTTTGATCACGTAGTGTATGTTTTATTTGTTTATTCATCACTTAGTGAAGGACGAACCAAAATCAATTAGAACAAATTACATTTGGCATGTATGTTACATAATTTTGTCATATTAACGTCAGAACACACTTTCGTATTTAATATATCTATGTATCTTGTCTCATTCAGAACAATAGCGGGATTTTAGAGATTATTTTAATGTATTTGGGGGGGTTATACATTCAGGGGTTGATAGCATGAGCCGGTAGAGACATAGGGGATGGAGGGAGGAGATAGCAGGTAGATACTAAGGGTCTCTCAGCTCTCCTTTTCTTTCCGTGTGCTGTCGTCGGACACTTAACGTGGGTGAGCAGACGCACCCCTTCTTCTGATCACCAGGTAGATACTGATTTTGCATTTGCCTTTCTATAACCAATTAGCTTAATTGTTCTCTTTGAATCTGGGTTGAGTTTTTGAAGGCTTTTTCTTTCGCCCCCCGTTTGGATAGACGCTAGGAAACTCGTAACAATGATGCATGCATAATTACTCGACGCCTCTCATGTCCGATCCTGTAATTAATAAAATTTCGTTTAATGAATCAGATTATGCTTCACTGCCATCACAAGTTCATTTTATTGCAAATGTAGGTAGATGTGCATAAGTTGTTTTACTTTAGTTAGCATTATAATAAAACAATAAAGTGGAATTGCAAGAAAAAGAAAGTGGGCAAGACGAAATAATGAAAAAAGAATCTGATGTGTTACACTCACGTGACTTTCTCTACTCTTGGACAAAATATTTTTACAAACGCTTATTCTCCATATACTTCATGTTAGTCAAGATATCGAGATGTTAATCTTATTGCTAATTTGCTTGTAGATGCAAGGGGAATTATTAGGCTTTAAGCGATAGTCAAATATTTTAGGAGCTGGTTGCTATGTGTAGTATTCCATTCTCTTTGCATTACCAGGACAAAAAAAATTAATAAGGAATTTCCATTTGAGAAAAAGTGTAAGTATTGGAAAATTTAAGGAAATAACAAGCAATATATGGAAAATGATTCACTCAACAAAAAAAATCTGATGTGTTACACTCACATGACTTTCTCTACTCTTGTACAATCTATTTTTACAAACGCCTGTTCTCCATATGCTTCATATTAATCGAGATATCGAGATGTCAATCTTATTTGTAATTTTCATGTAGATGCAAGGGGAATATGGTAGCTTTTAAGCGATAGTCAAATATTTTATCGCTGGTTGCTATGTGGCGCATTCCATTCTCTTTGCATGTCCAGTACATAAAAAAATCTGATGTGCTACACTCACATGACTTTCTCTACTCTTGTACAAACTATTTTTACAAACGCTTATTCTCCATATGCTCATGTTAATCGAGATGTCAATCTTATTGCTAATTTTCTTGTAGATGCAACGGGAATATGGTAGGTTTTAAGCGATAGTCAAATGTTTAAGCGCTGGTTGTTATGTGGCGCATTCCATTCTCTTTGCAAGTCCAGAACTTAAAAACAATGAGTAACGAATTTAACAAGCCATATCTCGAAAACGGTTCACTCAACAAAAAAAATGTATATGACATAAGTTGTGTATTTTAATGCGATCTACATTTTTTGTGTAGTAAACTTTTGTCTATCTCTTATGGTTTACCAGTTATGCAAAAGTCGTTCACAATAAAGAACACTTTTGGAGACATTCCCAGAAAATTCGAGATATACATTTCATTTGTCATGAAAATACCTTAAACATATGATATTTTAATCAAAATCGTTAGAGCAATTTTTGAGAAAATTAAAATTTTCGAAAAATGTTCCATGTAAAGGGTAGTCTGGGGTGGGGGGATTTTCTTGAAAATCTTCGTGTCGCATCTCTGGAAGATACTGAACCTAAATACCAAGTTTGGTGTTTATCCGACTATTCGTTTCTGAGTTATGCTGTTCACAGACACACACACACACACACAGACACACACACGGACATGTTTCCAAAAATGCTTTTTTTGGATTCAGGGAGTCTCAAAACATATATTTCCGGTGAAATCTCGGTATCGAATTTTTGGGTGGAATGCTATACTTCCCCTACTTACTATACGTAGTAGAGAAAGTAAAAAAAATCTGATGTGTTACACTCACATGACTTTATCTACTCTTGTACAATCTAATTTTACAAACGCCTATTCTCCATATGCTTCATGTTAATCGAGATATCGAGATGTCAATCTTATTGGTAATTTTCTTGTAGATGCAAGGGGAATATGGTAGCTTTTAAGCGATAGTCACATATTTTAACGCTGGTTGCTATGTGGCGAATTCCATTCTCTTTGCATGTTCAGGACATAAAAAAAATGAATAAGAATTTGGGAAAAAGTATAAGTATTGGAAAATTTAAGGAAATAACAAGCAATATCTCGAAAACGGTTCACTCAACAAAAGAAACGTATATGACATAAGTTGTGTATTTTAACGCGATCTACATTTTTCATGTAGTAAAATTTTGTCTATCTCTTATGGTTTACCAGTTATGCAAAAGTCGTTCACAATGAAGAATATTTTTGGAGACATTCCCAGAAAATTCGAGATATACATTTTATTTGTCATGACAATATCTTAAACATATGATATTTTAATCAAAATCGTTAGAGCCGTTTTTGAGAAAATTAAAATTTTCGAAAAATGTTCCATGTAAAGGGTAGTCTGGGGTGGGGGGATTTTCTTGAAAACCTTCGTGTCGCATCTCTGGAAGATACTGAACCTAAATACCAAGTTTGGTGTTTATCCGACTGTTCGTTTTTGAGTTATGCTGTTCACAGACACACAGACAGACAGACACACAGACACACAGACACACAGACACACAGACAGACACACACACGGACATGTTTCCAAAAATGCTTTTTTTGGATTCAGTGATTCTCAAAACATGTATTTCCGGTGAAATCTCGGTATCGAATTTTTGGGTGGAATGCAATACTTCCCCTACTTACTATACGTAGTAGAGAAAGTAAAAAAATGAATAACGAATTTGAGAAAAAGTATAAGTATTGGAAAATTTAAGGAAATAACAAGCAATATCTCGAAAACGGTTCACTCAACAAAAGAAACGTATATGACATAAGTTGTGTATTTTAACGCGATCTACATTTTTTGTGTAGTAAAATTTTGTCTATCTCTTATGGTTTACCAGTTATGCAAAAGTCGTTCACAATGAAGAATATTTTTGGAGACATTCCCAGAAAATTCGAGATATACATTTTATTTGTCATGACAATATCTTAAACATATGATATTTTAATCAAAATCGTTAGAGCCGTTTTTGAGAAAATTAAAATTTTCGAAAAATGTTCCATGTAAAGGGTAGTCTGGGGTGGGGGGATTTTCTTGAAAACCTTCGTGTCGCATCTCTGGAAGATACTGAACCTAAATACCAAGTTTGGTGTTTATCCGACTGTTCGTTTTTGAGTTATGCTGTTCACAGACACACAGACAGACAGACACACAGACACACAGACACACAGACACACAGACACACAGACAGACACACACACGGACATGTTTCCAAAAATGCTTTTTTTGGATTCAGTGATTCTCAAAACATGTATTTCCGGTGAAATCTCGGTATCGAATTTTTGGGTGGAATGCAATACTTCCCCTACTTACTATACGTAGTAGAGAAAGTAAAAATCTGATGTGTTACACTCACATGACTTTCTCTACTCTTGTACAATCTAATTTTACAAACGCCTATTCTCCATATGCTTCATGTTAATCGAGATATCGAGATGTCAATCTTATTGGTAATTTTCTTGTAGATGCAAGGGGAATATGGTAGCTTTTAAGCGATAGTCAAATATTTTAACGCTGGTTGCTATGTGGCGCATTTCATTCTCTTTGCATGTCCAGGACATAAAAAATCTGATGTGTTACACTCACATGACTTTCTCTACTCTATACAATCTATTTTTACAAACGCCTATTTTCCATATGCTTCATGTTAATCGAGATATCGAGATGTCAACCTTATTGGTAATTTTCTTGTAGATGCAAGGGGAATATGGTAGCTTTTAAGCGATAGTCAAATATTTTAACGCTGGTTGCTATGTGGCGCATTCCATTCTCTTTGCATGTCCAGGACATAAAAAAATGAATAACGAATTTGAGAAAAAGTATAAGTATTGGAAAATTTAAGGAAATAACAAGCAATATCTCGAAAACGGTTCACTCAACAAAAGAAATGTATATGACATAAGTTGTGTATTTTAACGCGATCTACATTTTTTGTGTAGTAAAATTTTGTCTATCTCTTATAGTTTACCAGTTATGCAAAAGTCGTTCAGAAAGAAGAATACTTTTGGAGACATTCCCAGAAAATTCGAGATATACGTTTCATTTCTCATGACATTATCTTAAACATATGATATTTCAATCAAAATCGTTAGAGCCATTTTTGAGAAAATTAAAATTTTCGAAAAATCTTCCATGTAAAGGGTATCCTGGGGTGGGGGATTTTCTTGAAAACCTTCGTGTCGCATCTCTGGAAGATACTGAACCTAAATACCAAGTTTGGTGTTTATCCGACTGTTCGTTTTTGAGTTATGCTGTTCACAGACACACACACACACAGACACACGCACAGACACACACACACACAGACACACACACACACACACAGACACACACACGGACATGTTTCCAAAAATGCTTTTTTTGGATTCAGGAGGTCTCAAAACATGTATTTCCGGTGAAATCTCGGTTTCGAATTTTTGGGTGGAATGCAATACTTCCCCTACTTACTGTACGTAGTAGAGAAAGTAAAAATGAATAACGAATTTGAGAAAAAGTATAAGTATTGGAAAATTTAAGGAAATAACAAGCAATATCTCGAAAACGGTTCACTCAACAAAAAAAATGTATATGATATAAGTTGTGTATTTTAACGCGATCTACATTTTTTGTGTAGTAAACTTTTGTCTATCTCTTATGGTTTACCAGTTATGCAAAAGTCGTTCATAATGTAGAATACTTTTGGAGACATTCCCAGAAATTTTGAGATATACATTTCATTTCTCATGGCATTATCTTAAACATATGATATTTTCATCAAAATCGTTAGAGCCATTTTTGAGAAAATTAAAATTTTCGAAAAATGTTCCATGTAAAGGGTAGTCTGGGTTGGGGGGATTTTCTTGAAAATCTTCGTGTCGCATCTCTGGAAGATACTGAACCTAAATACCAAGTTTGGTGTTTATCCGACTGTTAGATTTTGAGTTATACTGTTCACAGACACACACACACACACACACAGACACATACACGACATGTTTCCAAGAATGCTTTTTTTGGATTCAGGAGTTCTCAAAACATGTATTTCCGGTGAAATCTCGGTATCGAATTTTTGGGTGGAACACAATACTTCCCCTACTTACTGTACGTAGTAGAGAAAGTAAAAAAGTGTATATGACATAAATTGTGTATTTTAACGCGATTTTTTGTGTAGTAAAATTTTGTCTATCTCATGGTTTACCAGTTATGCAAAAGTCGTTCACAATGAAGAATGATTTTGGAGACATTGCCAGAAAATTCGAGATATAGGTAGAGACATTTTTGAGAAAATTAAAATTTTCGAAAAATGTTCCATGTAAAGGGTAATCTGGGGTGGGGGATTTTCTTGAAAACCTTCGTGTCGCATCTCTGGAAGATACTGAACCTAAATACCGAGTTTGGGATTTATCCGACTGTTCGTTTGAGTTATGCTGGTCACAGACAGACAGACAGACAGACACACACACATACATACACACACAGAGAGACACACACACGGACATGTTTCCAAAAATGCTTTTTTGGATTCAGGTATCGAAGTTTAGGGTGGAATACAATACTTCCCCTACTTACTATACGTAGTAGAGAAAGTAAAAAGAGTCAGATTTTAAACCTTTCCTTATGCTTTCTGTGTTCTTAAGAGGATATATTTAAAAACAAGAAACATTATACATCACACATACATTAATGTCGGCCGAAGATTCGAATCTGCACTGATGCCTTTGACCTACATCCAACCCTACATGTACTAGGTATATTCAACTTATCCATTGCATAGCTTTAGATATGTAAGGCAGTCTGTATACAGCACTTGTCCATAGAATTCCTGTGGGAAAATAACTCTTACTCTCAACTATTGTGATTTTAAAAAATCTGTAGTTCTTATATGAATTTATATGCATGCTAACAATTTCCTGCCACTCAGTTAATTCTGACTAGGAATTGTGACCAACATTTGTGGATTATCTATAAACTGTGGTTCCCGTGATACCAACTTTTAATTTATTAGTGAACCACCTGGTACACAACAATGTGGCGAAAGTATTATCATCATTCAAAACCCAAATAAATTAAATCAGAAAACGAATATGTTTATTCACTTTATGTGTTATTTATTTGGGCAAATGATTGTGGCGATTGCTTTTAACGTTTATTGGTTGTGATAACCTTCTTCCCGCAGTTCAACTTTCGAATGTCAAGGCCTGATCTCTCCACGGTAACTTTAGACCGCCGACAGACTACAGGCTGAATATGCACCATCATTAATTCATCGCATTCATCCTCCCCAAGAACTGTGTCAGTTGCGAGGAGCTTAGAAAGCCTCTAAAAGGAAAGAGAACGGTTGAAAGCTGGACCTAAAGAAATCAGAGCTCTTTAGAAACGTTTTCTTTTTTCAACTCAGTCTGCAATGCTTTACCTCTTGTATTTTTCAGAGAAGCTCAGATAACAAAACATGCTAATCTTGTAGGAAGAGAAAGAAGAGAAGCAGATACAGTTCCCCTCTTAGTGCAGAAAGTCATCTCCATCTTTTTCCATCTCTGCGTTTTGGTGTCATTGTCACTTCTGCTTCGTGTTTTGGTCTGAATGACACACCAGTTAAAAAGTTTATGTTTTCCTCTCAGAAGCCGTGTTTTTTTAGCTCGCCTCAGTGTGTTGACTTTTCAAGCTACCATGAAAAAAAATACTACCTGCAAATACAGTTTCTTACTTCTGTTGCAAACGAAGAAAAAACTTTCTTTTGAAAACGAATTAAATGTGAAAGAGCTGAATTGTTTGGATACATATTCGTTCTTCTGCTCTTACTAAAAGCCAGGCAATGAAAATGCTCTTTCTGCAAACTTCTTATTAAATGGCGTAACCCTTCATTAAGAAATGTTTTGCAACGAGACTAAATTGAGATCTTGCTTCGTCTTCTATACGCCACTTAGGCAATAATATGGTCCATTTATAACACACAGTGACATAGAATAAGCCGAGTTAATGAACTGAAGTAACACGTCAGTGAATGAATTTCTGAAACAAACTTAAAGGCTGCGTTTTATAGGCAGCAATGTTTTTATTCGCTTGACTGAAAGTTGCACTTTTAACATATTCCTTAAAATGTAATGTTATGTAAAATGTGTTTCTATCTCAACGAAATCAATTCATATTTTATTTAACATATTCATAAATGTAAACATGAGGGTTCTAAAGTAGCTCAAACATCATTGTTAATACCACAACATTTGCTTTTCGATGATAGTATTTTTGATCCATTTCCGTTCAAGCTGGAAATTTGATTTTTCTGCCATCAGTGCTGGTAACAACCTACCTACGTGTTTTGCCTACATTACCGCACCATGAACTATAATTAAATCATGTAACTTTATATACCTGTACGTGAATGTGTGCGTATATGGAATATAATCACATTTGTTGGCTGAATTTTACCATTTAAATATTACCTATGTATTTACATCATTTTTATTTGCTAGTATTTACTTATGATTTAATTCATGAAGCAGCTAAGTAAGAGCTACAAGTTATTGTTTTGAAGGTGAACATCGTCGATAATCGATCGCCAGTTCAACACCAATGTTATATTGGTGACCTTGTTACCCGATCCACCATGTTTAACAGCTGTTATTACTGAATTTTGTTTCCGCTAAATACTACGAGTAGTTCTGTGGTATGCAGTATACCTGCTTTACGTGTATTGGAAAATCTCGGAAGTAGCTAGTACTCGACTTTGTCTCGTATTTTCAAATATTTCCTCGTTCTACAATCTTGTATCCAATATGCTACTTATTATACTACCATATCCTGATGTGGTAATTGCATCTGATTATAGAAGAGAAAGTAACAATTTTGCGGCAAAGCAATAAAACAATTGAATATCAGTAAGTTTGCAGCTCTATTTTGTAACGTTACCTTATCGTACTATTTTGTAAATTACACAAAAGTGACATTGCACAATTTAATAGAATTGACTTTTTTTCTTTCTTCAAAGATTCCAAATTATTTGCTGTTGATATGAATAGTTTTACTCGGGTACACTAAGTATCTCGGTTAGGGTGAGTTACCCGGATAAGATTATTCCGGGGTTTTCCCTTATCCTGAAAAGACGAATGTCGGGTAACTTTAAGCTCTATGGACCCCAGGCTCATTTGAGTATCATTTCACCTATTTCATTCATCATCCGATACGACCTAACGGTTAAAGGACGCTGAATTATTTAAAAAAGAAGAAGAAAGTAGGGCAAAAAACTATTCTTCGTTATTGCACGTGAACAATCTTTCATGGATTCCTTATTCTGTCACTGCTAGGAAAGCTCCATGGTTACTGCTCTCTTCATTGTGTAACTCATCCTTTCCAATAATTCCAGTGCAGATTTCGACCATACTATTCCAGGAGCCATTGATATATTCCTCTGCTATCGCTGATGATCTGCAACCACCGTGTTAAACTTCAGTACATCGAGCTATTATACACAGTTCTCGAATCTTCGTCATACCTCGTAGTTGGCATCGCGCGCCGGTAATGTTGGTAGTATGTTGCAGAGATTTCAAGGGTGGTATACATTTTAATCAGTTAGGAGTTGTGGCGTAAGTATTGCGTAAACTGCAGTGTGTATTATAGATATAAAACTCTGCAGACGTTAACGGATTCGAACTCGGAATCTCTGCATTAGAAACCCACCCCTGACCTCTTATACACAAAGCACACTGCAGGTAGGTAAGTCAACTACACATTTCGCAATACATCAGACTAATAATAATAATAATAATAATAATAATAATAATAATACGTATCGTCCGTAATGAATCGGACACTTAAAGATTACTCGTTAAGTACAGCTTGTGTAAATCGTCATGACAGTCCCCCACTCCTGAAGCACATATGCGCATTAGCACTGACTAGTCCACTTGCATAAGATAGGTGGCGGTCAGTGTTCCAACTGCTGCAAGCTCAAATGCATGGTAACCTTACACATTTGTTTACAATGCGTTGTGTATGTGGCTACCTCCGAGTTCTGATATCACTTGCTCCCCACCACTCTCATCACTACTCCTTATTTCTCCTCTCTTGCGCATATGGAGTGTCACATTTTACACAAGCTGTACTTAACGAGTAATCTTTAGGTGTTCGATTCATTACGGACGATACGTATTATTATCATTAATTATTATTATTATTATTATTATTAGTGTGATGTATTGCTAAATGTTACACTAGTATTCATATTACAAACATAATACTGTACGAAGTATACAATAATTAATAATACACAAACAATATGTTGCTTAGATCGACGTAACAATCAAAGCTAAATGACAGTACGACAAATACACTCTCGTACGCGATGACAGTGTTAACAGTACCGGAATAGTTTAAATAAAATAATTATAGTTCAGCAACTTAGAAAAAATCCTTGGGAAGGGTAACTCACCTGGTCATTCATTCCCCCTCTCTACTGTATTCACTCTTAGGTTGATCCGCGTCAGAACAAACCCCAGGTGACCAGTGCACCGTTATAATGTATCCTTCCGCCATTCGCACTAGAAATAGTCACACTTTCAGACCATGTGCGGTGACTATCATATTCTGTTTGGGGTTAAAGATGATAAGAATGATAGTTGTAACAAAACAAACGTTTGCACATATAATAGTTAAGTCTAAAATAAATGAGCGAAAAATAAAGTAACAGGTATGCGATAACTTAATTTATTCGCTCTCTGGAAGCGGCACTTTATTAACTGTTGGCGGCTCATTTTAAAAAGGAAATTGTGCACTGTTACGCGAAATGCATTCTTCTCAAAATCACTACATTCTTGCATCGCGCATTTCATATGCTTTCTTTTTCTTCTTTTTTTCCGGGTGTAACCACATTTCTCGTTTCAGATTTTTCTGCACAAACACTGTTTATACTTGTACTCGAAACACCGGTGCACTCAGAAGTTAATTTCTCACATAACTTATAATAAAGATTCAACACTATTGCTTTTTCACCACTAGTCAATGATTTGCGCGGCTAATGCTTTACGTAATTCGACGAAAACACAGGAGCGAATTCACTGTCCTCCATGGTACTAAACACAACTGCTCGTTTCTGCCTGTAAACAATATTCTGCGCCTACCAGGATGACAGGTAACTCATACAAATTGCGTCATGGGACTTGTAGCTCTGTTTTACGGTATAAATCGGCGTTAAATAAAACCTTGTATAGAATATTATACTATTTAAGGATAAATTCATTCTAAAATTCAGAGATTAGCATGGGACTACTTTCCTGGGCGCATTGCTACCGTGTTGCACCACGGTGCACTGACCACGTGGGTTTGTTTTGCCGCGGATCAACCTAAGAGTGAATATAGAGTAACTGTCTTGGGCGAGCATGCCTCTCCTACTCTTGAGTCACTGCTTAAGCACCACACGCCATAATTTCGCTTAGCCCGTAGTTTAGTTTATTTTTACTCACAAAATCGTTAATCACACCACTGTTGTAACTATCAACTGTAGAGGCCGGACTAAAGATACATGAACATTGAAAAAATGCCGTGTTTTCTTCAAGGAAAAAGGTTCCTCGCTGATTGATTTTCATAATACAAATTATTTCAATTGATGTTTTACAAAGAAAACTAGCGGCTTTAGTTTTTTTATAGGGAGACCAGTCACACGTCATCAGCTCGAAAGTGTGCTCTTTAGCATACCTCCTACAGAACTGGAATAAGGATTTTAGTTTTTGAGTTTTCACGATGTAAACAAGATCCTATTAATTTTTTCTACGCTATAAAATTGCTTGTTCATAACAATGACGTGACACTCGTTTCCCGCGTATCTACCCACTTCCTCTTTAAGACACCTCATTGGATAACCCAGTAGCTAAGGCAAAAGACAAGTAGAATGGACGCGATTTATCCCTCCTGAATACTCGTCCGCAAACCAGGGGATTTTAGTTAGTTGTTATACTATAAAACAAAAGGAAATAGTTCCACGCAATGTAATGCTAAAACAGGATATTTTACCATTCCTGATGTGTCATTTGGGTTGCGTATTTGAACAAAGTGGATGGCGGGTATAACGTGACATAATAAATAAAAGCAACAACTGCTAACACTATAAACTAATATGTTACTATACACACATGAAAAATAATAACAGAGTTGAACTTTAAGTTATCGAAACTTTTAAGTTTCCAAATTAAAATCAATTATAATAAATGAAACTTAAGTTACGTTACGATATGTCAGGGGAGAAAATAGTATGTAATATGTATGTTGTGAAGGGCTCATTACAATCCTCGTGATATACAACCCTGGTAAACCTCGAGTAGCAACACTCGGATGTGCAATGGGTACCTTTCAACACTTATATTACAACACATTATTGCACCTAAGTATGAAAACCTTGTTTTCTTCCCCCCCCCACCACTTTCCTTCTTTCGTTTCTGTTTATACTTTTCTAGAGGTACAGCTTTTCTATCATTAGGTACGCACGTTTTAAAATGTAAAAAATTGTAGTAGCGTTTTGTAGTTCTGTAATTGTAGTTTGGAATTTTTCGTTTTCTTTGCAATCTCTGGAATCTAAGGCTAAGTCATAGTTTTACTGAATTTATGGTTTGCCTTTTGAAAAAGATGTTTTTGCTTTGTTTGATATCTCTCGAGAAATTGAACTATTATGTTACTTGATATTTTAAACTAGATGTCTATGATTGGAGAGTGAATCAAATCTGAAAAATCTGATGTGTTACATTCACATGACTTTCTCTACTCTTGTACAAACCATTTTTACAAACGCTTATTCTCAATATGCTTCAAGTTAATCGAGATATCGAGATGTCAACCTTATTGCTAATTTTCTTGTAGATGCAAGGGGAATATAGTAGCTTTTAAGCGATAGTCAAATATTTTAAGCTCTGGTTGCTATGTGGCGCATTCCATTCTCTTTGCATGTTCAGGACATAAAAAATGAATAAGGAATTTGAGAAATATCTGGAAAATGGTTCACTCAACAAAAAAAAATGTATATGACATAAATTGTGTATTTTAACGCGATCTACATTTTTTGTGTAGTAACATTTTGTCTATCTGTTATGGTTTACTAGTTATGCAAAAGTCGTTCACAATGAAGAATACTTTTGGAGACATTCCCAGAAAATTGGAGATATAAATTTCATTTGTCATGAAAATATCTTAAACATATGACATTTTAATCAAAATCGCTAGAGCCATTTTTGAGAAAATTACAATTTTCGAAAAAGTTCCATGTAATGGGTAATCTGGAGTGGGGGGATTTGCTTGAAAACCTTCGTGTCGCATCTTTGGAAGATACTGAACCAAAATATCAAGTTTGGTGTTTATCCGACTGTTCGTTTCTGAGTAATGCTGTTCACAGACACACACACGGACATGTTTCTAAAAATGCTTTTTTTGGATTCAGGGGGTCTCAAAATATGTATTTGCGGTGAAATCTCGGTATCGAATTTTTGGGTGGAATACAATACTTCCCCTACTTACTATACCTACGTAGTAGAGAAAGTCAAATTTCAATGCCATCGCTGGAACTTTAACCATGCATCTTCGGCTTTCCGGGCCGAAACACCACCACTGTTCTATCGTGACGAGATACCACAAGCTGCATTTAATTCTTTTCAGCTGGTAAAATACCCATGGCGAAACCAATTTTCCGAAATAGCTAGAAATCTTAAGCAGACCTGCAATATTGCAAGTACTTAATCTGGACTGAATTCTTCGAATCGATTCAAACTTCCAATTAAATACCTTTGTTAACACTAGTGAATCTTCAGTGTTTGAATGCTAAGCTATTATTACTTTTGGACGCACAAATCTGTATTAAAACTTAATAGAGTTTATTTCTTCAATAATTATTTTAAATTCATAAAACTTCGGAAAATATCTAGAAGTGCTAAGCCGAAGGAAACAAAAATCCTGTTCGTCGTAAAGACTAAGCTTGAAGGAAGAGCGGTCTCAAGTTTCAATATCTCCAGGCACAACGCAACAAAGCTAGTGTAGAGTGGAAGTAGGCGTCACTACAAACTTGCTCCTTGTTATTTAATCAGCTGGAATGAAACAGTTCGATCTTTACATGTCACATCTCCCTCTTCTCGTTTGTTTAGGGCGATGGAAGACTTGATTTGAATCCATGGGCCTGAGTCACATCTGTCCACAGAAAGTGTTGTCATGGTGACAGGGATGTTGGGGATGGAAAAATGAAAATAGGCACACATTACGCTATCCCAGAATAATCTGATATGGAGAGAAGTGCAAACAATTTTTTTCTCAAAGGAAAACACAAACATCCGAATAATAACGCAGAGAGTTGATATGTTTCTTAGGAAAGATGCATCAAATTGCCATGCTCTGATGAAATCTTTCAGGCAGCAACTTGCAACACTTCTGGTACTCCTAAAGGCTTATGCTATTTTTGCATAATTAATGTTGATATTCCGCATCAGTCAAGGCGTATAATTTCTGTTCATGTTATATGAGGTTACTAAAGGCTCACTATTCTCATTTGGTCAGCAAACCTTTGACTTACAGCAGGCGCGGAGAAATGCCTTCCTTCCCCAAGTCTCAGAAAAAGGCAACCTGCACCACAGCTATGGGTACCAAGGCACGTCCTGTGGGCAAGCAGCGGAGGAAGTCTACATGTAATTGCGAACCATCTTTTTGCTAATCCTGCTCACAGTAGGATGTAACGTATTTGTGATGTTTCCTTCACCACACTAAAAAGAAATGTTTCTGTTCAGGAGCATACGCTTTAGCGGCAGTAGTGCTACTTGCATGTTAGCTACTCAATGCAGTACGTTATTTCTGTACAGTAGTATAGCTGGAGTATTTTAATTCACAAGAATAAGACAATGACCATTCTTCAGAATGAGACAGGAAATACTTATTTGATGTGCCGGTTGTTAACGAGTGCAATATGCTGATAACGCATGAGAACTACAGATGGGGCAAACAAATGAATATTCTAACAGTGCAATTATATAGTTACTCATTCATGAAGTATATTCATTAAACTCAATTAATTTACTGTAAAACTATAAACACTGCATTTATTATGAAGATAAATTCTTGAACAGTTCTGCCTTATGTGTCCGCATAATACGACACTGGAGACAGGTACATCATGATTTTGTAGACCTCCTGTATAATGCTTATATACTTAAAACGTAACCTGGCGATCAGTGGCGAAACCTTGTTGTTGATATAACTGATCAAAAATAATTATAAAAATCAGTCAATGCAGATGGGGGATTGACTCCAAAACTCTTTAAGCCAAATTAAAACGCTAATTAATAAATGAAAATGTTATATATACATATATTTCAATTTGAAATGTTATACTGTTCACTAAGAGAAAATCATATGAAATTTAATGAAATTAGCCCAATCTTATGCCGTTAATTGAATCTATAAATATAGGGTCTTTCAACAAGAGTGTCCTATCTTTAACATATGATAGCTGCCGTTGTTATTGAGTTAGAGCAGTCATTTTTTTCATGTGGTTACAGTTATTGACAAATAGCCATGGAACGTTACAGCATTCAGCAACGCGTAGAAATTGTGAAAATTTATTATTAAAATGGATCCTCTGTTCGCCAAACCTTCCGTGTATTGCGTGAAGTTTACAGTATCCATAATCGTTCCTGCGAGAGAACGATTCGGCGTTTGATCGATAAATTTGAAAGAAGTGGTCCTGTCAGCGATCAAATAACGGCTGTACGTAATGCACGGTAAGCGCTCTAACGAAAACATAGGCGCCGTTCGTGAGAGTGTACGCGAGAACGGAAACAAATCAATTGCTCGTCTAGCGCAAGAATTGGGGCTTTCGCCGACCACAACTTGGCGAATTCTGCATATGGACTTGAAGTTTCACGCTTACAAAATGGTGTTAACTGAAGAACTAAAGCCCAAAGACCATAGGTTGCGCCGTGTATTCGCTGACTGGGCTATGGAGCAATTGGAAGCTGACCCGGATTGTTGTCGAAAAATCATCTTCAGCGACGAAGCCCACTTTCGGATGGATGGTTGGGTTAACACACAAAATTGCCGTTATTGGAGCAATCACAATCCAATGCAGATTCAAAAACAATCACTTCACCCCCAAAAGGTTACTGCGTGTGTGGATTTTGGTATGGTGGAATCATTGGTCTATATGTTTTCCAAGATGAAGCTGGAGAAGCTCTAACTGTCAATGAAGAAAGATACCGAGCTCTTATAATGGACTATTTTTGGCCTCAATTGGGTGGTATGGATCTCAGAAATATCTGGTTCCAGCAAGATGGTGCCACATGTCATACTGCCCTCAAACAATCGATGTTTTGAAGGAGAAGTTCAGAGGTTTCATCATTTCCCGTGGTGATGATGTTAACTGGCCCCCGAGGTCATGTGATTTAACGCCTTTGAATTACTTCTTGTGGAGTTATGTTAAATCTCGAATTTATGTCAACAGGCCAGAAACAGTAAATGATCTTATGAATAACATCACGCGTGTTATTCGTGAAGTTGGACCTAATTTACGTTCTTCTGTCATTGAAAATTGGGTCAACCGTATACGCGCAACCCAACGAAGTCGCGGCGGTCACTTAACTGATGTTCTCTTCCACACGTAATGACATTAATTATGTTCCAAAATAAGAAATAAATGAACCTCTATCATTTATAGAACGTGGTTTATTTAAGTTCAAAGATAGAACACTTTTGTTGAAAGACCCTATAGTTAAAGCCGCTATAACCACTGTCATTCCACACACTTGTTTTATAGGGAACATTCAGAAAAGTTTATCTAATGCTTCACATCCACAAATCTAAAGGCACTTTCATAATTAATATTTGTATTGAAATGACGATACGACTTCCATTATGCTGTTAGTTTCAAAGATTGTCCATCCTTAATAATTTTACATTTCCGGCGAAAAAAAGTTTACTAAATGGCTGTTTTAATAGTCGGTCAGTTGCACAATGGCCATAATTTACTTTCGAATTCGTGGCTGAAACATACGCTCTGATCTCGATTTAGACTGTGATGTCGTTTTGAACTCGCATCATTTTCACATTTTAATGCAGCATTTATAAGCACGCACTTCTGTATTACGTTAAATAATTATGAAATAGTAACATATGCAATGCCTAGCAGTATTCAAGCTATCCACTCCTATTTTAACGACTGTGACAGATCGTTCCGCATTCTTAACATATGAAAATGTTCAACAATACACAAATTTCCTTAAGCCCAAGATGTGATGGTTGTAATTCAAACAAACTGCCACTGCCATCTTTAATACTGTTTGGAAATTAGCAAAAATTGGCAACCGCTAACGAGAGTTGAACTGCCGAGTTTGAATTTCACATACTTACTACTATCAAAGCTAATTCTATTTAAATAGAAGTAAAACTAAAAATACGCACTGAATAATTTATCATTATGAGGAATGTGATGTCAATGACATCATGTTAAAATCGCCACTGCTGACGGTGCAATAAGTTCCCAACGCTGCAATTATTACATTCTCTACTACGTACAGTAAGTAGGGGAAGTACTGCATTCCCCTCAAAAATTCGATACCGAGATTTTACCGGAAATACATGTTTTGAGACCCCCTGAATCCAAAAAAAGCATTTTTTGAAACATGTCCGTGTGTGTGTGTGTCTGTGAACAATATAACTCAGAAACAAACAGTCGCATAAATACCAAACTTGGCATTTAGGTTCAGTAACTTCCAGAGATGCGACACGAAGGTTTTCAAGAAAATCCCTCCACCTCAGATTACCCTTTACATGGAACATTTTTCGAAAAGTTTAATTTTCCCAAAAATGGTAGTAACGATTTTGATTAAAACATCATATGTTTAAGATATTTTCATGAAAAATAAAATGTGTATCTCGAATTTTCTGGGAATGTCTCCAAAAATATTCCTCATTGTGAACGAATTTTGCATAACTGGTAAATCATAAGAGATAAGACAGACGTTTACTACACAAAAAATGTAGATCGCGTTAAAATACACAATTTATGTCATACACATTTTTGTTGATGAGTGAACCATTTTCGAGATATTGCTTGTTATTCCCTTAAATTTTCCAATACTTTTTCTCAAATGGGAATTCGTTATTCATTTTTACTTTCTCTACCACGTATAGTAAGTAGGGGAAGTATTGTATTCCACCCAAAAGTTCGATACCGAGATTTCACCGGAAATACATGTTTTGAGACCCCCTGAATCCAATAAAAAGCACTTTTAGAAACTCGTAAGTGTGTGTGTCTGTGTGTCTGTGAACAGCATAACTCAGAAACGAACAGTCGGATAAACACCAAACTTGGTATTTAGATTCAGTATCTTCCAGAGATGCGACACGAAGGTTTTCAAGAAAATACCCCCACCCCAGATTACCTTTTACATGGAACATTTTTCGAAAAATTCTTTTTCTCAAAAATGGCTCTAGCGATTTTGATTAAAATATCATATGTATAAGATATTTTCGTGACAAATAAAATGTATATCTCAAATTTTCTGGGAATGTCTCCAAAAGTATTCTTCATTGTGAACGACTTTTGCATAACTGGTAAACCATAAAGATAGACAAAATTTTATTACACAAAAAATGTAGATCGCGTTAAAATGCACCATTTATGTCATATATTTTTTTGTTGAGTGAACCGTTTTCGAGATATTGCTTGTTATTCCCTTAAATTTTCCAATACTTATACTTTTTCTCAAATTCGTTATTCATTTTTTTTGTTGTCCTGGACATGTAAAGAGAATGGAATGCGTTACATAGCAACCAGCGCTTTAACGATTTGACTATCGCTTAAAATCTACCATATTCCCCTTGCATCTACAAGAAAATTAGCAATAAGATTCACATCTCGATATCTCGATTAACATTAAGCATACGGCGAATAAGCGTTTGTAAAAATAGTTTGTACAAGAGTAGAGAAAGTCATGTGAGTGTAACACATCAGATTTTTTTTTGTCCTGGACATACAAAGAGAATGGAAAGCGCCACATAGCAACCAGCTCTTAAACGATTTGACTATCGCTTAAAGTCTACCATATTCCCCTTGCATCTACAAGAAAATTAGCAATACGATTAACATCTCGATTAACATAAAGCATATGGAGAATAAGCATTTGTAAAAATAGTTTGTACAAGAGTAGAGAAAGTCATGTGAGTGTAACACATCTCAAAATTGCTGAAGGTGTGTTGACTTAGATAGGTCTCTGTACTTTTACCTGTTGGAAGTAAACATGAAGGCACACGAAAGGCTTTTCTTCGCATCAGCAATTAACTCACATTTACACCCACACTGAACCCTACGGTAAGCTTGTATGAGGAACGATTTTCTGGATGGTAATAAAGCGCAGCCCCTCCGGCTATATTTCTGCAGCAGACACACACATATACGTTCACACGGTGTAGAGCTCCGTTATAAAAATATCTAATATGGTACAATTACTTTTTCGTAAACTTTCTTCTGGAGATAAAGCTAGCACACGTGTGAAGTTAGCGTGTCTGCCTCCTAATCCGGAGATTTCGAGTTCGAATTCCGATGAGTGAGTTGCCTGGGAAAATTATTCTTCCCTTATCCCTAGAAGACAGGATAGAGGGAAGAATAAGGGGCATTCACAATGAAAAAAAATCTGATGTGTTACACTCACATGACTTTCTCTACTCTTGTACAAACTATTTTTACAAACGCTTATTCTCCATATGCTTCATGTTAATCGAGATATCGAGATGTTAATCTTATTGCTAATTTTCTTGTAGATGCAAGGGGAATTGGTAGGCTTTAAGCGATAGTCAAATATTTTAAGAGCTGGTTGCTATGTGGAGTACTCCATTCTCTTTGCATTGCCAGGACAAAGTATAAGTATTGCAAAATATAAGGGAATAATAAAGAATATATCGAAAATAGTTCATTCGACAAAAAAATGTACCTGACATAAATTGTGTATTTTAACGTGATCTACATTTTTTGTGTAGTAAAAGTTTGTCTATCTCTTATGGTTTACCAGTTATGCAAAGTCGTTCACAATGAAGAATGCTTTTGGAGACATTCCCAGAGTATTCGAGATATACATTTTATTTGTCATGAAAGTATCTTAAATATTTGATATTTTAATCAAAATCGTTACAGCCATTAATGAGAAAATTAAAATTTTCGAAAAATGTTTCATGTAAAAGGTAATCTGGGGTGGGGGGATGTTCTTGAAAACCTTCGTGTCGCATCTCTGGAATATACTGAACCTAAATACCAAGCTTGGTGTTTATCCGAGTGTTCGTTTCTGAGGTATGCTGTTCACAGACAGACACACAGACACGTTGCCAAAAATGCTTTTTTTTTGCCTCAAAACATATTTCTGGTGAAATCTCGGTATCGAATTTTTGAGTGGAATTCAATACTTCCCCTACTTTCTGTACGTAGTAGAGAAAGTAATAAGCATTAACATAACGACGTAAAGACAAACTTAACGCGATGTGTTGTCATTAACATCGGCAACTGCAAACTTAAGCAGCAGCCAATCGCATGAGAACGTTAAATGGCTGAGCTAATATGGCGTCCTACGAAGCGACCATCGAACAAAAGAGGTTACCTACTTGTATCAAAACGAGCAAGAGCTATCCCCGTTAAAGCATGTTAAACTCACAAAACAGCATCACTTGATCACAGTTTGTTTTACAGCAATTTTTGCTTTCTCTACTACGTATAGTAAGTAGGGGAAGTATTGCATTCCACCCAAAAATTCGATACCGAGATTTCGCCGGAAATACATGTTTTGAGACCTCCTGAATCCAAAAAAAAGCATTTTTGGAAACATGTCCATGTTATGTGAACAGCATAACTCAAAAACGAACAGTCGGATAAGCACCAAACTTGGTATTTAGGTTCAGTATCTTCCAGAGATGCGACACGAAGGTTTTCAAGAAAATCCCCCCACCCCAGACTACCCTTTACATGGAAGATGTTTCGAAAATTTTAATTTTCTCAAAAATGGCTCTAACGATTTTGATTAAAATATCATATGTTTAAGATAATGTCATGAGAAATGAAATGTATATCTCGAATTTTCTGGGAATGTCTCCAAAAGTATTCTTCATTGTGAACGCCTTTTGCATAACTGGTAAACCATAAGAGAAAGACGAAATTTTACTACACAAAAAATGTAGATCGCGTTAAAATACACAACTTATGTCATATACATTTCTTTTGTTGAGTGAACCGTTTTCGAGATATTGCTTGTTATTTCCTTAAATTTTCCAATACTTATACTTTTTCTCAAATGCGTTATTCATTTTTTTTATGTCCTGGCATGCAAAGAGAATGGAATGCGCCACATAGCAACCAGCGTTAAAATATTTGACTATCGCTTAAAAGCTACCATATTTCCCTTGCATCTACAAGAAAATTACCAATAAGATTGACATCTCGATATCTCGATTAACATGAAGCATATGGAGAATAGGCGTTTGTAAAATTAGATTGTACAAGAGTACAGAAAGTCATGTGAGTGTAACACATCAGATTTTTATAGATACGCCAGTGATTCCTGGCCCGTGACCTTACAGAGAAACTGACTGAGCTAGGTGGCGCAGGCGTTAGTGCGTGTGACTCGCATTCGGGAGGTCATGGATTCGATTCCCGTCGTCGACCTTCCTGAACCATGGGTTTTTCGGGGGTTTCTCCGGGTCGCTAGGCAAATGCTGTAAAGTCTAATTACATCCCCCGAATTTCCTGTTCTCCATTTCACCTACTTTCTCATTTCACTTCAGCTTTCATCTGCTTGGTTGTTTTATGGTTGCAAGCGTCGGCGAAGTCTCGGTGTTGCATGGCAGGGAGAAAGGATGCTCTCGTAACACCTCGTCCCCAGAATTGGAACGGTCTCCGAGTCCCAGTGGGATGTGCAAGCCTGCTGTACCACTGCCACCGGGAAGTTTCAACCTGGAAAATGTAGAGACCTCTGTTTCCTCTTCTTGCCCTCTGCTCTGTCTTGCCTCCTGATCCTGCCGCCCTCTGTCTCCTCTCACCTTTCCCATCCTTCCCGGGGGCGTCCGGTTAGGGGCCTAGGCACAAAAGAGCTCCTTAAGTAGGTCGAGGTACTAAGTTCTCCGCCGCTCCTTGTCCTACGTCCTACGCAGAAACTGTGTTAGGGAGTCAACACAATGATAACGTGATGAGAATCGCTCTGTGATTGGCTTGTTTATGTTTGACATAGACATAGCCTAAAAGTTGGACCTTGCAAACTACTAAGTATACGTTTAAATTAATTATCTTCTTAATTCGATGTTTACTTTTATTGTTACGTGATTCATTGTGAATGGTTGCATTAGAATACATAGCATCTAGCTTTTAAGTTTATGTTATTCTTACGGTTATTTTCACCATGAATGGAGCCTAACTCTTATCTCTACTCTGTAGACCATCGATTCATTTGAGCAATATATTGCACACATTCATTCATTTATCGTCCAAAGAAAAGGAACCAACAAGGCTGAAACGCAATTTAAACAGGTTATTATAGCTGCTTTCTCTACTACTTACTTACAGTAACTACAGGGAATATTGTATTCCACCTAAAACTTCGATGTCGAGATTTCATAGGAAATACATGTTTTGAGGTGTGTGTGAGTGCAGCACGACCCAAATACGAAATCTCCGATGAATACCAAACTTGGTATTTAAGCTTAGCATTTTCCAAAGACGCGACACAAACATTTTAAAGAGATATCCCCCATTCCAAACCACCCTTTACGTGGAAGATTTTTGAAAATTTTCGATTTTCTCTCAAATGGCTCAAACGATTTTGAGTAACATACCATATGTTTAAGATGCTTACATGGCAAATAAGAGATGTGCATCTTAATGTTTCTGGCAATAGTCTGTGAATTCCTCTTCGTTCAGAGTGAATTTTGTATAACTGGTGAACTATAAGAGATGGATCAAAACGTACTACATAAAAATGTAAATCTCTTTAAAACACACAATTTATTTCAAATAACTTTTTTGTGACATTAGCAAATTCCCAGATATGCGTTGTTATTGATTTGAATTCTTCAGTAATGTGTGAGTTTAAACTGCTCTCGCTGTTCAGCTATTTCTCGCAAAGTCATGGAAATATTACGGAATTTCTAGGCCAGCATATAGCGATTAGCTTTTAAACATCTATCGATATTGTTTGCTCTATCCTCATTGTACCATCAACGAAATATGTAATGAAACTATTTCTCCAAAGGTTTATTTCGATTAACATAAGTAGATAGAAAAGTAAGCTTTCGCAGGAAGATATATAAAAAAAAATCTGATGTGTTACACTCACATGACTTTCCCTACTCTTGTACAAACTATTTTTACAAACACTTATTCTCCATATGTTTCATGTTAATCGAGATGTTAATCTTATTGCTAATGTTCTTATAGATGTAAGGGGAAATGGTAGGCTTTAAGCGATAGTCAAATATTTTAAGAGTTGGTTGCTATGTGGAGTATTCCATTCTCTTTGCATTACCAGGACAAAAACAATGAATAGCGAATTTCCATTTGAGAAAAAGCAAAAGTATTGGAAAATGTAAGGGAATAACAAGCAATATCTCGTAAATGGTTCACTCAACAACAAAAATGTATATGACATAAATTGTGTATTTTAACGCGATCTACATTGTTTGTGTAGTAAAAGTTTGTCTATCTCTTATGGTTTACCAGTTATGCAAAAGTCGTTCACAATGAAGAATACTTTTGGAGACATTCCCAGAAAATTCGAGATATACATTTCATTTCTCATGAAAATATCTAAAACATATGGTATTTTAATCAAAATCGTTAGAGCCAGTGTTGAGAAAATTAAAATTTTCTAAAAATGTTCCATGTAAAGGGTAATCTGGGGTGGAGGAATTTTCTTGAAAACCTTCGTGTCACATCTCTGGAAGATACTGAACCTAAATACCAAGTTTTGTGTTTATCCGACTGTTCGTTTCTGAGTTATGCTGTTCACAGACACACACACACACGGACATGTTTCCAAAAATGCTTTTTTTGGATTCAGGGTTCTCAAAACATGTATTTCCGGTGAAATCTCGGTATCGAATTTTTGGATGGAATACAATACTTCCCCTTCTTACTATACGTAGTAGAGAAAGTAATAAATGAAAGCATGTAGAGAAAGCCATGTGAACGTAATTTATGTGATTTTTTAACATCTGTTCGAACGGTAATTTAAGCATTTAGTGTTTTTATCTTAGTTTTGGAAGTTAATTAATTAAAAACTGAGATATTTGGTGGTAGTAAACGTTTTGCAATTAGTTTTTACTACACTTTCGTCCTTATTCATTAATATTTCAGCAGAAAGTTGGTTGGAAAATGGATAATGTTAAGCATAAGTACACTTTTTAAGTTTGTGGGAAAAAAGCAATTAAAATATAGTATGCGCGTTCTCTACACTGCAAGGATTTAGAAACTGTGCATAATTTCTAGTGTCTCTAAGGGAAATTAAGTTTTTCAAAAAGTAACAAGGGGAAAAACCACAAGCATGAACTTCAATTTTAAGCTGTCAACTGATAGCATCTGAGTCTGGCAATCTCTTCATAGACTCCAGTTGTATTATCTCCAGATTCTTCCCAGGGAATGTGTTCTAAGGAATACTTAATTTTAAATATTATGGTTCTTGGTGGTAGCTTTGGAATACTGTACTGTAGTGCAACGACCGTTACTTGTGCTGTTCTTGATAGAAGGAGAAACAAAATTTGATACCTTAGGAAAGGTGATTACTGTTTCTCCCTTTGAGGTTGACACTTCCAAAGGCGACAGCCTCCAAACTTCAGCTGTTAGACCCAAAAAGAAGGGTGGGTCTGTCTCCATCTCTCTTGAGACACGCACAGTGGGAAAAGTATAACACCGACTCCTTTGGCATTCACAGATAACAAACAAACAAACAAAAACGAAAAATGTTTAGGATATCAGCAAATCAGCGAGTGCTTTCAAGGATGCGCGCTTTCTCCAGTTTTGTTCAGAATTATAAAATTTGCATAGGTATATATTTGCAAGAAGAAACTTAATCACCCCTTTTAAAAGACCGCAATGTCTTACAAAATGAGCGATAATCTCATTAGCTTACAAAATATGTATAATATAAACAGCAACATTAAATCATGTTTCTGAAACAGCTTAAGAAAATATGTCCTGGAACACTGTATTTATTATTTCTCTACTAATTATCTATAGTAGGTAGAGAAGTATTGTATTCCACCCAAAAATTTGATATCGAAATGTTAACGGAGCTTTTGAGGTCAATTGGACCCCTGCGCCAGAAAAAGCATTTTAGGAAAGGAACCAAGCACCCACGCTCTTGTGTATGTTTATGTTTGTGAGTGTATGAGCGCATAATGTGTGTACCTTTCTATTTGCCTGTCAGTTTATGAGCGGCATACAAAAAAGAAAGAAATACAGTTCGAATAAATGCCGTTTAATGCTTGAGTAGGACAACTTTAAAGATGTAATGCAACCATTTTCAAGAAAGTCCCCCATCTCCAAACTATTCTTTACATGAAAATGCTATTGTTATTTATTTTATTATTCTGAAAAATTGCTGTAACCATTTTGAATAAAATATAGTAAGTTTAAGATATTTGAGTGGCCAATCAGAATTAGATATAATTTTGTGTAACTGGGAAACCATAAGAAACAGACTAAAACTTAGCACACCGAAAATGTAGATCTCATTGAAATTTACATGTCAACAACTTTTTTCTGTAGCATTAGCGTTTTTTAAATTTTCATTGTTAAATACTTAATCCCGAAGTGTCATTTGTTATCTATAAAACATCTTCCGCGATTCCTCTTTTTTCCCGCATGGGTTCGTTCTGAATTACGATATGCCAACAGTTGGTGGCATCATGCTTAATTTGAAAGTAGTTTTGGTAAAAATGCACTGCGAGTAACCAACCTGAACGCAAATAAAATTGTTATTTTCTATGCAAAGTATATAATACTTATACAACGATTATGAGGAATTGTAATGGGTAGAGAAAGCCAGTGAATGCGACACATCAGATGTTTATGACATTCTGATGTAGAGCTATTTTCTGAAACATACCGTGTCGCAAAACAGTATTTTGGAATTTCGTTTCTTCTTGCATCACTAGGTCCAGTTTGGTAACTTTAGGTCACGCAGGATACATAGACACAAGGCTTTCATTGTATGACAATTTAAATCATCCACTTATTTTTATGTATACGACATAATTTCAATTTCTGCACAGAAGAAATAAACGCATTATTTCTCTCGCTAGATGCCCCAAACATTTGTGTATATGTTGGCCATTTAGAGTTTTGTGATGAAAATTTGTGTACACATACCTTGAACTATGCACTGTCACATCTGATGCTGAAAAAGATCCCCTCCCGCATCCAAACACGTTTGTACACGTCGCTCCAAATTCTGGAATTCTTTTATTATAGTCTCCTCGGCGTATATCATCTTTCAACTCTACAATTGTACGTGGTCTATTTCTGTATACCTTTCCCTTCAGACATCTCCACAGGAAGAAGTCGGGTGGTGTTAGGTCAGGAGATCTTGGTGGCCAAAGAGTTTTTGAAATGTTTCAATCATCAAGAAAGCTTTCAATTTCCCTCATGCTTAGACGTGACGTGTGCCATATTGCACCATCTTGTTGGAAATATCCGTGAGTTAATTGATCAGCTGTTAACTGATTGACAAAGTCAGTGAATATGTATTCTTCAATGTTTACCGTATTCTCATGAAAAATAGGGCCTATAATACGCCTATGTGACACTGCGCACCACAGTCTAATTTTCTGTGCATGTAGAGGTTCTGCATGTAGGGCATGAAGATTTGTTTGTGCCCATATACACGTGTTCTGAGAGTTTATGTAGCCACTGAGATGAGACCACACTTCATCCGCGAACCAAGTAAAGCCCAAAATCCCAGGATTCTGAATAATAAAGGTTTGAAACCATACTCAGAACTGCACAAGCTTTGTCATGGTCCGTCGCTTACAATTCTTGAACATATGTAACACGGTAAGCGTGGAGGTTTGCTCTCTTAGTAGCTCTTTGGCACGCAGAATTTCCTGGGAAAGTCGTCGCAAGGATTTTGATGCTGACACCAATAATCGCTGCTTTACTTTTTCCATTACATCCATATTCATTTTCCGGCCGCCTGCAAGCTATGTGATCAAGGTTCCAGTCGCCTCTAACTTTGTTACCAATTTCTGAATACAACATTTTGAGGTCCTAAAACTGGCTCTAACGAATTTGATTAAAATACCATATATAAAAGAGGTTTACATGGAAAATAAAATGTATATGTTGAATGTTCTGACAACAGCCTTGAAATGCACTTCATTCGGAAGGAATTTTGTATAATTTTGTACAACTGGTAAACGTAATTTGACGAATTTTGTTCAAACTCTTACTCCTATTCTGTATGTGCGGAGGTTGGCCTAAAAACTGAAAATGTATCAGATACTCTTCATCTAAACCACCATTAATTTTTATCTATTGCAACAAAATTTGAAACGCGTTGACAAATTACCATATTAGTTGTGATGAATGTGAGAAATACTACATAGGAAAAACTAAAAGAAACTTGGAAACCGGACTTAAGGAACACCAAATAAACATAAAACTAAAAAAAAAATAGAGAAATCCGCTGTATCACACCATTTTTGGACAGAAAACCACAACACTGGCCAAAATATAAAGTTGTTAAAACCCCTCACCACACCAATAAAATTGAACATCTGGGAAAAAATACACATCATCAAAAAAAACAGCAACAACGCCATTAATTTTGAAATTCCGCCTATAAGCAAAGTGTTAAAACTTTGTGCCCCCAACACCAGATGGCAACAGGGTCAGAATCCGCAGGAAGAGGAAGAAGAGGACACGGGAGAAAGCGACCCTTAGTCACCCATTTGCTGACGATGAGGACGAATGCCCTCGAAAACGTTTCCTGTTTTATATAACTTTTAATTAGTGAAGATGAGTGTAAAAAAGTGTGACTCAATCTACATCATGATGAATACTTCACTGTTAATAGTGCTTCTGTTTTTAATCTTTAACTACAGGTGTTGTCTAAAGGTTAACCAGTAAAACATTCCAAACTGCTGTCTAAATCTTTGCTACTCGTACTAAGATGATAAAACCATAACAAGTTTACTAAAGCAATGCAAACCAGATTTTGCTTTTCATTTTGATTTTGTAACATTTCAATTGCGCCAGACATTCTAAAATCAGTGTTACTTGGGAGCATGGTCAACCTGCCTCTCTCGCTAATATCAAAGTCACGGCAGTGTGTACTGGAAGAAGGTTGCAGTGAGGTTCTCTCCCGTGCTTGCAATGCTTCGGTATAAAGAGGTCGTTACTGTATTCAATATCGTGCATAGTTGGCTCACAATGCACGCGGGCCAATACTAGCAATGACATCTATAATAATGACGTATTCGCTACAGCAATGACGTAATATTCCAAATTACTTTGGCTTGGCTCATAGAGAGAAGGTAAAACCAGTTTCTGACATTCTTTTCTTTGAGCAATGAATATGTAAAAAAAAATCTGTAAATATCAAACATAGAATAATTAAGATCTGAATTTATAATTACCTACCATGCTGTGCTATTCGTAACACCGAGCACTTCGCCCCCTCTAAGGGTAAGTATGGAAGCAGCTGTCTTGCGTATCGCTTCAAAACGCCAGGTGCTGAAATGCAGAGAGAGAAGCTAACTCTCATAACGCTCTCGCTTATGTCAACTATGGATGCCGATGATTTATTTCCTAAAACTGATAATTCTAAGATTGCATTACTCACGTCGTTCGTGCGACAAATTCGTACCGTGTTCATCAAGATTATCCTCTTGTTCCATAAATTATTACTATGTTATAGTTTCGATAAAATCTGCACTGATAGTTCAGTGGTGAATTTGTGAAATAGTGCAGAACTGTGAGGCATATTTGGTGTGATCCATTTTCCGTCGCGAAAATATTGCCAAATTCATTAAGCCGCAACATCTCCAGCAAAGAAGTGGACACAGGAATACAATTCAGCTGCTGTGCATACCTTCCTTAGGACAAGGTTCCACGCTATGTCGGTACTTCAAAGAAAATCGTTATCACCTTGAACCGCTCGTTAAACATGCTACTGTAGTGGGTTCGCGTGCCCACAAAAATAAATCATCTTTTTTCGTGGTTAAATATGTAAAAATGGTGTGGTATAATGACATGGCTTTAGTTTTATTAAAACGATATGGTAACAAGAGCCGGTTTTCAACTAGCACAAACACAACTTACTTATAACCTCTAAACCAGTGGAGTTACCAGTAGAGCCTTCCAGAATGTGTGGTAAACGTTAATAGTTATCGATACAAGTTCGTGAACTTTACGAAGGTAAAGTTTTATCCACAACAGCACAACATTTACATGAAATAAATATTTCAAGATGAAGAGGTTATAAGAATAGGGTTACATTGCTGTTTAACCCGGCCATCATCGAATCTGGTTGTGCATTACTGTATGTACAACATACTTGTTTATTTCACACATTAATTATTTGCAAAATGTTCACTTCACACACTACCAACGTTGCGTTAAGTACAAAAAATAAATTTTCCTATTACACCAAAACCGCATTCACTAATTATCATTACTGTATAATGAAATTAGCTAACTTTGTTGAGTGTAGCCGCTTTTTATTTCTGTTTCTGCCAGAGGAGTGGTTTGTTTAATTTTAACAAATGAAACCACAAAAATGTTGAATTGATTTATATAATACTTTCTCTACTACGTATAGTAAGTAAGGAAAGTAATGCATTCCACCCAAAAATTTATAACGAGATTTCGCCGGAAATACATGTTTTTGAGGCCCTCTGAACCCAATAAAGTGTTTTTGGAAACGCCCGTGTGTATGTCTGTGTGTCTGTGAACCCAAAAACGAAAAGTCGGATAAATACCAAACTTCGTACTTAGGTTCAATAGCTTCCAAAGGTGCATCACAAAGATTTTTAAGAAAATTTCCCACCCCAAACTACCCTTTACATGGTACATTTTTTTCGAAAATCTTTACTTTCTCAAAAATGGCTCAAACGATTTTGATTAAAATACCATATGTTTAAGATATTCTTATGGCAAATGAAATGTATATCTTAAATTTTCTGAAAATGTCCCCGAAACTCCTCTTCATTCTGAGTGACTTTTGCATAACTAGTAAACCGTAAGAGATAGCCAAAGTATTGCTACACAAAAATGCAAATCTCGTTAAAACACACAATTTATGCCACATACATTTGTTTTGTGGAATTAACCATTTCCAGGATATTCCTTGTTATTTGCTTGAATTTTCCAATGCTTATACTTTTTCTCAAATGGAAATTCGTTATTGTTTTTTTTTTTCATGTCCTGGACATAAAAAGAGAATGGAATGCCCCACATATCAACAACTCTTAAAAGACCTGACTATCGCTTAAAGCCTCCCATATTCCCCTAGCGCCTACAAGAAAATTAGCAATAATATACATAGCTTTTGCAAATGCTTTATCTCGTTTAATACGAAGTAGATGGAGAATAAGCTTTTGGAAAGATAGTTTGTACAAGAGTAGAGAAAGATGAGTCAACACATCAGATTTTTTTTAATACAATGAGAAACAGCTCCCCGGTTTACAGGAAAGTCGAGTTACAGTCACCGATGGTGGCTCGTTGCAAACAAAACAAACAGATCGGCTTATCCTTCTCAATGCCTTGGTAACATTTGTCTAAGTTTCTTACATGCGACGCTTCAAGCACAGTGGTGAACAGAAAATTTGTAAGTGTACACTGTGGCGATGAATTTGTGCGCATGGTGTATAGAAGTAAAAGAGTTATTAACTCGGCCATTCAAAAAAAATACATTAGCTACGTAACAATCTAATAAAACACATATTTATAATATAACGCTCCCAAAGCTTTGCTTACTGAAATATATAAATACGTAACACCCTTATAATAAATATACATTTTGATCTTATGTAAACTCAAATGTTTTCAAGCGGGAAACTTATTTTTAAATGCTGCTTTTAATGAGTATAAGAGACTAAAATTATATACCTAGCAATGTTATTTAAACCACTGTATAGGGAATTAAAGCCTGCATTATTAATGGTGCCACATAATTATACAGCAATACTTTACGCAAAGATATAGAGACTTTTCAGCGTAACTAAGGAACGTAACACATTTGTCTATCACTGAGCGAGGCAGTGACTACAGTATTCCTAGTAACCCCCTTGCAGTAGGCTGTCGGCCTTGTGTTTGTTTATTTCGAGTCACAGTCGCTGACGGTGCCTGTACACAATGTATGCTACTGTGTTTGACTCAGGACTTTAGCTATGACCTTGTGGTTGACGTAAGCGAACTTGAGGTAACGCTTGTTCTTCCCTTTCGTTCTATTGTTTTACACCCTATTTCAAAAGCACTTATCCTTTCTTTCCCGGAAAAATAAATATTACGCGATGTAGCATCAGTAATATACTACATTACCACATCGTATAAAACAACTATATTCATACTTTCAAGAAGTAAACCTGTGTGCACGTAAAACAATATAATTTTGACAATACACATATGAAACTACCCTTATTTACAATACTTTTGAACTGCTGGTGTTACACTATTTACATCTTAGGCAAGAGACTTCCTAGTCCATTGTACGCTTGCAGACCAAGGACAAAGCCATTCTCCTGAGCCAACCACAGTATATCACGCTGAGGCTGTTAGCAGCAGTACACAGGGACCAGTGCTACCGTTTAGGCTACCGGAACATGTGTTTTTCTTGTTTAATGTGCGGTGGTCTGACTTTACTTTGAGTCAATGAAGAACCTCGCGTACCATACAAAACACCCATTTCGACATTCACTGGTCCATGTCAATAGCTGGAATTCTAAAATACAAGACTTGCAATACATTTACTTGGAGAAACTTTCAATAGTGAATGCCGAAATGTTAATTTCTGTAAAAACAATAAGATTAACACAAACTTATATTAGAGAGCAAAGTTACATTCATGCTAAATGGTAGGATAATATTTGTCACCTCATTGTTCCGTTTTTACTTTAGAGCATAAATTATACATTTTCATTTGCGAAAGTCACAACTGACTATATTTCGATTTTATCGTGAATAATTTCCTCTTGAAATCAACCACTCTAATCCCTTACATACATGCACCAAACTTCTCTTTGCACGTCCAGGACATAAAAAAATGAATAATGAAATCCCATTTGAGAAAAAGTATAAGTATTGGAAAATTTAAGGGAATAACAAGCAATATCTCGAAAATGGTTCACTCAATAAAAAAATGAATATGACATAAATTGTGTATTTTAACGCGATCTACATTTTTTGTGTAGTACAATTTTTCTATCTCTTATGATTTGCCAGTTATGCAAAAGTCGTTCACAATGAAGAATACTTTTGGAGACATTCCCAGAAAATTCAAGATATACATTTCATTTGTCATGAAAGTATCTTAAATATATGATGTTTAAATCAAAATCGTTAGAGCCGTTTTTGTGAAAATTAAAATTTTCGAAAAATGTTCCATGTAAAGGGTAATCTTGGGTAGGGGGATTTTCTTGAAAACCTTCGTGTCGTATCTCTGGAAGATATTGAACCTAAATATCAAGTTTGGTGTTTATCTGACTGTTCGTTTTTGAGTTATGCTGTTCAAAGACAGACGCACACACAAACACACGGACATGTTTCCAAAAATGATTTTTTTGGATTTAGTGGGTCTCAAAACATGTATTTCCGGTGAAATCTCGGTATCGAATTTTTGGGTGGAATACAATAATTCCCCTACTTACTATACGTAGTAGAGAAAGTGAAAAGGGGGGAAGAGATCTATCGACGCAATTGCTATAGTATTTACTTTCAATAAGACTGCGCTGTAAATGAATGCCATGTCTCCCTTTTTGTTTGTTTGTAATTTCAGGTATGTACT
The DNA here is from genome assembly GCA_030765065.1 of Deroplatys truncata. Lineage (NCBI taxonomy): Eukaryota > Metazoa > Arthropoda > Insecta > Mantodea > Mantidae > Deroplatys > Deroplatys truncata. The sequence continues at coordinate 28,688,573 of CM060980.1, forward strand.
TAGATGCAATGTAAGAATCTGGTATTACAGAAGACCCTGGATGATATAAACATGAAAAAATAGTTTACAACATTGGATTTATTGAACATTGTTAGACATTTAGGAAAGCATGTAGTCTAATAAAAGCGAGCGGACTTACAGAAGGGGAGAGAGCACATTCGACCGGATAAGATGGCACTTGAAATGAAAGAAAATGAAAAGGAAGATCAATTTGCGAAAGCAGCAGTTATAGAAGCGTTCACTAGCGCTAAAATGCCAGGAGGAAAAAAAGAAATTAAAAGGAGCTGATAGTGGTAAACTTTGTCAGAAAGTGAGTAGCAGCTCAAAACTTCCTTTCCTTCAGCAAAACGAGTTCTTTCAGGAAGAGCAAGATGTTTATGAAATATGAAACGAGCCGTAAAACTTTCCTACAGTCACGTATAATATTTTGTTTCATACTACACTATGTGATCAAAAGTATCCGGACACCCCACAAACATACGTTTTTCATCCTAGGTGCATTGTACTGCCACCTACTGCCTGGTACTCATTATCTGCGACCTCAGTAGTCATTAGACATCGTGAAACAGCAGAATGGGACGCTCCGTGGAACTCACTGACTTCGAACGTGGTCAGGTGATTGGAATGTCACTTGTGTCAGAAGTCTGTACACGAGATTTCCACACTCCTAAACATCCCTAGGTCCACTGTTTCTGATGTGATAGTGAAGTGGAAACGTGAAGGGACATGTACAGCACAAAAGCGTACAGGCCGACCTTGTCTGTTGACTGACAGAGACCGCCGACATTTGAAGAGGGTCGTAAAGAGTAATAGGCAGACATCTATCCAGACCATCACACAGGAATACGTTTTTCATCTTAGGTGTATTATGCTGCCACCTACTCCCTGGTACTCATTATCCGCGATCTCAGTGGTCATTAGACATCGTGAAACAGTAGAATGGGTCGCTCCGTGGAACTCACGGACTTCGAACGTGGTCAGGTAATTGGGTGTCACTTGTGTCAGAAGTGTGTACGCCAGATTTCCACAAAATGTTTCGCAGTTACACCGAAGAACCGATCGGGATGCTCGGGCGGTAATGCCTGTGGCTCGCATTCGGGAGGTCGTCGGTTCGATTCCCGTGACCGACCTTTCTGTTTCATGGGATTTTTCGGGGTTTCCCCGGGTCGCTAGGCGAATATTTGGAAAGAACATTACATCTCCCCAATTTCCTGTCCCTCCATTTCACCTCCATTCTCATTTCACTTCACCTTTCATTTGCTTGGGTTCTTTCAGAGTTGCAAGTGTCGGCGAGAGGTCTCGGCCAGTGCAAGGCATGGGAAAAGAATGCTCTAATAAACCTTTGTCCCACGGACACTAGCGACTGCCCTATGCCTGTCGTGCCTCATGGTCCGACCGTCTTGTGTCTTCGCTCACGTCGTCTCTTCCTCCCGGGGGCGCCCCGTCAGTGGCCTAGGTACAAAACATCTGCCTAGGTCCAGGTGTAATTCCCCCTCCGCTCCTAGCCCTATCCTATTCTATCCTGTCCCACACCGAAGAGAAACAGTACGTTACTCTCGCAGGTCCCTGAATTCTAGTAAGCCAGGTTTCTTTTCAATCCTTCATAAAGTCACTTTCAAACTTTTCTCCCATCATGCATTCAGAGAACACGCACAAATTTCTTTGTATCCTCTGCAACATCCACGAATTACAATATAAAAGCAAATGTCTTTAGCTTATCAGTTCATCAAGCAATACTGCCGGAATCCTTAAATAGATTTAATGCTATTAACTGACAAAGAAGACTGGTGAGAATTAGTCAACAGTTTCTTTATAAGCATTTTCTTGTGGGCGTGTATCAGATCAACACAGATATCGGTTGAACCGGTATCTGGTCACTAAGATCGAAACTGTTTTACTGCCTTCATTTTCGTTTATGATAAAGATAGATTGATCCTACAACGGTATTTATTTATTTGCAAGAAACTTTGCAGTTCATTTAATTAATTACTCAATTTAATATAACTATCTAGGTTTTAGGGTTAAGTATAGAAATAACCATAAGAAATAAATAACAAAGTAAATGTTAACAATTTGTGGGGCAATAGCAAAAAGATTAAAATAAAAAAATCTGATGTGTTACACTCACATGATTTTCCCTACTCTTGTACAAACTATTTTTACAAACGCTTATTCTCCATATGCTTCATGTTAATGGAGATATCGAGATGTCAATCTTATTGATAATTTTCTTGTAGATGCAAGGGGAATATGGTAGCTTTTAAGCGATAGTCAAATATTTTAACGCTGATTGCTATGTGGCGCATTCCATTCTCTTTGCATGTCCAGGACATAAAAAAAATGAATAACGAATTTGAGAAAAAGTATAAGTATTGGAAAATTTAAGGGAATAACAAGCAATATCTCGCAAACGGTTCACTCAACAAAAGAAATGTATATAACATAAATTGTGTATTTTAACACGATCTACATTTTTCGTGTAGTAAAATTTTGTCTATCTCTTATGGTTTACCAATTATGAAAAAGTCGTTCATAACGAAGAATACTTTTGGAGACATTCCCAGAAAATTCGAGATATACATTTTATTTGTCATGCCAATATCTTAAACATATGATATTTTAATCAAAATCGTTAGAGCCGTTTTTGAGAAAATTAAAATTTTCGAAAAATGTTCCATGTAAAGGATAGTCTGGGGTGGGGGGATTTTCTTGAAAACCTTCGCGTCGCATCTCTGAAAGATACTGAACCTAAATACCAAGCTTGGTGTTTATCCGACTCTTCGTTTTTGAGTTATGCTGTTCACAGACACAGACACACAGACAGACACACACATGGACATGTTTCCAAAAATGCTTTTTACTTTCTCTACTACGTATAGTAAGTAGGGGAAGTATTGTATTCCACCCAAAATTTCGATACCGAGATTTCACCGGAAATACATGTTTTGAGACTCACTGAATCCAAAAAAAGCATTTTTGGAAACATGTCCATGTGTGTGTCTGTCTGTGTGTCTGTGTGTCTGTCTGTGTGTCTGTGAACAGCAAAACTCAAAAACGAAGAGTCGGATAAACACCAAACTTGGTATTTAGGTTCAGTATCTTTCAGAGATGCGACACGAAGGTTTTCAAGAAAATCCCCCCACCCCAGACTGCCCTTTACATGGAACATTTTTCGAAAATATTAATTTTCTCAAAAACAGCTCTAACGATTTTGATTAAAATATCATATGTTTAAGATATTGTCATGATAAATAAAATGTATATCTCGAATTTTCTGGGAATGTCTCCAAAAGTATTCTTCATTATGAACGACTTTTACATAACTGGTAAACCATAAGAGATAGACAAAATTTTACTACACAAAAAATGTAGATCGCGTTAAAATACACAATTTATGTCATATACATTTCTTTTGTTGAGTGAACCGTTTGCGAGATATTGCTTGTTATTCCCTTAAATTTTCCAATACTTATACTTTTTCTCAAATTCGTTATTCATTTTGTTTATGTCCTGGACATGCAAAGAGAATGGAATGCGCCACATAGCAACCAGCGTTAAAATATTTGACTATCGCTTAAAACCTACCATATTCCCCCTGCATCTACAAGAAAATTACCAATAAGATTGACATCTCAATATCTCCATTAACATGAAGCATATGGGGAATAAGCGTTTGTAAAAATAGTTTGTACAAGAGTAGAGAAAGTCATGTGAGTGTAACACATCAGATTTTTTTTATGTCCTGGACATGCAAAGAGAATGGAATGCGCCACATAGCAACCAGCGTTAAAGTATTTGACTATCGCTTAAAAGCTACCAGATTCCCCTTGCATCTACATGAATATTACCAATAAGATTGACATCTCGATATCTCGATTAACATGAAGCATATGGAGAGTAAGCGTTTGTAAAATTAGATTGTACAAGAGTAGAGAAAGTCATGTGAGTGTAACACATCAGATTTTTTTGGATTCAGTGAGTCTCAAAACATGTATTTCTGGTGAAATCTCGGTATCGAAATTTTCGGTGGAATACAATACTTCCCCTACTTACTATACGTAGTAGAGAAAGTAAAAAAGGAATATAAACAATTAAAAAGAAAAATTCGAAAAGAACCAATGTTGAAGTTCTATAACACAATGGCTTCTGCTGTAGTTCAGAAAGATGGGAGAAGATTGGAACTATATTGAGCCAGACTAGAGCGAAATGTTGCACCACATCAGATCAAATTAAAAACAAGAATATACGAAAAGATTTAAATATGTACATTTTCGCTGAAAAAAAGAAATACACACACAGATATACATATATTTTTATTTATGTATTTATTTTTTATACAGGTAAAGGTAGGGAGATCTGCTAAAAATGCCGTGAAACATGAGACCAGAACAAAAGACCTCCCCTAATCCTCGAAGCAGAAGGAAATTAATTTACTTAACGTGTCCTGACACAGTTCATACCTTCCATAGATATGCAGATAATATAATGCAAAGGTTAACAGAATGAAAAATAATAGAATGAAGTATACTAGAGAGAAAACATTCGATTAGTGCAAAAATTCAACGATTGGTTTAGGACTAATATCAAAACAAACACGACGAAAAAACCACATATTAAATGTTATAATTCCAAAACCTTCTTTAAAAAAACTTGATGCATTCTTCTGCACATTTGCTGAACTGATACGTATCAAAAATCATTTAATTTTTATCTAATCGCATAACAGGAGGAAAAGCTCTGGTGGCAGGAGTGCAAGAGAGCGAAAGATGTAGATTTTGCCCGCACAGTCCATACGCATTTGTAATTATTTATTGCAAGCAAGTGGCAAATTACTAACTCTGTGAATAATTAATAGTTTGTTATCTAGGGCACAAGGGTATTACAGCTCTGCACGCCTGGACTAACATAACGTTAAGTCGCACAAGAGCATGTAGTTATCGCTATAAAGGAAGTTAATTAAAATACATAAACATTACTTTTTTCATCTGATTCTCTCTTTGTCTTTTTCGCCACCTCCAGTGCACGTACACGTTTGAAACGGTCTAATAACCATACAATGTGCAGATTTTATGCGAAAAATCAGCGACCTCTTTATTACTTTGAAGAATGGTAATATTTCAGATGGGGCTCAAGCCAGATAGTCCATCCCGTCCCATCCCTTAAACACACCACTGGGTGATAAAAATAACGTCCGGGTTGAATGCCTTTGCCCCACACAAGTCCCCAAGCTTCCACGTGCCGTCATTGTTGGCACTTATTCCCCGTCCAGTTCTTATCAACAACAATAATAATCTCATTGTGACGTCCAAACGCGGCTAAGAGTCCATTAGATCATGCGGCACAACATGAAAATCTCATTCGCCTAACTCAATCAGCGGCGGTGCTGCCATCTGGCGCGTGAAGCCACTTGAAATGGTGCGGGTCCTGATTCCCGCTCATCTGTTACTTTTATTTTCTCCCTCTCTCACTCTTCGTGTTTGTCTTTGGAGGGTGGGAGGGAAGGAGGATTCTAGAGATTAGTCACTCTACGGGAGAAGCAATTCCGCTGAGCAAACACGTGTTCCACCAGAAGTAAATCTATAATTGGGAAACTGCTCTGAGCATGGCCTACTGTAATTATGTTCTTGCAGACAGATAGAGTGCCTTCTCTACCCCACCGAAAGCCCATTATTCTTGTACCTATACCCGCATTCCTGCCGCAAAATAACCCGGAACGACATTTTTCTGCACTTATTGACAGTGGATACAATCAATTACCATGTTTTAAAACTCATGGTATCAGCAATCCTGTTCTTGAAACTAAATTCCAACCCCAAACGTCGGAGTTCTGCATTGGGGAAAATCTCACGCAGCTTTCATGGCTCTTCTCAACGCCTTACCGCAAAGAACGACATTGCAGTTAAAACAAACTTTAAGACAATTGGTGTTTAGTTTCCCAACCTGGCAAAGTGAAAATTCTAAAATGTTTCTGATTTTTCTTTAGAATACAATCTCAGACAACAGTTTCAAATGGAACGAAAATAGGACTCAAAAGTAACAAACAAAACTCCATAGTTTATAAAATGTAAACCTTGGATTTTCTGCGGCCTCTAAGTTCTCAATCAGAACGAATTTCGCATTAACTGTGTAGAAGGTTACGATACAAATTTTCCGGTGGTCCTCGCCCCAAGTTCACTTTTCCGGTGGCCTTCACCCCCACGTTTAAAAAAAATAAGTTTGTATTTTAATGTTTATTTAAATATTACATATTTATGTTTGCCTCGGCTGCGTCAGTATTAATTTGAAGAAACACGTATCTCTTAGCAAGAGTAGTACGGCTAAAGAATGTAGGCTTACACAAACTATAATTTTTACTTCACTCCTTTTATTAATCCTTCACACGATTAAATAACACTCCACGGATATATCCTACTGCAGAGCTGTGAGATTTTTGTTAATTGTACTTTTTAACACGTAAACTTTATATTATTCAAGCCGTAATGCATTTTATGTCTCACACTGAATACGTACCGAGAGAACTGCTGAGGAACGTTGCCTTCTAGCATCTGCCGTCTACCACTTAAAATTATAAATTTCTCTATTTCAAGTCTCTGATTGGCTAATCCTACTCCAATAGAATACTTTTATTTAACTTTCAGCTTTTCTAGCTTTTGATTGGCTATTTATAAACTGTTTTAAATATTACATTATTGTTCCAAGAATTGTTAGTAGCATTATTAAACTTTCTAATTCATTATTGCCTCAAGGTTACCTCATTGTTAGCAACTTTCGGCGTCTATTCTCACAGCTCCTACATTGTTAAATTACATAATACATTCACATAACATTATTAAACTTGTACATAATAATATAAGCATAATACAGTGACTGTTACATAATTTTATATATTGTATTATACATATTGCTTTAAGGCGAGCTATTATTTTTTATATTATATAATTAGACTGAAATCATTTAAGTGTTAAAAATACTGCCTCAACTGATAAGCCATAAGAGATGAGCAAAGCTTATCATACGGAATAAATTCTCCCGTTTTTCGTTGTTATATTTTTAAATTTTCTCAAGAAGGTTGGCATGCGGATTCTATACAGTATTTTAGAATAAATGAGATTCTTGTAGTTTCCCACATAGTACATTAGTATAATAAGAAGGAAAACAAACACATACACATACATAAATGATTTATAATATGGGAAGTGTTTTATTTTTCGAATAGTGTATGCAACCAAGTTAATTTACTTATTTCCATATTATTTTGCTATTAAAAGTTGATCACGAATAACTAATGCTGATAGACGAATAATTTTTATATGAATACTGTACAACATAAAATTATAAGAAATTGCAATGAATTTTAACGTGACACAATAATGCTAGATAATATGGTATAGAACATGAAATAAAAATAAAGAAGGTTCTTTGTTGCACTCTTTTAAATAAGAAAATGGCGTGTGACTACCTCCATGGTGCAGGGGTAGCACATCTACGTCATATTCAAGAGGTCCCGAGTTCGAATCTCGATTAGGGAAGGTTATGCAAATAGCGGTTTCCCCCGAGGTTTCCCTATTCCTGAAAAGATGAATGTCGGGTAGACCCCGGGCTCATTTGAGCATCATTTCATCCACTTCAGTCATTCTCCGATATGACCTACCGGGTCATATTACCACAAATAATTTTCAGTATCAACTGAAACGTCACATAGGAAGCACGCCAAGAGTACCATCACAACCTTCAAGACGTTATAGTTGTCCATGGTAACCAGTAGAGCTCGGCATTCGCCTATTTGCCAATTCTGTTCCTTTGTTTAGAATCGAGGCTTTGTATGTACACGCCTCGTGCATACTGGAATAAACAGTACTAATTTGATAGTGCCTATAATTGCATATTTGCATACTGTATACCTTTTGGGTAGCTTAAGAGTGTGCTATTTCTTTTTAAAGAGTTCTTTTAACCAAGTTTGCCTACTGTGTATTTCCTTATTTTTTATTGGTGGTTATTTATTAACATGGTTTATTAATGTGATATTAACCTTAGTATTGGAATTAATATTTCGTGATCTGAATCAATAAGCCATTGCTCACAATATGCCTGAGGAAGCTCGCAATACTAGATGTCCTTTCCAACATTGCAAAGCAAACCATAGTTTTATTATGTAAAGTCGTTTTTTTAATTACACTAGTCTGCATTTTTAAACTTTTTGTCAGATGATTTCTTAAAAGTAGGTGTTCTTGAATTAAGTTTTTATGCTGATTCCAGGAATAACTTCCGTTTTTTTCTATCACGTCAGGCTTTTACACAAAATAAGTAATGTTTTGACAATTCTACTAATGAGCGTAGAAAAGTATTCAAATACCATTTCACACAAGGTAAGTTTTTATTCAAGAAACATTTTAAGAATACTCTCAAGAACTCCCCTAATTTATTTCATGACTACATTTTAACAAAACCAGAAGCCAAAGTGTTTCATTTAATTTTTTTCAAAGTTTCTCTTCTTTGACTTCCTTGCAGATCCTTGAAGATGACTTCCCTCCTCAACATCCAACAGTGGTCGGCCATCATAGTTTCATTCCATCTCCCCTGGTACCTCCTCTCCATTTCCTTAATATCTTGGTGAAAACGTTCACCCTGCTCTTCACTATAATGTCCCAGATTTTCTGGAAAGTAGTCGATATGTGAATGCAGAAAATGCACCTTTACACTCATGTTACAACCCATCTTCTTGAAATTTTGCAACATTGTTTCGACAATGGTCTTGTAATTAGGATCTTTGTTATTGCCTAAGAAGTTTTCAGTAACTGATCGGAAGGTGGTCCATGCTTCTATTTCTCTCTCATTCATTGTCTTCTCAAAATCTTCATCTTTCATCAATTTCTTTATTTGAGGACCAACAAAAATTCCAGCCTTTAATTTGTCTTCTGTAATGAAGGGAAATTCCTTGGAAAGGTACTTGAAGCAGGGTCCATCCTGTGGTAGAGCCCTTACAAATTGCTTCATCAAACCCAATTTTATGTGTAGTGGCGGAAGCAATATCTTTATATCTCTATATTTTTGAAGTGAAATTGTGAAAAAAGTGTACGTGATAGAAAACAACTAAAACCAGTTCTGAAATCAGCAAAAAAAAGTGAGTCAGAATCACTTATTAGTTTTCAGTCATCCGATATCACGCAGACTAGTGTTAATGATTAGTTCGTCTTTCTTACTACTGCAGTGTTAAATACATGTTTCTCACGAGAAAATGTATAAACATATTTAGATGTAAACCATTTGTTTCAGAACAACACTGGAAATTGACGCAGTAATTTGTATCACAAAAATGTAAATGTCAGAGTGATTGTAGTGTGAATATGCATTGTTGTGTGACATTGATTTGAGATGTTTGTTGATTGTAATCATTGTTGAGAATTGGGTTTATACGGACTTACTGAAACTGACAATAATAGCGTGCAATAATGTAGCGAGGGGGTGAGCTGTTTATCATTATTAGAGACGAGCAAAGACGTCAGGGTGGCGTGTTTTTCTTAGAACTTGCTGGAACATTTTCCCTAGAGCATATGTTTTCGTAATTTTCATTGGATATAAATATAGACGCTAATGTTGGCGCGTTTTATTAACCAATAGCAGCTCGGTTATAATCTTTAGGCATAATGGGGCGAGGAAGTATAAATCCAGTGTCAGGGTCAAGTTTCACGTAGTTCAACGGAGGCATTCATAGTGTATGCGTCGCATGAAGTTCATCAAGGTTACACGTAGCAAATTTGTGAAAAATCTCTCGTGTCGTAAAGTTAATTACACAAAAAGTTGAAGTACGCGAATTAATAATGGGCGGGAAAGAAGTTATTGTAACAGTTTCAGTTTGGCGAGTGTCAAGATTAATAGGTGAAAGTGAATAATGTGTTACGACAATAAAAGTGTAAAAGAAATTCTTTTATCAGTGTTATATTTGGATAAAAACTCCTTTCCGTTTACACACCTGTACAAGATAAGTGCTTGACCGAGAAATCATAGCTAGCCGGAGGACAGTGAACCCAAAATTAAATACAATAACAGGCGCCCAGTAAAAGATAACACGAAGTGACCGCGACAAATTGTCTTTCATACGTGCGGCAAACAAACTGTAGCATTTTCAACTACAAACATTAATACTACACAGCAAATTGGCTACCAAACGTGGGGCTAACAAATAAACAAACTATTCTACTACAAATTGGCTCCCAAACGTGGTGCATATAAACATGAAGTATCTTCCAAATACTACTAACAAACAAATACACTACTTCAAAATTGAATGTAAACTGTAGTTTGTTTCTCAAATGTACAGTCGGATAAACACCAAACTTGGTATTTAGGTTCAGTATCTTCCAGAGATGCGACACGAAGGTTTCCAAGAAACTCCCCCCACCCCAGATTATCCTTGACATGGAACATTTTTCGAAAATTTTAATTTTCGCAAAAATGGCTCTAACGATTTTGTTTAAAATATCATGTGTTTTATGAAATGTATATCTCGAATTTTCTGGGAATGTTCTCCAAAATTATTCTACGTTGTGAACGACTTTTGCACAACTGGTAAACCATAAGAGATAGACAAACCTTTACTACACAAAAAATGTAGATCGCGTTAAAATACACAATTTATATCATATACATTTTTTTTTTGTTGAGTGAACGATTTTCGAGATATTGCTTGTTACTCCTTAAATTTTCCATTACTTATACTTTTTCTCAAATGGTATTTCGTTATTCTATTTTTTTTTATTAATGCAAAGAGAATGGAATACTCGACAAGACCAATTCCCCTTGCACCTACAAGAAAATTAGCAGTAAGATTAACATCTCGATATCTCGATTAACATGAAGCATATGGAGAATAAGCGTTTGTAAAGTAGTTTGTACAGGAGTAGAGAAGGTCATGTCAGTGTAACACATCAGATGTTTTTATACTGTTCTATCATGTCAAAAGTGTTTTTAAGTGATAAATGAAAAATGATTGCGCCCGTTTCAATGCTTATCCTTATTGATAGTGCCTATTTTGTACTTGCTGTAGTGCCTATTTGCCTACTTATTTTAAGTTTCTTGCGTCTATTTCGTCCAGATCTAGTAACCAGCCACTAGTTTATAAACATGTTGCCACATACCAGTGAACATTCTGCATGTAGCTGTCGTTAGGAGCTTCGAGCGTCAAATGAGTGACAAATTATTATATGAATAACATGCAATAAAATAAACAAATACACAATGTGATCAAGGTATCCGGACACCCCCACAAACATACGTTTTTCATCTTAGGTGCATTGTACTGCCACCTACTGCCTGGTACTCATTATCCGCGACCTCAGTAGTCATTAGACATCGTGAAACAGCAGAATGGGACGCTCCGTGGAACTCACGGACTTCGAACGTGGTCAGGTGATTGGGTGTCACTTGTGTCAGAAGTCTGTACGCGAGATTTCCACACTCCTAAACATCCCTAGGTCCACTGTTTCTAATGTGATAGTGAAGTGGAAACGTGAAGGGACATGTACAGTACAAAAGCGTACAGGCCGACCTCGTCTGTTGACTGACAGAGACCGCCGACATTTGAAGAGGGTCGTAAAGAGTAATAGGCCGACATCTATCCAGACCATCACATAGGAATTCCAAACTGCATCAGGATCCACTCCAAGTACTAGGACATTTAGACGTGAGGTGAGAAACCTTGGATTCCATGGTCGAGCGGCTGCTCATAAGACACACATCACGCAGGAAAATGACAAACGACGCCTCGCTTGGTGTAAGGAGCGTCAACATTACACGATGGAACAGTGGCAAAACGTTGTGTGGAGTGACGAATCACTGTACACAATGTGGCGATCCGATGGCGGCAGGGTGTGGGTGTGGCGAATGCCCGGTGAACGTCATCTGCCAACAGTGAAATTCGGAGGTGGTGGTGTTACGGTTTAGTCGCGTTTTTTCTGGAGGGGGCTTGCACCCCTTGTTGTTTTGCGTGGCACGATCACAGCGCAGACCTACATTGATATTTTAAGCACCTTCTTGCTTCCCACTGTTGAAGAGCAATTCGGGGATGGCGATTGCATCTTTCAACACGATCGAGCACCTGTTCACACTGCACGGGCTGTGGCGGAGTGGTTACACGACAATAACATCCCTGTAATGGACTGGCCTGCACAGAGACCTGACTTGAATTCTATAGAACACCTTTGAGATGTTTTGGAACGCCGACTTCGTGCCAGGCCTCACCTACCTACATCGATACCTGTCCTCAGTTCCGCACTCCGTGAATAATGGGCTGCCATTCCCCAAGAAACTTTCCTGCACCTGATTGAAAGTATGCCTGCGAGAGTGAACGCTGTCATCAACACCATATTGTCTTCCAGCATTACCGATGGAGGGCGCCACGAACTTGTACATCATTTTCAGCCAGGTGTCCGGATACTTTTGATCACGTATTGTATGCATAATTGAGAGTAGACATAAAAGAGCAATAAATACAATAACTAAACTTTAAAACAATAGATGCAGTCATGAGAAGCAGTTTTCTATTAAGGCTTTAAATGCTATATATCGTTTCAAACAATACTATGAAATAAAATTTAGGAATGATTTTTTCGTACGATGATTTTAATTCTAGATACAGTCGCCACTTCTTGCTTTGTTTCACAAACACAATGAACATTAAATTAAATGTAGTAGCACACTGGTTTTGCTTTTTAGCAATATCCCAGAAAAAGTAATACATTATAGGTATTATCTATTACTAGCAGAAACTACATCTCCATACTCATTAACTGAGCCCTTCAGTGCAACATACCTATGCGTTTATTTGGTTCTTACAAATCGCATAATAAAACTGTTTAGGGAGGATAATGGTAAAAGTTACGATAGGTTTAATACTACATTTAATGTCGTGTAAACAATTGGAACAAAGAAGTTGAAATAAAAAATTAACAGCCAGAAAAAAAAGACAAAATGAATTTTTATTTTTTGTGTACCAAATATGTATGAAACTTTATTTAATAGCTACTCCGTACTACACTGTTGTTTCTGTAAACAACACAAAATATCTTCGGTATGTCAAGTTGTTATGTATAGACAATTACTAATCATGACAAATTAACGTATTTCCTTAAAAATGTTGATTTCATACACATAGATATTTTTAGTATACAGCTTTATCAGAAAAGCAGCGCCCGTAATCTTTTATTGTGTAATGTGTTTCACAGCACTCAGTAATAAATGTGATACTTAAGAGGGTTTGATGTTCCTGGTTCGATTCCCAATGGGCCGGTCACCCTTGACCTTCGTGGTCTTCCCTAGTTGGTAGGCCAAAGCTGAATAAATTATATTATGCCGCAAATTTTCCTGTCCCTCATTCCCTGGCGTACATTTCCTTGTCATGTTTCAGGGCCGAAGGGTCAGTGATGGTGGAGTTTGCTTTGAGGAACGCTGTGACGGGCCCTCAGAGAGATGTCTCATGGTGGCAGGTAGGCATGCGGAGCGTCAGGATGAGAATCGTTAGGGACCCCGCCTGCGTCCGAGCCAGCCGCCCCGGTTCTTATCGCCCTCACTCCTTCCCCTGGAGGTTTCCTAAAGATTTTGGCATTTTTTCCCCTTTTCTTCAATTTTAAATTCATTTAATTCACGCCATGATTATTTTGTATTTTATAATTTGGTGACAAAATATTGAGTTTTATTTATAGACGCTGTTTGACTGTTATGGTTCTTAGAGTCCCACTGTATATCTTTATTAGCTTGAGGCTGTCTTACGTGCCGTAAATCCACGACACGGAACCACCGGCTTCACTCCCGTTCCGAAGGGAGGAGCTATGCTAAGGATTTTTATGCCCGAAAAAATCCATCGCCCTCCGCCGGGACTGAACCCGACCTCGATCATTTGGCGATGCTCCAACCAGTAAACTTGAATAGATTGATTGATTGCTTTTCATAGTTATTTTCAAGTTTTAACTCCATATATCAGGGAGGAGATAGCTATTGCCTTACAAAAATCCGGTTGGGTATCTTTGCTTGTACTTATCTTTCATTGTTCCACACATCTGCTGACATTTAGGTAATTTACTTTTAACATCCACATTCTTTATTATGCTAATCTGCACCTTATTTATTTCTTCAACTAGTTCATATTCTTTAAATGAGGACGAATGTCTACTCCGTATACCAAATTTCAAAATAATTAGTAAAGTCACTTTAAGTTACAAATACATACATGCTCTAATGTAGAAGTAACAGGTTTCGGTTAGCGGTATTTTGGCTCAGTAAATTATGAGTAAATTCCATTGACAATTCTATTATTATTATTATTATTATTATTATTATTATTACAGAGAGGCTATCTTCCTTTGCTTTAGGGGAAATGGTGCAGATTCCGATTTACAGAGTGAGCCAAAAGACTCCGAACCGCCTGCGCGGTGTTTTTCCTATCCGCGTCCTGGACGCTCGTTGCCGTCTGCCGCTATTACAGAAAGGCGCGGATGAAACCATACAGCATTTTTAAAACTACTTTTAAAGGCTTTACTTACCAACTTTATGAAACGAGATACTGAAACTGGCCACCGTCATTGTCCATACATTTTTGGCACCTCTAGGAAACTATCCATCATGGAATTTTTGAGGGGGAATTTTCAAACGATGACGTATGTCGCCTAATGTTTCTTCGGTAAGAACCGAACGCCGTCTTTTAGATTTCTTAGCCTGAACACTTCCTGTGGCTTGAAATTTACTGTAAAGTTCACAGATTGTTGAACGGCCTGGAACTTTTACACCTGGAAATCTTTCAGCAAATCGTACTTTCACTTGGCGAGCTGACCGAGTTAACACATACGAATTAAAAATAAATACACGCGGTGCAGTAGAAAATATATGCTGAGCCATAATATACAAAGATATTATGGACAAAATAATAAATAACTCGTAATAACTGAACTACATCACATCACCGTCAATTCAATACTGCACTTCACGCTGCAAAGCTAAACCACGGCGTGACTTTGTTTATAGCAGCAATACTTTAACATGTTTTTATCATATTTCCACACGCCCAGTGGGAAAACACCATGCGCAACCGGCAATATTGTTCATAAAATACCACTCCGGGATCACATAAACCATAAAGTGTACAAGACAAACCCACACATCCTGGATGAATTAAAACAAAATATCCGCCAGGAAATTTCCCAGCGTGAACTACGGCCAGTGATGGATAGTCTCCTAAAGAGGTGGAAAAAATGTATGGACAACGGCGGTGGCTAGTTTCAGCAGCTCCTTTCATAAAGTTGGTAAGTGAAGCCTTTAAAAGTAGTTTTAAAAATGTTGTATGGTTTCATGCGCGCCTTTCTGTGATAGCGGCAGACGGCAACGAGTGCCGAGAACGCGGACAGCAAAAACACTGCGCAGGCGGTTCGGAGTCTTTTGGCTCACTCTGTATATAATTCCTACGTAGTGGCGGCTGCTGCATAAGATCACAAGAACACGTGAACACCCCAAATTTTGACAACTTGCGGATCTATGGGTTACTTTCTGTTTGAATACTGTTAAGCATAATGTCTACGGCGTTTAAATCTATCGCGCTGCTTCTCTAAACTCCATGAAATATGGCAACAGAGTCCCTAGCACATCTCGACTTGTGCACGTTTTAAGAAGCTTCTGCGCATGCGCAACTGGTAATTATCTTATGGGCCCAAATAGATGCGCGTCATGCACCCTTGAAGAAGTGAACTAGCGCACGCAGTTTTACCCGCACTCCGTTAATGTCATAGTTTTAAATGGAAAACCGCTGAAATCCCCTTTTGTAGAAATGTCTGATTTTTGATGACAATTCCAAAACGATCTTACATTTCCAAATAATTTTATATTAGTATGCCACAATACATAGATACATGCATAATCATATATAGGTACATACATACGCACATTTTTAAAAAGGCAGTTTTTGGAACCAAAACCGCAAATTACTAAGAACACTTTATTATGTTGCAGATACCACAGATATTCTGTACAAACACCCCCCCCCCACACACACACACACACACACACACACAAATCCTCGTCATTCATCATTTAACGGAATGACGCGAACCAAACTTTGCTGATAAGCTCTTTCGCTGCACGCCTATTAGCAGTATATTCCTAAACCTCATTACATTTCATGAGGCACCTCTGCTGGAGTTTTCAAAGAAGATGCCTTTATCACGAACATTACGTGAGAAGTGGCATTTTTCTTTACATAAGCAGTGATATTTCTTTACTTCAACACCCCATGCAATAAACAAATGATTCATCCACACAGAAAAACACGCTCTTCAGTTCTACTCCACGGTGCATTGAATGAACTAGAAGCACTCGCTTTTCGTTTTATACGGAGAGGAGAAATATTTTTAGTTTAGTGACTAATAAAAGTGGCAACAAGAGATGCCTGACGCCACTTTGGCCTCTTATGCCGCCATTCCCCAGATAACACATGGTAACCCAGCTTCAAAAGGCAATTCTTCCTAAATATGAACACAACTTGAAATGGACGCTTCCGGGTGTCTTCCTAAATATAAGAACCAAGAACCCATAAACGCATTCATTGCTGAATAATTTACAGAAATGTTTGCTTTCTATACTATGTAGTTACAGTAAGTAGAGGAAGTATTAAAACACCTAAAAGTTCAAGGTTAAGATTTCTTCGGAAATACACTTTTTCAGGCCCCCTGGACCCATAAATGTACTTGCTGTTTATGTGTGTATGTGTATGTGTGTGTGTGTGTGTGTGTGTGTGTGTGTGTAAGTGAGCAGCATAACCCGGAAACCAATTGTCGATCAATTCCAAACTTGGTGTTTAGGCTCAGGATTTTCCAAAGATAAGGCAGGAACATTTTAAAGAATATCCCCACCCCAAATTATCCTTTAGATGAAAGATTTTTCAAATTTTTGATTTTGTCAAAAACGGCTCTTAACGATTTTGATTGAAATACCATATGTTTAAGACATTTACTTGACAAATAAAACTACTATACAAAACATGTAAATCTCTTTAAAATACAGCATTTACTTTAAATAGGTTTTTGTGGCATTGGAAATTTTCGAGATATACGTTGTTATTTGTTTGAATTTATCAATAAGTCATTTTTTAAAATTTGTCGGTATTTGTTTTTTTTATATCGCGGTGTCGTGGAAACAGTGTAGAATTTCTAAACCAGCATATAGCGACTTGCTTTTAAATATCTGATTAACGATTCGGTTTCTTCTACTTCCCTGGTGTCTTCAACGAAATGTGTAATGAAACTATTTCTACAAAGGTCATTAACATGCAGAAGATAGAAAACTAAGCTTTCGTAAGAAGAGTTTGTGGAAACTACATAAAAAATCTGACTGTTCGTTTCTGAGTTATGCTGTTCACAGACACACACAGACAGACAAGACACATAGATACACAGACACACACACGGACATGTTTCTAAAAATGCTTTTTTTGGATTCAGGGGATCTCAAAACATGTATTTCTTGTGAAATCTCGGTATCGAATTTTTGGGTGGAATACAATACTTCCCCTACTTACTATACGTAGTAGAGAAAGTAAATATGAATAACTAATTCCCATTTGCGAAAAAGTATAAGTATTGGAAAATTTAAGGGAATAACAAGCAATATCCCGAAAATGGTTCACTCAAAAAAAGAATGTATATGACATAAGTTGTGCATTTTAACGCGATCTAGGCTTTTTGTGTAGTAAAATTTTGTCTATCTCTTATGGTTCATCATTTATGCAAAAGTCGTTCCAATGAAGAATACTTTTGGAGAAATTCCCAGAAAATTCGAGATATACATTTCATTTGTCATGAAAATATCTTAAACATATGACATTTTAATCAAAATCGTTACAGCCATTTTTGAGAAAATTAAAATTTTCGAAAAATGTTCCATGTAAAGGGCAATCTGGGGTGGGGGGATTTTCTTGAAAACCATCGATCACATCTCTGGAAGATACTGAACCTAAATACCAAGTTTGGTGTTTATCCGACTGTTTGTTTCTGAGTTATGCTGTTGACACACGGACATGCTTCCAAAAATGCTTTCTTTTTGGATTCAGGGGGTCTCAAAACATGTATTTCCGGTGAAATCTCGGTATCGAATTTATGGGTGGAATACAATACTTGCCTACTTTACATACTCTACGTAGTAGAGAAAGTAAAAATGCTAGTGTGTTATAGAATAAGATTTGTTTCACACTACGTCGCATTTGTTACACCGCGGCTAATTCTCAATTCCTTCTCAACCAAACTCCCAAACAAAATGGCTCACTATTGGGAAGTTTAGTCTTGTAACGAACTGTACTTACATTTATCTATATTTTAACATATATTCTAATATTATTAAAAGCATAATTTGGAGAGAAATGCATTAGCAACTCTTAAAACATTGCAAGTTTGTTACTCCTATCGAAATTCCTTCCTCGGCTAGACTGTATTCTTCGCTAATAAGCAGTTGCGTAATTATTTCCAGCACCTGATAAACACAGAATGGGGTTCATTTTATTTTTTCGCGGGTTTCCCTCGTCTCTAGGCCATTCCTTGTTCCCTCTCACTTATCTTTTTCGGTTGCAGGACGTAGGGGACAGTAGTATGTGCCATATGGCGGTGAACGTGCTCTAAGAAAAGCATTCAATCCTTACGATAGGCTTAGAACCCACTGCTCGAGCCCATCAGTCCGGGCAGAAAGGGCATTGAGGGGCAATGGGCTCTCGAAACCTTTAGAGATCCCGCCTAAGTTGGGCCTGTCGTCACTAGATCCGGCCACCCTCTTACTCCCTTACCTCATTCTTTTTCCCGCAGTTCACAAAGGCGTATTGGGTCAAACATTGGCAAGTGCTAATATTCTCTGCGGACCCTTAGCACTCGTGGTACTTCTGACGTTACCAGAAGTACGCCGGGCGGAACATTCGAGCCCCTCCCGAATGGGAGTTGTTCGGATTGGGTTGGACTCGGCGAGGCAGTGGTTCCCGATACCCATGGGTGATTGGATACGCCTGGCTATGTTAATTCCACCCAGGCGGGGTTGTGAGACGCCTCGAGAGGGATAGCTGGTAGACGGTAGCTAGAAACTGTCGGCCCCACCGAGGTTGTTCGGTAGTCTCCCCCAGTAGGGTTCGCCCTGCTGGCCTGACGCGCGTAAGTGGCGTATCCACTTCCGTCCCTGCTTGGAAGGGTCGGTGCGGGAGGTGTTCTTGCCCGATTTCGACCAGGCAGGGGGGGCGGTATATAAAATAGGCACCGCTCCTAATGGAAAGCCCCACGAGTTTTTCTCCTGGGTTTGCGAGGGTGTGGTCTCTGCGTTGACAGACCCGGTCCCGTATTTAGATGTCCCCACCTATATCCATACTTATACGAGAAATTAGAAGTAAACTGGCGATTAACTTTCATGCCTTTCCTGGTTGGTGAGCTATATTTTCTCTTCACCATAGGTTGAATCATTTTATAAATGGCGTTTTTCATTTGGAATATAAGATTGAGGTTAAAGCTTATGGAAGAAAATCATTTAGCAGCGTTATTATTGTTTTTCCTTCACCTTTTTTTCTCGAACTTTTCATTTCATGAGGTCCCTTCAAACAAGAGTATTTCTTGTTGCTTAGAGAGAAGGCATGGGACATTTTGAAATGCATTTGTTTTTATCAACTGTTAACGAACTGTCGATTTACTATGTTCGGCTATGTTTGACATTCAGTGCATTTTTTCAGTCAAGACGCCAAGTTATGTATGCAGGCTATATCATATTTCTAGAATGTTTACAGTTTTAATCATTTATGACTTCAGTGCTCATAATACATGCCTTTAGAGAGTTAAACTGAGAATAGCTGGAAAGTTGAATCAGATTTGAAAAATGTATTCTCATGGCCGGACTTGAACCATGGATCTTCGAATTTCCATGTCGATGCTTTATCCCTGAGCTACCGTAGCAAGACCACACTAGCCTTTACCTTTATTTTCCGATTCGTGTATGTCTTAAACCTTCAAGGTGCTTTTTATTAAACGAGAGATACTTTAAAGACGAAATGTAACCTTGTACGTAGGTACTTTAAAATTCCAAGCTTATAGTTAACCACGCGTTAAACGAAAAGGATTATTAGGCGTAACGTAACCCCATTAGTGCGGGTTAGAAAATGATATAAAGCTTTCCAGATCTAATGGATGAGCCTTTTCGCACGAACGTGAATTTAACGATTTAGAATGCAAAGGGAATCATGTCCATGGTTCGATGGAATTTGTCTGAATTTCTTGGCTCTTAGAGTTGGGATTAATTTAAGCATTCATTAACCATCGGATTCGTCTTTTCTGTAGGCTTACGTGCTCTAAGAGTCTTTAACAAAGGAATAACGCTAGTAAAATCTGTAACATACATCCTTATTTCTTAGTTGAAATGCCTAAGGTATGATTAAAACTTATAATTGCCCTGCATTATGAAGATTGTATTGTTGCACGTATGGGAGCCAATCTGAAGAAGGTGTATTGTATTGTAGTTCCATTGTTGAGGAGCCGAACTTAAAGTAGTTGCAACCACGTACGTTACAAACTTTCCGGTGGACTTCGCCCCAATGTTTAGGAATAAACCTTGTATTTTTATGTTTTTTTAAATATTATATATATTTATGTTTGCCTTGGCTGCGTCAGTATTAATTTGTAGAAACATGTATCTCTTTGCAGGGGGTGATGCGGCTAAAGAATGTAGGCTTACACAAATTGCAATCTTTGCTTCACTCCTTTTATTAATCCTTCAAACGACTAAATAACAATTTACTGATATAGAGAACTGTAAGATTATTTATTGATTACTTGCAACTTTTAACACGTAAACTTTATAATATTCTCGCCCTAATGAATTTTATGTCTCACACTGAATACGTATTTAGCTGCTCGGGAACGTTGCCTTCTAGCATCTGGCTTCTACCGCTTAAATTTGTAAATTTCTCTATTTCAAGTCTCTGATTGGCTAATTTTACTTCAATAGACTACATTTATTTAATTTCAGTTTTCTAGCTTCTGATTGGCTATTTATAAACTGGTTTAAATATTACATTATTATTCCAAGAATTACTAGTAGCATTATTAAACTTTCCAATTCATTATTGCCTCAAGGTTACCTCATTGTTAGCTACGTTCGGCCTCTATTCTCACAGCTCCTACATTATTAAATTACGTAATACATTCACATAACATTATTATATATGTACACAATAATATAAACATAATACAACGACTGTCACATACACTTCATATATTACACCATACACATGGCGGGCTGTTATTCTTCTCTACATTATATAACTAGACTGAAATCATTCAAGTGTTAAAAATACTGCCGCAATTATAAACTCACAGAAATTTATTTCCTAATCATGATTTTTCACTGATATGAGAAAATAGTTTACATTATGCAAAAATAAATTTATATTCAATGAACAATGTTGGTTCGATATTAGGAAAGTAATTGCCCAAAACATTGAGAGAGAAAAAAAAGAAGATATTGTGCTTTACTTGAATCCTTGCTTGCTACTAAAACTTGTATCAGATTTCTCTCTTTAAATTGGTTAACATATTTGTAAGTAATTTCTTACCGTGAACGCTTATTTTGAAGTTTTATCAGCCAGAGCACAACAATAGAATACTTTTCGCATCATTTATTACTAAAATTAGTAAAAAGAACAACCTAAAGAAGTTTAATAAAGATAATAATGAAAGAAGGAAGAATGAGAAGAAAATAACTGTCAATGCTTGAAGAACTTCTAACATGAATCTACGTCCCATTCTATACTTTTGTACAAGACCCTTCGTCTTTTGCAGCTCATCAATTGTATTTTCTCTCCCCAGCAAATTTCTACTTAAAAAATCCTTGCTACTTACTTCTGCTTTAAATTCCTCCTCCCCTTACACCCCGACGACTTTCAGAACTTTCTTTGCTTTAGTATTTTTACTTCATTACAATTTCCTCCAGCTTCTAGATTAATTATGTTCTTTTTAATATTCGTCTTCTGCCCCTCATTGTTGGAGAACAAGAAATGGCTGTCTAAGTAACTTTCAAAAGTCACCCTCCATTTATCTGCTTTATATAGGGGATTTTTCGAATGGAAATTAGATTTCTGCTAATAACCTGAGATACTAACAATTGCGTAAAACAAGGTTTTAAGTCCAGCGTTATAGACAACAGCAAGAGTAAGCCCATTCCACATTCAGTAAACTATATTAGATATGGAATTAGTTGTCCTTGCACACAAGCCGTGTGTAGAGCAAGGTTGGAAAGGTAGAATCAGACGACTGAAAAATTCAAAGTCATCACCGGGATTTGAACCACGGATCTACCGATTTCCGTCCGGTTGCTCTAAGCAACTGAGCTACCATGGCAACATGCCAGCCAGGGCACTAAATTGCCCAGCTGATTCGCATTTTTCCCAGTGAAACACAAGAAGATCTCAATTTGTTTTGAGACAACAGACCGCAGGCGACTCACAATGCTGTAAGTGCTTTAAGTCCCGAGCTTCATGGTTTAGCGTTTACTAGATCAGTTAATGGAATTAATTGTTCTTCCACACAAGCTGAGTGTAGGACAAGGTTGGAAACGTAACATCAGACGATGTGTTACACCCACATGACTTTCTCTACTCTTGTACAAAGTATTTTTACAAACGCCTATTCTCCATATGCTTCATGTTAATCGAGATGATAATCTTATTGCTAATTTTCTTGTAGATGCAAGGAGAATTGGTAGGCTTTAAGCGATAGTCAAATATTTTAAGAGTTGGTTGCTATGTGGAGTATTCCATTCTCTTTGCATCACCAGAAAAAAAAATCCCATTTGAGAAAAAGTAAATGTATTGGAAAATTTGAGGGAATAACAAGCAATATATCGAAAATGGTTCACTCAACAAAAAAAAACTATATGACATAAATTGTGTATTTTAATGCGATCTACATTTTTTGTGTAGTAAAATTTTGTCTATCTCTTATGGTTTACCAGTTATGCAAAAGTCGTTCACAATGAAGAATACATTTGAAGACATTCCCTGAAAATTCAAGATATACATTTTATTTGTCATGAAAGTATCTTAAATATATGTTTTAATCAAAATCTTTGAGAAAATTAAAATTTTCGAAAAATGTTCCATGTAAAGGGTAATCTGGGGTGGGGGGATTTTCTTGAAAACCTTCTTGTCGCATCTCTGAAAGATACTGAACCTAAATGCCAAGTTTGGTGTTTATCCGACTGTTCGTTTCTGAGTTATGCTGTTCACAGACAGACACACGGACATGTTTCCAAAATACTTTTTCTGGATTCAGGGGGTTTCAAAACATATATTTCCGGTGAAATCTCGGTATCGAATTTTTGGGTGGAATACTATACTTCCCCTACTTACTATACGTAGTAGAGAAAGTAAAAGTGGTTGTAATCCCGGCTATGGCCTTGAATTTTTCAGTCCTATAGTTCTATCTTTCCTATACTAAGTATGTTTGTTTGTTTGTTTTTTTCTGTGGTAAGATTATGGATACCTAAAAAGCTTTGTCATTTTAAATTATTACTGAAGTAACAATAGTATATCAAAAGTTGAACTGATATAGACGGATGTTCTGTAACATGTAGTTTCCGGGCTTGTAGGCCATGCATGGTCCAGCAGATGAAATAGCATTTCATTAAAGCCGGCCGTGAAAGCCTAAGCATGTAATAACAACGGAATGCTGTTTTCTTAATGATCTTACTAAAAAGATACTGTAACTGTTACTTCAAGGTATGACACTGTTAACTTCCTTTGGAACATATTGCATATAGGCAATGTATTCGCTTGTATTGTGTTGCTGGTAAACTTTGTTTGTTTTTCATTAGATCACGCACCACACTCGCATTCATACTTCCAGGCTCTGGGGAGGATAGGGAATAATCTTCACTATTCCTACCCCCCAGCCGGGAATCGAACCCGGGACCCTTCGCACGCAGGCAGGTGCTCTATCAACTGAGCTAGGGGACCAGCCAAACCTATTATTGTCATAGTTCAATTTATGAATCAAAATGTGTTCGTACAGACGACGACATGTTGGCAGGCTGAGGGCAGCCCGAGGGTGTGTTAGGTGTGTACCTGTCCTAAATAGGACTTAACCCGTAGTGACGGATTGTGGGATTTACAGGGTGTCGGTGAGGTTTATGTAGGGGAAGTGTTCGTTCAGATTTGCTGTAACTAATTGAACTGTTATAGCAGAGGGTTTAAGAGGCTATGCGCAGGTGCTTATCCAGTGCTTTTGTAAGTGTTAAGAAAATATTACTCTCTAGAGTATCATGGCTGAGAATCCTCTGCCACCGTGGAAAACATAAACGCGGAAAATGGAAAGAAGACATTATGTTGAATGTTTTTAACAAAGCTGAAAGGTATCCTGTTTTAATCGACAGTGAACAGGGTTCGCTATTTAGCAATAATTGCATTCCTTTTGAAAGGGGATATACTATACATATATATGAATTGTACAGTAAGAATATAATTCACCAAGAAACATGTTAAAATATTCAACACCCAACATTTGTACAGAGCAAATTGTAAGAAACGGGCGAGCTAGCAAAATTCCAGGAAAAACGTAATTCTAAGTAGAGCACACCTTTCAGCAAGCCAACGAGCAGGATACCGGTAACGGTCTGGAGAAATAGAAAGAGACAGATAGAGAAAAGAAAGAGACCTGCTTCACCTCGCGCCAGGGTGCCGCGTGAGCGCACGAATTTGGAGTAACGTATTCTCATACATGTTAAGCTACACGCGGTCTGCGGACCAATTAGAAACGTCGTTACATGTTGAAACGCAGAGGTGAGCGTCACTAGGCTCAGGTATATAAGGACAAACAAGGCCCCAGTGCCCTCTCTCTATATCTCTAGAATTCACGTCGACACGAAGAGTTACGCTCTTAACGACAGATGCACGTATGTGTGCATATGGGTGGGAGTGGTGTGCAGATAGTTAGGCTCCTGACTTATTTAAACTGGTGGGATTGGAATAATGCGAAAAGCTAGCCGCCCATAAATATTTAAATTGTTAATAAACTATACTGATTAAGGGAAAAGCAGTTTATTTTTAATTTACCTCACCCACGATAACCCTGAGAACCAAGAGTTAGATATATATAGGGGAAAGTTAGGAATGGAAAACTCAACAGCCGACGAGCATCCATAGCCGAGGAACACCACTGCAGCAGATAGCATCAACCCAGACGCGTTCCAGATGCAACTGACGGACGATTTCCCGCCACAAATAGCGCCCAGCAACCGTTTCCCCGCTACACTTTGTTAGTGGTGCAGAATTGTTGCTTGGGTTGCGTTTGTTTTCCGTTGTGGTTTCTAACCTATAGTGCAAATCATTTTCTTAACTTGTTGACTTACAAAAGGTTACAGCAAAAGTGGTGTACTGATATTAGTAATTAAATACATGGTTTGTAAAACCTGAAGTTAAGAACAGGTTAATCCAGTAACTTTAATCACAAATGCCGAACTGTTCAGCTACCACTTGTATTTATCTACTCTTAGTATTATGTATTAAAAGTTTAGGATGTAAGGCAAAATATAGGAATAAAGCATAAAATATTTAAAAGCTAATGATCCCCAGGCTGCGCAATATACCGTACTCTCTGTCAAGCAACTTCCTCACGCGAGTACTTAGTTCCCGCCATTATCCACGAGGTGCTGCCATGTGCTCGGTAGTGCTACATTAAAGTTTATTTACTTCTACCTTAAACTTAGAGTGAAAACGGTGTAGTCGTACTGCTAAAATTGTTCTGATTAGGCTAAAGTGAATAAAAGAATAACTTCTTAACTCTGTATTGGATATAGGTTACGCTAAAATTACATATTTTTTCTTTTGTTGATTGTTTTAATAAGTTTAATATCCTTTCACAGAGCAAGCAATATCGGATGTGCAAAATTAATTGAGGATCTAAAGTAGTATTGCATTATGTGATTACTTGCACAATGTTTTCTCTAAGTTCCTGTAATGCGCGAGGATTGGAACAATACACTTTGTCTTTTCAAGAACCCCATAAATAAAAATCAGAACTCGTTAGGTCAGTAGACCGAGGAGGCCACAAATCAACACTAATTATTCTGTCATCAAACATCTCTCTTATTGCATGTAATGATTCGGCAGCCGTATGTGCTGTTGCGGAATCTTGCTGGAACCAACTACACATTTCTCTTCTTCTGTCAAGCTTTGCAAAATGGCCTCAGAATTAACTTCTGCTATCGCTCTGCATTTATTGTTTCATCAAAGAATATGGATCCTATTATTCTTCTAACACTTATCGCACACCACACTCCAATTTTCTGATCATAATGAGGCGTTTCATCACAAGAATTCCTGCTGCTGAGCTTCGGAGAGTGAGCGAGAATATTTACGCGAGATATGCTGCCTGTTTGAGAGCAGAAGATCAACATTTCCAGCATATACACTATGTGATCAAAAGTATTCGAACACCCCCACAAACATACGTTTTTCATCTTAGGTGCAATCAGCTGTCACCCACTGCCTGGTACACATTATCCGCGACCTCAGTAGTCATTAGACATCGTGAAACAGCAGAATGGGACGCTTCGTGGAACTCACGGACTTCGAACGTGGTCAGGTGATTGGGTGTCACTTGTGTCAGAAGTCTGTACGCGAGATTTCCACACTCCTAAACATTCCTAGGTCAACTGTTTCTGATGTGATAGTGAAGTGGAAACGTGAAGGGACATGTACAGCACAAAAGAGTACAGGCCGACCTCGTCTGTTGACTGATAGAGATCTCCGACATTTGAAGAGGGTCGTAAAGAGTAATAGGCAGATATCTGTCCAGACCATCACACAGGAATTCCAAACTGCATCAGGATCCACTCCAAGTACTATGACAGTGAGGTGAGAAACCTTGGATTCCATGGTCGAGCGGCTACTCATAAGCCACGCATCACGTAGGAAAATGCCAAACGACGCCTCGCTTGGTGTAAGGAGCGTCAACATTACACGATTGAACAGTGGCAAAACGTTGTATGGAGTGACGAATCACGGTACACAATGTGGCGATCCGATGGCAGGGTGTGGGTATGTCGAATGCCCGGTGAACGTCATCTGCCAGCGTGTGTAGTGCCAACAGTGAAATTCGGAGGTGGTGGTGTTATGGTGTATTCTGTTTTTCCTGGAGGTGGCTTGCACCCCTTGTTGTTTTGTGTGGCACGATCATAGCGCAGACCTACATTGATATTTTAAGCACCTTCTTGCTTCCCACTGTTGAAGAGCAATTCGGGGATCGCGATTGCATCTTTCAACACGATCGAGCACCTGTTCATACTGCACGGGCTGCGGCGGAGTGATTACACGACAATAACATCCCTGTAATGGACTGGCCTGCACAGAGTCTTGACTTGAATCCTATAGAACACCTTTGGGATGTTTTGGAACGCCGACTTCTCGCCAGGCCTCACAGGCCTACATCGATACTTCTCCTCAGTTCCGCACTCCGTAAAGAATGGGCTGCCATTCCCCAAGAAACCTTCCAACACCTGATTTAAAGTATGGCTGAGAGAGTGAACGCTGTCATCAAGGCTAAGGGTGGGCCAACACCATATTGACTTCCAGCATTACCGATGGAGGGCGCCACGAACTTGTACTCATTTTCAGCCAGGTGTCCGGATACTTTTGATCACGTAATGTATATATACCTACTGCGTGAGTCTTCTCAGCCTGCGGGTTGAGAATTTATGCAGTCCTGGCATTGTACAGATATGCGTAAAACACTGTCCACTGCATCGCGTCGTGTGAATTTAGGTCGAAATGACGGCTTTGCACCCCTGTGCATGCAGTGACTTGCACTCGTACCGCAACAGTGTGCATGTTGGTCTTCAGTATTGAATGTCTGAGGTTCAAATCCTGCTCCTTGAAGGTACTTTTTATGTTTAGTAACGAGAAGTGATAGTTTGGTATGGGAGTTTAATTAGTTTAATTATGCGCATTTCATTAAAACACAAATTGTTACTTGTTAGAATATGCTTTAACGAACATCATAAATAAATACGTATAGCATTGTAATTATAACTTACAAACATAAAACATCATTAAATAATATTTTAATATTTAAATCTATTCTTTCATACAAAAGAAAGCCAATAAATTGTTCTGATAGTTCTAACCCGGCGCAACATCGCCGGTGTGATGTTATGACAAGCTAAGATGATGCGTTTCCTGAGCAGTTGAGAGGTCATTGGCCGTTCCTGGTACACGATATCTTTAAGGTAACCACATAAGAATTCTAATAGGTTAGATCCGGTAAGCGTGCTGGCCACCCTATTGGTCCATGCCGTCCAATCCATCACTAGGGTAGGAGATAAGCCGTTACACGACGGGCGAATGAGCTGGCACCGCTCATCGCCGTTTATCATGTGGGTACCACATAGTCGGTTCTGCAACGGCACTTCATCCAGTAGAGTAGGCAGCTGGTGTTGTAGGAAGTGGATATAGTGATTCCCGAAAAATAGGGGCCTATTAGATGATCACGGAATATAACAGCCATACGTTGAAACCATGGGATTTGTAAGGTCGTCTCTCGCATCCAATGTGGGGATACAGTGCTCCAGTAATGCATGTAGTCGCGATTTACATGGCCTGTGTTGTGGAAACCTGCTTTGTCTGTAAATAACACAGTTGCCAAAAAATGTGGATTTTATTCTGTTTGTAGTATAATCCACCTAGCGAACGCCACTCTCCGTCCATGGTCCGGCTGCAGTAGCTCCTGGTGTAGGTGAAGATGATAAAAGTGATACTTTTCATGATGTGGTATTCTCCACGCGGAAGATTGGCTAATATATTCCTATGAATGTTCCTCGTAATACAATGTGGATGCTGAATGACAGTCACACGATCCGTCGTTGCTTGGTCACAGACAGGGTGATCTCTTCGTGCATGTAGTGTCTTGTGCACTGTTCCTGATTCCAGAAGGGTTTCGCAACTCGCAAAAACGTGTGATCTGTAGGAAACCTCTGTTGGTGTAGACGACGTGCATCCGTTGCATCTTGCTGCGCTTTCTGACATACAGAGTGAGCCAAAGGCTCCGAACCGCCTGCGCGGTGTTTTTCCTGTGCGCATCCTCGGCGCTCGTTGCCGTCTGCCGCTATCATAGAAAGGCGCCGATGAAACCATACAACATTTTTAAAACTACTTTTAAAGACTTTACTTGCCAACTACGAAAGAAGATGCTGAAACTGGCCACCGTCGTTGTCCATACATTTTTGGCACCTCTTTAGGAGACTATCCATCACTCGCCGTAGTTCACGTTGCGAAATTTCCTGGCGGATATTTTGTTTTAATTCTTCCAGGGTGTGTGGGTTTGTCTTGTACACTTTATGTTTTATGTTACCCCGGACAGCTATTTTATGAACAATATTACCGATTGCGCGGTGTTTTTCTACTGGGCGTGTGGAAATATGATAAAAGCATGATGACGTACTGCTGATATAAACAAATTCACGTTGCTGTGGTTTTGCTGCGCAATGTGAAGTGCAGTTTGAGTTGACGGTGATGTGATGTAGTTCAGTTATTACGAGTTATTTATTATTTTGTCCTGTTGTTAGTCACAAAGTATATTATAGCTCAGCATATGTTTTCTACTGCACAACATGTATTTATTTACGATTCGTATGTGTTAACTCGGTCAGCTCACCAAGTGAAAGTACGATTTGCAGAAAGATTTCCAGGTGTAAAAGTTCCAGGCCGTACAACAATCCATGAACTTACAGTAAATCTCAGGCGGCAGGAAGTGTTCAGGCTAAGAAATCTAAACGACGGCGTTCGGTTGTTACCGAAGAAACATTAGACGACATCGGTCATCGTTTGGAAAATTCCCCCCAAAAATTCCATGATGGTTAGTTTCCTAAAGAGGTGCCAAAATGTATGGACAACGGCGGTGGCCAGTTTCAGCATTTCCTTTCATAAAGTTGGAAAGTAAAGCTTTTAAAAGTAGTTTTAAAAACGTTGTATGGTTTCATCCTCGCCTTTCTATGATAGCGTCAGACGGCAACGAGTGCCGAGGACGCGAACAGGAAAAACACCGCGCAGGTGGTTCGGAGTCTTTTGGCTCACCCTGTACTAAAAGCATGTTTAGATACTCTCTAATCGAAAACATTGTTCCCAGTAAGTACGAATGGCTGGAACTTCGTATTTATAGACAAATTCCTTTTCTAGTGCATTCGGAAAGAAATCATGATTTGCTAGATCATTCTCGAAACATGAACAGAAATGAATCAAAAACTCCTTTATTCCCACGCATGATTTGAATTTCCGACCTTCACCATCACTTTCCAGCATGCTAACCATTGCACTACTACAGCCTTTATATACCGGATGTTTCAGAAATACTTTTACAAACTTCGGGTATGAGTTCCTTACACCACAAGAAGGAAAAAAGTTCATATGAACATATGTCCCATAACCCTTGGTTTTCGCGTTATGCCTGTCACAATGAAAGTGTGAGTTCAACGGCCTACGGGGTCCAACCTCAAAACTTCATTTCTCTATGCATTCATAGAAGGCGTTGACCCATTGTACTACATACGGTAGATGGCGAAGTGTTGCCATGGAGACTTGTTTACGTTTGTCATTTGTCATTAGTCTGTCTTCAACGTTTCAATTGTGTACATGTAGTAAGTTAGCTGCACGTGTTTCGTTCCACCATGGCTGGATATTCAATTTCGTGAACATAAATCTACCATGGCCGATGGATAGGCAGAGGAGGACCAGTTCCATGGCCTGCACGTTCTCCGGACCTCAATCCTGCGGACGTTTACCTCTGGGGGCATCTTAAATCATTGGTTTATGGAGCAGCCATCCCGGATGCAGAAACGCTTCATCCACGTGTCATGGAAGCCTGCGAAACCATTTGACACTATCCCGGAGTTTTTGACAGGATGCGACATTCCATAATTCGACGAGTACAGGCATGCATAGAAGCAAGAGGAGGACATTTCGAGCATTTATTGTGAGTTTTGTGTGTTATAAGTGTACCACTGTGTTGAACACCTACTAACGAGAAAACAAAGGATTATGGGACATATGTTCATATGAACTTTTTTCCTTCTTGTGGTGTAAGGAACCCATACCCGAAGTTTCTAAAAGTATTTCTGAAACATCCTGTATACATGCACTGACCCAAACGGGATTGCAACCCAAGCCGACAGTGTGAAACGCAAGGTATATACGCTATTTGGATATGTTAACATTCAATACCGCAAATGTCGGGTTATCTACTACCTATAGTTTTGCGAGTATCATTAATAAGTTGTTGCTATGTATTCATATGGCCAGAGAAGAGAGTTGATATTCATTTATCTGGTATGGTAAGGATTTAAATTTAAAAATGTTTTCATTTCGTGGATTCTTCAAATCACACTGACTGTAATTAAAATTTTCTTCCCTTTCTTATTGAAGAAGGCAGAAGAAGCTCTGCAAGAACGGCGGTTTCAAGGAACAGCGTAGCTACGTCCTTTTACATTCCCTTTCCTTTTAGCGCTAGATGTTTGTTTTTCGCTTTCTTAAGCTGTTAGACGAGAGACCAGTGAACTCGGAGGTCACATTATTTCATTTAAAGACGGCGTCACGTTCAAGAGTTTAATACCTTCTACCTCCAAGATCTATTCATTTGAACATTTAACACCTTTTGCACTAACAAGGATTCCTTTATAGCTAAAGGCGCGAAAAAGAAAGGAATTTCATAGCGTGTAAAATGGATGCCTAAGCTGAAGAAGTTTTCTGGAATTTCAAGACTTTGCCTCACAGTTTGTTTGGCAAAGCATTAACCAGAAGCAATGGAATGTAGGCTTTATATACAACGGGGTTTGGTTAGTAAGAATTTTTTTTCTAACAACGCACCTTAATTCAAAATATGTTATCGCAAATGTGTTATAATAAGACTGTCCAGTTGTATATATAGTGGAGGTGTGCATGGTCCGATTGACCGAGCCCAACAGGAACCTGATAAAATGTTACAGTATATCACCCAGCGGGACCATATAACCAAATCACAAATAATTATGCTATTCTTCGCTTATCTGTGAAATTTTAATCTGTTCCTAAAATGACATTGATACAAATAATGGCGTATTTTTAACATTTTACTTTCTCTATCACGTACATAGTAGTTAGAGAAGGTATTGCATTCCATCCAAAAACTCTATATCGAGATTTCACTGGGAATACATGCTTTGAGGCCTCCTGAATAAAAAAATTCTGATGTGTTACACTCACATGACTTTCTCTACTCTTGTACAAACTATTTTCACAAACGCTTATTCTCCATATGCTTCATGTTAATCGAGATGTTAATCTTATTGCTAATTTTCTTGTAGATGCAAGGGGAATTGGTAGGCTTTAAGCGATAGTCAAATATTTTAAGAGCTGGTTGCTATGTGCAGTATTCCAGTCTATTTGCATTACCAGCACACAAAAAAATGAATAACAAATTCCCATTTGAGAAAAAGTATAAGTATTGGAAACTTTAAGGGAATAACAAGCAATATCTCGAAAATGGTTAACTCAACAAACTGACAAAAAAATGTATATGACATAAATTGTGTATTTTAACGCGATCTACGTTTTTTGTGTAGTAAAATTTTGTCTATCACGTATGGTTTACCAGTTATGCAAACGTCGTTCACAATGAAGAATACTTTTGGAGATATTTCTCAGAACATTCGAGATGTACATTTCATTTGTCATGAAAATATCTTACACATATGATATTTTAATCAAAATCGTTAGAGCCAATTTTGAGAAAATTGAAATTTTAGAAAAAATGTTCAATCTAAAGGGTAATCTGGGGAGAGGGGATTTTCTTGAAAACCTTCGTGTCGCGTTTCAGGAAGATATTGAACCTAAATACCAAGTTTGGTGTTTATCCGACTGTTCGTTTCTGAGTTAAGCTGTTCGCAGAC
Source organism: Deroplatys truncata (assembly GCA_030765065.1). Taxonomy (NCBI): domain Eukaryota; kingdom Metazoa; phylum Arthropoda; class Insecta; order Mantodea; family Mantidae; genus Deroplatys; species Deroplatys truncata. Next base: position 28,721,534 of record CM060980.1, read on the forward strand.
ATACACACAGTCACACACACTGACATGTATAAAAAATGCTTTTTTTGGATTCAGGGGGCCTCAACACATATATTTCCGGTGAAATCTCGGTATTGAATTTTTGGGTGGAATACAATACTTCCCCTACTTACTATACGTATTAGAGAAAGTAAAAATTTGTATAAATTTAGAAAAAGGTCTGTCTGTCTGTGTGTGCGTGTGTGTTTGTGTGTATGTGTGTGTGTGTGTGTGTGTGTGTGTAGGATAGGTAACTGAAAACCTAAACGTCGAATAAATACCAAACTTTGCACTTAAGTTCAGTATCTTTCAAAGATGCAACACGCCGATTCTCAAGAAAGTTCTCCCATTCAAAACTACCTTTTACACGGATCATTTTTCAATTTTTTTATTTTCTATCAAAAATGGTTAATAATTTAGCTTAAAGGTATTTATAAATAAGTATATGTATATATACAAGTATATACATGTAAATCAAAGATATTTACATGACAGAAAATGTATATCTTGAATTTTATGGGAATAGCTGTCACTATCGTCAACAGTTTTTACTTTATCTACTACGAATAGTAATTAGGGAAAGTATTGTATTCCACCCAAAAATTCGATACCGAGATTTCACCGGAAATACATGTTTTGAGACCCCCTGAATCCAAAAAAAGCATTTTTGGAAACATGTCCGTGTGTGTGTGTGTGCGCCTGTGTGTGTGTCTGAATAGCATAACTCAAAAACGAACAGTCGGATAAGCACCAAACTTGGTATTTAGGTTCAGTATCTTCCAGAGATGCGACACGAGGGTTTTCAAGAAAATCCCTCCACTCCAGACTACCCTTTACATGGTAAATTTTTCGAAAAGTTTAATTTTCTCAAAAATGGCTCTAACGATTTTGATGAAAATATCATATGTTTAAGATAATGTCATGAGAAATGAAATGTATATCTCGAATTTTCTGGGAATGTCTCCAAAAGTATTCTTCATTGTGAACGCCTTTTGCATAACTGGTAAACCATAAGAGATAGACAAAATTTTACTACACAAAAAATGTAGATCGCGTTAAAATACACAACTTATGTCATATACATTTCTTTTGTTGAGTGAACCGTTTTCGAGATATTGCTTGTTATTTCCTTAAATTTTCCAATACTTATACTTTTTCTCAAATACGTTATTCATTTTTTTATGTCCTGACATGCAAAGAGAATGGAATGCGCCACATAGCAACCAGCGTTAAAATATTTGACTATTGCTTAAAAGCTACCATATTCCCCTTGCATCTACAAGAAAATTACCAATAAGATTGACATCTCGATATCTCGATTAACATGAAGCATATGGAGAATAGGCGTTTGTAAAATTAGATTGTACAAGAGTAGAGAAAGTCATGTGAGTGTAACACATCAGATTTTTTACTTTCTCTATTACGTATAGTAAGTAGGGGAGGTATTGAATTCCACCCAAAATTTCGATACCGAGATTTCACCGGAAATACATGTTTTGAGACTCACTGAATCCAAAAAATTCTGATGTGTTACACTCACATGACTTTCTCTACTCTTGTACAAACTATTTTTACAAACGCTTATTCTCCATATGCTTCATGTTAATGGAAATATCGAGATGTCAATCTTATTGGTAATATTCATGTAGATGCAAGGGGAATATGGTAGATTTTAAGCGATAGTCAAATATTTTAACGCTGGTTGCTATGTGGCGCATTCCATTCTCTTTGCATGTCCAGGACTTAAAAAAATGAATAACGAATTTGAGAAAAAGTATAAGTATTGGAAAATTTAAGGGAATAACAAGCAATATCTCGCAAACGGTTCACTCAACAAAAGAAATGTATATGACATAAATTGTGTATTTTAACGCGATCTACATTTTTTGTGTAGGAACATTTTGTCTATCTCTTATGGTTTACCAGTTATGAAAAAGTCGTTCATAATGAAGAATACTTTTGGAGACATTCCCAGAAAATTCGAGATATACATTTTAATTATCATCGCAATATCTTAAACATATGATATTTTAATCAAAATCGTTAGAGCCGTTTTTGAGAAAATTAAAATTTTCGAAAAATGTTCCATGTAAAGGGTAGTCTGGGGTGGGGAGATTTTCTTGAAAACCTTCGTGTCGCATCTCTGGAAGATACTGAACCTAAATACCAAGTTTGGTGTTTATCCGACTCTTCGTTTTTGAGTTATGCTGTTCACAGACACACAGACAGACACACAGACAGACACACCACGGACATGTTTCCAAAAATGCTTTTTTTGGATTCAGTGAGTCTCAAAACATGTATTTCCGGTGAAATCTCTGTATCGAAATTTTGGGTGGAATACAATACTTCCCCTACTTACTATACGTAGTAGAGAAAGTAAAAAGCATTTTTGGAAACATGTCCGTGTGTGTGGCTGTCTGTCTGTCTGTGTGTCTGTCTGTCTGTGTGTCTGTGAACAGCATAACTCAAAAACGAAGAGTCGGATAAACACCAAACTTGGTATTTAGGTTCAGTATCTTTCAGAGATGCGACACGAAGGTTTTCAAGAAAATCCCCCCACCCCAGACTACCCTTTACATGGAACATTTTTCGAAAATTTTAATTTTCTCAAAAACGGCTCTAACGATTTTGATTAAAATATCATATGTTTAAGATATTGTCATGACAAATAAAATGTATATCTCGAATTTTCTGGGAATGTCTCCAAAAGTATTCTTCGTTATGAACGACTTTTTCATAACTGGTAAACCATAAGAGATAGACAAAATTGTACTACACGAAAAATCTAGATCGCGTTAAAATACAGAATTTATGTCATATACATTTTTTTTGTTGAGTGAACCGTTTGCGAGATATTGCTTGTTATTGCCTTAAATTTTCCAATACTTATACTTTTTCTCAAATTCGTTATTCATTTTTTTATGTCCTGGACATGCAAAGAGAATGGAATGCGCCACATAGCAACCAGCGTTAAAATATTTGACTATCGCATAAAAGCTACCATATTCCCCTTGCATCTACAAGAAAATTATCAATAAGATTGACATCTCGATATCTCCATTAACATGAAGCATATGGAGAATAAGCGTTTGTAAAAATAGTTTGTACAAGAGTAGAGAAAGTCATGTGAGTGTAACACATCAGATTTTTTTGTCTTGGATATGCAAAGGGCATTAATCTGAGGCAAAGGGAATGGTGCTGCACCTAGCAACCAGCTATTAAGAGATATGTATGTGCTTAAAGGCTACTGTATTTGTATATGGCCCTTGTAAATATATATTCCCCTTACATCTACAAGAAAATTAGCAATAAGATAGAGTCTGCATATGTTTATCTCGATTAACATGAAGTAGATGGAGAATAAGCGTTTGTAAAAATAGTTTGTACAAGAGTAGAGAAAGTCATGTGAGTGTAACACATCAGATTTTTAAAATCTGAAACCGCTCCCTTTTAAGTGCAATAGGAATAAAACTTAGATATTATAAATAGATTGCATGTATCTTAAGAAGAGGGATATATATATATATATATATTTTAAAAAGTTCAATATTTCTACTCACTGTGCACTTACATACTACCACTCTTCTTAGGACTGTGCTTCGTAACTAACCCTGGATCTGAAGTCCTATGCCCAAACTTTTTCAGGGAAAAGAAAAATAATGCGCATGTGCGTCTGCTCCCTTCGTACTCCCAAAACCCAATTTTGCTGAAAATGTGTTCCAGAATGTTTCCCTGAAAGCTTTTAACTTTTGCAACTGTTAGTTCCAGCCATCACCAATTTTCTGTTCTTTTCTCTTTTTTCATCTCCAATGTCGTTTCGCATCGGAGCGCATCTCTTGTTCAGACTACGAAATGTTATTTCGCTTCGCTGAAGTCTGTTTTTGTCCCCCCTTTTTTTCCTATGTCTTTATTTTCGTTTCTGTCTCCTGAAGTACCTTTTCCTACGTGAAAGAACAATCGTGAAATCAGAGCAGCAACTAATGATGCAAAATGTTCTGTCCATACTCAGCTAAAACCACAGTTACACAGCGTTTATGTTGGCATTTAAAGACGACGTTGTTGTTGGAAAAATGTGATTACAACTTTGCAAGGTACTATTCGCTATCCGTTGTGATTTATTAGGTATTTAATGCACTAATTACATACACTGTTATTTTTAACATTTAAATGATATATAAATTGTATGTAACAGTCATTGTATTATGTTTATATTATTATGTAAATGTATAATAATGTTATGTGAATGTATTACGTAATTTAACAATGTAGGAGCTGTGAGAATCGAAGCCGAAAGTTGCTAACAATGAGGTAACCTTGAGGCAATAATAAATTGGAAAGTTTAATAATGCTACTAGTAATTTTTGGAACAATAATGTAATATTTAAAACAGTTTATAAATAACCAATCAACAACTAGAAAAAGCTTAAGTTAAATAAAAGTATTCTATTGGAGTAGGATTAGCCAATCAGAGACTTGAAATAGAGAAATTTACAAATTTAAGCGGTAAACGCCAGATGCTAGACGACAGCGTACCTGTGTAGTGCGTTCGCTCCGTACGTATTCAATGTGAGACAATAACATTCATTACGGCGTGAATAATATAAAGTTTACGTGTTAAATAGTACAAGTAACAATAATCTCACAGCTCTACAGTAGGATATATCAGTGAAATGTTATTTAATCTGTGAAAGATTAATAAAACTAAGTTAAATAAAATTATAATTTGTGTAAGCCTTCATTCTTTAGCCGCATCACCCCCTGCTAAGAGATACATGTTTCTACAAATTACTACTGACGCAGCCGAGGCATACATATATAATATTCAAACAAACATTAACAATTAAAAACGTTGATTTTTTAAACGCTGAGGCGAAGGCCACCGGAAAGTAAGTGGGACGAAGACCATATGAAACTTGTTCCATACGTGGTTGCAACTACTGCAAGTTTTGGCTCCCCAACAGTGGAACTACAATACACCTTCTTCACAGCAAATACCTGTTTATAAATGATCAGATAACTTAACCTTTATTACAAGCTCATGAAACAAATTTATTCAGAGTATAGCAAAAACAACGATAGCTAATTTGAAGATAAAGTGTAAGAACTAAACCAAACGAAGGAAGTCCAGTAAACAATGGCACAGTTGCAACTGTAATCAATCCAACCTTAGAACTGGACTTCATGTAAATAAAACATATTATATCCCTCGGCGTTAGCCTAGTGCTTGTAACAGCTGCGAGGAACAAACAAACAAATGGCTCATGGTCTCATATCTCACGTTTATAATGCAGATATGTAAAAAAATGTACATGGCCTACACCGCATGTAGGCCATCCAGGCCTTTGTGCTTCTACAGTGATCCCTGGGAGGGTTGGGAGGGAGGGGAAAGACCGAAGAGCGACCAGATCCAGGTGACGAAGTACTTAAGCATGGACGGGGTTCCTAACGTTTCCACGTCGGATGCATCCAACGCCGCCCAAGACCCTTACAAGCCCCAACCCTCGGACTCTCCCGATGGGGTGCCCGCCTGAAAGCACCCGGAGGCGGTTTCTAGCTGAGCAGTCCGACCGACGCTATGAAAAAAAAAACTATAGAGCGCACATTCGTTACCGTGGGGCTATCTCGCTCGATATAGAATGGTGTACACAGCACTGATAATAATAATAATAATAATAATAATAATAATAATAATAATAATAATATAAACCCTGAAATAAAAGCTGAGTTGCCTTTAAATGCAGGATAATTAAAATAAAATTCAGGTTAAACTGTGCCTGCAACACTAACGGGAAGAGATATAAAATCTGGGTCTTCATCACACGATCCTCCATTCTCCATTCTTCACTTTATTTCTCCTCAAAAACTTAAATCCAATTTCTAAAGCTTATTTCTTAGAACCTAGCCCCGCTGATATGTATTCTTCCGTGCACCGTTCCCTTGCCTTTTCCCTGATTGGTTAATTTTTGGGGCCAAAGTGTGGCTCTCACACCACGTGGAACCTGCAATAAACTCATAATTGCGGTTTATATTTGTTAGCTTGGCATTTTACATACCTTTGCCGTTAAAAATCTATGCTCATTTGCAACAATACAGCTAACAGAACAATGCTTTGGCATTAAAATTGTGTATAGGTATTCAATAGCTTCTAATGCGCTAAATGACAGTGAGAATGACCGATTGTGGGAGGTGAATGAAGGAATGAGGAAAACGATGACAGTGCGAGTGATAAAGTGAATACCGGTAGCGATGACTGTGTTTGGAGATAATGTGACGTACCATATTATGTTACGGAAAATACTTACATGTAAGCACAAGAAAATACGCTTATACTCACTTTTCTTGCCCCAATCCAGATGAAATTATTTTCGGGCCAATAAGGTAAAGACTCTGTCATGACTTAGATACACTACGTGATCAAAAGTATCCGGACACCTGACTGAAAATGACGTACAAGTTCGTAGCGCCCTCCATCGGTAATGCTGGAAGTCAATATAGTGTTGGCCCACCCTTAGCCTTGATGGCATCGTTCACTCTCGCAGGCATACTTTCAATCAGGTGCTGGAAGGTTTCTTGGGGAATGGCAGCCCTTTCTTCACGGAGTACGGAACTGAGGAGAGGTATCGATGTAGGCCGGTGACGCCTGGCACGAAGTCGGCGTTTCAAAACATCCCAAAGGTGTTCTATAGGATTCAAGTCAGGCCTCTGTGCAGGCCAGGGATGTTTTTGTCGTGTAACCACTCCGCCACAGCCCGTGCAGTATGAACATGTGCTCGATCGTGTTGAAAGATGCAATCGCCATCCCCGAATTGCTCAACAGTGGGAAGCAAGAAGGTGCTTAACATATCAATATCAATATCCGAAAAAGAAAAGCATTTTTGGAAACATGTCCGTGTGTGTGTCTGTTTGTCTGTCTGTCTGTCTGTCTGTGAACAGCATAACTCAGAAACGAACAGTCGGATAAACACCAAACTTAATATTTAGGTTCAATATCTTCCAGAGATGCGACACGAAGGTTTTCAAGAAAATTCCCCCACCCTTTACATGGAACATTTTTCGAAAATTTTAATTTTCTCGAAAATGGCTCCAACAATTTTGATTAAAATATCATATGTTTAAGATGTTTTCATGACAAATGAAATGTATATCTCGAATTTTCTCGGAATGTCTCCAAAAGTATTCTTCATTGTGAACGACTTTTGCATAACCGGTAAACCATTAGAGATAGACAAAATTTTACTACACAAAAAATGTAGATCGCGTTAAAATACACAATTTATGTCATATAAATTTTTGTTGTTGAGTGAACCATTTACGAGATATTGCTTGTTATTCCCTCACATTTTCCAATACTTTTGCTTTTTCTCAAATGGAAATTCGTTATTCATTTTTTTTGTCCTGGTAATGCAAAGAGAATGGAATACTCCACATGGCAACCAGCTCTTAAAATATTTGACTATCGCTTAAAGCCTATCAATTCCCCTTGCATCTACAAGAAAATTAGCAATAAGATTAACATCCCGATATCTCGATTAACATGAAGCATATGGAGAATAAGCTTTTGTAAAAATAGTTTGTACAAGAGTAGAGAAAGTCATGTGAGTGTAACACATAAGATTTTTTATTTTCTGAGAAAGGGTTTACCTTTAGTGTACAACATTGTCCTAAATTAATCATGCTTTGCGCAGTATAGTGCCCGACCCTGTTTGCTTTCACAGTTGTAAACAAAATTCTCTAGGATCAAGCAACTGCACTAAGTTTCCTGCAGGCTGAAATCCTGGCCAAAAATATTTAATTCAACTGAACGACACTATTTCTCTGATTTCAATATGAAATGGAGGACACTAATTACAATACTTATACCAATAATAATGCTTTATCCTTTGATGTGTATTTGTTACTGTCTTTTAGTATTGTCCTCTGCTTCGCAGTTATGAGACGGAAATTTTCAGGAGTCATTCCTTGTTGACTATAGAACTCAATAAATGACTCCAGGGAGTAGGATGTTTTGCTTACCTTCTATAGGACTGTATCAGCCACAGAATCACATGTAGAAGTGGCTCTTCCACATATATTGATGCCACACCCTCGGCAAGGACAAAAGGAGGAAGAAGACATTATCTAATGACGACGCCACTAACTCAATGAGGTCGTCTGAATCACAAGGAAGGGCCATGGCATTTCTTGATTCTCTTATATGACTGGTTAAGTCCTCATTCGTTTGTTTTGCCTCTTGTCTTAAAATCAAGATAGCAGATGATAATAATAATAACAATAATAATAATAATCACCACTAGGGCGAATCTATCAAAATGTTTCTGTGAAGTGTATTTGTTTAAACAATGGTTTTCTGTTACATTGATGTTTTAGTGCAATCGCCAATAATTATAAATTGTTTGGAGGCTCTCGTGTAAACTACCCTTAATTGTTTGTTGGAAAGGTGTCGAATAATTTCTATATTCACACATACAACAGGGCTCGTGGGCAATGCCATCCTCTACCGCCTATTTAATCTGTAGGTGCTAGTTGATCGTTTATTTCATCTTTGCACGCCCAGTATTGTGATGCAAGTCAATTCATACTTGAGTTTTGCTGCGAAAGTAAATTTGACATGTTGTTCACTTTCTTACCATTTCAGTTTCTCGCGCTTTCTTCTGACACTGTTGCCTTTAAAGTCATTAAGGCATTTTGCATGCTCCAACATCTGCAGCTTTCAAATCTCATAAAAAGCCTTTATCTAAACAGCACTCACTTTCAAAAGTCATCTTTAATTCCCTTCTAGTTACTCAGATTCTGAAATAAATAACTAAAAATGACAAATAAAATACAGGAAAGACTGTCTCTGTCGTCGAGCGGTCAGAATTACGGCTTCTGTCCTAGTGATACGGGGTTCGATTCCCTGTTCTAAGCAAAATTTTGCAAAGTGATTGCGAAAGCGAATAGAGTGTGTTTGGGAATATAAAAGGAACAAAATACAATGTTAAATCTATCATAAGTGAGTGCGCAATAAATTTGTTTCTAAAGTTAATGCCGCCGATATGACGTAGTAAAGGAAGACGATTCAACCCAGCAATGAAAAATCAAAAAGAGTAAAATACAATCACGCAGATTTCTAATAAATTACCGTCACCCGGGGAGTTTTCTTCAGCAGCGTTTGTTATATTACACTGACATCAAGCATCCTTTTGTACAATAGGTCCGCCTTACTTCTTTCTGTAACATTGGAAATGAAAATAAACTAGGAGAAACATGTACCGTATCCTAACTCTCTGAAATTCAAAATTAATATTGTTTTATACTTTTTATCAGAAAAAAGTAAATATACTATTGACGCTATCTTTGTGCTGCAGTTTATTATTATTATTAATTTATTTTACTTCACTTTAACTACCTGGTCATATTGCGACGGATCTGTTATTAGATAACTCGTGGATTGATGTGGGGTTGACAGCTAGCCTTCTAGGTCTCATCCCTGTAACCATACCATCTTGCTTCTCACGTGCCCTCAGAGACCTTAATGCATTGTGCTACAGTATTAGTTTGAAAGTTGACAATACATAAACAAACACACCTAGTAATGTTTAACAAACGAGGTAAATTGCACTTTTTTCCTGTACTTTCTTTTACTGTCTCTAGCACCTGAAATGGCTTAGCACCAAAAATATACCTATGTAAGTATTGGAAGGTAGAATCGAATAGTATCTTGGAAATGATTAATGCCACAAAAACATTTAATTAACACCAATTCTGAATTTCAACGAGATGTGCAGTAAGTTTCTGTCGATCTCTTATGGTTTACCAGTTATACATAATTATACAAAATTAATTTAGAATGAAGTATACTTCAAAGACTATTCGCAGAAAACTCGTTTGATTAGTCATACAAAATCTCTGCAACATACGATAGGTATTTTAATAAGAATCGTTAGTCATTGTTTAGAAAATAACGAAATATTTTGCATCTAAGGGTAGTTTGGGATGATTTTCTTGAAAATATTTGTGTCGAATCTTTGGGAGATGCTGAACATAAATACAAAGTTTGGCATTTATGCCACTTTTTTTGAGTTACGCTGTTACAAATAACACACACAAACACTTTTCTAAACTTTTTGGTTCAGGGGGCCTCAAAACATGCATTTAGAGTGCAATCTAGGTATCAAATTTCAGATGGAATACATTACTTCATCTACCTATCATAGGCAAGCGACAGAGAAAGTAAAGACCGGCTTTTAACTTTTCAGGAAACGCAATACAATAATCATCGACAAAATATACAAAGTCAAAATGTTGATATCTTTACTTTCAGGACATACCTATATGTACTGGTGGCCCAAACAAGCCGTCCTTTGCAGTTTTAGGTTTACTGCATACATACTGCAAAAGAATTTGCCGCATCAGTGACGTTCAAAGGGGCAGTGCAGGTACAAATCGAAAGGTCACTGGGTAGTGCTGCTGTCTGCACATGTTTACAAGGTAATTTCGTACTGATAAGCGTCGCGTGGTCGCCTGCATACAGTTCGAGCCAGGTCATTCAGACAAAAAGGTAACTTCACCAATAAGAACATGCTGATATGGTTACAATGTGTGAAGACGCACCAAAATGCAGCTGAGGCTCAAAGGTTATGTTCTGAACATTTTCAGACGCGGCATGTCTTCTGCGCAATTTTTTTGTTTATTTATCTTTTGACGTACAGAAATAATATTAAGAAATGCTGGATCATTCCAGAACGTGGGCCTGAGAGACCCTTACATCAATTCGTTCACCAAAACTGGAATGTTTTTTTATGAATAATGCACTAATATAAAATACTTTAATTGTAATGCACCATTAAGTGTACATAAATATAATAAAAATCGGATGTGTTACACTCACATGACTTTCTCTACTCTTGTACAAACTATTTTTACAAACTCTTATTTTCCATCTATTTCATATTAATCGAGATAAACATTTGCAGAAACGATCTTTGACATGCAAAGAGAATTACATTTTACACATAGCGACCAGTTCTAAAAATATTTGACTATCGCTTACGGCCTACTATGTTCCGCTTGTTTTGTATTTGCAAGGGCAATATAGAAATACAGTAGCCTTTAAGCATAGACATCTCTCTTAATAGCTGGTTGCTAGGTGCAGCACCATTCTCTTAGCCACAGATTAATACTCTTTGCATATCCAAGACAAAAAAAAATGAATAACGAATTCCCATTTGAGAAAAGTATAGAAAATGTAAGGGAATAAAAAGCAATATCTCGAAAATGGTTCACTCAACAACAAAAATGTATATAACATAAACTGTGTATTTTAACGCGATCTACTTTTTTCGTGTAGTAAAATGTTGTCTATCTATTATGGTTTACCAGTTATGCAAAAGTCGTTCACAATGAAGAATACTTTTGGAGACATTCCCAGAAAATTCGAGATATACATTTTATTTTTCATGAAAATATCTTAAACATATGATATTTTAATCAAAATCGTTAGAGCCATTTTTGAGAAAATTAAATTTTCGAAAAATGTTCCATGTAAAGGGTAATCTGGGGTGGGGGATTTTCTTGAAAACCTTCGTGTCGCATCTCTGGAAGATACTGAACCTAAATACCAAGTTTGGTGTTTATCCGACTGTTCGTTTCTGAGTTATGCTGTTCACAGAGACACACAGAGACACACACACACGGGCATATTTCCAAAAATGCTTTTTTTGGATTCAGGGGGCCTCAAAACATATTTCCGGTGAAATCTCGGTATCGAATTTTTGGGTGGAATGTAATACTTCCCCTACTTACTATACGTAGTAGATAAAGTAACAATAGAATTTTGTTTAATCTTGTCAACTTTGCAGCACCCACTTGTAGTTGTACTAGTTGTAGATTAACTATCATGAACTAAATTACTTAACACGTGCTCAGGTTTGATCCTGAATTCTTGTTAATGAGCGAATTGTTTATTAAATAACCCATAACCCCTCCCCCCCACACACGCATAGATACTCTCACATTCTAATACCAGACTCTGGATATACCGTGAAATGTTTTGTTTAAAGACCACTTTCTGGAACCCACTCAGGAATCAAACACGGAACACCTCATATAGCAGGCAGTTTCTCTACCGAATAAGCTCTGAGACCAGTAATAGTTGTTAAAGTTTTCGTTTTCAACCACTGGTCTTTGATTTAGAGGTCTTCTCTCTGTCGGTATGGAGTCCCCTTTGCAGTTCTGCTTAGGCAAACCTTTTGGCATCCGCGCAATTCCGTATAAACTAACTTCAAGTAAGGACGGCTTGTGCGAGCCATCTGGTACAGATCTAAGTGTCACGGCATATACACATAATATTCCATATTTAATATTACTGTAAAATCCATCAGTTCCTGCGCACATTTTCAGGGAGTTTAAGAGCTGAGAGGAAATCAATGGTGATTACAGCGCTTACAATTTTCTGATTTTGGTATAGTTCCGTTACACTTGAGTTGAAAGCTACTATAGTGCAACGGGAAACGTAAAATAGTATAGAGCAAGCGCACAATGTGGGTATTTTAACGTCAAGGGTTGAAAATAAAGGAGTGGATCCTTCAAAGTAGGAAAACGTTTAAGTAAAAAAGAAATATAGGGCCATGAAAAGCTATATAAAAGACATAATATGACCGTTTTAAAGTCGAGAACTGAAATAAAACGACCTCAATTCAGATGTAAAAGAGAAAAGAATAAACCGAATGGTAAAAGCTATTAATGCAATAAGCTACATGATACGAGACTTTTTTCTTCAAGAAAGTGAAGGTAAGGAAAATGAAGTTCCTGTACAAGGATAAGCAAATTGTGTGAAGAGCTAGAATTGTAATATTTCAAATAAAAAAGGAAGGTTGGATCTTCTCTGTCACTTTAGGAAACAAGAGAATGGGCTGGCGATAAGAACTCCCATTTCAACGCATCTCACTTTTTCCCCCCCTTCCTCTTGCTCGCGTCATCCCATTTCCCCCATCACTCTACCCTTTGCTTTTCCTTTCACAGTTTCTTAATTCGATTAGCGTCTTGTTCTGAGAGAAGACGACAAGATGAAGAAAGTCTCGGCTAGACATAATCACATCCGACTCCATAGGCCGTTCACTTCACTGACAGAGGGACAGCCAAAGCCACTAATGCGCTCTGGAATTTATTATATCCTCTCCAGCGTCAGAACGTCGAACGATGGCTACTTCGACCCCACTAAAGAGACCCCTGCAAGTTTGATACTATAAAATCCGATTTTATGCCTTTACTCGTTTATTACCAAGAATGAATGGAACAAAAGTTAAAGGTGAAGTTGTCACAAGGTGTTCAAACTGCGGTCTACTGGCGCTCGCTTTAGAATACGTTGAAACAGAAATATAACGAGTTAAAACAGATTAAATGCACATCAAACCCTTAAATACAAAGACCAGGAAAATTAGCATCTCTTAGATATTCCTCTTACTTTCATTGCCATTTACCTAAGGAAGAAGTACCTACTGCATTCGAGCGACAAATCCGTATTGAGATGTCAGTGGAAATAGATTTTGAATTAGTATCAATAAAATATTTTTCAACTGCACAGCAGATTCAAGATATGATATTTTAATCAAAGTCTTTAGAACCATTTTTGAGAAAATAAAAAATCACGAAACATTTTTCATATAAAAAGTAGTTTGGATTGTGGTGGTTTTCTTGAAAATCTTGGAGTCGCGTCTTTGGAAGATACTATTCTTAAATGCAAAGTTTGTAATTTAACCAATTTTTCGTTTTTGAGCTATGCTATTCAAAGACAGACACAGACAGACACATAGAGCTTGCTTTTTCAAAAAAATATTTTTATTAAGGGACCTATAAACATGTATTTACGATGAAATCTGGATATCGACTTTTTGGGCTGAGTACAATACTTCACCTACTATAGGTGCGTGGTAGAGAAAGTAAAAGTTGTCTATCCGCGAACTTTGGTCCAGAATAATCGTAGAAAGTTTATCTCACCTATCATAATTTCAATCATTGGTTTATTGTACTCCAATATAAGACAATGTTTTCAAGTTTTCAATAATCTATTCGCAAAAAAAAAAAAAAAATCTCCATGCTGTCTTCCCTCTCCCTCTCTCGTTTTTCCATTCTTTTTAAAGTTTTACAAGGCCCTTTTTGCAATCAAGTAGGAACCATTAAATATTTTTCGAAAGTTTATTTTTGCATTGCACCCAAAAATTCGATACCGAGATTTCACCGGAAATACGTGTTTTGAGGCCTCCTGAATCCATATAAAAAGTATTCTTGGAAACATGCCCGTGTGTGTGTCTGTGAACAACATAACTCAGAAACGAACAGTCGGATAAACACCAAACTTGGTATTTAGGTTAAGTATCTTCCAGAGATGCGACACGATGGTTTTCAAGAAAATCCCCCCACGCCAGATTACCCTTTACATTGAAAATGTTTCTAATTTTCTCAAAAATGGCTCTAACGATTTTGATTAAAGTATCATATATTTAAGATACTTTCATGACAAATAAAATATATATCTTGAATTTTCTGGGAATGGCCTCAAAAGTATTCTTCATTGTGAACGACCTTTGCATAACTGGTAAACCATAAGACATAGACAAAATTTTACTATACAAAAAATGTAGATCGCGTTAAAATATACAATTTATGTCATATACATTTTTTTTGAGTGTACCATTTTCGACATATTGCTTGTTATTCCCTTAAATTTTCTAATACGTATACTTTTTCTCCAATGGGAATTCGTTATTCTTTTTCTTTTCTTTTTAATTTTTCCTGGTAATGCAAAGAGAATGGAATACTCCACAGAGCAACCAGCTCTTAAAATATTTGACTATCGCTTAAAGCCTACCAATTCCCCTTGCATCTACAAGAAAATTAGCAATAAGATTAACATCTCGATTAACATGAAGTAGATGGAGGATAACCGTTTGTAAAAATAATTTGTACCAGAGTAGAGAAAGTCATGTGAGTTAATACATCAGATTTTTTACCTAAGCCTTCTAACCTTGCACTACTTTTCTGCCAGTTATCAGTGTTTTTTGAGTATTTGTCTTATTGTAGCATAAGATTTTTAGAACCTCGTCGTAGACTTTCGCCGCCAGTCCATCTAGGAAACGTGTAGCTGTATCTGGAGTTAAATTTTTCTGTATTGAAAATGAGCTGTGATAATCTCTTGTAATTACCGGTATAATTACCGGACGAAAGCTTCCTGAAGGAGAAGTGGTCTGTTTTGGTTAACAATCGCATTAACTTGCAGATTCACAAATGTTTTCTTTCAGGTACTCTGTGATAATAATCTGACTTCCGGACCGCTAGTTTGAATCGCCCTTGAAACCAACGATACCAAAAACCATTACCATTCTTCTGCAATGGAACCTTAGATACAGAAAAATGAATCTCAGAAAGTGTAATATTATTTTATCGACTGGTGGCGAACTTCAATTAGGAGGAGTCACTTAAGTTATTCTTAAGAACGAGAATTTAATTGATTGTGAAATCTGTGTGGAAAGAAAGCTGAACACATATACAATGGAACAAAAAATTAGTTAAACAAAACATTCATTAGTTCTTATATTATTGCATAACGAACCCTACTTAAAAATAATCTGATGTGTTACACTCACATGACTTTCTCTACTCCTGCATAAACTATTTTTACAAACGCTTATTCTTCATATGCTTCATGCTAATCGAGATGTTAATCTTATTGCTAATTTTCTTGTAGATGCAAGGGAAATTGGTAGGCTTTAAGCGATAGTCAAATATTTTAAGTGCTGGTTGCTATGTGGAGTATTCCATTGTCTTTGCATTACTAGGACAAAAAATGAATAACGAATTCTCATTTGAGAAAAAGTATAAGTATTGGAAAATTTAAGAGAATAACAAGCAATGTCTTGAAAATGGTTCACTCAACAAAAAAAAAATTATGACATAAATTGTGTATTTTAAGGCGATCTACATTTTCTGTGTAGTAAACTTTTTTCTATCTCTTATGGTTACCAGTTATGCAAAAGTTCACAATGAAGAATACTTTTGGAGACATTCCCAGAAAATTCAAGATATACATTTTATTTGTCATGAAAGTATCTTAAACATATGATATTTTAATCAAAACCGTTAGAGCCATTTTTAAGAAAATTAAAAGTTTCGAAAATGTTCCATATAAAGAGTAATCTGGGGTGGGAGGATTTTCTTGAAAACCTTCGTGTCGCATCTCTGGAATATACTGAACCTAAATACCAAGTTTGGTGTTTAACCGACTGCTTGTTTCTGAGTTATGCTGTTCACACACACACACACACACACACACACACACGCGCGCGCGCGCGGATATGTTTCCAAGAATACTTTTTTTTATTCAGGGGTATCAAAACATATTTCCGGTGAAATCTCGGTATCGAATGTTTGGGTGGAATACAATACTATACGTAGTAGAGAAAGCAAAAATTCCTTCGTATAATGTCATTAAATGTTTGCAACTGCCCCCTTTTTCATTCCTAAAACCCACTTGCAGTAAAGTTTCTGTTTTCTATTCTCTCAAATGTCAATGGTATAGTCGAAATACCTACAAAAATGTTACTTTCACTCTCTAGTCCATTAAATCCGAGCATAGAATACCCATAGATCCATTTACATGCTAAAAGTTATTTTGTTAGCCCATGGTAAAGGTGCGAACATATCAGCGTTCACTTTCGTTTGAAGTGTGGGCATAAATAGGCCAGCTTGTGATAAAGACCACGGTAATTACATTTACAAGTAAAATCATCAAAACCAATTTACTCCTAGATTGCATTAATTGCTTTTGAAATTTTGGGGAGGTCAAGTCACCCCAATTTCTAATTAACCAACGAAATATCTTGACTAGTACCCACCGTTGTGGCTAACAATTTGTTTCGCGACTTGTTTACCACATACTAAGCATTACAGTTTGATTTGATGCCTTTTCTGCATTGTAGACTGCAAAGATGTAGTTGTGGTCATCAATCCAAGCTTTTGTTTGTGTTAGGAGACTGACACCGCTGAAAATAGGTAGGCACATTTACCGGAACGCGCTCTATTGCAATATCAGCTGGTTTTGAAACTCCTTAGTGTCAACATCTGTGGTGTGGAGGTAGGCGGCTCTGCCTCACATCCAACATGTCGTGAGTTGGAATCTCGGTTAAGATGAGTTACTGGATAAGGTTTTCTCCGGAGTTTTCCCTTATCCCGAGACGACGAATGTTGGATAATCTAGGCTGTAGGGATCCCTGGCCCATTTGAGCAACATTTCAACCATTTCATTATTCACCATCGGATACGATATGACCTACCCGGTTAAAGGATATTAACTAACCATCAAAGCAAATATGAAAACATTGACATCCTGATGGCTAATTGGTCTTTGATGACCGAAGGCTTCCCTTCCCCCCCAAAAAATATAACTAGGCCTCATATTCTGCAATAAACTTTGATGTATTCCAAACTGTAGAACTGTAATTCACTGTACAGTCAGGACAGAAAACAATCCGTTAAAGTGCACCACAGTTTCGTTTGTGTGTGTGGCAACGGGAAACATGACTCTCCCATTTTATTTGCTGTGTTGAGCATCCATTTCACTAATTCCTACAAAGTTGTAAGGCTATAGAATACGATGTGGTGCACAAAAAGCATGGTGGACATGAATAAAACCACTGCTGGAGAGTTGTGAGCTTTATCAGTGCAGCTACATTTCCGAACCTCTCCCTCCATACACTACACTCTCGCAGAGTAGGCCACGTTTTGCACACAATGGAAGGTTAAGAAACTTTTCATTGTCAACGTAAGAGTGAGCAAGCAAATTTGCTACATAAAAACAAAACCTCTCCATAGGAATTCTCTGGAGGGAAAATGGACGGACCGCATTCAGAAAACGTTCCTCTTCTACAAGAAAGTTTAATCCCGGAAATGGATCCCCGGTCGATGTGCATTTGTTTCTCTGCCTTATCGGTTCTTGAGATCGCTGTTTCCCAAGACCTACTCTAATGTGCCTGTTACCAACTTTGCTAATGAAACTCCCTTACTTACCATGATTATGGAATAGCTTTAACCTTACTTAGCTAAAGATCAACTGTTTGCACGTGTGGCCTTATAACGAGCCACCGTAAATATCAGTGCTTCCCACAGCAAAAACACGGCGAGTATCCCCTTTTTGTTCTAAGGGCTTGCCTGTGCAAGTCATATGCAGAGAGTGCAGAATAATAAGAAGAAGCATATGGACTACGCTCTGTGAGCAGCGAATGGTGCACACACATGGCAGCGTTCATTGTCATTCCTTTGGTTTATCGTTTACCATTTAGTGAAAACATTATCAAATAATTATGTACAAGATATTCTTTATTCTATCTATAAGATATTACCAAAAATAGAACATATTAAAAAAGATCTGATGTGTTACACTCATATGACTTTCTCTACTCTTGTACAAAATATTTTTACAAACGCTTATTCTCCATATGCTTCATGTTAATCGATATATCGAAATGTTAATCTTATTGCTAATTTTCTAGTAGATGCAAGGGGAATTGGTAGGCTTTAAGCTATAGTCAAACATTTTAAGAGCTGGTTGCTATGTAGAGTATTCTATTCTCTTTGCATTACCAGGACCAAAAAAAATGAATAACGAATTTCCATTTGAGAAAAAGTACAAGTATAGGACAATTTAAGGGAATTACAAGCAATATCTCGAAAATGGTTCACTCAACAACAAAAATTGTATATCACATAAATCGTGTATTTTAACGCCATCTACATTTTGTGTAGTAAAATTTTGTCTATCTCTTATGGTTTACCAGTTATGCAAAAGTCGTCGTTCACAATTAAGAATAGTTTTGGAGACATTCCCAGAAAATTCAAGATATATTTTATTTGCCATAAAAATTTCTTAAACATATGACAATTTAATCAAAATCGTTAGAGCCGTTTTTGAGAAAATTAAAATTTTGGAAAATCTTCCATGTAAAGTGTAATCTGGGGTGGGGGATTTTCTTGAAAACCTTCGTGCCGCATCTCTGGAAGATACTGAACCTAAATACTAAGTTTGGTGTTTATCCGACTGTTCATTTCTGAGTTATGCTGTTCACAGACACTCACACTCACACAAACACACACACACACACACACACACACACACGCACGGACATGTTTCCAAAAATATTTTTTTTGGATTCAGGAAACCTCAAAACATGTATTTCTGGTGCAATCTCGGTACCGAATGTTTGAGTGGAATGCAATACTTCCCCTACTTACTATACGTAGTAGACAAAGTAAAAAGAAGGAAAACAAAAATACACAAGAAAATGTAATCTCTTTAAAACATAAACATTTGCAATTTTCTAGCTTCTTAAGTCCCGATTTGTTTTTATAGGCTGAAAAAAGAATTTCTGTCAGTGTCCGAGAGGATTCGTTTACACAAGTCCAGCTTTTCGAAATCACAAACGTAATACAGCCACGTGCTGAATATTTTCGTAGGCTTGCAAGAGCCCGTTCTGTAAAATGCATGCACTGTCGTGGTAAATATTTATCTGTAGTGATGAACACGTGTAGCTCAGCAACCCCCCCCCAAACGGATAGCAGAGCATAGCATTTTTCCCATGTTATTTCGCAACGTAAAACTGATGGAACAAAAATTTTATTCGACAAAAGAACACCACGCTTGAAATACGTTAATGCTTACTTAGCTACTACTAGATAGTATTTTAGGAAACCATTTTATTACGCTATACTTTCTAGCACGAGTTTAGAGAGCTCGCTCTATTCGTTTCCTCATTTTTACAATGCAAGACAGGATATAACATCATACGGACACCCCCACAAACATACGTATTTCGACTTAGGTGCATTGTGCTGCCACCTACTGTCTGGTACCCATTATCCGCAATCTCAGTAGTAATTAGAAGTCGTGAAACAGCAGAATGGGACGCTCCGGGGAACTCACGGACTTCGAACGTGGCCAGGTGATTGGGTGTCACTTGTGTCAGAAGTCTGTACGCGAGATTTCCACGCTCCTAAACATCCCTAGGTCCAATGTTTCTGATGTGATAGTGAAGTGGAAACGTGAAGGGACATGTACAGCACAAAAGCGTACAGCCCGACTTCGTCTGTTGACTGACAGAGATCGCCGACATTTGAAGAGGGTCGTAAAGAGTAATAGGCAGACATCTATCCAGACCATCATACAGGAATTCCAAACTGTATCAGGACCCACTCCAAGTACTATGGCAGGCGTGAGGTCAGAAACCTTGGTATCCATGGTCGAGCGGCTGCTCATAAGCCACACATCACACAGGAAAATGCCAAACGACATCTAGCTTGGTGTAAGGAGAGTCAACATTACACGATTGAACAGTGGCAAAACGTTGTGTGGGATGACGAATCACGGTACACAATGTGGCGATCCGATGGCAGGGTGTCGGTATGGCGAATGACCGGTGAACCTCATTTGCCAGCGTGTGTAGTGCCAACAGTGAAATTCGGAGGTGGTGGTGTTATGGTGTGGTCGTGTTTTTCCTGGAAGGGGCTTGCACCCCTTGTTGTTTTGCGTGGCACGATCACAGCGCAGACCTACATTGATATTTTAAGCACCTTCTTGCTTCCCACTGTTGAAGAGCAATTCGTGGATAGCGATTGCATCTTTCAACATGATCAAGCACCTGTTCATACTGCACGGGCCGTGGCGGAGTGGTTACACGACAATAACATCCCTGTAATGGACTGGCCTGCACAGAGTCCTGACTTGAATCCTATAGAACACCTTTGGGATGTTTTGGAACGCCGACTTCGTGCCAGGCCTCGCCGACCTACATCGATAACGTGATAATTACATACACTGCGTGATCAAAAGTATCCGGACACCTGGCTGAAAATGACGTACAAGTTCATGGCGGCGTCCATCGGTAATGCTGGAAGTCAATATGGTGTTGACCCGCCCTTAGCCTTGATGACAGCGTTCACTCTCGCAGGCATACTTTCAATCAGGTGCTGGAAGGTTTCTTGGGGAATGGCAGCCTATTCTTCACGGAGTGCGGAACTGAGGAGAGGTAAGAACTTCATCAACGAAGCAGAACGTACAAGAATCGTAAGTGCTTGTATCAGCACCGATAGATTCCATTAAGAGCTTACTACAACGCCCAGATAAATAAACAAATGTATAATTACGTGGTGACCGTCGCATACTTATTTGCCTACTGTAAGTGTATCCAAAATGTTGTTTTGTGTAGTGAGAACTGTACAATTATATTGGCAGCTGTAAGTTTGTTTTTCTCAAAATGAGAATTTGTCAGTTTCTTATTATTTTATGCATTAGCTTATTGTTATGATCAGGTGGATTAAATACACCATTTAGAGGTTGGCTTGATTAAAATTACCATTCAACCTTCTGGCATTCTCTTCGAAATCATACAGTAATTGCGTCGGTGTGTCCTGTGTAGTGGTTTAATCTGTTATGTACCGTAATCGGCTACTCTCTCTCTCTCTCTCTCTCTCTCTCTCTCCGTGTTTCCGTCGTGGCAGAGCAATCTCGTAGATGAAAATGCTATAACTATGGAACGATGCCTCGGTTGTCAGTTGGGTAAAGCTATGAGAGGTAATGGAGATTCAGGGTAGTCGTGTCGTCCAGTGTATAGTGACTACCATGCTAGCCTCTAATCTTGAGGTCACGCAGTTGAGTTCTTTATTATTTATGCACACTCTTTAACAGTTGTGGTCCTTAGCGTCCCATTTTATATTGGGCGTGAAATACCGGTAATTTTGCTCAGAGGTCTCTTTATAAGGTTTGAGGTTCTTTTACATACCGTAAATCTACGACACCGGTCCACCGGTTTTACTTCTCTTCCGACGGAAGCCATGTTAAGGACTTTTAGTCCGAAAAAATCCTTAGCATGGCTTCCTTCGGAAGGGAAGTAAAGCAGCGGGACCCGTGTCGCAGATTTACTGCATGTAAAAGAACCTCAAACCTTATAAAGAGGCCTCTGAGCAAAATTACCGGTATTTCACGCCCAATATAAAATGGGACGCTAAGGACCACAGCAGTTAAAGAGTGTGCATAAATTAAAAAAATCTGATGTGTTACACTCACATGACTTTTTCTACTCTTGTACAAACTATTTTTACAAACTCTTATTCTGCATGTATTTCATATTAATCGAGATAAACGTTTGCAGAAACGATCTTTTGACATGCAAAGAGAATTACATTTTACACATAGAGACCAGTTCTAAAAATATTTGACTATCGCTTAAGGCGTACTAGTTCCCCTTGTTTTGTATTTGCAAGGGCAATATAGAAATACAGTAGCCTTTAAGCATAGACATATCTCTTAATAGCTGGTTGCTAGGTGCAGCACCATTCTCTTTATTACAAATTAATACTCTTTGCATATCCAAGACAAAAAAAATGGTTCACTTAACAACAAAAATGTATATGACATAAATTGTGTATTTTAGCGCGATGTACATTTTTGGTGTAGTTACCATTTTGTCTATCTCTTATGGTTTACCAGTTATGCAAAAGTCGTTCACAATGAAGAATACTTTTGGAGACATTCCCAGAAAATTCAAGATATACATTTTATTTGTCATGAAAATATCTTAAACATATGATATTTTAATCAAAATCGTTAGAGCCATTTTTGAGAAAATTAAAATGTTCCATGTAATCTGGGGTGGGGGGATTTTCTTGAAAACCTTCGTGTCGCATCTCTGGAAGATATTGAACCTAAATACCTAGTTTGGTGTTTATCCGACTGTTCGTTTCTGAGTTATGCTGTTCACAGACACACACACGGACATGTTTCCAAAAATCCTTTTTTTTTTTTTTTGATGCAGGGGTTCTTAAAACATATATTCCCGGTGAAATCTCGGTATCGAATTTTTGGCTGGAATACAATACTTCCCTTACTTACTATACGTAGTACATAAAGTAAAAAGAATAGTCGTAAACACAAGAGTTGTTTTTACTAAATAATTACTCAATACATTTCAATTACAGAGATGTAAACTTATTGGGTCTCACTTTCTATTCACAGTTTGACGCACATGCAAAATTACGAAATGAAGATTCGCGCTTGTAACAATTTAATTTTCTATAAGGGAAAACTGTTCACACGTCTGAATATTACAAAGCATTACTACTCTGCCAAATAGCGCGTTTTACTTTTCGCTGGATTAATGGATCTCTTTCCAATATCTTACTGTGTATTCACTTATCATGGCTCACTATTTATACTGACTACATTTTGCGGCAAGTTTTTAACATCACGACTGACGTGGATTTTGCCCTAAAGCTGATGATGAACTGGCGTGAATGTTTGTCTAACTAGGGGCTTATATAGTATTACAAGTTGGCGCACTTATTTAATCTTGAATTTTCTTATTGGTGCTTGTCGCCGCGCTTTCCAAATTTTGAAGATTTGAAGCACTACTTACTTAAGTCTTATTCGTCGAGTCAAAGTCATATGACTTTACACAATGCAAAAATACTCTTCTTACTTATTCTTGTGTGAAAAACCTGACGTCCTCGCTTAGTCTTTCATGCGCTCCAGAATACAAAACTCTTTTGCATAGAAGGTCTGCTGCAGCTTTCTCCGTAACTACTGCGTAGTAAACATGTTATCGTGGTGGAAGTATCCCTGAATAATTTTAGGTTGCATAAAATACATATTAACTACTCTTTTTACTAACAGATAGGTAAAGACACAAATAATGTAATCAGTAGCAACTAATAACGTTGCATAATAACTTTGGCTGAAAGAGAACTATAAATTAGTTCGTTACTGCGTCTTGCAAATAAAAAATATTGGAATAGTGTGACCATATGCTAGGGTTCGAATCGCGAATCTTCGGCACACTTGAAAGAGCTCGCGTTTTACCACTGAGCTATGACAGCAGATGTTATTGCATGGGTTATATACAACATAGATGTTCGTTCTATTAAAATCACCATTCCACGTTTGCCCACATTTTTACTTTCTCTACTACGTATAGTAAGTAGGGGAAATATTGTATTCCACTCAAAAATTCGATACCGAGATTTCACTGGAAATACATGTTTTGAGACCCCCTGAATCCAAAAAAAGCATTTTTGGAAACATGTCCGTGTGTGTCTCTGTGAAACAGCATAACACAGAAACGAACAATCGGATAAACACCGAACTTGGTATTTAGATTCAGTATCTTCCAAGGATGCGACACGAAGGTTTTCAAGAAAATCCCCCCACCCCAGATTACCCTTTACATGGAACATTTTTCGAAAATTTTAATTATCTCAAAATGGCTAACGATTTTGCTTAAAATATCATTTGTTCAAGATATTTTCATGACAAATGAAATGTATATCTCGAATTTTCTGGGAATGTCTCCAAAAGTGTTCTTCATTGTGAACGACTTTTGCATAACTGGTAAACCATAAGAGATAGACAAAATTTTACTACACAAAAAATTTCGATGGCGTTAAAATACACAATTTATGTCATATACATTTTTTTTGTTGAGTGAACCATTTTCGAGATATTGCTTGTTATTCCCTTAAATTTTTCAAAATTTATTTTCTCAAATGGGAATTCGTTATTAATTTTTTTGTCTTTTATATCCAAAGGGCATTAATCTGAGGCAAAGAGAATGGTGCTGCACATAGCAACCAGCTATTAAGATATATGTCTATGCTTAAAGGCTACTGTATTTCTATATTGCCCTTGCAAATACAAAACAAGGGGAACATAGTACGCCTTAAGCGATAGTCAAATATTTTTAGAACTGGTCGCTATGTGTAAAATGTAATTCTCTTTGCATGTCAAAAGATCGTTTCTGCAAATGTTTATCTCGATTAATATGAAATAGATGGAGAATAAGAATTTGTAAAAATAGTTTGTACAAGAGTAGAGAAAGTCATGTGAGTGTAACATCGGATTTTTTTGCATATTTTCCAATGCCATGTAGTTAACGGCACTACTAAAAGAGAATTGCAACGTGTTTTGTGATATTTAGACCATATCGCATTATATTCGGTTAATGTACCCATAGAAATCTTCGAAGAGAACGACCGATTAAAAGGGTGATCACGACAGTTTACATCTCTGACCATGGCTGATTTATTTTCATTCTCCCTACTCACCGAACGCCTGAATGTTGCTGACCCCCAAAATGTCTACATAAACTTCCCTGAAATATAGTACATGATGCCAAGCGGTACTAGCGGAGGCATCTCCAAGGTAGCATAAAGCACAGGACCTAGGCTAATGACTTGCACAAACACTAGATAAAGAGAGATAGCGGTTAGAAAAAGATAGCGAAAGGTTTGGACACAAATGGAAAGTCCAGACGTGTCAAAAGCAGATTCGGGGGTAAATGTTTTCATACGCTAATCACCAATCACCTTGACGCTTTAAAATAGTTAAGAAAAAATTAGCGTCATTTGCGGGGTACATAAAAGACAGAGCCCCGAGATTCTACGACTTCCTACGATATCGTCAGGGGGTGAAATTCATGGCACTTTGATGGCGAAGTCTGTAAAGAACCTGTTAGCAATTTAGGAAATACATAGAGTTAGGGTGGGAGGTACAGCTTAAGAGATAGGCCTCATAACCCTGTAACATACATATGTGGAATAGAATTCACGGCTAGCTCCGAATAAGTGTTAATAAATAAAGTTAAAACGAACCTAAACTTATTATTTCGCTTCCTGTTACCATGCCCTAGAGAAAAGTTAAGAGTATAGGCCATTACAGAAATGTTGTATGGACAACTTCTTACAGCATATCAACACCCACACCAGGAAGGAAGACACGAGCAGTCGAGAGCTCCGTCACAAAATCTGAAGTGTTAAATTCAGATGACTTCCTCTACCCCACCTATAAATGCTTCTTACAGCAATTTATTATTCTATTTTTTGTTCATCATTTGCATAAAAAGGTAAATTCATGTTAAGAAACAATAATTGCATTTTCAGTTGGATAAATCGCACGTAATTCACCAATACTGCTTCGTATATGTACCTACAGCTTCTGACACCATTTTTAGTCTCAGAGAATTGTTCTGGCACTCTTCCCTTGCGGTTTCGCTGCAGATAATTTGCTATAAGACTGCGGGGTGACTGTATTAATGCAATTTTGTGGCAAATAGGAGTACGTTTAAGATTTTCTCGACTATATTACCTAGGGGCGTAGACAGGCAGCTGCAACCGGTGCAGTGCACTGTGGCCGCCAAAATCAGGGGCGCCAAATGAGCGCCCGTGCCGACCACCAATAAAGGTGGGGCTTCTGTTCAAAAAGAGTTTGGAGATATCACGTGGTAAAAAACGATGTAACAAATTACACGCCAAACGAATGTTTAATTAAGGCTAATCCCTGCTCCAATTGCATGTGAGAGAATTATTTCGAAAAATCAAATACTGTCGGGACAATGGTGTAGCAAGGTGGGATTCACAGCACGTCCGCGGCGTCGTTAGTAATACTGACTCAGTATGTTTACGCACTTTGTAGTTAGCTGAGCGACCACGATGTGACGCGCGCCGCCGGCTCTAACTTCCACGTTCTGGCTTCATATAATTCCATTATTGATATTAAATGTCACAACTTTACAGTCCGGTCAAGGGCATGGGGTTAGTAATAGACGCATATAGGGTAATTCAAACCTTATTTCTGGCTTTTTCTACTGATGATTCACTGGAAATGAAGCTGAAATTTTGCAGAAACCTTTTCTGGCGATATAACACTTTTGTTTAGGATTGAAATTAGGATTGCGCTACGGAGGGGACACCTAGCACCTCGACCCACATAGGGATCTTTTGTGCATACACCTCCGGGAGAAACGGATGACATGAAGAAACCACAGGTGACGTATGGGCTGCAGGACCGGCCGACGCAGGCGACAGAGACGCGTAGAGGTCCCTAACAATTACAAGCTTGACCACCAAGCCGGAGAGCCCTCAAGGCAGCCCTACCTAACCACCGGCGGGTTACTCCCAGGCCATCTCCAGCGGAGACCGGGGAAAGCGGATACTTGAGTGGCCTTCATCTGACGGGGCCGAGAAGAAATTCCAACACACAAGCCATTTGCCATCTATCCGCAGTCGTCCGACTCACAGCCCCGAGCCATCCTGTAACGTGAAAGAGGAAGGTGGAATAGAGGGAATGAGGGGAGTCAATGAGCCTTTCCAGCATAATGCCTAGTGACCCGGGAAAACCCCGGAAAAACCCATGGGTCAGGAAGTCGGCCTATGACCTCCCGACGCAAACGCCTGAGTCATCCCACTCGGTAACACTTTGTTTAAGATCACAAATATCAAAAGCTCCTTCAGATCTCAAATTAAAGTGGGACATAATAGCTCGCTAATCTAGTGTTGACTGAATATAATTCTTTGACTTCTACCTATCCTGATGTATGTACTGCTTGTTGCATGTACTTAACTATTCCTGTTACGGCGGCACAGCTGAAAGTTCATTTTCTAAATTAAAATTTATCAAAAACTACCTTAGAAGTTCTATGATTCAAGAACGCCTAAATGGCTTGGCTCTGTTCTCAATATAAAATGGCGGATTAACATTGATGAAGTTGATTTCTTTGCCGATATACATTCAAGGAACACCTTCACATCTCAAGATTAATCGTAGTTTTTCTTTAATGTTGAATAAGTTATTTTCCTGATATTAAGAAAATTTGGACTTTAACATTATTAAATTTTAGTCTTTTTTTTTATTATTTTAAATTGTCCTTTTAAAATCGTTTTAAGTTTACTCAATAATGTCTACTAGTCTTATTTTAGTTTTATAAAAAGTTCATAGTCCCACTAAGTTATTTTTATTTTGAAAAACATATAGTTATTTCAGTTTGGTAAGGTCTTAAGTACAAAATAACACATGTTTTGATCTTGTTCATCTTCTTATAGCAATAAGTAATACTGTTTAGATGTAGAGAAAGCCAAGTAAAATAATTAACATTTCATTATTTTATAACATTATTCTTCAAATTTGTAAAACAGTACATAATTTTCATGTATGCTTTTATATCTACTTTTGCATAATGCGTATGTAAATAATATTTAAAACTCCTAAATTCATGTGTGGAAATTGCAGTCATGACCCCATTTGGACCTTTTGCATCGTGACCTCCGAGAACCTACATACGTCACATTATTTCCGAATTGTTTTATACTTTTAATTAAATAAGGAAAGCTTAAATGTTTGCTCTAGGTTGAGCAGATAACGGAATAAAAGACAACTTCAGAAAGAAAATTTGTAAGATAAAACCAGGTACTATACATTTTAGCCATATTCTTAATTGTTCATTTTATTCTGATTAATTTGTGTTATTATTTTTATTAAAGCCAGGGAAAATATAAGACCAACTTGCCAAAGTATGAACTGTTTTCGAAAAATATGAAAATATGTAGAAAAAAATCGCAAGATATTATGAAATGCATATTTTAAAGCGAATCTTCTTCTACTGTAAAAATTTGTGGCAAGTTCATTTCATTAGTTGTGTGTATGTATGTATGTATGTATGTATGTATGTATGTATGTATGTATGTATGTATGTATGTATGTATGTATGTATGTATAAAATAAGCTTCGTAGATTTTAGATTCGTTAGTAGTTAATAAGATATCAAGTAATGTAGAACAAAATAGTACATAGAGTTATTGACCATTGTGAAGCCCTTAAATTTAGAAAAAATATAAAGAAGTCACTGTTGCTCTGACCTTGATTAATACTAGTTAAAACATGCCACTAAAAGCCTTGTTTCGCGAAAATAAAAGCTTTTCAAAAATTAAAAACGCTCGTGACGTCATATTTAGGAAATACTGCATTTTCTCAACTGTACCTATCTTGTTGGAAAGATTGGCTTGGGTTTTCTAAATATGTTTCACAGAAAACTGCCCGAACAGAATATTAGGGAAGCTCGTTCATTGCTAATCATTTTAAAAGCCAAAGATCCTAAATCTTACAAAATATCACGAAATATGACATTATTATCGCATCCATTGAATTCTACACGCTGCAAAATGTAGGAATACTCGTTCCCATAATTATAGCAGGCATGGTTTAGAATATAACATTTCATATTTTACCTGTCTCTAATTATTATCATTATAGATCGGCGTTCCGTGGATAATGTTCATCACAGACAATGCCCTAAATTGCAGACAAAATGCAAACACATTAGACTTAATCTGCCTTATGTAGTCCCACGGTAGAGGTTCTAGCGTGCTCGGATAAGCCTACGGCATAGACCTGGCCCGGTCCGCGGTCGGGTTTGGTCTTAAACTGAAAAACCTTTGTCGGACTCGGGCCAGATTCGAACTTGAAAATAAAGACGAGGAAAAATTAATTTATCACATTCAACATAGCATTTTATTTGCCATGTGAATGTCTTAAACTATGATATTTTAATCAAAATCCTTACCGCCATTTTTGGGAACATTAAAAATACGAAAACTCATCCATGGAAAGGGAAAATAAAGATGAGAAAGAATTAATGTATGACATTGTTGGTCCGCAATGTTGTGATGCCCGAAAGAGTATAATTACTATAGCAGCATGCAGACATCCATAGCGGTAGTAATACCAGTAGTAATCAGTAAATGCTCGCATTGATAATAACGTTATAACAACATGGCTACTGCAATCTCCGCCTCCCTCAAACCACACCCCGGACATCGTGGGCATGTGGTCAATAAGACAGTATGACGTCAACAAACCGCTTATTACATGCAGATAATATGATCTAACCCTATTTGTGTAAAGTGCCTCCTTAATTGGTCCCAAGCACTTGAGTGTGTCCAGCAGGGGGGGGGGGGGAATTGCATGTGTGTAACGGAATCGAACCTAGTTTCTTCGCACCGCAATCAGCAGCGCTTCGTGGAATAATAATAATAATAATAATAATAATAATAATAATAATAATAATAATAATAATTAATAAAACAAAATTAAGAATTGGGCCCGGCCAGGTGAAATAAGAATTTCGGCCTGTGCAGACCTCAACGCATGGTGCAGCTCGTGTCCCCCCCAAAACAATAAACAACAAAAACACTTATGCTACGGTATATGTGTTGATAAACGTGTGACCGTCAGCGGGTGAATCGATCGGGAGCTTATGGGTCCATAAGAATCCAATATTGTGCATCATCTGAGTGTAAGTTAATTTGGTTTGTGATTGTAGTTTCTCCATACATTCTCTTCAAGAGTGCTGCTATCTGTTTCTGCGGAAGTTAATTAAATTCAGGCGACGAATCAGAATAACGCTATACCTACTGGAAAAACTCCAAATTTCGCTGCAATTATATGGAAAAGTTTCAAAGTTTGCATGTAATATACGTAACTACTTCGTTGTATGTTAAATATATGTTGTGGTAGCTTCATCTTGGATTAATTCTCTGAAAAAAAAAGTAAGTTTTCTTCTCTGTCCGAGGATAAGAGAAAATAAATGTCTATGAAGACACAAAATCATGAACACAACACCGACAGAAAGCATAGTCTTGAATGACATTCCAAAGCACTACAACATTACGTGCAGCGAATGCAAGAGGATACATAACAAAGGCTTGGAACTCAATGATGGAAATAATATGGGGTGCGGGTGGTAGAAAAACAGCGGGAAGAAAAACAATTGCTGAATGCGAGAAGACATTAAGACACGCAGTACAATACATGTTAATGCTCTGCATCTTCGATCACTTAGACCGGCCGGTCGTAGTTCAGTTCCGTCTCTCATACGTAACTTGTGCATGTTTAATTCCCTAGTAATGAGGAAGCATTCAGCAAAAAGGAAAGCAGCAAGGCAACGCTGTCTTTTTGGAGAAGAAAAGATGGTATAAGAGAGGTAAATTTTGCGTGATAAATTACCTTGAGGTGCGTGTCAAATTTGCCTGGAGATCGATCACCGCGGATTGAATTAGAGGAAGTGATTACGTGAACAAGGCGGATCACGATAAGTAAGTACATCGGTTTAATCTCTTAGAGTGGGCTGTGGAATTGTAATGCAACAGGAGGCTCTGGAAAGGGAAACACGGAAAAATATAGACAACGCCGTTGCCCACGTAACGAATGAAGGGGAGGAGGATTATTAAACCGAGCAAGAAAAACACGAAGGCAGATTAGGTGGTGTTAGGGGAACTGGGTATGCTGTGGGGATTTAAACCTTTTAAAAAGTCATTGATTTTTAAGCTCCTTGCTACCTAATAAAGCGAAAAGATTATGAACAGATGACTCACGTGTTCTCATCCTCCAGATCCCCATAATCGTCGTAGGAACTGTAGTCATCGATATTCGGTGCCTCGTCTCCATTACTTGGCTGGAGGTGCCCGTGTCCCCAAACTGCAACACAAATCACATTTTGTTCCCTTAGAATACATAACATGCATAGGAGAAAGCTCTCTCTACTAGACACAAAACCCTCTGAAACGTGACATGAAACACTTACATGATTTCAATCTAATTATATAATATAAAATATAATAACAACTCGCCTTAAAGCAATATGTGTATAAATTACATATAAAATGTATGTAACAGTCATTGTATTATGTTTATATTATTATGCACATGTATAATAATGTTATGTGAATGTATTAGGTAATTTAACAATGTAGGAGCTGTGCTAACAATGAGGTAACCTTAAGGCAATAATGAATTGAAAAGTTTAATAATGCTATTAGTAATTCTTGGAAACAATAATGTAATATTTAAAACAGTTTATAAATAGCCCATCAAATACTAGAAAAGCTGAAAGTTAAAGTATTCTATTGCAGTAAAGTCAGCCAATCAGAGACGTGAAATTGAAAAAATTACAAATTTAAGCGGTAAACGCCAGTCGCTAGAAGGCAACGTACCTGAGCAGTTCGTTCGCTCGGTACGTATTCAGTGTGAGACATATAAAATTCATTACGGCGAGAGTGTTATAAATTTTACGTGTTAAAAAGTGCTAGTAATTAATAAATAATCTCACAGCTCTCTATAGCAGAGGTGTTATTTAATCGCATCAAGGATTAATAAAAGCAGTAAAGTAAAAATTATAATTTGTGTAAGCCTACATTCTTTAGCCACATCACCCCCTGCAAAGAGACACATGTTTCACAAATTAATACTGATGCAGCCGAAGCAAACATAAATATAAATAATATTTAAAGAAGCATTAAAATACAAAGTTGTACCTAACGTTGGGGCGAAGGCCACCGGAAACTTTGTGTCGTACGTGGGGCGAACACTCCAAGAAACTATCTCAAGTTTTTGGCTCCCCGACAGTCGAACTACAATATAACTTCTCCTTCAAAGTAAACCTTTTTCAAAATGGCACTTAAATGTGGAGCTACAACCTTCCGAAACGTAACAGCATTTGTTAGAAGCTTAGAGATCGTTTCCACCTAATCGTATTTGGTGGAAGTACAATTCGTTTCACCTTATCATGAGAAAAAAGTTTTAAAACATTTTCATTTTTGAAGCGCTTTCTTGTCACTACGAAGATATACCTATAGCTTATTTCCTTATGCTCTATGCTCAAAATATATACAGCCAGATAAAGCATACGAACAGAAATTAGAAAAATGCCTTAGAATGGGCCCCTGAAAAGAACATGCGTCATTTTTTTACTTATATTCCACTTAAATCAGACATCGAGATTTCACCGGAAATACCTGGTATGATGGCCCCGGAACAAAACAAAAGCATTTTTAGAAAACAATCCGTGTGTGCGTATATGTGTCTTTTTGCCGGTCGTGCATAGCATAACTCAAAAACGAATTCTCGGATAAGCACCGAACTTGGTATTTAAAACTAGGGTGTTCTAGGGATGCTCACGAAGATTCAAGAAAATCCGCAACCCAAGCAATCCTTTGCATGGAAAAAATTGCCTTATTTGTGGTTTTCTCAAAAATGTCTGAAACGATTTATTAAAATACTATATGTTTAATATATGACAAATCAAATGCATAACTTGAATTTTCTACTTTTCTCAAGAGGAAAATTGTTATTCCTTTTTTCTTTCTTTTTCTCGTGGTCATGCAAACAGAGGGAATCTCAAAACCATCACATAGCGACCCGCTCTTAAAATATTTGACATCGCTTAAGCCTACTATATTCCCTTAACTCCTGCAAGGAAATACATTATGTGATCAAAAGTATCCGGACACCCCACAAACATGCGTTTTTCATCTTAGGTGCATTGTGCTGCCACCTACTGATTGGTACTCATTATCCGCGACCTCAGTAGTCATTAGACATCGTGAAACAGCAGAATGGGACGCTCCGTGGAACTCACGGACGTCGAACGTGGTCAGGTGATCGGGTGCCACTTGTGTCAGAAGTATGTACGCGAGATTTCCACACTCCTAAACATCCCTAGGTCCACTGTTTCTGATGTGATGGTGAAGTGGAAACGTGAAGGGACATGTACGGAACTAAAGCGTACAGGCCGACCTCGTCTGCTGACTGGCAGAGACCGCCGACATTTGAAGAGGATCGTAAAGAGTAATAGGCAGACATCTATCCAGACCATCACTTAGAAATCCCAAGCTGCATCAGGATCCACTCCAAGTACTATGACAGTTAAGCGTGAGCTGAGGAACCTTGGATTCCATGGTCGAGCGGCTGCTCATAAGCCTCACATCACGCAGGAAAATGCCAAACGACGCCTCACTTGGTGTAAGGAGCGTCAACATTACACGATTGGACAGTGGCAAAACGTTGTGTGGAAGGACGAATCACAGTACATAATGTGGCGATCCGATGGCAGCGTGTGGGTATGGCGATTGATATTTTAAGCGCCTTCTTGCTTCCCACTGTTGAAGAGCAATTCGGGGATGGCGATTGCATCTTTCAACACAATCGAGCACCTATTCATACTGCACGGGCTGTGGCGGAATGCTTACACGACAATAACATCCCTGTAATGGACTGGCCTGCACAGAGTCCTGACTTCAATCCTATGGAACACCTTTGGGATGCTTTGGAACGCAGACTTCGTGCCAGGCCTCACCGACCTACATCCATACCTCTCCTCAGTTCCGCACGCCATCAAGAATGGGCTGCCATTCTACAACAAACCTTCTAGCACCTGATTGACAGTATGCCTGCGAGAGTGAACGCTGTAATCAAGGCTAAGGGTGGGTCAACACCATATTGACTCCCAGCATTACCGACGGAGGGCGCCACGAACTTGTACGTCATTTTCAGCCAGGTGCCCGGATACATTTGATCACGTATTGTATGTTGAGAAACATTCGATATGACAATGAATAAGGTTAGGCATACATAAATGAAATACAAACTTCATAAGAAGAAAGAAGGGAAGAAGCCTGGAGCTGTTAGAGATAAACCCTGACTATTATTTAAAAAAGAACTATTTTGTATGCGAATCATTTATTTGATCGTCTTCTAATAAATTTAACTCGTATACTATATTCTATGTTACTGAAATATTCACTTCGCATACACGTCAAACTTTATATAGGTACATAGGAATGTGCATTTTGTTTCCCTTAACATAGCACTGAGCTAATTGTTGAACAATAATTTCATTTAACATCAGTAGATAGGTGTAGTTCATTTTACTTTCTCTACTACGTGCTTACAGTAACTGGAGGAAGTATTGCATTCCAGTCAAAAATTAGATACCGAGATTTCACCGGAAATACATGTTTTGAGACCCCCTGAACAAATAATTTTTTAGAAAAGGTCCGTGTATGTGTGTGTGAACAGCATAACTCAAAAACGAAAATCCTGTTAAAAACCAAGCTTGGTGTTCAGGACCTTCCAAGGATGAATTTTTTAAGAAAATCCCGCACCGAAAATTAACGTATACATGGAAAAGTTTTCGTTATTTTTTATTTTCTCCAAAATGACTAATGATTTGATCAAAATGCGTATGTTTAAGATATTTCCATGACAAATAAAATGTATGTTTTGAATTTCCTGGGTATAACCTAAGTACTCTTTACTCTGAACCACTTCTGCGTTATTGGTAAACTATAAGATATACACAAAATCTTGCTATATAAAAAACGTAGCGCACAATATATGTCAAACTTTTTTTACTTTCTCTTCTACGTATAGTAAGTAGGGGAAGTATTGTATTCCACCCAAAAATTCGATACAGAGATTTTACCGGAAATACATGTTTTGAGACCCCCTGAATCCCAAAAAAGCATTTTTGGAAACATGTCCGTGTGTGTGTGTGTGTGTGTGTGTGTGTGAACAGCATAACTCAGAAATGAACAGTCGGATAAACACCAAACTTGGTATTTAGGTTCAGTACTTCCAGAAATGCGACACGAAAGTTTCCAAGAAAATCCCCCCCTCACCAGATTACCCTTTACATGGAACATTTTTCGAAAATTTTAATTTTCTCAAAAATGGCTCTTAACGATTTTGATTAAAATATCATATGTTTAAGATATTTTCATGACAAATGAAATGTATATCTTGAATTTTCTGGGAATGTCTCCAAAAGTATTCTTCATTGTAAACGACTTTTGCATAATTGGTAAACCATAAGAGATAGACAAAATTTTACTATACAGAAAATGTAGATCGCGTTAAAGCACACAATTTATGACATATACATTTTTTTTTTTGTTGAGTGAACCATTTTCGAGATATTGCTTGTTATTCCCTTAAATTTTTGAAAACTTATTTTCTCAAATGGGAATTCGTTATTCATTTTTTTGTCTTGGATATGCAAAGAGTATTAATCTATGGCAAAGAGAATGGTGCTGCACCTAGCAACCAGCTATTAAGAGATATGTCTATGCTTAAAGGCTACTGTATTTCTATATTGCCCTTGCAAATACAAAACAAGGGGAACATAGTAGGCCTTAAGCGATAGTCAAATCTTTTTAGAACTGGTCGCTATGTGTAAAATGTAATTCTCTTTGCATGTCAAAAGATCGTTTCTGAAGATGTTTATCTCAATTAACATGAAATAGATGGAGAATAAGAGTTTGTAAAAATAGTTTGTACAAGAGTAGAGAAAGTCATGTGAGTGTAACACATCAGATTTTTATTTTAAATGCATGGGTTTTGTGCAAGCAGGGGTTACAGTTTCCGGATATAGCAGATACAAAATAAGTAAATATAACGAATTTTACATTTGTTATCATATGTTAAAATTAAATAAGGACAAGTAGTGAAATGTTCAGAATGACTTCTGAAAGCTTCCTGCTGCGTATGGTGTGTCTATTTCTTGCTAAATTTCCCCTGTGATTTGCACTGGAAATAGAGTATTGTTCTGGGATGGTTATTAGCTGAGGGCATTAAGGCAATTGTTCTTTGTGGGAGGTGCCAGGTTCAATTCCTAGCGGAGTTACGCCCTTAGTTGAGATTTTTCTTCCCCAGTCATTATTGGCTATTCGTGCTAATGAACACAAGTCCTTGGTGAGTTGTTTTCGAAATGTTCTTTTCCCGAATGATCCTTTCAGTTGATATCACTCAGATTCAGCGCCCAGTTATTCATATGGGCGTTAAAATATATGGCAAAATACACGTGCGCGCGCTCATACACAAAACAAGAAGGAATTTTAAAAATATGTTTCTTTAGTTTAACTCAATTAACGCGATTTTTTCGAAAATTAACAAAACACTTGGTTTACAGTTTATTATGCAATTACATTTTAATCTTAGAACTAAGTTTTACGTATACAGGATGTAACAAAAATGTACGGCACAAATTACAGGACACATTCCTCACATTTTCTCCAACTCATTAATCATGGGAAACACACACGAACAGAACGTTAGAATCATGGGGAACATGCACTGTTAGTTACGTCTGGTTACGTTGCCATTATCGTAGGTGCAACGCCAGTGTTTTGTTTTACATGTCGCTATTGTCATGCGACGTAAGTCATTGGTTTATACAGGTAACATCAACTGTTCCAGTGAGCAGTACGACCTTGGCAAGCACACGGGTTACTACGTACTAGTATAGTTGATCACACACTTGTCTCGTGCAATGATGGCACAGATGGCAGATGCCCATTTCATGAATGGATTAGCAGATGGCAATGGCGCTTGCGCTGAACGTCTGTACCGGGAGAGATTTCCAGGACGAAGGTGCCCCGACAGGAAAACGTTTGAAGCCATTGATGGTCATCTTAGGGAACATGGGGCATTTCAGCCTGATACTCGCGACCGGGGGAGGCCTAGAAGGACGAGGACACTGCAACAAGAGGCGGCAATTCTTCAGACAGTTGACTGTTGAAGACGATCCTAGTGTCAGTACAAGACAAGTAGCTGCAACAATGAATGTTGACCAGGTGACTGTCTCGCGAGTGTAACACGAGGTCCGGCTGTATTCATACCATTTACAGCGTGTGCAGGCACTATCAGCAGCTGATTTTCCTGCACGGGTACGCTTCTGCGAATGGTTTATGCAACGAAGTGTCAACCCTAGTTTTAGTGCAACGGTACTGTTCACAGGAAGCGTCGTTTCAACGAGATCAGATTGTAAATTAGCACAATCGGCATGTATAGGCTGACGTCAATCCTCACGCAACTGTTGAAGCAAGTCATCAACAAAGATTTTCTGGCAATGTATGTGTCCGCATTGTTGGTGACAGTTTGGTAGGGCCTCACGTTCTTCCACCCAGGCTCAACGGACAAATTTACCATAATTTCGTAGAAATGTTCTAACTGATCTGTTAGCAGATGTGTCTTTAGCTGTGCGACAAGACATGAACTTCATGCACCATGAAGCACCTCCTCATCTTAGTGTTAATATCCGTCGGCTTCTAAATAAAGATTCGGTGACATATGGATAGACAGAGGCGGGCCAATTGCCTAGCCTCCACGCTCCCCGGACCTAAACTCTCTGGACTTTTATTTGTGGGGCATTTGAAAGCTATTGTGTGTCGAACCCCAGTACCAGATGTTCAGAGTCTTCGTGCCCGTATTATGGCAGGCTGCGAAACCATCCGCAATACTCCAAGGATACATCAGCTCATCCGGGATTCACTACGACGGCGGGTTGATGCACGTATCAATGCTCACGGAGGGCATATGGAACATCTCCTGTGAAAAAGAGTTACATGTGGTATGCTGGTACGTTCTATCCTTGTGTGTTTCCCATGATTAATGAGTTGGAGAAAATGAGTTGTAACATGGTAACAAAGCGCTTCCAGACCCATTGTTCATATAACATAATTTCTTTGTCTACGTGTGAGGAATGTGTCCTGCAATTTGTGCCGTACATTTTTGCTACACTCTGTATAACAGAGTACCGATACACAAACTATTCTTTTTTTTCGCATTGCATGACAAGACTCTTTTATCCAGTCTTAATGAAAGAAAAACTTGGATGCAAACCAGATATTATGTAAGACCATAAACTTATATAACACCATCCATTACCAATAAATGAACTATGGACGCATATCTATGGACTACATTTTCAAAGTATTAAATTCAAACAGCAATGATAATATTAACACTAATAATAATAATAATAATAATAATAATAATAATATAAATGAATTTGTCGTCAATAATGAAGTAATATACGTGTTTTTAGGTTCCCGAATCCCAAAATAGAATATTTATAGAAAAAGGAGTGTGTGTGTGGGGGCCCCCCCCCCGGTGGACAGCATAAATCAAAAACGAAAAGCAGGAAGAATACCATTGCAATACGAAGATTTTTACGGAATTCCTTTCACTTCAAAGCGTTTATATTTTCGTTATTTGGGTATTTGGGTACAGAGGCCTTAAAACATTCCCGGTAAAATCTTGGCATCAATTTTTTGGGTGGAATGCCTACAATACTTCCTCCCTGCACTTACTCTAAATGCCATTTTCTACTTAGTAGAGAAAGTGAAAATGTATCTAAATAAAACCTTTGCAAAATTGAAACCTTAGGTATTTTCTCATAAAACGCTTTTCGCAATCTTGATTATATACCACATGTTTGAGATACTGACGTGAGGAATAAAACGTATAGAGATGTGAAAAAAATACGAGTGTACGCAGTGTACAGAGTATGCAGCAGTAATTAGAGTACTTCAGATGCTCTTACAATAGATTTTAAATGTACTTTTTAAATTACATTACGAGAATTAAGGATGATTTCTTAAAATATGATATCTTCAAAAACTGAATCTTGCTTAAAGAGTTCTTATAATTATTTGAAACTTTAATGTCAAAAACGCTTTTACTTCGAAGTTCAGGTCGATTTAACACGATGTTATCCTTGAAATATCTATTAATTCAGAAAAGGTCTACATCTCGGGAATGTGCGCTTCAAAACGAAGCAGTTGAAGTAAAGTAACTCTTAAAATCTGTGTGTATCCAACAGTGAAATTTAATTGCATCTTGCTAGTACACTTCTGTTATGAAACACAGTTTCCCTTAGCTCATGAATTAATCGATAAGATATCACCTCCCTATATATTATCGACTAAATATTCCAAGTAGATGTCATGTGTAGAAATCGCATACTATTTTAATGCTTAGAACAAAATTTCGAAAAGGCGCTGTATGCTTAATATAAAACTCAGATGTTTGACTTTCTTTGCCCATATCATTTCATAGTGTCTCTACAGACTCTCCATGTAAAATCTTATTTTTCCATCCACGTTACGTTAGGCAGGACACATTTCAGCACTATGGCTGTTTCCGTTAGCTAATGCAGCATAAATTAATACCAACGATAAACTAAATAAAGAATGGAACGTATTATATTATATATTCCTTTAACCGGGTAGGTCATATTGGACATGAATGAAGTGGGTGGAACGGTACTCAAATAAGCCCGAAGCGCATAGAAGTTAAAGTTTTTCGATATCCATCCTTTCACGATGAGGGTAAAGCCCGGAAAAAAGGCTTATGCAGGTAACTCATCATACCCGAAATTGGAACTCGAACCTTTTGAATGTGAGACAGACACGCTATCCCCACACCACTTAGGTGGGCTTTAAAATATTATATGTCCATGTGAAAATGTAACATGATCAGCGAATATTTCAGTAATCAAACACAATAACAATACTATTACTGCTTCTGATTATTATTATTATTATTATTATTATTATTATTATTATTATTATTATTATTATTATTATTATTATTATTATTATTTTAGTCACTACAATGTGCTTCTCAATGCTTTGCTGGCACCAAATTTAGTACTGCTATAGAGTGGCTGAGGGCAATCCAGAGATAATTGTGATGTTATTATATACACAAAAGTACATTACAAATAGCTAACACTCTTCAAAACAGCCCAGGTATCGATGTAGGTCGGTGAGGCCTGGCACGAAGTCGGCGTTCCAAAACATCCCAAAGGTGTTCTATATGATTTAAGTCAGGACTCTGTGCAGGCCAGTCCAGTACAGGGATGTTATTGTCGTGTAACCACTCCGCCACGGCCCGTGCAGTATGAACAGGTGCTCGATCGTGTTGAAAGATGCGATCGCCATCCCCGAATTGCTCTTCAACAGTGGGAAGCAAGAAGGTGCTTAAAATATCAATGTAGGTCTGCGTCGTGATCGTGCCACGCAAAACAACAAGGGGTGTAAGACCCCTCCGGGAAAAACAGGACCACACCATCACCTCCGAATTTCACTGTTGGCAGATGACGTTCACCGGGCATTCGCCATACCCACACCCTGCCATCGGATCGCCACATTGTGTACCGTGATTCGTCACTCCACACAACATTTTGCCACTGTTCAATCGTGTAATGTTGACGCTCCTTACACCAAGCGCGGCGTCGTTTGGCATTTTCCTGCGTGATGTGTGGCTTACGGGCAGCCGCTCGACCATGAAATCCAAGGTTTCTCGCCTCACACCTGTCATAGTAGTTGGAGTGGATCCTGATGCAGTTTGGAATTCCTGTGTGATGGTCTGGATAGATGTCTGCCTATTACTCTTTACGACCCTCTTCAAATGTCGGCGATCTCTGTCAGTCAACAGACGAGGTCGGCCTGTACGATTTTGTGCTGTAGTACATGAGCCTTCACGTTTCCACTTCACTATCACATCAGAAAGAGTGGACCTAGGGATGTTTAGGAGTGTGGAAATCTCTTCTGACGCAAGTGACACCCAATCACCTGACCACATTCGAAGTCCGTGAGTTCCACGGAAAGTCCCATTCTGCTGTTTCACGATGTCTAATGACTACTGAGGTCGCGGATAATGAGCACCAAGCAGTAGGTGGCAGCACAATGCACCTAAGATGAAAAGCTTATGTTTGTGGGGTGTTCGGATACTTTTGATCACATAGTGTACTTAACTTACTTGCTGCCTTATGTCCGGGGGGTGTAATAAGATTACTATGACTCACAAAATACCTTTTCATATAACATAGTCTCTGAACTTTCACAAAAATGAAACATTTTGAATAGTCCTATCCCGAAAAATTAAGATACACAGTTCATTTATTAGGATATTATCTCAAGTGTATCCTATTTTAATCCAAAACGTTAGCAGACTTTTTTTACAAAATGAATAATAATGTAATGTTTTCCAAGTAAAGGAATAGCTGGAGTGGAGGAAATTCCATAAATGTTTTTGTCACCTACCAAATACAGTACTTAAACAATTTTGTTTTTTCTCGTGCTATTTACAAACGGACAGCTACACATACATACTTCCTTTTTAAGTAGCCTTCAAGCATACATTTCGAAAATGTCTCTATTGTTGTATCGTATACAGTACTTCCTCTACCCTAGGTGACGAAACAGGCACAAAAAGAAAGAAAGAAAGAGACAGCAAGAGCAGAATGTTCGCTATGCACAAACCCACGCTTCTTCTACATTCCATCTGTGGTTTGGGACTGGAAACTGAATAACGCTTCGCAAGAATGAAATACAGCATCCATGCTCGCAAGTTGGTCCGGGCCGAACGTGTTTATGTGCTTCACAACCCGGAAAACGCGCTAGAGTGGATGTAACTTCAAAAAGGGATGGTTATAATGAGAAGATCCACATTTTACAGAACTACGACCTTAGCCCTTTGTGATGTCACAGAAGTTCGCTTACTGGAAATATGGAAACTATTTGAATTATCTTGCCTACAATAAGTGCCTATCTAGAAAGGAAACCGCTTTGATAGCAAACTGTGGCTTTTGAGTAGAGAGCAGAAGAGTTCAAAATTTCATGTTTTAAACCCGTCATGAATTACTGAGGAGCACAGTCTTTGTGTTTTAAGATGGGCATAATTCATTAAGTATAAAAGTGTTTCTATATGTTTCATAATATGCTGTGGAGATTTTATACTTTGAACAAATTGTCGTATTTTTCCTATTATCGCTTTAAATTAGGATTCCTATTTAGCTTTCTTCTTCGATTATTTATGAATCTTATATGAAGCAGG
Organism: Deroplatys truncata; assembly: GCA_030765065.1. Lineage (NCBI taxonomy): Eukaryota > Metazoa > Arthropoda > Insecta > Mantodea > Mantidae > Deroplatys > Deroplatys truncata. The sequence continues at coordinate 28,763,841 of CM060980.1, forward strand.
TTTATTGCGGTTTAAGAGCACAAAAATGACATTTGTTTTTAAATTTTAATATATTAATCAACCGAGCGAGGTGGCGCTGCAGTAACATGTACGACTCCCATTCGTGAGGTTCCAGATTCGAAACCCCTGGCCCACCGACCTGTCCGAAGCTTTTTCAGGGCTTTTCTCAGTCGCTAGGCTAATGCAGATTGAATAATTAGATCCCCGGATTTTCCTGTCATCTCTTTCATCACCACATTTCATTTCCTCCTTCATCGCCATAACAAGCATTGGGCTGATCACTCATCCTGAAAATGCTATGATCCAAAGTTTGCAGGCTCAAGACATTGACTTTTAACTCCTTGGGAGTGTAAGTCCTCCAAAGAGGGGTGTAATCCGTGGAAGAAGTATGTTAATCATAATCAGTATATTTGTAATAATATCAAACTCGATTGCAATAGAAGAATACTGCATAGTAGCAAATCATTTGTCGTCTACAACTGAATAGTTTACATTTTTTAATCATTGCACTCAGAAGTTTGCGATAACAACCTTCATTTAGCTTAATCAAATTGTCAGCCAATAAAACAACACAAGTTTTAGAAGCTTGTAATACCGTGCAATGTGAAATAAAATATCTCTCGTAACTAATAAGAAACAAGCATTTCTTTAAAAAAGTTCAACTTCCTCTGGAATCAATTCTCAATTTCACAATCTCCTCTCTCCTCTTCCTCAATTTGTCCATACGGAAATACACTACATGATCAAAAGTATCCGGACACCTGGCTGAAAATGACGTACAAGTTCGTGGCGCCCTCCATCGGTAATGCTGGAAGTCAATATAGTGTTGACCCAACCTTAGCCTTGATGACAGCGTTCACTCTCGCAGGCATACTTTCAATCAGGTGCTGGAAGGTTTCTTGGGGAATGGAAGCCCCTTCTTCACGGAGTGCGGAACTGAGGAGAGGTATCGATGTAGGTCGGTGAGGCCTGGCACGAAGTCGGCGTTCCAAAACATTCCAAAGGTGTTCTATAGGATTCAAGTTAGGACTCTGTGCAGGCCAGTCTATTACAGGGATGTTATTGTCGTGTAATCACTTAGCCACAGCACGAGGAGTATGAACAGGTGCTCGATCGTGTAGAAAGATGCAATCGCCATCCCCGAATTGCTCTTCAATAGTGGGAAGCAAGAAGGTGCTTAAAATATCAATGTAGGTCTGCGCTGTGATCGTGCCACGTAAAACAACAAGGGTTGCAAGCTCCCTCCAGGAAAAACACGACCACACCATAACACCACCACCTCCGAATTTCACTGTTGGCACTACGCACGCTGGCAGATGACATTCACCGGGGCTTTGCCATACCCACACCCTGCCATCGGATCGCCACATTGTGTACCGAGATTCGTCACTCCACACAACGTTTTGCCACTGTTCAATCGTGTAATGTTGACGCTCCTTACACCAAGCGAGGCGTCATTTGGCATGTTCCTGCGTGATGTGTGGCTTATGGGCAGCCTCTCGACTATGGAATCTAAGGTTTCTCACCTCACGCCTAACTGTCATAGTACTTGGAGCGGATCTTGGTGCACTTTAGAATTCCTGTGTGATGGTCTGGATAGATATCTGCCTATTACTCTTTACGACCCTCTTCAAATGTCGGCGGTCTCTGTCAGTCAGCAGACGAGATCAGCCTGTACGCTTTTGTGCTGTACATGTACCTTCACGTTTCCACTTCACTATCTCATCAGAAACAGTGGACCTAGGGATGTTTAGGAGTGTGGAAATCTCGCGTACAGACTTCTGACACAAGTGACACCCAATCACCTGACCACGTTCGAAGTCAGTGAGCTCCACGGAGCGTCCCATTCTGCTGTTTCACGATGTCTAATGACTACTGAGGTCGCGGATAATGAGTACCAGGCAGTAGGTGGCAGCACAATGCACCTAAGATGAAAAACGTATTTTTGTGAGGTGTCCGGATACTTTTAGTCACATAGTGTACATTACCTTCTTTATAATTTGTGTAAATAAATTCGTGCTCTATAATTATGTACAGTGTCGACATATTATATGAGCTGTGTCTCTATATAATATGCACAATTTGGTTCTATAAGCATTTGGAAATCCAACATCATAAGCTTTTATATGCAAATTTATATTAGTGCCTTAATATTTGGCACATTATCATATACTTATAAAATAACTTAGAAGTTATAGATATCTTACTTTAAAAATTTCATCCGGGGCAGTGCATTTCAAATGGGGATTTTGGAGACCCTTAGCTATGGCGTTCTACTGGCCAACACACAAGCTCCTAGGTTATTTTGTAAAGTGTGTATTCTACATTGTCCAAAAACAAAAATTAGTAAAATAAAAGCAATAATGACAAAAATAATAGAAAAAAACCCTCTAAATTATTTGCATTTAGGCCATGCAAATCTAAATCGAAGTCTATAATTTATCTATAGCCGAGTGTTTGTGAAGCGAAGCAATGTAAGGTTTCCTAAACCCTCAGAAGTTTGTTACAGTGCGACCAAATACATACGAAACGGACTTCAGCTCGTTAGGTAATGCATCAATATATATACATACATATATATTATTATCATTAGAGGTCAATATAACCACAATGCAATTTTTGCAGTAGTCGTGTGACAAAGTCTTTATAGTCCAGAATCATACACGATTTCCGTGATGTAGTCGTTTAGAAAGTTGACTGCCGCATGTTTGATTGGGGTCCGATGCTATGCTACAAATTATATATATATATATATATATATATATATATATATATATTCTCTTTCTTGCTGAACAGTCCCTGATGGTTAATCGTTTTCGTATTCAAGAGCTATTTTGTCGACGACTATAATTATTACGCTTTCTATTTTACATTTACTGCGATGAATTGAGATTACGCCCAGGTATGTCAGGAGTGTCGGGACACTGCCTAAGATATGCTTATCATTAAAAGTAAATAAAGGATTGGGGAATCTCATAGATTTACAAACCATCCTATGGCACAACGCAGCCATAAAATAGCTACCCATACTGATAGGTGTGCTGCAAAATATAAAATACACATTGGTTCACCAAAACCTTGGTTTGGGATGGGGTGAATGACATTATATGGTATATCTATATATTTACCAAAGTGGTGGGAATTATTCGCACGTTTTATCTATAAATAGTATCATTTTATTGTAACCTAACAGAGTTACGAGGAATCTAAAGGAAAGAAAAGAAAAAAACAATAACTATAATAGGTATGTATGTACATAGTACCTCCTTGCATGGTTTTTACAACCTGTAAATAACTTTTAATGCATACAGTCCCTTGAGTGTCGCAAACAGTCCTTTAAACGCTTTTATGTTAATTATTCTACTATCAAGCTTGGGAGAGGGGCTTAAGCATGCACATAACAATGAAAAAAACACTGTGCTATAGCATCTTCGAGTTACATGGTTAGCTTCTCCCACTTCAGGCAGAAGTTGTTACATTTCTTTATGTGCTGCTATATTACGTGTTGACCTACATGACTAGTTTCTCCAAAACATACAGAAATACCAGAATGGGGTGGATGGTAATAACGGGGAAGACGAAAGAAGACCGTGCGGAACAAGTGACGGGCGCCGCTCCAGACGGAAATAAGTTTGTTTCCGTGACAGAAGCAGCTCGCTATATTGTTTGTTCAGCTGTCGGAATATTCGGCGAGTCAACTGTCTCGAAATAACGCGTGACTGACTAACCACGGCTAGACTTCAGACACAGAAAACAAGGCAAGATATTTGCGTTAGCTGTAGCAGAAATTGAGGCATGAAAATATTGGACAAATACCTAGGGATGGTAAATGATTAAAAGAAGAAAATGAAGAGAGAACAGCATGCTTCTTCCCCTGTTAATAGGTTTAATGACAGGAAAGGTGAAGATGAAGCACCGGTAGAATGAAATGGCGGGAGAAACCGGAGATAAGCCGCCAAGACGCCCCTTTATCCAACACAAATCCCACATGGTTCCCTGGGATCGAATCCAGGCTGCCTTCGTGAGAGGCGAGCGTTCTAACCACTTGGCCACGAGAAATGCAAGAGAGAAAAATAAGTGAAAAAAGTAGTACAAAACAACATCTTAGAATCGATAAAGCAATAATTTTTTAAAATCATATTCAAAATTTTTCTCTTAATCCCGATATAAATATGTTAAAACAGAAATCACCAATAAAAAGTTTAATAATCAGCTTGAAAAAGCATTTAATAAAGTAAGATGTTCCTTCCTTTAAGCCCCCTGTATTTATTTCCAATTTGTGGAAGCTAGAGTTTAAATAGAGTAGAAAGACAGTATTTAATACTGATATAAGGAAGGAACAGTCATTAGATCGCCACATTTTCTTGACGGATAAGTGTTTTGCTGAAAACTCAATAATTCTTTACCTCGCAATATTGTTGATGTTGAGGTTATAACACCGTTTTGAGCATCGCCGTGGTCTACAGACAGCTGCCTGCTAATTCGGATATCCCGAATTAATTTCTGGCAACCACGGAAATCTTATAGATACAGTCACACAAAATTCTCAATGCCAGTTACGGAACTGCATAAAAGAAACCACCGGTTCAAAAAGAGGTGATCAAAATCGAGGGCGATATCGCTGCACTGACGTCCTCTTCCTGGTGGTGATGATGATAAAGGTGGCAGTAGTGTTAATGGCAGTGACTGTTAAGTGAGTTACACATTTTGCACACGCTGTCGCATGGGTTTGCAAGATCTACATTCCTTGTAAGATACTTCATTTCAAATGAATTACGAGAAATAATGCTATATTCAACACAACTATGAAAAAAACTTATATGTTACACTCACATGACTTTCTCTACTCTTGTACAAACTATTTTTACAAACGCTTATTCTCCATATGCTTCATGTTAATCGAGATATCGAGATGTTAAACTTATTGCTAATTTTCTTGTAGATGCAAGGGGAATTGGTAGGCTTTAAGCTATAGGCAAATATATTAAGAGCTGGTTGCTATGTGGAATATTCCATTTTCTTTGAATTACCAGGACAAAAAAATTAAATAACGAATTTGAGAAAATGTCTCGAAAATGTATATGACAACAAAAAATGTATATGACATAAATTGCGTAGTTTAACGCGATCTACATTTTTTGTTTAGTAACATTTTGTCTATCTCTTATGGTTTACCAGTTATGCAAAAGTCGTTCACAATGAAGAATACTTTTGGAGACATTCCCAGAAAATTCCAGATATTCATTTTATTTGTCATGAAAATATCTTAAACATATGATATTTTAATCAAAATCGTTAAGAGGCATTTTTGAGAAAATTAAAATTTTCGAAAAATGTTCCATGTAAAGGGTACTCTAGGGTGGGGGGATTTTCTGGGAAACCTTCGTGTCGCATCTTTGGAAGATACTGAACCTAAATACCAAGTTTGGTTCTTTATCCGACTGTTTGTTTCTGAGTTATGCTGTTCACAGACACACACACGGACATATTTCCAAAAATGCTTTTTTTGGATTCAGGGGGTCTCAAAACATATATTTCCGGTGAAATCTCGGTATCGAATTTTTGGGTGGAATACAATACGTCCCCTACTTATTATACGCAGTAGAGAAAGTAAAAAGGTTCACGCCGGCACGGCGAGTGTGCGCACACACAAATAAAATCACTCTTATTTGCATAAATGGTTATAATACATATACAATATTTCTTAGTATGACTATTCCCAATCCATGCACACGCCGAAGGTGGGCTATTCCCGTAGCGCTGTGATGACGTCGCTGCTTGCGGTGCAAGGAGACCTAGGCTTGACTCCTTTGTTGGTTCCTTGCAGCGTCCATGCGGTAGACCCTGACGGATCAGAACTTCGTGCCATTTTACATATCCAAATTTAGGCAGTTTGATCTCTTGCTAGCTTGTCTCCCTAATTGGAAGCTACAAATTCATCCGGTAATACTTTTTTCAAATTTCTACTGGCCATGTGCGTGTGACCATTTACGCAATCCATCCTCTGGTTTCCAGCAAACAGCAATACTTCCTCTACCTTAGGTTAGGCGTAGACAAAGTAAAAGCGAAGAAGACAATAACATAATTTCAAAGATCCTGTTTGTAAACACATGTGCGACAGTAAGTTAATGTAACGAAGAGAAAAGTTTTTATTTATTCGAAACTTTCCTGAGGGTCAACAGTCGGAGCTTTTCTTCTGAAAACGCAATAGCGGAAATAGGGCACAATTCATCAGTAATCACTCCAGCGGTACGCCATTACTGATCTGAACCTCTGAAATAATGTAAGGTTGTCATTATGATAATAGTATTTTCTACTAGCAAGGGACATTAACTATTTCGCCGCCACCGCCATTTCACTTTGATAACACTAGTCTGCACGATATCGGATGACTGAAAACTAATAAGTGATTCTGACTCACGTTTTTATGCTGATTTCAGAACTGCTTTTAGTTTGTTTCTATCACGTACAGTTTTTTCACAATTTCACTTCAAAAATATAGAGATATAAAGATATTGCTTCCCCCACTACACATAAAATTGGGCTTGATGAAGCAATTTGTAAGGGCTCTACCACAGGATAGACCCTCCTTCAAGTACCTTTCCAAGAAATTTCCCTTCATTACACAAGACAAAATAAAGCCTGGAATTTTTGTTGGTCCTCAAATAAAGAAATTGATGAAGGATGAAGTTTTGAGAAGACAGTGAATGAGAGAGAAATAGAAGCATGGACTGCCTTCCGATCAGTTACTGAAAACTTCTTAGGCAATAACAAAGATCCTAATTACAAGACCATTGTCGAAACAATGTTGGAAAATTTCAAGAAGATGGGTTGTAACATGGGTGTAAAGGTGCATTTTCTGCATTCACATATCGTTTACTTTCCAGAAAATCTGGAACATTATAGTGAAGAGCAGGGTGAATGTTTTCACCAAGAAATTAAGGAAATGGAGAGGAGGTACCAGGGGACATGGAATGAAACTATGATGGCCGACTACTGTTGGATGTTGAGGAGGGACGGTCATCTTCAAGGATCTGCAAGGAACTCAAAGAAGAGAAAGTTTGAAAAAAATTAAATGTAACACTTTGGCTTCTTGTTTTGTTAAAATGTAGTCATGAAATAAATTAGGGGAGTTCTTGAGAGTATTCTTAAAATGTTTCTTGAATAAAAACTTACCTTGTGTGAAATGGTATTTGAATACTTTTCTACGTTCATTAGTAAAATTGTGAAAACATTATTTCTTATTTTGTGTAAAAAGCTGACGTGATAGAAAAAAACGGAAGTTATTTCTGGAATCAGCATAAAAACTTGATTCAAGAACACCTACTTTTAAGAAATCATCTGACAAAACGTGTTATTGACTAGTGTTATTGCTATGTAATGTATTAATTTAACTAAGAAACAAATAGTATATATGGTCGAAATGGCATCATCTGGTGCATAGTTTTCTAAGATATAAGAAGCGGTCAGGTTTATACATTAACCCCGAGAACACTAAACTCTAAAACAAGGCCCGGATTTTGATGACCTAAAATGTTTGAAACATGACCTATAAAATTACTTAAATTTTACATGACATTAAAATCACAAAAATGATCTTAAAGTTGAGCCTTACTTAATTTATTGAAATTAATGTACAGAAAGTTATAAATTAATTTACACAAGGGTACAACTGTTATGCAAGCAAAACATGTAGGCGTAAGATTAATGATGAGATAAATTAAAAAATTAATTAAGGATATACCTATATTTGTCCCATATTCTTGTGTGAAGAATCTGAAAAGAAAACTAAGAAAACTGCTTTTGAAGCAGGCCTTACAAAACTGTAGTATTAAGTCTTCTGAGTTTTCAAATTATACAAAATAAATTGGGAATGATTTCACCGCCTATGACACAACACAAAGACAATAGCAACCTGACTGTACGCACTTATATAAACGTTGTCTCTTCTCTAGTTTGGGACATGAATTCAGAACTGAATTATACCTTGAAAAGGGATATACCCCCCTCCCCACACACACCCACACACACATATATGCACATAGACATATAAGGCAAAAGATAATTCTAGGTAGAGCCCACCTTTCACCAAGCTAATGAGCAAGGAACTGTAAGCAATAAAGAGAAATACAGGATGAGCCAAAAGACTCCGAACCGCCTGCGCAGTGTTTTCCCTTTCCGCGTCCTCGGCGCTCGTTGCCGTCTGCCGCTATCATAGAAAGGCGCGGATGAAACCATACAACATTTTTAAAACTACTTTTAAAGGCTTTACTTACCAACTTTATTAAAGGAAATGCTGAAACTGGCTACCGTCGTTGTCCATACATTTTTGGCACCTCTTTAGGAAACTATCTATCATGACCGATGTCGTCAAATGTTTCTTCGGTAAGAACCGAACCCTGCCTTTTAGATTTCTTAGCCTGAACACTTCCTGTGGCCTGAAATTTACTGTAAACTTCATGGATTGTTGTACGGCCTGAAACTTTTACACCTGGAAATCTTTCTGCAAATCGTACTTTCACTTGGCGAGCTGACCGAGTTAACATGTACGAATCATAAATAAATACACGCTGTGCAGTAGAAAGCACATGCCTCACTAGGCAACCGATGACCATTCCCTCATCACACCACAACCAACGCATAGCAACCTCCGACATGGAGACCCTTGCAGACGCTCTCCAAGAAACCCTCGTGCCAAACCCACAGCCGATTGGTCACGCCTTTGATGGAGATACCCTAGCAGTCACAACCGATTTCCGAACGCGCCAAACACACAACAAACTCCGAAAAACCTGCCCCTCTGAACTTGCCTGGATGATCAAACACCTTCACAACAAGAAGGCCCCAGACCTAGATAGCATTCCTAACATCGCTCTGAAACGTCTACCACTTACCACCCTTCAGGCGCTGTCCAACATCTGCAACTTTACACTACAACAAGGATATTACCCTGAGCAATGGAAAACCGCCCAAAACTCCTACACTTTCCTAAAAAGAATAAAGACAACACAAACCCTCACAACTATCGACCCATTAGCCTACTCAACTCTCTGAGCAAAATACTCGAAAAAGTCATACTCAAACGGCTAAATGCACATCTTGCGCGACACGACATTCTAATACCAGAACAATTCGGCTTCCGCGCCAAACACTCCACCACATTGCAGCTCCTCCGTACCACCGAACACATTAGGCAGGGGTTTAATACACGAAAAACCACAGGTGCCATATTTCTTGACCTTAAGCGGGCGTTCGACCGGGTATGGCACGAGGGACTACTGCGCAAGCTCAGCCAATACATCTTTCAAGACACCGCACTCAAACTCGTTGCTAACTACCTACGCAACCGCAAATTTCTGTCTTCTGTTAACTCCTCGCTCGCTCTCTCTCTCTCTCTCTCTCTTTACGCTACGCCCAGTCCTGGCCGGAGTCCCCCAAGGAAGCGTACTGGGGCCGGTCCTCTTCACAATATGCATGCATGACATTCCAAAAACTAACAGCACGCTCCTCTCACTCTATGCAGATGACACTGCCGTAATGGCACAGTCCGGTGATTTAAAGTTCATTAATTCTCGCCTTCAGGCGGCGGCGTGGCCGAGTGGTTAGACCGCTCGCCTCCCATCTAGGCGGCCCGGGTTCAATCCCAGGGACCTGCATGTGGGATTTGTGGTGGACGAAGCGGCGTCTGGGTTTTCTCTGGGTTCTCCGGTTTCCCCCGCCATTCATTCCACCAACTTCGTTTCATCTACTTCCTTCATCCCATACCAGGCATCGGGCTGATCACCCATCCTGGATGCTCTGTCTGATCCATGAGTATCTGCTCCTCGACGGGCCTCTGACCCCAGCACCCGCTTGTAAGTCCTGGGGGTGTAAGTCCTACATAAGAGGAGGGTAAACAGATAATGAATGAATGAATAATTCTCGCCTTCAGCGAGCGCTCTCAGCACATGAGGAATGGCTGACCAAATGGCGCATTAAAGTCAACCCAACCAAATCACAAGCAATAATCTTCACCAAGCGGGTTAAACACCGCCAACTTGCGCGATCGCAGCCACCAATGCAACTCTTTGTCACTCCCATACCTGGAACACCACCGTCACCTACTTAGGTGTCACAATGGACCAGGGTCTCATCTGGAAAGACCACGTACTTAATGTCTGCAGAAAATGCAATGTGCAACTATGCAAACTGTACCCTCTTATCAAATACAATAGTACCCTTCAGATATGACTAGGCCTCACCCTCTACAAGACGCTACTCCGACCCATACTCACCTACGCGGCCCCCGTCTGGGGGTACGCAGCTAAAAGCCATATCAGCACACTCCAATCCTTCCAAAACAAAATCCTTCGTATTATAGCCAGAGTAGCCAAACTGCTTCATCAAGAACTCAGGATGCACACCATTGAACAATTCATAAAAAAACTAGCAGCCGATTTGTACACCAACTGCACCAAAAACAAAAACCCCCTCATCCAAACACTAGGCACCTACGAAACCACCATCAACAAACACAAACGACCATTAGCCCTGTTTGACTTCAACCTGTCAGATGAAGTACTTATTGAGGAGATCCTTGAACACCTACACCGTCTTATACCCCCATGACTTTGTAACTTTGTCACATCCTCACACACCATTAATACGTCTTCAGTTACAGGAAACCATACCGAACAGGAACTACAAACCAACGGTCTGCCCCTGCCACTGCGCCAGCCCATAAAGGAACCACCTATAAGCCATCCACCACGACAGCAACACTGCAGCAGCATCTCGGTAACCAAAGGTAAAATCCCGCCACACCTCTCACTTCGATCACCTGCATGATGTTAACACCCGCGCCATCCCATTTAGTTTTTAAGCCGAAGCTCTTTAACGCATCCCTAACATTACCACCCTAATCTAACCAGTACTAACCACCGAGTACTAACCCCAACTGACACGTTTGCATGTTCTGCATGCTCGCATGAGTAGTTTAACTTTACTAACCGGGGTGCTTCCGCGGAACCCGATCATCTAAGTCACTTCATCCAACACGCACCAGCACGTCACTAGTAACAAAGCACACTCCCTTAGTTGCATGTTAGATACTAACGCATGGGGAGACGATGTAGCCTCTGAGGATGATCGTCACCGGGGGCGGCGAGTGTGGAACCGCCCCCAGAAAAAAAGAAAGCACATAATATACTTTGTGACTAAGTACAGGACAAAATAATAAATAACTCGTAATAAATGAACTACATCACATCACCGTCAACTCAATACTGCACTTCACACTGCATAGCAGCGCGACTTTGCTTATAGCAGCAGTGCGTTATCATGTTTTTATCATATTTCCACACGCCCAGTAGAAAAACACACCGCAGCCGGTAATATTGTTGATAAAATACCCCTCCGGGGTAACTTAAAACATAAAGTGTATAAGACAAACCCGCACATCCTGGAAGAATTAGAACAAAATATCCGCCAGGAAATTTCTCAACGTGAACTACGACGATAGCTTCCTAAAGAGGTGCCAAAAATGTATGGACAACGACGGTGGCCAGTTTCAGCATCTCCTTTCATAAAGTTGGTAAGTAAAGCCTTTAAGTTTTAAAAATGTTCTATGGTTTCATCCGCGCCTTTCTACGATAGCGGCATACGGCAACGAGCGCTGAGTACGCGGACAGGAAAAACACCGCGCAGGCGGTTCGGAGTCTTTTGGCTCACTCTGTAGAAAGAGACAGATATAGAAAGGAAAGAGACAGAGATATTGAATCTGCTTCCGGCGCGTCATTGGCTTACATATGCGAAATCTTTTGGAGCAGAATTTGCTCATACATAATAAGGTAACGCGGTCTGAGGACCAATTAGAAATGTCGTTACATTTTGAGGTGCGAAGGCGGGCGTCATTAGGCTTAGGTATAAAAGAGGAAAGAAAGCCCCAGATTTTCACTCTCTTATAGAATCTCGTTGACACACAGTGATACTCTCTGGACGTCAAATGCACGTGTGTGAATGTAGGTGGGAAGCGTGTGCAGTTAGACTAGGCTCCTAATTATAATTATGGTGGGAATTGTTATAATGGGAAAAGCTAGCCGCCCATAAGTATTTATATGATAATAAACCACATCTTTAAGGGAAATGCAGTGTATTTTAATTTGCCTCACCTACGAAAACCCTGAGACCCGTGAAATTAGCTAGATAGGTAATGATTAGTAATGGAGAATACAGCAGCGACGAGCAGCAATAGCCGGAGACAAGAACATTCCAGCAGAGGGCATCAACCAGAGGAACAACGCTACAACCTTCTCCCCTAACAATAGCCACCCTTCCACCCACAAGCAACCTTTTGCAGACTAATCATTAAATAGGAATGTGATGTTTTCCCAAAGAATGCGAGTAAAAGATGTACTAAGTTACTTTTATTTCTCAGTTTGTGACGGTATTAATGTATTTGTGTTTACTAGTGCTTTGCCCCACGTTTGGGAGCCAAATATGTGACGGTATTCTTTGTTAAGTTCCACGTTGTGGTAGCCAATTTGCGATGGTATTAGTGTTTATTTGAAAGATGCTACTGTTTATTTGCCGCATGTATAAAAGACAATTTATCGCGGTCACTTCATGCTATCATTTACTGAGCGCCTATTATTGTATTTAATATTTTTTTGTTCACTGTCCTCCGGCTAGCTATGATCTCTCGGTCAAGCAAATCTCTTAATCAGGTGTGTAAACGGAAAGGAGTTTTTATTCAAAGATAACACTGATGAAAGAATTTTGTTTTACACTTTTATTGTCGTAACATATTATGCACTTTCACATATTAATCTTGACACTCGCCAAACTGAAACTGTTATAATAACTTATTTACTGCACATTATTAATTCGCGTACTTCAACTTTTTGTGTAATTAACTTTACAACACTTGAGATTTTTTTATAACTTTGCTACGGGTACACCGTAAATCGATAAACTATGCTATGTATTCACCATGACTTTTTCTGTTGAACTCGACGACGTGTAATGTACAAATGTTTCCGATGGACTGAACGAATTTGACTCTGACCTAGCCCTTTTTATACTCCTACACCCCGATATGCCTAAAGATTATAACCGAGCTGCTATTGGTTAATAAAACACGCCAACATTAGCGTCTATTTTTATATCCAATGAAAATTACGAAAACATATGCTCTAGGGAAAAATGTTCCAGCAAATTCTAAGAAAAACGCGCCAATATTACGTCATTTGCTCGTCTCTAATAATGATAATAAGCTCACCCCCTCGCTACATTATTGCAAGCTATTATTGTAAGTTTCAGTAAGGCCGTATAAACCCACTTCTCAACAATGCTTACAATCATCAAACATCTCAAATCAGTGTCACACAATAATGCATATTCACACTATAATCACTCTTGACATTTACATAATTTGTGATAAAAATTACTGCATCAACTTGAATAGTGAAATTTCGATGTCTGAAAATTGTCCTTATGTAATATGTCAATAATATAACAATAATTATAATGTCAATGTAAATGCAAGAAAATTACTAAACAAAGCCCTAAAGAGCAAGAAAATAACAAAACAATAACTTAAAATCGAAGGAAAATGCCATAAAACTCGAAAATGGTCTAAAATGATAATAAAATCTAAAAAATTATCCATTTTCATAATCTGGGAACCAAGATAAGGATTCTGTATGCGCTTTCAATTCTATGATTCAACAATTAAGGGATAGCATGTCATCAGAACCCACACCCTGGTGGTAAATTTTATTATCACACAATAAACATATTACAATATTCAGGAAATGTATATAAATGGTAATGAATTTATTGTGTACCTTTTACATTAAGCTAATAGATATTAAAGAACCATTAGTTGACTATAGCATAACAAAATTAAGAAGGATTCTAATAAAACAATGTACGAAAAATGGCGTCATTTGAAAATTCAAGATAAAGCAATCATCCTCTATCAGGACTAGGATATACTGTTATAATAGATGGCTGCGGATCCACCTGGGAATAGGAAGAAGCCTTGAAGTTGCAATATTATAAGCTTGTTCCCGTTAGGGCACTTTTTGAACGTGGTCGAGAAGCAGTCCGTTGTAGGCACTGATCCCGTGTTCTTGGGTAATGCCCACGAGGAGACTTACTCAAAAATGCCAAACATCATCAAATAAGAAGTAAAATTGCAGCTGTATTTACTCCGAAAGGATACGAAGTTCACAATCCCATGCATTGCTGACGGAGGTGGAAGAAGAAGAATAGATATCATTGCTATTGATCGTAACAACAACACTGCCTGTATTCAGGTGTGATGGTCAGCCAGCCAGAAGAAGTAGATCAAGAAAAAATCTGATGTGTTACACTCACATGACTTTCTCTACTCTTGTACAAACTATTTTTACAAACGCTTATTCTCCATATGCTTCATGTTAATCGAGATGTTAATCTTATTGCTAATTTTCTTGTAGGTGCAAGGGGAATTGGTAGGCTTTAAGCGATAGTCAAATATTTTAAGAGCTGGTTGCTATGTGGAGTATTCCATTCTCTTTGCATTGCTTTTCACAAAAACACACATAGACACACACACGGACATGTTTCCAAAAATGCTTTTTATGGATTCAGGGGGGTCTCAAAACATGTATTTCCTGTGAAATCTCGAATCGAATTTTTGGGTTGAATACAATACTTCCCCTACTTACTATACGTAGTAGAGAAAGTAAAAAAGTTACAAACAAACCTACAACTACATATCTCTGCGCTCCAATATACCTACCCAGTGAACACGGTTAAATTACCTTCACCTTCACTGAGGTGAAGAAACCTTTTTCAGTCAAAGATGTAAAACTAAGAATTTTTGTACTATTACAGCCTTGTGATATGTAGTGATACCCTGTGAAATATCGCTTTGTTAATGTAGTCAAAGTTAAAAATCATGGTATAATTACTAATATTAAATTGTAGTCATAACAACGCATCACTTACACTTTTCCTACGTCAAAGCACAAAGTGCCAAGAGCCGGGGACAGAACTTCTGAAAGATCTGACTTGAAAGAATCAGGATCACAGGTGGATTACAAAAGTCGTTTTCCTTTTTACGAGGGGCAATATTTATATTTTGAGCCTTGGCAACCCTGAATGTTGTAGGTGTCAGCTGACCTTTCCAATGGAAAGTTTGGCATTTTTTACCATTATCTACTTCAACAATTTTGTCAATAGAGCGTCATTTGGTTTGTTTACACTAACTTGAAAATTGTGTGTCAACAAAAACATGGAATTAACTCGTGAAAATGTTCGTGCAATGATTTATTACGACTTTCGACGTGGATTATCAAGACAAGAGTGCATCGATCAACTAACTTCCACATTTGGCGACGAAGCTCCATCCTTTGCCACTGTGAAACGCTGGTATAACGAATTTAATCGTGGCCGCCGTTCGCTCAATGATGAAGTTCGTGAAGGTCGTCCAAAATCAGTTGTTGTGCCAGACAACATTGATGCTGTGCAAAAACTAATAATGAAAGATCGTCATGCGACATATTGTGAGGTTGAGGCAACCCTAGGCATTAGTTCCACCAGCAATATAAAATATTGCGTGATTATTTAGCTGTGAAAAAGGTTTGCTCTCGTTGGATCCCACATAATTTTACGCAATCTCAAAAACATACAGGTGTCGATTGGTGTTCAAAAATGCTCAAGAAATACAATGTCGGTGCCTCAAAAGACGTATATAAGATTGTAACAGGTGACGAATCATGGATCTATGCGTATGAGCCGGAACGTAATCAGCAGTCGACTGTATGATGAAGCAAATCCAACAAAAGTTGTTCGCACTCGAAGCACTACGAAGCAAATGGTCGCCTGCTTTTTCAGCAAAACTGGTCATGTGGCAACAGTGCCTTTAGAGGGACGTAAAACGGTGAATGCCGAACGGTACACAACCATTTGTTTGCAGGAAGTCTTCGGTGAATTGAGGAAAACCAACAAGAACCGTAGGATCGTTTTCTTCATCAAGACAATGCAGGCGCACACACATCTCAATTAACAACAGAGTATTTGAAGGCTCATAAAATCGAATTGATGGTTCATCCGCCATACAGTCCTGATTTGGCACACAATGACATCTTTTTGTTCCCGAACATCAAGATAAATTGCGTGGAAAACGATTTTTGTTGGCAGAGGAAGCCGTTGATGCCTTCAAAAACCATATTTTGGAGGTGTCTCAAGAAGACTGGAATAAATGCTTTGACGATGCAAAAGGGCATTGATCATAAAGGAGAATATTGTTAAAAACAATAAAGCAGTTTTCAATCAGAAATTACTTTGTTTTAATTATTAGGCTCCAAATATAAATATTGCCCCTCGTAAATCTACGATTATCTTCCTTTTCAGCTGCATTTATTCTTTATAATTTTCATTCCAGAAGCTGGCGAACAAGCTTATTTGATCGCACATGTGTGCTTAATCCATTGACGCACGCTTCTGGCAATCGTCTTTTCAAGATGAGGAAACGCAACGGAAAAAGCTCATCCAAGCAAAGTGAAGGCAAGATAGGAAGCAGTCATGTCTGACTTCCGATGTTGCTCCAATGCAGCAGGAAAAGAGAGCTGCGATGTATGCACTGGAAAACGTACTATTCATAGATGGATAAGTAAGAAAAAAGATAGAGTTCACAGTTTGTTTTCTCCCCTTTCGACTGAAAGCTGAATGAAACAATAAGTATTGTGATACATAGACAATGCAGTATTGATGCTTAATAGCTCCTATTCTCTTTATCACTAACTGAGAAAGAGGTTTCACGAGAGAAGGAGAAATAGAATGGCATGCGCTAATATTAGGTATATTACGTTGGGAAGTAATTAATATATAAGAGAAAAATTATATATAATAATTAAGATCTGTTAATTCACATGAAATTCTCTACTCACTCTTCTACAAAGTATTCTTACAAAACCTTATTATTCAAGCTACTTCTTGTTAATCCAGATATAACTTCAATTCACATTTATGCATTTCGTTGTAGGATATAGTAAGTAAAACGACAGTGAGATTTTTAAAGTGCGTGTCGCTCTGTAATGACTTTAAAATTCCATGCTCTTTGCATGAGCATGAAACAAAGAAATCTAATGTGTTACGCTCACACGACTTTCTCTACTCTTGTACAAACTATTTTTTAAAAACGCGTATTCCCCATCTACTTCATATTAACTAAGAAACTACCTTATTGCTAATTTTCAGGTAGGTACAAGGGGAATTGGTACGCTTTAAGCGATAGTCAAATATTTTAAGAGTTGGTTGCTATGAGGAGTATTCCATTCTTTGCATTACCAGAACATAAAAAAAACCCTGATGTGTTACACTCACATGACTTTCTCTACTCTTGTACAAACTATTCTTACAAACGCTTATTCTCCTTATGCTTCATGTTAATCGAGATATCGGGATGTCAATCTTATTGCTAATTATCTAGTAGATGCAAGGGGAATATAGTAGGTTTTTAAGCGATAGTCAAATATTTTAAGCGCTGGTTGCTATGTGGCGCATTCCATTCTCTTTGCATGTCCAGGACATAAAAAAATCTGATGTGTCACACTCACATGACTTTCTCTACTCTTGTACAAACTATTTTTACAAACGCTTATTCTCCATCTACTTCATGTTAATCGAAATAAACATTTGCAGACCCTATATAATTGCTAATTTTCTTGTAGATGTAAGGGGAATATATATTTACAAGGGCAATATAGGAATACAGTAGCCATAAGCACATACATATCTCTTAATAGCTGGTTGCTAGGTGCAGAACCATTCCCTTTCCCACAGATTAATACTCTTTGCATATCCAACACAAAAAAATCTGATGTGTTACACTCACATGACTTTCTCTACTCTTGTACAATCTAATTTTACAAACGCTTATTCTCCATATGGTTCATGTTAATCGAGATATCGAGATGTCAATCTTATTGGTAATTTTCTTGTAGATGCAAGGGAAATATGGTAGCTTTTAAGCGATAGTCAAATATTTTAACGCTGGTTGCTATGTGGCGCATTCCATTCTCTTTGCATGTCCAGGACATAAAAAAAATGAATAACGAATGTGAGAAAAAGTATAAGTATTGTAAAATTTAAGGAAATAACAAGCAATATCTCGAAAACGGTTCACTCAACAAAAGAAATGTATATGACATAAGTTGTGTATTTTAACGCGATCTACATTTTTTGTGTAGTAAAATTTTGTCTATCTCTTATGGTTTACCAGTTATGCAAAAGTCGTTCACAATGCAGAATACTTTTGCAGACATTCCCAGAAAATTCGAGATATACATTTCATTTCTCATGACATTATCTTAAACATATGATATTTTCATCAAAATCGTTAGAGCCATTTTTGAGAAAATTAAAATTTTCGAAAAATCTTCCATGTAAAGGGTAGTCTGGGGTGGGGGGATTTTCTTGAAAACCTTCGTGTCGCATCTCTGGAAGATACTGAACCTAAATACCAAGTTTGGTGCTTATCCGACTGTTCGTTTTTGAGTTATGCTGTTCACAGACACACACACAGACACACACACAGACACACACACACACAGACACACACACAGACACACACACGGACATGTTTCCAAAAATGCTTTTTTTGGATTCAGGAGGTCTCAAAACATGTATTTCCGGTGAAATCTCGGTATCGAATTTTTGGGTGGAATGCAATACTTCCCCTACTTACTATACGTAGTAGAGAAAGTAAAAATGAATAACGAATTCCCATTTGAGAAAATAAGTATTGAAAAATTTAAGGGAATAACAAGCAATATCTCGAAAATGGTTCACTCAACAAAAAAATGTATATGACATAAATTGTGTATTTTAACGCGATCTACAATTCTTGTGTAGTAATATTTTGACTATCTCTTATGGTTTACCAGTTATGCAAACGTCGTTCACAATGAAGAATACTTTTGGAGACATTCCCAGAAAATTCAAGATATACATTTTATTTGTCATGAAAATATCTTAAATATATGATATTTTAATCAAAATCGTTAGAGCCATTTTTGAGAAAATTAAAATTTTCGAAAAATCTTCCATGTAAAGGGTAATCTGGGGTGGGGGTTTTTCTTGAAAACCTTCGTGTCGCATCTCTGGAAGATACTGAACCTAAATACCAAGTTTGGTGTTTATCCTACCGTTCGTTTCTGAGTTATGCTGTTCACAGACAGACACACAGACAGACACACAGAGAGACACACAGACAGACAGACACACACACGGACATGTTTCCAAAAATGCTTTTTTTGGATTCAGGGGGTCTCAAAACATGTATTTCCGGTGAAATCTCGGTATCGAATTTTTGGGTGGAATAAAATACTTCCCCTACTTACTATACGTAGTAGAGAAAGTAATATCTGATGTGCTACACTCACACGACTTTCTCTACTTTTGTACAAGCCATTTTTACAAACGCTTATTCTCGATCTACTTCATGTTAATCGAGATCAACATTTGCATACTCTATCTTATTGTTAATCTTCTTGTAGATGTAAGGGGAATATTGTAGGGTTTAAGCGATAGTCAAATATTTTAAGACCTGCTTGCTATGTGGAGTATTCCATTCTGTTTGCATGTCCTGGACATAAAAAAATAAAGCAATTTGGAAACCTGTCCTTGTGTGTCTGTCTGTCTGTGAACAGAATAACTCAAAAACAAAAGTCGGATAAACACCAAACTTGGTATTTAGGTTCAATATGTTTCAGGGATGCGACATGAAAGTTTTCAAGAAAAGCCCCTCACCCCAAACAACCCCTTACATGGAACATTTTTCAAAAATTTTATCTTTCTCAAAAACGGCTCTAACGATTTTGATTAAAGTATCATATGTTTCAGATATTTTTATGGCATATAAAATGTATATCTTGAATTTTCTGGGGATGTTCCCAAAAGAATCTCTTCATTCTGAACGATTTTTACATACCTGCTAAACTGCAAGAGATAGACAAAATGTTACTGCATAAAAATGTAGATCTCGTTAAAAAGCACTCTATATGTCAAACATATTTTATGTAAAGTGAACCATTTTCGAGATAATTCTTATTATTTCTTTGAATTTTCCAATACTTACAATTTTTCTCAAACGGGAATTCGTTATTCATTCTTTTTTGTCCTGGTAATGAAAAGAGAATGGAATACTCCACATAGCAACCAGCTCTTAAAATATTTGACTATCGCTTAAAGCCTAGCAATTCCCCTTGCATCTACAAGAAAATTAGCAATAAAATTAACATCTCGATATCTCGATAAACATGAAGCATATGGAGAATAAGCGTTGGTAAAAATAGCTTGTACAAGAGTAGAGAAAGTCATGTGAGTGTAACACATCAGATTTTTTGTCCTGGTAATGCAAAGAGAATGGAATACTCCACATAGCAACCACCTCTTGAAATATTTGACTATCGGCATGTGTAAAATGTAATTCTGTTTGCATGTCAAGAACATAAAAAATCTGATGTGCTACACTCACATGACTTTCTGCACTCTTGTACAAACTATTTTTACAAACGCTTATTCTCCATATGCTTCATGTTAATCGAGTTGTTAATCTTATTGCTAATTTTCTTGTAGATGCAAGGGGAATTGCTACGCTTTAAGCGATAGTCAAATATTTTAAGAGCTGGTTGCTATGTGGAGTATTCCATTCTCTTTACATTACCAGGACAAAAAAGAATGAATAACGAATTCCCATTTGAGAAAAAGTATAAGTATTGGAAAATTTAAGGGAATAACAAGCAATATCTCGAAAATGGTTTACTCAACAAACAAACAAACAAAAATGTATATGATATAAATTGTTTATTTTAACGCGATCTATATTTTTTGTGTAGTAAAATTTTGCCAATCTCTTATGGTTTACCATTTATGCGAATGTCGTTTACAATGAAGAATATTTTTGGAGACATTTCCAGAAAATTCGAGATATAAATTTCATTTGTCATGAAAATATCTTAAACATATGATAATTTAATCAAAATCTATAGAGCCATTTTTGAGAATTTTCGAAAAATATTCTATGTAAAGGGTAATCTGGGGCGGGGGCATTTTCTTGAAAACCTTCGTGTCGCATCTCTGGAAGATACTGATCCTAAATACCACATTTGGTGTTTATGCGACTGTACGTTTCTGAGTTATGCTGTTCACACACACACACACACACACACACACACACGGACATGTTTCCAAAAATGCTGTTTTTGGATTCAGGGGGTCTCAAAACATATATTTCCGGTGAAAGCTCGGTATCGAATTTTTAGTGGAATACAATACTTCCCCTACTTACTATACGTAGTAGAGAAAGTAAACAGGGTTATGAAAATAAGGTACTTTAATATAATCTAGTGCAGTGGTGGCGAAAACGGGACTCGCAGGCGCCACTCCTTTTCTAGCTGTCTATTCATTTGTTTTCCATATGCTGCTGAATGGTGTAGTGCGTGTTGCATATTTGATGATCGAGGGAGAAAGGCATTTTCGCCAACCTTGATCTAATGTGTTTCATTGATATGACTGTGTCTACCCCTATTACTTATTGTTATATAACTTTTACAAACTACTTTTACAAAAGCTTAGTTTTCTATCTATTTCAAGTTAATCGAGTAAAACTTAACAGAAATAGTTTCATTACACATCTCGTTGTAAGGAAAAGGGGGACAGAGAAACAAAATCGATAGTCACATGTTTAAAAGGGGGTGGCAAAATCTTCTTTGTAGTTCCTTGCTCTTTCCACGAAATCAAGATAAATTACTGAAGGTTGGCATGACTTTATGAAATGAAATGGCAGTGTTCATTTTTTTTTGTCCTGGTAATGCAAAGAGAATGGAATACTCCATATAGGAACCAGCTCTTAAAATATTTGACTATAGCTTAAAGCCTAGCAATTCCCCTTGCATCTACAAGAAAATTAGCAATAAGATTAACATCTCGATTAACATGAAGCATATGGAGAATAAGCGTTTGTAAAAATAGTTTGTACAAGAGTAGAGAAAGTCATGTGAGTGTAACACATCAGATTTTTAATACACACAATAGTACAGTAAAGCATATTATTTTATTAGCTGTTAGTGACATCATCATGTCGTTTCCATGGGACCATGATCTTAAGGATTATTGTATTTACCTTTCCATGGCAATCAGGTTTTTGTTGTTCGGGCAACGATATGCGTTTATCGTATTTGATAATGACTGCGGGAAGAAGCTTATGGTGAAGGAGCAATGGAAAAGAAAGGGGAGGTTACCTAGAAAAAACGTTTCAGTGAAGGCCACGATAGCACCAAAGGCGACCCGCGAATCGCTTGACCAAGAGCAGCAATTGAACCAATCATTGAACGCGTAGCTGTACTCGTTGTCTCGTCTACTATGAGTTTATGTCATGTCATACTATAAAACAGCTATATTATGTCGAAAACTTTCGTCGCCTCAGGGATGCAGTAAGTAGGAAATTTGGCTCCAAAACACCTGGTTTGTTTTGCACAACTCACCCTCGCACCGATCAGTATCGGTAAAAGATTATCTTGCCAGGCACAACATCACTGCTTTGGAGTATCCTACATACCCTCCAGATCTGTGACCACCTGATTTTTTTCTCTTTACGCGGCTGAAAGCTCATCTGAATGGAACACTAATGAAGTGATCAAGTTACAGTAAACGCGACGAGAGCACTATGACTTGTTTCGCAAAATGGCTTCCAGTCTCTTTACACGCGCTGGGAGAAGTGTTATATTGCGGAAGGGAATTATTTTGAAGGAAATATTGTGAACGTTGTGTAATTGTGTTATTAACCAATTCAGGGAACTTTTTGAATCAAGGATTTGATCTCGACACTCATAGCGAGGATATAAAGACATCTTTATTGTCTCATGCACTCCTGATCTAGAAATAGCCTGGCGAAGGGTGAGGCAGAGTTTTTAGCACTTAAATGATTTTAGTCAAATTATAAAATAAAAAATATAATAACAGCCCGCCTTAAAGCAATATGTATGTAGTAATGTTATCTGAATGTATTACGTAATTCAATAATGTAGGAACTGTGAGAATAATAGGTTAAAAGTTGCTAACAATTAGGAAACCTTGAGTCAATAATGAGTAAGAAAGTTTAACAATACTACTTGTGATTCTTGGAGTAACAATAATGCAATTTTTGTGACAGTTTAAAAAAATAGCCAATCAACACCAGAAAAAGCTTTAGTTAAATAAAGGTGTTCTACTGGATTAGGAATAGACAATCAGAGACTTGAAATACAGAAATTTATAAATTTAGGCGGTTGAAATCAAGTCGGTTGCTTGTAGACAGTGCTCATAACTGGACGCGTTGGTTGATGACAGTGTTACTAATCGGACGCGAGATGCGTCCTCGAGAAATTTAATACGTATTTTGTGTGAGAAAATAGTTAACGTGTTTAAAAAGTGCAAGTAATTAACAAAAGAATCTCACAGCTCTCTATATCAGTTAAGTGTTATTTAAATCGTATTAAGCATTAATAAATGGAGTGAAGAAAAACTTAAAATCTGTGTAAGCCTACATTCTTCAGTCGCACCATGCCCTGCTAAGACATCCATGCCTAACAAAAAAAAAAAAAACTGACGCAGCCGAGGCAAACACAAATATATAATATTTAAAGAAACAGTAAAAATTACATAGTTAATATTTTATTTTAACTTGGGGCAAAGGCCACCGGAAAGTACATTTGGGGCGAGGCTACCGGAAAGCGGGTACTATACTTGCGGTTGTAACCAACTTCAAGTTCGGCTCCCCAACATAAGAACTATAATACAACTTCTTCAATACAAACCATCTTCTCAAATTGGCTCCCAAAGCGTGGGGCAAATAACAACGTAAAAATAACAATACAACAAAATAACTTCTCAAGGGATGTTAATCCAATAGAAAATGAAGAAAAAGAAAGCTGCATAATATGTCCTAAGAGGTTCGCGCGACAGTTTCCCACGAGCAAAATTGAGCCATTAGAAATATTCTCAGCCGCATCAAGGATGCCTAATGAAGTAATTACATATACCGCTAAGGGAATAATTGCTTTTGCTCTTTATAACCACGTCTCTTTCTGATTACTTCCTATTATTCTGAAGCTCGTTTATTCCCCTCTTTAACCAAATTCAAGGCTGGTGATGATCATCCTTCTATTCAAGTAACAAGTAACCAAGTCAGGATGAATAAGTGATCAAAAGTCAGCTTGTTTCGTCCCCACCATTGCAATTGACTGCTATTGACCATCATTACACTTTATCAGTTGTTTCGGTT
This sequence comes from Deroplatys truncata, assembly GCA_030765065.1. Lineage (NCBI taxonomy): Eukaryota > Metazoa > Arthropoda > Insecta > Mantodea > Mantidae > Deroplatys > Deroplatys truncata. The sequence goes on from CM060980.1 coordinate 28,788,136, forward strand.
AACCCTTTGATTTATCACTTTACGAACAGAACTTTACCTTGAAGTTGGTTTAATTTTTAGGAGGGAGATTGTATTTCAACTGTTGGGGAGCCGAACTTGAAGTAGTTGCAACCACACATATGGTAAAAAAGTTTCCGATAGTCTTCGCACCAAATTTAAGAATCAGCTTTGTATTTTTTAATGTTTCTTTAAATATTAAATATATTTATGCTTGCCTCGGCTGCGTCAGTATTAATTTGTAGAGACATGAATTTCTTAACAGGGCGTTGTGCGGCTGAAGAATGTAGGCTTACACAGATTATAAGTTTAACTTCACTCCTTTTATTAATCCTTGACACGATTTAAATAACACTTCACTGATATAGAGAGCTGTGAGTTTATTTACTAATTACTTGCACTTTTTAAACACGTAAACTATTTTCGTCTCACACTGAATACGTATTAAACTTCTCGAGGACACGTCTCGCGTCCGGTTATGAACGCTGTCTACTAGCAACTGAACTGATTTTTACCGCCTGAATTGCGAATTTCATCTATTTCAAGTCTCTGATTGGCTATTCGTAATCCAATAGAATACTTTTATTTAACTTTCAGGTTTTTGTGGTTGTTGTTTGGCTGTTTATAAACTGTCTCAAAAATTACATTATTGTTGCTCCAAGAATAACTAGTAGCATTATTAAACTTTCTAATTCATTATTGCCTCAAGGTTACCTCACTGTTAGCAAATTTTAACCTATTATTCTCACAGCTCCTACATTATTAAATTACGTGAAACATTCACATAACATTATTGAACATGTACATAATATAAACATTAATACAATGACTGTTACATGCATTTTATATATTAATATTATACACATATTGCTTTAAGGCGGGCTGTTATTATATTTTATATTATATAATTTGAGCCGAAGTCATTTAAGTGTTAAAAATACTGCCTCAACCTCCTCCTCTCCACCAGATTCGTGGACAATAGCACGACATATACCGAATGATAAAATGTAAGAAACAAAGAATGCCGATTAACTTAAAGATGAAGAGAAGTATCGAAGATATTAAACTAGCGGAGTTTTCTGTACACTATATATACTATCCTAAGGCTTTTGTCACTTAACACAACATATCCATTCTGAGTTCGATGTTGAACCCGGTAGCGCTAAAGTAGGGTTATTCGAGCTCGGTATTATTCCACTCAGTTTCACGTAGTACAAAGGCTTCTCAAGTAATCGGATGAGCTAAGCAATGTAGTTATATTTATCACAAACAGTGAAACCTTACTGTGTACTCCACTTTCTTACATTAACACGTGTTTCCAAGACAGTTGTCATCATCGGCGATTAGATACTACAATCGTGGGCAGTTTTTATGAGAAGTGAACTCGGCCGTCAAAGGTGGAGCAATAGTTGATCTTCTCCAAAGTTTAAACCTGGATGTCCGAGTAACGTTTCAAAATATCTTTTAAAAGTCAGCAATGCCGACTAAAACAGAAACAATTACATTCCTAACCAACTATTGATGTTTCGAAGCATCTCATTCCCATAAACTACTTCACTCATACTCTGAAGAAGGTTGTTGCTTCACTTATGGAAAGCCAATTTTAAGTAGGTTGTATTGAAGGAAATGTATTGTATTTAGACTGTTGGGGAACCGAACTTGAACTAGTTGCAACCGCACGTATAGTACCCGGTGTCCTTCGACCCAATGTTTAAGAATCAACTTTGTATTTTAATGTTTTCTTTAAATATTATATATACTTATGCTTGCCTCGGCTGCGTCAGTCTTAATTTGTAGAGACATGAATTTCTTTGCAGGGAGTGGTGCGGCTAAAAATGTAGACTTACACAAATTATAATTTTTACTTCACTCCTTTTATTAATCCTTGACACGATTAAATAACACTTCACTGATATATAGAGAGCTGTGAGATTATTACTTTCTCTACTACATATAGTAAGTAGGGGAAGTAATGTATTCCACCCAAAAATTCGATACCGAGATTTCACCGGAAATATATGTTTTGAGACCCCTGAATCCAAAAAAAAAGCATTTTTGGAAATGCTGTGTGTCTGTGTCTGTGTCTGTGAGAGTATGTCTGTGAACAGCATAACTCAGAAACGAACAGTTGGATAAAGACCAAACTTGGATTTAGGTTCAGTATCTTCCAGAGATGCGACACGGAGGTTTTCAATAAAATCCCCCACCCCAGATTACCCTTTACATGGAACATTTTTCGAAAATTTTAATTTTCTCGAAAATGGCTCTAACGATTTTGATTAAAATATCATTTGTTCAAGATATTTTCATAACAAATGAAATGTATATCTCGAATTTTCTGGGAATGTCTCCAAAAGTGTTCTTCATTGTGAACGACTTTTGCATAATTGGTAAACCATAAGAGATAGACAAAATTTTACTACCCAAAAAATTTAGATGGCGTTAAAATACACAATTTATGTCATATACATTTTTTTGTTGAGTGAACCATTTTCGAGATATTGCTTGTTATTCCCTTAAATTTTTCAATACTTATTTTCTCAAATGGGAATTCGTTATTCATTTTTTGTCTTTTATATCCAAATAGTATTAATCTGTGGCAAAGAGAATGGTGCTGCACATGCAACCAGCTATTAAGAGATATGTCTATGCTTAAAGGCTTCTGTATTTCTATATTGCCCTTGCAAATACAAAACAAGGGGAACGTAGTAGGCCTTATGCGGTAGTCAAATATTTTTAGAACTGGTCGCTATGTGTAAAATGTAATTCTCTTTGCTTGTCAAAAGATCGTTTCTGCAAATGTTTATCTCGATTAATATGAAATAGATGGAGAATAAGAATTTGTAAAAATAGTTTGTACAAGAGTAGAGAAAGTCATGTGAGTGTAACACATCAGCTTTTTTTTATTACTTGCACTTTTTAAACACGTAAACTATTTTCGTCTCACACTGAATAGGTATTAAATTTCTCGAGGTCGCGTCTCGCGTCCTGTTAGAAACGCTGTCTGCTAGCAACTGACTTCTGAATTTGTACAATTTGCTCTATTTCAGTTTCTGATTGGCTAATCGTACTCCAATAGAATACTTTTATTTAACTTAAGGTTTTTTCTGGTGGTTGATTGGCTATTTATAAACTGTCTCAAAAATTACATTATTGTTGCTCCAAGAATTACTAGTAGCATTATTAAAGCTTCGAATTCATTATTGCCTCAAAGTTACCTCATTGTTAGCAATTTTTGACCTATTATTATCACGGCTCCTATATTGTTAAATTACTTAATACATTCACGTAACATTATTAAACATGTACATAATATAAATATAATACAATGACTGTTAGATCAATTTTATGTTATTTATACACATATTGCTTTAATTGAATTTTATATTATATAATTAGACTGAAATCATTTAAGTGTTAAAAATACTGCCTCAACGCTGTATGTGAGCTGTTGCTCAAGTGAAGTAATGTTTTCATGCACCATTGAAGTTGATGGGTTAAACAGGTTTGGGCACGACGTCTCTCTTGAGAAATTATTATTGCATTTAAAACAAAGTAAAAACCCAACATAACATATAAGATTGCTTTATTTTTATTCGCATATTACTTTTTAAGAAAGTAATAACACTTTAGAAGGACTCTGGCTCTTAATAATGGTGTGTCTAATTCAGTGCAATAAAGCACTTGTAATAAAAGACGACAGACGTAGGAAATTATATTACGACAAAAAATGCATGGCGTTTCAAGTTTCTTGAGCAATAAAAAGGGAAAACTTGCGTGTTATGGGAACATCATAAGGTGTTTTATTGCTTTACGGCCACCGAAATGCCCCAAAAGGTTATATTGCAGAACCAGTGGGGATCGATGTTGGCAGCAGTTCAGCATTTTGTTTGTGAATATGTGCTTAGAGGAAAAGTGCAAAAATATGTACATTAAATTTTCCTAACAACACTTAACACTTCTCCAGTATTGCCACACAATAAATGCTTGCTTTTTCAGTACGGTTGGAGTGTTATGTAACTATCATCGCGAAAAATCTTCGTACTCTTTGTACATGCTGGCATACTTAGGTTAAAAACTGTGTTTCAATAGGCGTTCGTTTTAAATCTCGCTAAGGTATAAATTAAACAACTCTGGACTTTGCCTTATTCCTGATATTATGGAAAAAGGTATTCATATAGTCCATATAGTATTTAGTATTCCGTAATTTATGCAGGTATAGGAGGCTGTTGTGAATATTTATAATATTAAAGTGTTTAGCTTAGCAATTACTAATTTTGAAGAGAGATTTCGTGTTAATTTGACTTTATAACTTGAGTACTTTAATGTAAAATGATGATTTATGGTTTCATAGAAGCAAGACGTTATCTCTCACTGTTCTTTGTGTGATCGGCTTTCATCAGTGACTGAAACACAAAACCGCAAAAGAAATACTTTAAGTATTCTGCAGTCCTCTATAGAATTCATAATTTCGTCAAAAGGAAGCTCTAAAATACCGAAAAAATTCAGTTTTATTTATGGACGCTCATTAACTGCTGTAGTCCTAAGCGTCCCATTCCATATTGGGCGTGAAAGACCGGTAATTTTGCTCAGAGACCTCTTTATCAGGCTTGAGGTTCTTTTACGTGCCGTAAATCTACGACACGGAACCACCGGCTTTACTTCCCTAGGATTTTTACGCGCGAAAAAATCCATCGCCCTCCGCCAGGTTTGAACCCGCGACCTTGGGAACTAGAGGCTAGCACGATACCACTAGTCCACGGAGGACGACACTCTAAAATACCGGATTCAACGGTCATGTTCAATTAAATTCTTCTTATTCATACTTCTCATTTAAAAATTTTGTCCTTAATGAATAGATATATCTAGATATTCTTGGTGAATTCATTATTACCGTTTACAGTAACAACAGAAACTTCTTCGGAGGTAATACATTTATCACTTCACATCCTAATAAATATTATATTGGAGACAACCTGCAAAGAATTTTGCACCCATTCTACATTAAACGTCAGGATTTTAATATGAATATCTCCACTAACAAAACAAAAGTATTAGCTATTGGTAAAGTACTGCTGCGATGCAAATTAGAAATTAAAAATAAAATTATAGAACAGGTTATGCTCTTCAACTCTCTGGGTGTTGACATTACAAGCGAAGGAAATCTATTGTCTGTTCAATGTCTCTTTTGAGTCAGTGGTAGGGAACGGTAAAAAGTGCTGGCAAGCGGCCAGTTCGGCTTCGTGTGGCTGTTCTTTGCTCTATTGTGCCGACCGTGCGAATACCTTACCTCCCCCTTCCACTGGCTCAAAAGACTCTGGACAGACAATAATTCAAGAAATTAACTATCAAATTTTAAAAGCGGTAAAAATATGTCTGTATCAATGACTTTGGTATGGAGAAATAAATACATGAGAAAAGAAACCAAAGTTAACATTTATAATGCAATTGTTCGACCAGTCATGACTCATGCCTTGGAAACAAGGGCAATGGCCACAAGAACACAACGAATGGTGGAAAGAACCGAAAAGGGAGCTCTGAGCAGAATAGCTTGAAAGACATTGTATGGAGTAAGAAATGAACATATTAGAGAGATGTGTAAGATACAGCCTGTGACAGAATGGGTTGTAAGAAGGAAGAAAGAACATGCATCCAGGATGTCGGAGGAAAGAATTGCATGAATAGTAAGTGACAACACCCAGAAGGGAAAAGAAGTCCTGGACGCCAAAAAGAAGATGGAAGGAGGGCTTGATTCACCTATAGAACGGGCAACTGTGCATAATACAACAAGAAGGAGAAAGATTGCATTATGAGTCTAGTAGCGGGCTTAGAGTGACATATGTATTTCAGAACTAAAGAACTGTAATGAGGCATTAGAATGACATTTGGCATCGTCATCATGGCAAAGCTGTCGTCAGATGCACTTTCTAAGCACATCCACAGCAATGACGTTTTCGTACTTATAAATGTGATTTTTCCTACGTTCCCCTTCAGTGAACATGTGTAGCGTAATATATATATATACATACGTACAATTCAGTGATTTGGTTACCTAAAGCAGCAGCCGCTTTGCAAGTTCCCATTTACAGTTAAACCCTTCATGTGCAGGCAACTTTACCGCTCTCCTCTGCCGCCTCTCGCCGCTATAGTGTAGAACAAACCTGTCCGATTTCTAGGGAACTTGGGGTCTTCAATATTTGCGTTTCACACATTGTATGTTTATTACTTTCTCTACTACATATAGTAAGTAGAAGCATTGTATTCCACCCAAAAAATCGATACCGAGATTTCACCTGAAATACATGTTTTGAGATCTCCTGAATAAAAAAAAAGAAGCATTTTTGGAAACATGTTCATCGTGTGTCTGTCTTTGAACGGCATAACTCAGAAACGAACAGTCCGATAAACACCAAACTTGGTATTTAGGTTCAATATCTTCCAGAGATGCGACACAAAGGTTTTCAAGAAAATCCCCCCATCCCATATTACCCTTTACATGGAACATTTTTCGAAAATTTTAATTTTATCAAAAATGGTTCTAACGATTTTGTTTAAAATATCATATTTTTAAGATATTTTCATGAGAAATGAAATGTATATCTCGAATTTTCTGGGAATGTCTCCAAAAGTATTCTTCATTCTGAACGAATTTTGCATAACTGGTAAGCCATAAGAGATAGACAAAATTTTACTACACAAAAATGTAGATCGTGTTAAAATACACAATTTATTTCATATACATTTTTGTTGTTGTTGTTGGGTGAACCATTTTCGAGATATTGCTTGTTATTCCCTTAAATTTTCCAATACTTATACTTTTTCTCAAATGGAATTTCGTTATTAATTTTTTTTGTCCTGGTAATGCAAAGAGAATGGAATACTCCACATAGAAACCAGCTCTTAAAATATTTGACTATCGCTTAAAGCCTACCAATTCCCCTTGCATCTACAAGAAAATTAGCAATATGGTTAACATTTCGATATCTCGATTAACATAAAGCATATGGAGAATAAGCGTTTGTAAAAATAGTTTATACAAGAGTAGAGAAAATCATGTGAGTGTAACACATCAGACTTTTTTAAGATGGTTTGAACAACTATTTTGAAAACATTAATTATAAAAATGAATATACTGAACAGTAGATGTCAGTGGGAGCACTGGACGATCATCTGCAAACCATAGTCACTATAAATAGGGGTTATCTCACCTAAAATACGCTTGAAAAGGTTTAAAATTTCACCTACTGTAAGTATCTAAAATATTATTCAACCGATGATTGTTTTACCGCCAAAGGGGTACGTAAATGCTATGCAGTATTTCCAGAATGCTAGAGGAGGTTAAGGAAGTCAGACGTTCCGCCGATGTTTCACATCCTTTTGCGTGAATATCAAGGGATTTTTCATTCCGTCATTAGGAATGTACTAAATTATTAATAATTCCGTTGTACGAAATTACAACTATAAGGGGAAAGGGGAGGATTAATCATAGTAATGCTCTAGATCATTGTACAATAATTTTATAAGGAATGGGGGAGGTAAATGAAAAGATTTAATTCCTCGTTCCAGTTTAAAAAACCAGATAATGCTTTATACGCAAACCTACTTGATTTTGCTGTCATCCGTGGACCACGGAGCTAGGTCCAAGCATGTGAACTGGGGGCCTTTAGTTGGACAGACCTGTTGGAACATTAAAGTGCACAGCTAACGTACATAAGTATCATTAGGGGTTTTAAATGAAAAGTGTTTTTATCAAATACCCTAATACTATAGAAAAACCCGCTTAAGGTACTGAGTATATGTGCAAAAGCTGTAGAGGCACTGTTAAGTTTTATTTTCCTTTTACCCGTGACACAGTCGTGCTAAAAATTTCCCACATTAGTAAAGATATCTTCCTAGTACAAAAATATCTGCATTGCTCTTCATTAAACTAAATTTTGTTAAATTGAGGAGCGGTATCAAATGTCACTGCTGCTTATTTAAATCTGGAATATTCGCGTGGACGAAAGGTGTATGTTTATGTCTCCGTATTCTTGCTCCTGCTGATTTAGGGAAGGTGGCAATTTATGTAGAAAGACTAATTATTATGCTTAGCGAAAAATATTAGATTTTAAGCACAAGGCATGCCTACGCATTGTCGGATTTATAGAAATTACCCTTGGATACACAAACAAAAAGGTACAAGCAGGGAAACCTAGCCACCAGCACCTAGACGTAGGTCAGTTTTGTGTCAGGGACAGGTAGGGATGAATGAGGTTCCTTATCTTATCATAAACTAGTTTTGAAATGTCGACATTGGGAAAAATAGGCAAAATATCCATTGGACACCTAGTTCCTACTTTTTGGGCGATTGTAGAAATCGCCTGAACGACTATTCGTGTTATACAATTTGCAGTTGTAATGGGCGAACATTTTGGTTTTTAGACTACTACTAGAGCAGCGATTACTAGAAGTGTTCAATGACAGTAATGAAAGTGGTACTGAAACCAAAACCATGTTACCATTATTTAAGAGGGTTTCATATCAACAGATGAATCCAACTCTGGTCATCAGCGTAATACTGGATTGCTATCATGTGACTATGTATCTATTGTGAATCAAATATAATAATTTAGAAAGAACATTAGTAATTCAATCAGTTTCATGAATGCAATCTTATTACTAGAGTGTAGAGAATGAGAGTGCTAGCTCTAGTACTTAACATGGAACCGCCTAAGCGAGGCATCGCTACACGCTAGTAACTAATAACTTTTATTTGCTTGGAAATTGCAAAGAATAGTATGTAGTTAGTTCAATATTTCAGATTTTGAAGATAATGCGTGCAAGGAGAGCGTTTAAACATCAGCAAAATTTCAAAAATGCTACACATGAGCCCTTGTATGTAAAAATGTCATATTTATTCCATTACTCGTGAAATTAAATGTCCACCTTTGCGTGAGCTGTCATTTGATTATGCAAATCGGTGAATCCATAAGCACCATTGATAAATGACAACTAAAGAGAAATGAAAGCCGCAAAGGTATACGATAGGTAGCCATAACAACCTTTTTGATTCACTGAAGTATTTATTTCTTTGTCCTGCGACGTGACTCTTGGGCGAGCGCGGAGCTCTGGTTCCCGGCTACGGATTCCGCCTGGGTTCGATCCCACCCCTGGGCTGCGGATTTTACGTCCCGGATATAGGACTGGCCCATTCAGCATCGTGAGGAAAGTGAGGAATTGCGATTCGCAGCGGCCTGGCCTCGTGGGCCAACTTTCCGGATGGGGGATGTGTGATGCTGGCCACATCACCTCCCCTACTGAGGAGGCGATTATAGCTCACCTCTGCCCGCAGTCGCTTTTAGCAGGCTCAGGACCTTCGCGGGCTGTACCGCCACAGGATTTATATGTATTTTACACTTACTTATGCTTTAGCAATGTTACTTTTATTTTTCCTTTAATGTGAATTTGCGTTTTAAGCATATTGATTACATTAAACTGGAGACAACTCCCTATTGAGATTCTGAATGATCTTTTTATTGTTTTGTTGTACAGGATTTGAAATAGATTATAAGCCTGGATCACCTGGCCAACAGACACATTATCCTTTCTCGGAAAATTCAAGTCCCAACATCGTAGCATTCCAGACTTAATTGAAGATGACTCATACTTTATTAAGCTAGAGAATATATACGGCACTTCTCGAGGTTAGAAAGTTCCTTACTATAAAAACAAGCGATGTTCAAATCTTTACTGAAACGATAATTGTAAACTATGCCTTTACTGAACTAAAAAAAATAATAGTAAGATAGACAAACAATTGCAATAAATAATATTCATATATTAAATCAATGTATAATGTAATAAGCCTGATAATATTTGTCAGGAAAGAAGAAGGTAATTAGGAAGTCAGGTTAACGAAAGTCGTTAGAATCAGCTGAGGATAGAACACGTTGTGTAAATGGTGCCTGGAACACAGTTATGAGTTCAGTAAGTTGAACAGTCACGCAGGCAAATTCTGCAAAAGAATAAATTGGACCAAATTCTCAGAATTAGGGGATGTACGCTAGTAACAAGGTAACAGAGGCACAAGTAGGATTTTTTAGTATTGGCCTGAGCGTGAAATAACGTTGGTGAGGAGTAATAAACTAGGCGGAGCTAAAATTAATAAATGTTGGTGCAGTTTAAGTCAGAGAGTTTCTCTAGTATGTCGCCGATAATACTCGTGTGGATTTTAAGCGCTTAGTGACGGCTTGTGTGAGTAAGATTTAGCCGCCATTGCGAGGAATCTTGCCAAGCAACATTTTAGCGACTCACGGCAACTTACACTACTACTTTCTTTTATTACGGAAACAGTTATTTCAAACCGTAAAATTGATACTGCAGAAGATAGCAGGTATGATAATTCAATTGTTATAGTTCCGAGTGCTACCATTCATAATAAGCTCTATTCAGTTTGTTCAAACGGTCGGCACTCGCTTCAAAAGTCGAAGTATTAGATCACATTAAATTTCTCATTCAATTTAAACTGGTGTTGTGTTTTCACAATACATTCACGTATACCCTTAGAAAGTACTCATAGCTCTACCACTGCAGCAGCTGGCGCACGAGACAATAGAACGACTATAGGATAACCCCATCAGAAACAGGTAAAGTATACTGCTTCAAAATTGCGAACCATTAACTGCTTCAAACTGTCGCACCATCGAGCGGCTTTTAAAAATCAGATAACTTAGTACGTTATCACCTGAGAAAACGCTCGTAGTTTGCGTTTTACAATAGCCACAATGGAAAACTAGAATGAGACAATGATGTCTATCAAGAACATTTTTACTTTCTCTACTAGCGTATAGTAAGTAGGGGAAGTATTGTATTCCACCCAAAAATTCGATACCGAGATTTCACCGGAAATACATGTTTTGAGACCCCTGAATCCAAAAAATGCATGTTTGGAAACATGTCCGTGTGTGTGTCTGTGTGTCTGTCTGTGAACAGCATAACTCAGAAACGAACAGTCGGATAAACACCAAACTTGGTATTTAGGTTCAGTATCTTCCAGAGATGCGACACGAAGGTTTTCAAGAAAATCCCCCCACCCCAGATTATCCTTTACATGAAACCTTTTTCGAACATTTTAATTTTCTCAAAAATGGCTCTAACGATTTTGATTAAAGTATCGTATGTTTAAGATATTTTCATGACAAATGAAATGTACATCTCGAATTATCTGGTAATGTCTCCAAAAGTATTCTTCATGGTGAAGGACTTTTGCATAACTGGTAAACCATAAACTGGTAGACTAAATTTTGCTACACAAAAATGTATATCGCGTTAAAATACACAATTTATGTCATATGCCGTTATTTTGTTGAGTAAACCATTTTCGAGATATTGCTTGTTAATCCCTAATATTTGCCAATACTTATACTTTTTCTCAAATGGGAATTCGTTATTCATTTTTTGTCCTGGTAATGCAAAGAGAATGCAATACTCCACATAGCAACCAGCTCTTAAAATATTTGACTATCGCTTAAAGCCTACCAATTCCCCTTGCACCTACAAGAAAATTAGCAATAAGATTAACATCTCGATATCTCGATTAACATGAAGCATATGGAGAATAAGCGTTTATAAAAATAGCTTGTACAAGAGTAGAGAAAGTAATGCGAGTGTAACACATCAGATTTGTTTATTTACTTTGCTACTGCTTACCTATAGTAAAAAATGGAAATTTTGGCATTTCGATATCGAAAATGCACTGGAAATATGTTTTGAGGTTCCCTGTATCAGAAAATTAGAAAATCTCCTAGTCTGTGTATTAGAGTGTGTGTGTGTGTGTGTGTGCATGTGTGTGTGTGTGTGTGTGCGCGCGCGCGCGCGCGCATCCGTCTATGAATAGTGTACCTCAGAAACAAAAAGTCGGTTAAATACCAAGGATGAGGCATTAATATTTCAAGAAAAGCCCTCCCAACTCCAAACCATCTTTATTATGGAAACGTTTTCGCTGTTCTTGATTTTCTAAAATTTGCTCTTAATAATTTTGATTAAAATACCATACCTTTAAGACCTTTCATCACAAATAAAATCTATACAACCTGAATTTTCTGGCAAAAGTCCTCTTCAATCGGAATGATTTTTGTATAATTTTGTATAACCTATAAACCATAAGAGATAGACAAAAATATACTACACACAAATATATACATCTTAAAATACACAATTCATTGTCAAACAATTTCTGTGTCATTTAAAATTCCGGAGATATTCCTTGTTATTGGTTTGCGTTTATTATTTATATATATATGTAGGTAGATATATATTCCATTATTATATTATATATATATATATATATCTGTTTTTTCAAAGGCTATTTCGCTAATCATTCCCCCCCCAAGATCATGCAAGGAATGGAATTTCAGAGCCATCACACAGTGACCCGCTTTATAAAGGTTCGATTGTCACTTTAGTCTCTGTATCCCCCCGCTATAATTGCAATAAAATATATATAATGCAATTATTCGGCTTTTATCTCCATTAAGAAAAAGCTAAGTAGATAGAAGCTTTTGTAAGAACAGCTTGTAGAAGAGTGTATAGAGAACGTCACGTGATTGTAACACATAATCCCTCCCCCCTTTTCCTTCTACACACTTTATGTTAGTAAACATATCCGCATGCTCTTTAGATGCTATAACCGTTCGGTTATTTTTTGCAATGTCTACAGAACTGCTTTATAAAGCCTCATGTAATGGCTTTGTGTTATTTTCAGCAAGGCTTTTGCATTCGCATTAAATAACTAGTGTGTTTGTGTGTCATCGCCATAATGTAGTACTTACAACCCAACAAGGAGTAAACACACCTGTTCTTCTGAACACAATGCTATTACATTAAATGGTTTTGAAAAATGATTATAAAGGCAACTGTAACCTGAAATAAGCCAAATTTTATGTTTGTCTTGGACCTAAAGGCTGAGTAAAGCTATACGTCGTTTTCTTGTTGATGTATGTTCTTAAAAAAAAGGTCCAATCAGACACCTATGTCTTTGGCACACCTGTAGTAACGCATCCCTGCACACTGAATCACCGTTTACACTTGAGTGCGTAGCAGAAGGCAGGCTCGAATGTCCAAGCTGTTGTTCATAATCCTCTGGCCACTATCGTCATAATGAACCTTAACTTTTCACGAAACGAAAGAATAGTGTGCATAAGAAGTAAAAATGCTACACGTATCTCTATACGTGCTACCAAGCTCATAATTTCATTTATACTCAGCACAAGAAGGTAGGATTAAATAAGAAGATATATATATATATATATATATATATATATAGAAACAATCAATACGATAAGTAATAACACCCCAAATAATTAAACAGTTTTAACATTTATTTTATAATTCCAGATCTGGACAAAAAGGAATAACTTACGGTTTCGATAGATTTCGGCTCATCTTAATTTGAAATGAAATACTACTACATACAATAATTTCTTTGCATAACAACGTGTATGTACAGGTAATGGCATCAATAAAAGAGCGCTTATTCTATATTTATTAGGTATAAGCTCTGCTTTTGATCCATAGCATACCAAAATTTAATTTTTCTGGGCAGAAAACAGTACCACAATGGAACTTTACCTATGCTTAAGCAGATATTTTTCGCTCTACGTGTTTACTAACATCACCATAAATAGTCGAATATTGGAATATCTTAGATGTCAATGAGATTATACTGCAATTATATAACAACACGTATTGCAGAATGATACTTTTGTTTCATACTAAATCGACACTCGCGTATTGGACGTATTTTTACTTTCTCTACTACGTATAGTAAGTAGGGGAAGTATTGTATTTCACCCAAGAATTCAATACCGAGATTTCACCGGAAACATATGTTTTGAGACCCCTGAATTCAAAACAAGCATTTTTGGAAAGATGTCCGTGTGTGTGTGTGTCTGTTAAAACAGCATTAACTCATAAACGAACAGTCGGATAAACTCCAAACTTGGTATTTAGGTTCAGTATCTTTCAGAGATGCGACACGAAGGTTTTCAAGAAAATTCCCCCACCCCAGATTACCCTTTACACGGAACATTTTTCTAAATTTTAATTTTCTCAAAAATGCTCTAACGATTTTGATTAAAATATTATAGGTTTAAGATATTTTCATAACAAATGAAATGTATATCTCGAATTTTCTGGGAATGTCTCCAAAAGTATTCTTTATTGTGAACGACGTATCATATACATTTTTGTTGTTGAATGAACCATTTTCGAGATATTGCTTGTTATTCCCTTAAATTTTCCAATACTTATACTTTTTCTCAAATGGGAATTCGTTATTCATTTTTTTTATGTCCTGGACATGCAAACAGAATGGAATATATTTGACTATCGCTTAAAGCCTACCAGTTCCCCTTGCATCTACAAGAAAACTAGCAATAAGTTTAACATCTCGATACCTCGATTAACAAGCACAGCGTTTGTAAAAATAGTTTATACAAGAGTAGACAAAATCATGTGAATGTAACACTTCAGATTTTTTTAAATCAGTGCACAAAGAACTTTATGACAGACATTCGTGTATAACGCAAGCCAATTCTCAATGTCCGTAAAATAAAATAACACATAATTAATTTGCTTACATTACCGAGTATTAAAATTCTTCAAAATAGAATCCAATATTTAATCAGAGTACTGTAATTTCGACACAATATGGAATAAAATATGTTCAAGCAAACTCTCGCCATTCGCTCTCTCGTATCGAAACTCCGCTACGGTTAGTAAATTAAATTGAGTTTTATTTATGGACGCTCTTTAACTGCTGTGGTCCTTAGCATCCCATTCTATATTGGGCATGAAAGACCGGTAATTTTGCTCAAAGGCCTCTTTATCGGGCTTGAGGTTTTTTTACGTGCCATAAATCTACGACACGGGACCACCGGCTTTACTTCCCTTCCGAAGGAAGCCATGCTAAGGATTTTTACACTCGAAAAAATCCATCGCCCTTCGCCGGGTTTGAACCCGCCACTACGGTTAGGTTCTAAACGCTTCATTAATGAGAAAATACATCAGTTTCTTTAACAGTTGGGTAAGCAATTATTAGAAATGAACAGTTATCTTTTGAGGCCCAAGTTATGTTACAAATAATCTTTGTATTTCAGTGCACATCGTAGTTGTATGTATTCCCTCCCTATTTTACAGTCTCACTTTAATATACTAAACTTCCTATGCTTGTCTATTTCAGGCATGGGTTGCGGGACTATAACGCCATTCTCAATCGCTGTGAATCGCCAATTAGTACAGTCTTTTAATTGATTTTGCTTTGTTCATTAATAGCAGAGAATTTTGCTCCATTTGAACTTAATTGATAGCAAAATCAATGACTTTTTTGCAGCTGCTGCGTGAGATCATCGCCAAGAGTAGCTCTGATGCCCTCACTAAGAATAAAGAACCTATTCATTTGGACATTTGCATTCACCGAACGATGCGTCACGCTCAGTCATTTTAATTATCCAAAATGATGTTATTTTTACTCGTCATTAAAACCGGTCCCAGTAGATAAACACATTAGGGCGTAGCTTTGTTATGAAACAGATGCACATCGATGTAACCCCCGCATTTACAGAGATAATTCCGTTTCCCCAATGGGAGCGCTCAAATCGCATATCTTTCATAAATTCATTATGTACGGCGCACGTGCTATCGCCGGTTTCCGAAACTTCCATGAAAAGTGTCACTGCGACTAAGGCTATCTTTTAAAACAGGATGTCAGCTAAATTATTGTTATCTTACAATCCGAGTTATGGCTTATGTATTTGCAAAGGTTTATTGATAGGAAACGCATCTTCTGACCTGCGTTTCTCACTGAAGTTACTGATGATGAGTGTAGCAGTAAAGTTAAAAGGTAAAGATACAAATCACAGAGGGGCCCCAGGAACTAGGCCAGAATAACGGCTCTTTTTGCTTCTGGAGGAGAGACCCGAAGGGCGAGCAGATCTGGATGCCGGCGGGCGCAAGTACAGGCGGGGTCCCTAATACTTCCAGATAAATGCTGCGGCAATATTTTATATCATAACATGCTGTGAATGCCAGAGTAATTATAGTGTAAATTAATATTATTGTATGCACATAATTTTAGATGTTTGTTAGCCATAAGGACATGTTAGGAAATAAGTTTGCACGGCCTAACTGAAACTGACAATAGAAGTGGTAACAATAAACCGAGGGGGTGAGTTGTTTGTTACTAAGAAAAGAAAGCCGAAATTGACGTCAGGGTAGCGTGCCTTTTTTAGAAATGGAGGGAATATCTTCCCTAGAGCATATATGTCAGTAGTAGTGATTGGCTGACCAAAAGAGACGCTAAAGTTGGCGCATTTTGGTAACCAATAGCAGCTATATTATAATGTTTAGGCAGTTCGAGGTGAAGGAGTATATATTCTCGAGCCATAAGGAAGTGTCACACAGTTCTGAAGAATCTCTCACGAGGTGCACGTCGCAGAGTTAGTTACAAAAATGTAAAGTACGCGAAGTAATTGGTGCGCGGCAACTAAAACAACTGTAGTTACATTCGGAAATATCACAGTTTCAGTCAGGCGTGTATAAAGATTAAATATGTCAATTATAAATTAAGCATGACGGCAATACAAATCAGTGTTATCTTTAGCAACAACTCCTTTCCGTTCACACACCCTACTTAGAGACACGTGCTCGACTGACTTACAATAGCTAGCCGGAGGATAAAGAACCGAAATTTAAAAAACATAATTAAATAATAAGCGCCCAAAAAATAAGATAACACAAGATATCGAGAACTGCGACAATTAATCCGACGTCCCCCGGTACTGTCCACAAGCAACCAATCTCAGCGTCTCTGGGGCAGGACCCACTCGGAGGAGAGAGCTAACTGCAGCGACGCCAGGGAAGAAACCTCTACAGTACGCAAGTCAGGGTGTAGCAGTTCGCTTAAGTCTACTACTCCATAAGGATGTAATGTATTATCGATGTCGTAAGACACAATGCGGGCACTGACAGTGTCCAAATACAATAAATACCTCACTAGCTTAACCAGTGATACACTAAGGTTATAAATCTCCTCATATTCATTCACTCAATTCGCTTTGTACATAAATAAAATTTTCCGAGCACAGCCGATAATCGAAATCCGGACCCCTCGTTTAGCAGGCAGGTGCTCTACCGACTAAGCTACGGGACCAGTTGCAGACTGTCATTAATTGTACAAGAATTTGGCGTTATGTGCACAGACATTATTGTTATAAATGTTAACAACAGAATTCCAGTTGCCCGTGTACATCTTTATAATTACAGTTTAGAGGACAAAGTGAACATGCATATACTTTAAACAATTACCATATTGTGACGTATGCAGAGATTATAGGACATACGTCTCTCTGGTCACCGGGATTTGAGATGGCAGTTGGACTTGGGGTAGGGAGAGTTAAGAATCTTTAGGAGGGGATGGGTTGTTTAGCGTCACTGACGCTTGAGGATGGCGTGGCTTGAGAAAGCGAGTCAGGAGGTAACCTTCGAGCCTTAAGGGTGTGCAACTGCTTTCTCCGTGCCAAGGCATGATGGCCTCGCCGGCAGACATTGGGCTAAGAGTGTAAGCACTACGTTATCTATATTTATACAATAAATCCCTTAGCCATCCATTCTTTGGAAGTTTTAATTATGTTAGTGTAGAGTCCTTTCCTTCCTTTAAGCCATGTAACGTTTCGAGTTAGTAATATTTTCTGTACTATCTTTAGCGGCGTCCTTTGTCGTAGCCTCGCCGCGTAAGAAGTTTGATTAATTTCCCGGTACATTCTCTTGCAAGCGAGTAGCTCCCCATCATTTTTGAGCAAATATAAGAAGAGACTACGACAATTGGTGGAGGGCCGGGCATAATTTAATTTTTTTTGTGAGATTTTCAAGTGCAAATTTTTTTTTCTCTATAAAATGTAACGGTTTTTGGTCCTCCACGTGGTCGCTTAAAATGTGAATCTGTTTCTTGGCTTAAGGGTAAGGATTTTGATGGCATAATTTTTTATTTCTATATTCTAAATTTTGTTGCTTTAATTTCTGAAAGTCCCGTGTCTAAATTTTAATTTTGAGTTCATTTTTGTATTTTTTCCATTGTCTGTCGGCGTGACGCTAAAACTCCTGACTCCATTTTCCCCTTATTTTGGCTTCATTTCTACTAAATTATATCACTGTGCTAAGTTATTCGTGCTGGTTATTTTGAAGTATATATTTTCGTGAATTGTGAAAATTGGGTGATATTTGTATCGTTGATAATGTGGTTGCGTGTGTGAGCTGATTTACGTAACATTGCATTCTGGATTGCGTCTTATTGAACGTATTAACGACTCGAAAGTGCATCAAATTATTTCAAAATTCGTGTGTTGCGTGTGTATAAAAAGTGTGTTGCATCCGTTTAGAATAATAAAGTAATAAAATGAAAGAAGTCACGTATATATATTGAAAATTTTTTGCATTGTACACTCGCGGAAAAATAGTGATAAAGGTAATGATGATAATTTTGCTTCACCGTTGCCATGCTTGGTTTATTTAGTTACGCAATGCATATTTTGGGGGGAAAATGTTTCACAATTACTCATGTAAGTAAAAGTTTCAGGAGCTACTACCAGCCTTGCCAGTATCTTCACCTAATTAGGTTTGATGTGCCTCTAATATGGATCAGTACGAAGTGGATGTTGATGAATCAGCTATATGTGTGTTGCCAGATTTTGGGAAAATTGCACTGGAATTTTGTGGTAAAAAAAAAGTTGTTATATTGATGTTCAAATTGATGTCGGCAAACTCTTGGATTAAACTAAAACGTTTGTACATAGACATTCTGCAGTACGTTGGATTGTCGAATTAATAGGGACATTGAAAGCTCATATTTTTAGTATAAACTAATGTGCAGGCAACTTATAACGCTTTAGGTATGTAGCTACACTATGTGATCAAAAGTATCCGGACACCTCAACAAACATAAGTTTGTCATCTTAAGTGCATTATGCTGCCACCTATTGCCTGGTACTCATTATCCGCGACCTCAGTAGTCATTAGACACCGTGAAACAGCAGGGACGCTCCGTGGAACTCACGGACTTCGAACGTGGTCAGATGATTGGGTATCACTGGTGTCAGAAGTCTGTACGCGAGATTTCCACACTCCTAAGCATCCCTAGGTCCATTGTTTCTGATGTGATAGTGAAGTGGAAACGTGAAGGGACATGTACAGCACAAAAGCGTACAGACCGCCTCGTCTGTTGACTGACAGAGACCGCCGATATTTGAAGAGGGTCGTAAAGAGTAATAGGCAGACATCTATCCAGACCATCACACAGGAATTCCAAACTGCACCAGGATCCATTCCAACTACTATGACAGTTAGGCATGAGGTGAGAAACCTTGGATTCCATGGTTCGAGCGGCTGCTCATAAACCACACATTACGCAGGAAAATGCCAAACCACCTCACTTGGTGTAAGGAGCGTCAACATTACACAGTAATTGAACAGTGGTAAAACGTGTGGAGTGACGAATTACGGTACACAATGTGGTGATCCGATGGCAGGGTGTGGGCATGGCGAATGCCCGGTGAACGTCATCTGCCAACACTGAAATTCGGAGGCGGTGGTGTGGTCGTGTTTTTCCCGCAGGGGGCTTGCACCCCTTGTTGTTTTGCGTGACACGATCACAGCGCAGACCTACATTGATATTTAAGCACTTTCTAGCTTCCCACTGTTGAAGAGCAATTCGGGGATGACGATTGCATCTTTCAACACGATCGAGCACCTGTTCATACTGCATGGGCTGTGGCGGAGTGGTTATACGACAATAACATCCCTGTAATGAACTGGCCTGCACAGAGTCTTGACTTGAATTCTATAGAACACCTTTGGGATGTTTTAGAACGCCGACTTCGTGCCAGGCCTCACCGACCTACATCGATACCTCTCCTCAGTTCCGCACTACGTGAAGAATGTTGTGCCATTCCCCAAAAAACCTTCCAGCACTTGATTGAAAGTAGGCCTGCGAGAGTGAACGCTGTCATCAAGGCTAAGGGTGGGTAAACATCATATTGACTTCCAGCATTACCGATGGAGGGCGCCACGAACTTGTACGTCATTTTCAGCCAGGTGTCCGGATACTTTTGATCACGTAGTGTATCATTCACACAACGTCGTAAAAGAAGACGAGGCGGGCTGGCGGTACATGAACCCACACTGCTCTATAACATGACGAATTAAACCTGGGTATATTAGCGAAAGCGGCCACGGAGACCGGGCTGATAAACGGAGAATTTACAAACGCATAAAGAATTCCACAGAAAAATTGATTTTGTCAAAGCCACTGCTATGCTCTGTATGTGTATAAGATACCTTGTCTAAATAAAAATCTGATATATTAGTCCATTTATTTTCTCTACCCACTTTCATTCATTTTTACACACGTTTCTACACACTATTCTGGCTAAAGCTTATTTTTCTATCTACTGAACTTAGTCGAAATAGAGCTTTGCAGAAATAGGCAGCTTAACTGCACGTTTCTTTATAAGTACAAATTGCGATAGTAAAATGACCTTGAAATTCCATGTTCTCTCCATGATATCGCGAGGAATCATTGAAGGTTAGCAGTGCTTCAAAGTATTAAAAAATTCAAACCAATAACAAAAGATATCCCCGAATTGGCTGATACATGCTATATATACGAGGCATATTCCAAAACTAAGGTCGTTTGATAGTAACAACAACATCGCTCATGCGATAAGGTTTTTATTGACAGTAATATGTGCCTACATATACGCTTTACTTTTCCACATAATCGCCGTTCACATCTATATACTTGCTGTAACGCTGTACCAGTTTCTTTAACTCCTCGGCATAGAAGTCTGCCGCCTGGGACTTGCACCAATTGGTAATGCTTGTCTTGAGTTCATCGTCGGTTTGAAATCGTTGTCCACCCAGTCACCGTTTCAATTGCAAGAAGAGGAAATAGTCACTTGGTGCCACGTCGGGACTGTACGGAGGGTGGTCAAAGAGTTCCCAATGAAACCCTCGAATCTTCTCTTTGGTTTTGGCAGCTGTGTGCGGGCGTACGTTGCCGTGCAGGGGAACGATGCCAGACGACAGTTTCCCGTGGCGTCGATTTTGGATCGCACGTCTCAGGTTGGTACACGTTGCACAGTAATGTTAGCTGCAATTGTTGACGCATGGCCCATGGAATCAATCAAAAGGACGCCTAAAACAAGGTAGTCATCATTTTGCGATTCGTGTACGGCGATTGCTTACTTTTTTGGTTTCGGTGAACCGGAAAGGCGTCACTGCATTGACTGTTGTTTCGATTCTGCGTTGGTGTACGCTATCCATGTCCCCGTAACAATGTGGGAAAACAAACCCATCTCTATCTTGTCTATAGCGATCCAAAACCCATCTTCCACTCACGACTTACTGCTTAAACTGTCATAAACTGACCAGAAAGTCGCAATGCAATCAATGAACAGAAAACACAATGCAAACAAACATAACAACTGAATTGAGTTTTATTTAAGGACCTCTTTAACTACTATGGTTAGCGTCCCATTCTACGAGGGTTGAAACTTAAATAGTGGCAACACTGCTGTAGAGACACTATGCAACGGAATCTAATATTGTCGCTGATAGCACAGGTTAGTTACATACCTACCTTACCTCAGAGCAAATGGACTCTTTCTTCCCACTCACCTGCGTGCGCACAATCGAGAGAAACAGAGTCACTGGTGAGCTAGCGGTCTAACGTAGTGTTGTCATGATGTTTTCGAAACAGTAACAACGGAGTTGGATAAAGATTGAATGTGCCAGAGGTCGTACAGCACGACAGTGTCATCAAGGTCTTGAAGAGGCTTGCGGGGAATCTGTATTGCCTTACAGAACAGTGACACGTTGGTTCAACGATGGTCGGCAACTGTGGCAGACATGCATCGGTCAGTGAAGAATAAGTGCATGCTCTTGCCACGTTGCTTGACAGTCATCGACGCCAGACGATTCGTGAGCGCGCCCAAGAAACTGGATTAGCGCATACACTGTGCTTCACATCCTGAAGGAACGCCTGGACATGCGAAAAATTGCATCACGATGGGTTCCGCATGATTTGACGGAAATGCAGAAATGATTGCGTTACGGCGCTGCTAGGACGCACTTGGAGCGCTATGAGCGCGAAGGAGAGGCTTTCTTATGCCATTTCATAGCGCTGGATGAGACTTGGGCCAAATCGTATGTGGCAAAATTGAAACGCCAATGGAACGAATGGTGTCATTATGGGTCGCCACGAAAAGCAAAAGTTCGTCAGAGCCTCAGCAATGTGAAAGATATGGTGATTCTCGTGTACGACTGATGGTGTTATCCTAACGAATTACATTCCTCCACGGCAGAACGTCAATGCACAGTATTACCGTTCGTTTTTGGAGCAACACCTGCGACCAGCTGTGAGAAAGAAGCGGCAACATTTTCTGCAGAATCCACCCATCGTTTTGCACGATAATGCTCGGGCGCATACAGCGCAAGCTGTGGCTGTTCTGTTCGGTCGATGGGACTGCGAAGTGCTGTACCATCCACCATACTCCCCGCACTTAAGCCATTGTGACTTTGATTTGATTCCGAAGATGAAGTTACCCTTCGTGGCATTCGCTTCAGAACTGTTCCAGAGATTCGTCAGGCAGTGGACCGCTCCATTCGCACCAACAACAGAACAGGCTCTGCTAAAGATAGACTACGACTTCCATAGCGCTGGCAACAGGTTATACACAACCGTGCTGACTACATTGAAGGTTGCTAACATTAACTCTTTTGTATCGGCTGTGAAATAATAATTGCCACTATTTAAGTTCGAACCCTCATATATTGGGCGTGAAGGACCGGTAATTTTGCTCAGAGGCCTCTTTATCAGGTTTGAGGTTCTACGACACGGGACCACCGTCTTTACTTCCCTTCCGAAGGGAAGTAAAGCCTAAAGGATCTTTACGCCCGAAGAAATCCATCGCCCTCCGCCAAGTTTGAACCCGCGACCTTGGGAACTAGAGGCTAGCACGGTACCACTAGTCCACGGAGGACGACAACATCGTACCTAGCAACTAAGCAGGTTGAATGGGACAAACAATTATCGGGGTGGAAATTTTTCAAAATAAGGTTTCTCGTAAACCACTTGCACTAGAATCCTGCAACAAACGCCACTGACATTCTAATTTACCCTACCTTTATTCTGCTAATGTTACTAGGCATTGTTCCATTTAAAATTGTATGGTTGCTCACAAAAATACACTTTTTCAGTATTATTAAAATCTGTTTATAGGCTAAATGTACGAGCCTCTGACTAGCAATCAATGTAGTGAAAACTGCACATCAATAGCACTTTCCATTTCCGAAATATTTGCGGTGCAAATTTTAGATGATTCACTCTGTATATATATATATATATATATATATATATATATATATGAAATGAATTGTGCTTTAAAGAGACATTTTGTGGTAAATCTCTTACGGTTTAACAACTATACAAAATTGTACACCACTTCTTCTGAACGAAGCTTCGCAAGCAATTCCCCAAAAATTCAAATTATAAATTGTATCTGCCATGTAATCAAAATCGTAAGACATTTTTAGAAAATAAAGACTAACGAGCCCATTTCTACGTAAAGGTTAGTTTGAAGTGGGAGGATTTTCTTGAAATTCTTCATGTCAGATCTATGAAGGATGCTGAACTTAAATACCATGTTTGGTGTTTATACAATATTTCGTTTTTGAATTTGTAAGAATGCTCTCTTTGTATTTGGGTGGCCTCAAATGGTGTTTTCGGTGAAATCTCATATCGAATGTTTGGGTTCAATGCAATATTTAATAGAAGCGGGGCTGTGGTCGAGAGTCAATTGACTTTCTCATTCTCATAATTACATTCGGACAGATCCCTCCGCTGCGTAGGGAAGTTACAAACACATCCGAAGTTTAAACTGAAAAATCGGCCCCAAATGATACAGTCATTCAATCCTAGGCACGGCGACGTGTGTGTGACATTCTATGCACATGTTATAAGAGTATTGCTTATGATGAAGCTTCTCTACTTCGACGCGGTCCATTAGGTATCAACAATATATTAAAAGTTCGTAAAATAATGGTTATACATTTTAATACAGTAATGATGGATGATGCGACAATGTGAGCTTTGAGATGAAAATTTGTGTATACATACCTTGAACTATGCACTGTCACATCTGATGCTGAAAATGGTCCCCTTCCACATACAAACACGTTTGTACACATTGCTCCAAATGCTGGAATACTTCTATTAAAGTCTCCTCGGTAATGGCTTGTCTCTTTCAACTCTGCAATTGTACGTCGTCTATTTCTGTATATCTTTCCCTTCAGACATCCCCACAGGAAGAAGTGGGGTGGTGTTCGATCAGGAGATCTTGGTGGCCAAAGAGTTTTTGAGATGATTCGATCTTCAAAAAAGCTTTCAATTTCCCTCATGCTTGCACGTGACGTGACTTGTTGCACCATCTTGTTGGAAATATCTGTGGGTTAATTCACCTGTTAACTGATTGACAAAGTCAGTGAATATTCTAATGTATTCTTCATGTTTAACGTATTCTCATGAAAAATAGGGCCTATAATATGCCTACGTCACACTGCGCACCACACTCCAATTTTCTCTGCATGTAGAGGTTCTGCATGCAGGGCATGGGGATTTGTTTGTGCCCATATACGCGTGTTCTGAGAGTTTATGTAGCCACTGATATGAGACCACGCTTCATCCGTGAACAAGTGAAGTCCAAAATCCCAGGATTCTGATTAATAAAGGTTTAAAACTACACACAGAACTGCAGAAATTCTTTCATGGTCCGACGGTTGCAATTCTTGAACACATGTCACACGGTAAGCGCGGATGTTTGCTTTCTTAGCAGCTCTTTGGCACGCAGAATATAGAACATTCATTTCCTAGGAAAGTCTCGCAAGGATCTTGATGGTGACGCTAGTAATCGCTCCTTTACTTCTTCCATTACACCCACAAGGTTCAAGGTTAAAGTCGTCTCTAACTTTGTTACCAATTTCTAAATACAACATTTTGAGCGCACACGTCGCGTAACAAATTCGGCCCGAAATGCCCTTTGACATGATTTAAATGAACCCGTTTACCAGTAGTTACGAACGAGAAACATGTGTTCTGCAATTGTGTACCACATTGTCGATGCTGCTTCCAAGCCAACACTGGAGTATAGCGCGTGGAGACGTTCGTGTGACTAAGCAGAGCCAAGGCCAGTGAAACAGTTCAAGCCTATTGGGATGGGTGTGGCACTACATTACATTGTTCAAGGTATGTGTACACAAAGTTTCATCACATAAATGGCCAACATATAGGCAAAAGTTTGGGGCCTCTTGCAAGAGAATCGCACTGTAGTTTCAGTAGCGCTACTACATAGAGTAACATAAAAAGGAACATTTTCTAAGAATTGCCGAAGGGAGAGTCGCAATAAAGAGCTTATAAACTAAAGTGAAACGCATATCAAGGGCAAGGATAACTTCCGAGTCGGAACAGACTACGAGGCCTGGCATGCAGCAACTGATTATAATAAGGTCTTAGTAAGAAAAAAGTTACGTTGACTTTGCTAGAAACCCGTCCCTTTATTCATTATTATTGGTGTGCTTATAAGAAAGTTCTTGTTTCGTATTCCACTATTACTTAAATTTATTTATCGCATCTCATTTAAATAAAATTAAATATATTAAACAAATATGCTCCACAACAAGAATAAACGTAAATAAAAAGACAAGGAAAGAATTTCAGAAGATGAAGTTCTACAAAGTGATGTTTCTATATGCCGCTAAGATACGACATTGATAAAAAAACAAAAAAAGTAAAATGCGACAATACTAACAATCGAAATGCGATGATTTCTAAGAGCAGTTACAGGATGAGTAAAATGAACACAATAAATAATTAGAAAGAACATTTACTGAGAATGAAAGACTCAAGAATACCAAGAAAGATGTTAGATGTAGCCCAAGACGGAAAAGAAGAGTTGGACGTCCATAACAGAGATGGAGAAAACGGAAGTTGCTTTCTTCAAGAGGACGGAACAGTTCAGTAATATATTAAACCGTGATAATGATGATGATGATGATCCGCCTGCTTATTCTTAATTACGTTTGGTTAATTCTAATAGTCCGCATTGTAAGTAAATAAAACATCTGATGTGTTACACTCACATGACTGTCTCTACTCTTGTACAAACTATTTATATAAACGCTTATTCTTCATCTACTTCATCTTAATCGAGATAAACATTTGCAGAGTCTATCTTATTGCTAATTTCCTTGTAGATGTAAGGGGAATATATATTTACAAGGGCAATTTGGAATTACAGTAGCCTTTAAGCACATACATATCTCTTAATAGCTGGTTGCTAGGTGAAGCACCAATCCCTTTCCCACAGATTAATACTCTTTGCATATCGAAGACAAAAAAATGAATAACGAATTCCCATTTGAGGAAAGTATTGAAAAAAAATCTGATGTGTTACACTCACATGACTTTCTCTACTCTTGTACAATCTACTTTTACAAACGCCTATTCTCCATATGCTTTATGTTAATCGAGATATCGAAATGTCAATCTTATTGCTAATTTTCTTGTAGATGCAAGGGGAATGTGGTAGCTTTTAGCGATGGTCAAATATTTTAACGCTGGTTGCTATGCGGCGCATTCCATACTATGCAAATCCAGGACATAAAAAAATGAATAACGAATTTGAGAAAAAGTATAAGTATTGGAAAATTTAAGGGAATAACAAGCAATATCTCGAAAACGGTTCACTCAACAAAAGAAATGTATATGACATAAGTTGTGTATTTTAACGAGATCTACATTTATTGTGTAGTAAAATTTTGTCTATCTCTTATGGTTTACCAGTTATGCAAAAGTCGTTCACAATGAAGAATACTTTTGGAGGCATTCCCAGAAAATTTGAGATATACATTTCATTTCTCATGACATTATCTTAAACATATGATATTTTAATCAAAATCGTTAGAGCCATTTTTGAGAAAATTAAAATTTTCGAAAAATGTTCCATGTAAAGGGTAGTCTGGGGTGGGGGCATTTTCTTGAAAACCTTCGTGTCGCATCTCTGGAAGATACTGAACCTAAATACCAAGTTTGGTGTTTATCCGATTGTTCGTTTTTGAGTTATGCTGTTCACAGACACACACACACACACACACAGACACACACACACAGACGGACACACACACACACACACACACACACAGACAGACACACACACGGACATGTTTCCAAAAATGCTTTTTTTGGATTCAGGAGGTCTCAAAACATGTATTTCCGGTGAAATCTCGGTATCGAATTTTTGGGTGGAATGCAATACTTCCCCTACTTACTATACGTAGTAGAGAAAGTAAAAAATCTGATGTGTTACACTCACATGACTTTCTCTACTCTTGTACAATCTAATTTTACAAACGCTTATTCTCCATATGCTTCATGTTAATCGAGATATCGAGATGTCAATCTTATTGCTAATTTTCTTGTAGATGCAAGGGAAATATGCTAGCTTTTAAGCGATAGTCAAATATTTTAACGCTGGTTCCTATGTGGCGCATTCCATTCTCTTTGCATGTCCAGGACATAAAAAAAAAAAATCTGATGTGTTACACTCACATGACTTTCTCTACTCTTGTACAATCTAATTTTACAAACGCCTATTCTCTATATGCTTCATGTTAATCGAGATATCGAGATGTCAATCTTATTGCTAATTTTCTTGTAGATGCAAGGGAAATATGGTAGCTTTTAAGCGATAGTCAAATATTTTAATGCTGGTTGCTATGCGGCGAATTCCATTCTCTTTGCATGTCTCGGACATAAAAAATTGAATAACGAATTTGAGAAAAAGTATAAGTATTGGAAAATTTAAGGAAATAACAAGCAATATCTCGAAAACGGTTCACTCAACAAAAGAAATGTATATGACATAAGTTGTGTATTTTAACGCGATCTACATTCTTTGTGTAGTAAAATTTTGTCTATCTCTTATAGTTTACCAGTTATGCAAAAGTCGATCACAATGAAGAATACTTTTGGAGACATTCCCAGAAAATTCGAGATATACATTTCATTTCTCATGACATTATCTTAAACATATGATATTTTAATCAAAATCGTTAGAGCCATTTTTGAGAAAATTAAAATTTTCGAAAAATCTTCCATGTAAACGGTAGTCTGGGGTAGGGGGATTTTCTTGAAAACCTTCCTGTCGCATCTCTGGAAGATACTAAACCTAAATACCAAGTTTGGTGCTTATCCAACTGTTCGTTTTTGAGTTATGCTGTTCACAGACACACAGACACACAGACACACACACACACAGACACACACACGGACATGTTTCCAAAAATGCTTTTTTTGGATTCAGGAGGTCTCAAAACATGTATTTCCGGCGAAATCTCGGTATCGAATTTTTGGGTGGAATGCAATACTTCCCCTACTTACTATATGTAGTAGAGAAAGTAATAAATAACGAATTTGAGAAAAAGTATAAGTATTGTAAAATTTAAGGAAATAACAAGGAATATCTCGAAAACGGTTCACTCAACAAAAGAAATGTATATGACATAAGTTATGTATTTTATCGCGATCTATATTTTGTGTGTAGTAAAATTTTGTCTATCTCTTATGGTTTACCAGTTATGCAAAAGTCGTTCACAATGAAGAATACTTTTGGAGACATTCCCAGAAAATTCGAGATATACATTTCATTTCTCATGACATTATCTTAAACATATGATATTTTCATCAAAATCGTTAGAGCCATTTTTGAGAAAATTAAAATTTTCGAAAAATCTTCCATGTAAAGGGTAGTCTGGGGTGGGGGGGATTTTCTTGAAAACCTTCGTGTCGCATCTCTGGAAGATACTGGACCTAAATACCAAGTTTGGTGCTTATCCGACTGTTCGTTTTTGAGTTATGCTGTTCACAGACACACACACAGACACACACACACACACACACACACACAGACAGACACACACACGGACATGTTTCCAAAAATGCTTTTTTTGGATTCAGGAGGTCTCAAAACATGTATTTCCGGTGAAATCTCGGTATCGAATTTTTGGGTGGAATGCAATACTTCCCCTACTTACTATACGTAGTAGAGAAAGTAAAAAATCTGATGTGTTACACTCACATGACTTTCTCTACTCTTGTACACACTATTTTTAAAAAACGCCTATTCTCCATATGCTTCATGTTAATCGAGATATCGATATGTCAATCTTATTGGTAATTTTCTTGTAGATGCAAGGGGAATATGGTAGCTTTTAAGCGATAGTCAAATATTTTAACGCTGGTTGCTATGTGGTGCATTCCATTCTCTTTGCATGTCCAGGACATAAAAAAAATGAATAACGAATTTGAGAAAAAGTATAAGTATTGGAAAATTTAAGGAAATAACAAGCAATATCTCCAAAACGGTTCACTCAACAAAAGAAATGTATATGACATAAGTTGTGTATTTTAACGCGATCTACACTTTTTGTGTAGTAACATTTTGTGTATCTCTTATGGTTTACCAGTTATGCAAAAGTTGTTCACAATAAAGAATACTTTTGGAGACATTCCCAGAAAATTCGAGATATACATTTCATTTCCCATGACATTATCTTAAACATATGATATTTTCATCAAAATCGTTAGAGCCATTTTTGAGAAAATTAAAATTTTCGAAAAATCTTCCATGTAAAGGGTAGTTTGGGGTGGGGGGATTTTCTTGAAAACCTTCGTGTCGCATCTCTGGAAGATACTGAACCTAAATACCAAGTTTGGTGCTTATCCGACTGTTCGTTTTTGAGTTATGCTGTTCACACACACACAGACACACACACAGGCACACACACACACAGACACACAGACATACACACGGACATGTTTCCAAAAATTCTTTTTTTGGATTCAGGAGGTCTCAAAACATGTATTTCCGGTGAAATCTCGGTATCGAATTTTTGGGTGGAATGCAATACTTCCCCTACTTACTATACGTAGTAGAGAAAGTAAAAATGAATAACGCATTTGAGAAAAAGTACAAGTATTGGAAAATTTAAGGAAATAACAAGCAATATCTCTAAAACGGTTCACTCAACAAAATAAATGTATATGACATAAGTTGTGTATTTTAACGCGATCTACATTATTTGTGTAGTAAAATTTTGTCTATCTCTTATGGTTTACCAGTTATGCGAAAGTCGTTCACAATGAAGAATACTTTTGGAGACATTCCCAGAAAATTCAAGATATACATTTTATTTGCCATTAAAGTGTCTTAAACATATGGTATTTTAATCAAAATCGTTAGAGCCATTTTTGAGAAAATTAAAATTTTCGAAAAATCTTTCATGTAAAGTGTAGTCTGGGGTGGGGGGATTTTCTTGAAAACCTTCGTGTCGCATCTCTGGAAGATACTGAACCTAAATACCAAGTTTGGTGTTTATCCGACTGTTCGTTTTTGAGTTATGCTGTTCACAGACACACACACAGACACACACACACACACACACAGACACACACATGGACATGTTTCCCAAAATGCTTTTTTTGGTTTCAGGAGGTCTCAAAACATGTATTTCCGGCGAAATCTCGGTATCGAATTTTTGGGTGGAATGCAATACTTCCCCTACTTACTATACGTAGTAGAGAAAGTAAAAATGCATAACGAATTTGAGAAAAAGTATAAGTATTGCAAAATTTAAGGGAATAATAAGCAATATCTCGAAAACGGTTCACTCAACAAAAAAAATGTGTATGACATAAATTGCGTATGTTAACGCGATCTACATTTTTTGTGTAGTAAAATGTTGTCTATCTCTTATGGTTTACCAGTTATGCAAAAGTCGTTCACAATGAAGAATACTTTTGGAGACATTCCCAGGAAATTCAAGATATACATTTTATTTGTCATAAAAATATCTTAAACATATGATATTTTAATCAAAATCGTTAGAGCCATTTTTGAGAAAATTAAAATTTTCGAAAAATATTTCATGTAAAGGGTAATCTGGGGTGGGGTGATTTTCTTGAAAACCTTCGTGTCGCATCCTTGGAAGATACTGAACCTAAATACCAAGTTTGGTGTTTATCCGACTGTTCGTTTCTGAGTTATGCTGTTCACAGACAGGCACACACACAGACACACAGACACACACACACACACGGACATGTTTCCAAAAATGCTTTTTTATGGATTCAGGGAGTCTCAAAACATGTCTTTCCAGTGAAATCTCGGTATCGAATTTTTGGGTGGAATACAATACTTCCCCTACTTACTATACGTAGTAGAGAAAGTAAAAATAATGTACCATGCGTTCCTCAGATCGAAAACAGCGAGGTTCACCTTTCATCTAAACATAAACATGAATACAAAGAAAATGCCTCAAATACCCTGTTTAACTTTAGCAGTGAACCAAGAGTGTTTGAACCGAAGAATTATAAGGGAATTTAATTGTGCAAGAGAATCCAATTTCCTTTTTATTACACATTCTGTTCTTTATGGAGGTTCTTATCGTAAACAAACATTCATTAAAAGGCGACACATGAGCTCGCCCAAGCCGCCACTGCCACTTGCTCTAACTATAGAGGAATGATTGACATTAGATCGAGGCGGAATCCAATTCCGGGACGAGAGATGAATCAGAGGAGGCCGTGAAAGAGCAAAGAATTATGAGCCTTGTCTTGTCTAGTGTCTCCACTGAAGAAGAGAGGCCAAAGGGAGGGGTTTAAAATATACGCTTCCTCACCGCCGCGCCGCGCGTGTTGGTACAGGGTAAAGACAAACTCTGAGAGTGAGAGAGAGGGAGAGAGATCTACAGCAAGCTTATTTTCTAAGTCGTTAGAGTCCCTTTTTCTTTCCTCGAGAGCTTTTCCTGACCTCTTTCTGCCTCAGGTTCTATTAAACGGCAGAATAAACGCATAACTTACATTTTTGCAGTCCTAGAGAAGGTAAAAAGCATTACAAGACACATCAAGGGCCACTCCTTTCGTTGAAGGATGCTATACTAGGAGCATTGATAGCCAACGGATTATTTGGGAGGGGGTGTCGGTTTGATTGTAGACGGCGAATATTATCCTTAATTTTGACCTATCACTTAAGTTTTTAACAGTTGAAAATCTAAAGCCAATACACCATAGGAAATTGATAATGGGAGGGAACTGGTATATACCAGTGAGATATCACATACTTATTCCTTCGTTTTATTTTTTTAAAGCATTGAAAACGTCTTTTTTTAAACATGTTTTCAATTTAGTTTTAAGATAAATTGTTTTATCCATATTTAGACGATTTGGCAGATTCAGATATTGACAACAGCGTCACCACTGATAAATATATATATAACAAATTTGTCTGAAAATTTGAAATTGTATCAAAATGTAGTTCTTTGTAAAAACTATTAAATTATTTTTCTAATTACCTGCAATGATCTTATCAAGACTCCCTAACAAATTGTATATACGAAAAAAAATCATATATATATATATATATATAAATAACTATTTATCGAAAAACTACATTTATTGAAAAAGTGTCCTCTATGCTATATTAAAATTGGTATAAGAGACCAGTTGGAGTATTGTTTGTGTTTACTTGATACACATTTCGTTGCTTATCATGCTGCAGGTAACGTCCTAGTAATGGGGAATATCCTGATATTGATCCCACACTTTATAGAAAAGTAAATGAATTTGGAGTAGCAGTATTTTAACTGCCAAGCTGATTAAAATTAATTTTAATTGACAGCATTGCTAACGGCTACCTATATAAAATAGTATTTATACACTGTGTTCTGTCCGGTTCCCCGAATTATGATTGCCTATTCTGCGATTTTACGTAAATGTACGGAATTGTGCTAAGGTCTGCCGATATAAGGATATTTCGGCAGATTATTTGGATTTTCTTAACTGGCAAATTAAGAGATTGACACACCAAAATAAGCAAACGGAGATTATTGCTAAGTATGGGTTCGTTTATTCGTCTCATTTTATTTTGTTATACTTTATTCTTTCATCCAGTTATAAAGAACATTATACGAGGACATTCCCCTCTTCCCTATTTTAAAACGGGAATTGCAAGTTTCACTTTTTCTGGAATCAAAAAGTTGAATCAATATTTCCATTGTTAAATAAACCATAAATACTATTTTTAGACAGCATGGCCTTAAAGTAGAACTCCTAACTCAGTGTACATGAGCTAAAAGCTCATTGTAACCAACTTTAGTTTCAAGTCCAATCACATAGCAATTACCCTTTGTATTTGCACATATTTAATAACCCGAATTGGTTTGATTAGGTTTTAATTTTCATTATGTCTTTTTATATGATTAATTTCTCATGGCGCTCCCATTGTCTGTCCACAATGCAAATCGTCATATTTAAATTTATTGCAATTCGTTATACAGTTAACCTATACGTTATATTGGGAGCCTTATGCTTTCTTTGATGTAAAGCGTTATTCTTTTATCTAATATAACCCACAGAAAGATTAAATGGCGGAAAATTTGAATTCAGAAGATGAAATGGAAGAGCCAGATAAAATTACAGCAAAAAGAACAACACTAGAAGTACTTACCCAAAAAATTCAGAAAGCCGTATGATATAACATTTAATCGCTTCATTGGCTGGTGTAAGGCAAAAGATGTTCAAATTTATTTCACTGAAAATGAGTGCTAGCGAATCAACAAAACACCTAATATCTCGCTTTTTTAACGTAATTTCGCTGCTTTAAAACACCGCCTTCTAAACGTGATCTCTGTTAGTTTCAGGAATCAATATAATATTATTGATATTTTACAAATTCAAGCGCTGTCTAAAAATAATAGTGTATTGCGCACGTGTTAAAAGTGGTTTTATCCCTTATATGATGCGACGGATAAAAGTAGGATTTTTATTTTTCTACTATTATTAACACTGTGTCCTACAGGGTTGCCTCACTTATGCTCGGAAGATTTTGAATCGCCCTCCCACTCCTGCCATTGGTCAAACTGCATATGTTTATTATTGAATCAGCTCACTGCGAGTGCCAGCTGTCTGGTGGGCCAGTCTGAGGCAAAGTTTACTCGTAATGGCTTCAACAATCGCTGACTTGTGGCAGGGGTACATTGTTGGGCTTTCCGATGCCGGTTACAGCCTTTTAATGATAGTGGAAAGCTACAAATAAAAAGGTCTTGCCATACGTAAGTCGTGTGTGGAGCGTATAACACAACTGCATAAAAATGGATTCTCACCTGAGGCTCAATGTGCAAAAAAACTAGCAAGAAAGGCCACAACCAACACGACATAAAGCAATAGTAGCCAGGGTGAGTGCATGTGACTCAAGAAAACTCACCAACCCAAAGAAGTATTTCCAGCCGAATTGGAATATTCAAATGGAACATCTATCGGATAATACACAACAATTTGGGTCTAGAACGGCGCCATAAAGCACGTGGACACGTCTTGAAAGAGCAGCACATCAGAGAACCACCATCACCAGCGCTAGAAAACTCTATGAACACCACCTGGCAGGTGAAAAGTGGCAATGGGTAGCTTCTTTAGATGAAGCAGGGTTTATTTAGATGACAAAAAAAAAACCGAGCCATTTATTACCATCAAGTGGGCCAAAAGGGGGCTCCAACTTTATTCAGGAGAACAAGGAAACGTTTTCCAAGGGATTCATGGTGGTTGCAGGTTATTGCTCTCGGGGGAAACACGGCATTCACAGAGTTGCCAACAATGTAAAAATTAATGCAGCCTACTATCAAAGGAATGTTATGGACCCAATTTTTGATGAAGAGATTCCTCGGTTGTATGGTGAGGATACCCCAAATGTTTGGATCCAAATCTATAAAGCATCCAGCCAAACTTCTTGGTCTTCCCAGCATTATTACCACTGGAAAGCTATGGAAACGGGTGTCAATGTGATACTATTTAAAAGGATTCCTATGAAGTCACCAAATACATCGCCAATGGATTTTTGCGGATTTGGTCTGCTGAAACAGCGCCTTGCTTCTCGGCGTCCTACCACAATTGAAGGACTCTGGAAAGCCTGGTAGGAAGAGTGGGCTGACATCCCCATTCCTGTTGTTAGACGCAGCCTTTTTCAATGGAAATTGCGCTGCAGAGCCATAGTTAAAGCCCGTGGGAATCATCACTGAATACATTAGGTGTTGGCGAAAGGGTATCTCGCCATGAAAAAACATAAGCAAAAACGTTCGAGCTTAAGTGGGGCAACCTTCCGTATTGTACTGCCCTTAAAATGCCACATAATACCTATACGCTTTAACAAGAAACGAAGGAGAAAAACGAAAAGGTGCTGCAAGCGAGCAAGGGAGGGGAAATCTGGCTAGAGCGCGACGGACATGGGAAGAGAAAGTTTCAAAATAGACAAAAATGCCGCGTTTTATTTAATGTTTGACGTCCATTACACTGCATACGGCAACATAGGTGGTGGAACTGATGATACGTGAAGCACTTGCGAGTTATGAGGTCTGAGAAAAACCGGGAGAAAAGCTTTGTCAGGGAGGTCAGTCGTGGTGAGACTTGAATGGCAAACTATGTAGCGTTTCCGGCACATTCCTTTTAAAAGATTAACAGGATTGTATCGTACATACTTAACATTCCAACCTATTTTATATCACTTTCCAGAGTAATTTATATTTTGGCGAAATAGCTCAAAATGTTCCTCGCTATGCGACCAGGTTTTGATACGGAAAAATCTAAATGGGAATGAAAGAGTGGATTTTTAGGCTTACATTACACTTAAGTTTTGTTATATACCTAACACTGACATCTAAAAGTCACTAGGAAGTTTCTAGCAAACCTTCAATTCCATTCCATCGTGAATTTCAGCAAAATTGTTTCTTCAAACGAATTCTCTAAAATAAAAGCAAAGAAAAAAATCTGATCTATGTCCCAATAACAATTAACTATCAAAATTGAAAAATCTGATGTGTTACACTCACATGACTTTCTCTACTCTTGTACAAAGTATTTTTACAAACGCTTATTCTCCATCTACTTCATGTTAATCGAGATAAACATTTGCAGACTCTATCTTATTGCTAATTTTCTTGTAGATGTAAGGGGAATATATATTTACAAGGGCAAAATAGAAATACAGTAGCCTTTAAGCACATACATATCTCTTAATAGCTGGTTGCTAGGTGCAGCACCATTCCCTTTCCCACAGATTAATACACTTTGCATATCCAAGACAAAAAAATGAATAACGAATTACCATTTGAGAAAATAAGTATTGAAAAAATTTAAGGGAATAACAAGCAATATCTCGAAAATGGTTCACTCAACAAAAAAAATGTATATGACATAAATTGTGTATTTTAACGCGATCAACATTGTTTGTGTAGTAAAATTTTGTCTATCTCTTATGGTTTACCAATTATGCAAAAGTCGTTCACAATGAAGAATACTTTTGGAGACATTCCCAGAAAATTCAAGATATACATTTTATTTGTCATACAAATATCTTAAACATATGATATTTTAATCAAAATCGTTAGAGCCATTTTTAAGAAAATTAAAATTTTCGAAAAATGTTCCATGTAAAGCGTAATCTGGGGGGGATTTTCTTGAAAACCTTCGTGTTGCATCTCTGGAATAAACTGCACCTAAATACCAAATTTGGTGTTTATCCGACTGTTCGTTTCTGAGTTATGCTGTTCACAGACAGACACACAGACACACACACACACGGACATGTTTCCAAAAATGCTTTTTTTGGATTCAGGGGGTCTCAAAACATGTATTTCCGGTGAAATCTCGGTATCGAATTTTTGGGTGGAATACAATACTTCCCCTGCTTACTATATGTAGTAGAGAAAGTAAAAATGACTATCTTGACAGTGAAAAGGTCAATTGATAAAATAAATGAGTCGAATGATATTAAAAGCTTTCACTTACTTCAGATTTTTTACAATCATGATGTAGGTGAAGGCTTTTAATATCATTCGACTCATTTATTTTATCAATAATTAACTATTTTAATTTTTGATTAGATGAAGAGGCATTTGAAGCAATTACTACCCTACCACCCTTTACAAAATCCTAATTCTGCCCATCATTATAGCATATAAGGGGGAAAAGGTGAGTTGTGAAACACTGGTATATGATAAGTAAAGAACTGAGTCTAGTGTTGAAATTGGTAAATTATCTATTTTTAAGTAACCCCATGGTGAATCACAGGAAATAAAGCAAGTAGCAGCTATTCTAACCTTTTCCAGGATGCGTAAGTACCGAACATACAATACTTCCCCTACTTACTATATGTAATAGAGAAAGTAAAAAATTACCTTAACAATATTAACATACTTTCAGTAGCTTTAATAATTATTGTTATTTAGTACGGCATTTGTACTGAAGCGTTGATGCTCAGGTAGCCACAATCAATATTAGAAGAGCAGAGGTTTGTCATTTAGCAGGTGGTTGTAGCAGAAATTGCAGTTGGGTTTGGTTGATCACATCAAAGTAAAAGGTTTGATCAGCCCGCTGTAGCTTCTCTGCGTAATTAAACTTTGGAATCATCAGTGGAAAATGAACAATAAAGGATGTGAAAAGGTTCTTTGATGACAGGACTACAACCTAATTCCATTCATGACAGGCCAGCATGGTTGGGAAGCAACCGGATAAATATAATACTGACGCCCGCATCCAACTCATCTCGGGTTGTCTGCACAATAGCATGACAGTTGTGTCGAACTGCACAATAGTAAGACAGTCATTTCATGCCATCAAGTTGTCAAGTTGGTGAAGCATCAGACACGCATTCTAGCTTGTTTAGTTCGATTTGCCCAG
This sequence comes from Deroplatys truncata, assembly GCA_030765065.1. Lineage (NCBI taxonomy): Eukaryota > Metazoa > Arthropoda > Insecta > Mantodea > Mantidae > Deroplatys > Deroplatys truncata. Next base: position 28,826,003 of record CM060980.1, read on the forward strand.
CGATCAGGATAAGTGCGACAACTCGCGAGAAGCGGTGGAGTGACTCGCACAACGAGAGTCTACCTCGCATCAAATCATGGTGTTAGTCAATCACTCTACAACTGGTGAAAACAGAAAAGCTCGTTGAGTTATTTTGTAGCATTAAAACTTTGAAATTTAGTGTACTATATTAGGGCTAAGAAGAAAAAAGAAAAGGACAAATCTGATGTGTTACATTCACATGACTTTCTCTACCCTTGTACAAACTATTTTTACAAACGCTTATTCTCCATATGCTTCATGTTAATCGAGATATCGAGATGTTAATCTTATTGCTAATTTTCTTGTAGATCCAAGGGAATTGGTAGGCTTTAAGCGATAGTCAAATATTTTAAGAGCTGGTTGCTATGTGCAGTATTCCATTCTCTTTGCATTACCAGGACCAAAAAGAAGAAGAAAAAGAATAATGAATTCCCATTGGGGAAAAAGTATAAGTATTGGAAAATTTAAGGGAATAACAAGCAATATCTCGAAAATGGTTCACTCAACAAAACAAAAAACAAAAATGTATATAACATAAATCGTGTATTTTAACGCGATCTACATTTTTTGTGTAGTAAAATTTTGTCTATCACTTATAGTTTACCAGTTATGCAAAAGTCGTTCACAATGAAGAATACTCTTGGAGACATTACCAGAAAATTCAAGATATACCTACATTTCATTTGTCATGAAAGTATCTTAAATATATGATATTTTAATCAAAATTGTTAGAGCCATTTTTGAGAAAATTAAAATTTTCGAAAAATGTTCTGGGGTGGGGGTATTTTCTTAAAAACCTTCGTGTCGCATCTCTGGAAGATACTGAGCCTAAATACCAAGTTTGGTGTTTATCAGACTGTTCGTTTCTGAGTTATGCTGTTCACAGACAAGACACACACACACACACACACGGACAGGTTTCCAAAAATACCTTTTTTGGATTCAGTGCACCTCAAAACATGTATTTCCGGTGAAATTTCGGTATCGAATTTTTGGGTGGAATACAATACTTCCCCTATTTACTATACGTAGTAGAGAAAGTAAAAAGAAAAGGAAAAAAGAGCCCTCCCAGGAACTACAGGTCATAGTATGGGATATCAAAATTGCATTAAACTGAGGTTAAACGTTTTAATGACACCAGTGGATATGCAATTAAATCAACGTTAATTAAGCGAAGTAGCGTACTGAATAAATCCGCTTAACTCTGAAACCCTTTCGTCTCCATGAACTGATTAATTAAGAGTTTTTCAAAAGTGTGGAAAATAGCAGACCCCAAAAGTAATAAGCCGCTGATTTTGTAGGGTTTCGGAGCCTGGTTCAGTTCCTCGCACCTATGCTAATTAAGATTCTTCCCAGGAACCTCAGTCCTTATTAGTTGCAAATGCCAGCAGATATTCTAATTAGAAGTCACACATTTCCGTGCTTATGTACATATATTACATATGTATATACGACTATTTTGAAAGAAATGCGTTTTACGTTGAATCAAGGGATACAATATATAGAGACAGGTAAAACATGAAATTTCATATTCTAAACCATGCTTGCTATTATTATGGGAACAAGCATTTTTATCTATTGCATGTGTAGAATTCAATGCTGGTGACAAAGAATTTAATATTTTATATTTTGGTAAAAATTCACATTTTCCGAAAATCTTTGTAAAATCTGAAAAATTTAGGATCTTTCGCTTTTAAAATAATTTCTGTTAGCAATAAATCAGGCTTTCCAAATATTCTATTCGGGTAGTTTTCTGTGAAACACGCTTAGAAGTGCCATGCCATTCTTTCCAAGTCAGCTACAGTTGAGAAAATGTAGCAAATGTAGCATTTCCTCTAACGCTGTCATACACGAAATTAAACGTCCCTTTATTCTTGAACAGTTTTATTTTCGCGAACCGATGCTTTTACTGGCATACTGTAACGAGTATTAAGCAAGGACAAGGCAACCAGGGCTTCTTTTTAGTTTTTATTTTTCTAATTTTAAGGGCTTCACAATGATTAAAATCTATTAACTTCATGTAATTCGTTGTATTTAATTTAATATTTTATTAATAAATATGTACAAACATCTTCAAAGCCCATTTTTTAAACTAGCGAACCTCCTGCAAACCCTACAAGTGTGAGATGCTTTACTTTAAAATATGTATCTCATAATGCATTGGGAAGTTTTCTTCATATTTTTATATTCTGGCAAGAGAAGTTTGATATTTTGGTAAAACGTTCTTATTATTTTACCTATCTCTAACACAATACAGTATTCAGTTATATCTCGAGTCACATCTTCATGGAATCTGAATCTTGTGTTGTGTTAAGAGATTAATTGCAAAGAGCTTATGGTTGTGGCTACTATGAATGCGAGAGGTTGTAAGTTTCAATTAAAAAGTTATTAGCTTGCATCTGTAAAAACCAACAAAAAAGTAGGTTAATGAGTGTAGTAGATATGACAATACACAGTATTTACTAATACTAGCTGTGCATACGCTTATAACGCTCACGAAGCGATTAACCACTTATAATGTTTGACCTAAAATTCTCTGACAATGCATCAGTACTTGCTAACCTACATTTTACCACATTTCATTTCGGCTTAAGCGTATAAAACACCAAAGCCACCATTTATCACACGACGCAGCAGGCTGCGCTTATGTTTTCACAAACATAAATTTTGATAGCTTTAATGTGTGCTTAAGGGGATTAAAAACCCTCTCCCGCCGATATTACATTTTGAGGCAGCATTTTTAACACCTGAATAATTTCAATTAAATTATATAATATATAAATTCAATAACAGCCCGCCTTGAAGCAATATGTATGTAATAATTTTAAAGAATGTATGCAACAGTCATTGCAAATGCTTATATTATTGTAATGTTCAATAAGGTTATGTGAATGCATTACGTAATTTAATAATGTAAGAGCTGTGAGAAAAATAAGTTTAAAGTTGCTAACAATGAGGTAACCTTGAGGCAATAATGAGTTTGAGAGTTTAAATTCTAGTCATGATTAGGGCAGCAATAATGTAAAGTTTGGGACAGTTTAAAAATAGTGCCAATCAACAGCCAGAAAAAGCTTTAGTAAAATGCAGGTATTCTATTGGACTAGGATTGGCCAATCTGAGACTTGACATACAGAAGTTTACGGGTTTGAACGGTTGAAATATGTTTAGTTGCCTGCAGACCTCGGTAGTGACCGGATTGGGAGATATGTTCTCTAGAGAAATATTACGTATTCGTGTGAAACGAAAATTATGTATACGGTTAACAAAGTGCAAGTATTAAATAAAATAATCTCACAGCTCTTGATGTCCGTGTAGTGCAATTTAATTTGTGTCAAGGATTAATAAAAAGAAGTGAATTTAAACTTAAAATCTATATTAGTTCTTGTCGCACCACGCACTGATTAAGAGAAACGCTTCTGTAAAGTAATACTGAAGCAGCCGAGGCAAAAAGAAACATAAATAATATCTATAGAACCAGTTTAATAACAAAGTCAATAGTTAATATTTTTTAAAAACTTGGAGCGTAAGAACAAAAATACATCTTCAAAATCGGCTTTACATTACGTAACAAACAATCTTCTTCAAATTAACGCCCAAAGCGTGGTGCAAACTTAAAGAACAAACACTTACTTCAAATTGACGCCCATAAGTGTGAGATAAACAGTAAACAAAATAACTTCTAAATCCATAAACTATTATCTTAGCAACTATTCAAGACATACAGGATGTATTCATTCATTAACTGTTTACCCTCCTCTTATGTAGGACTTACACCCCCCCCCCAGGACTTACAAGCATCCGGGATGGTGATCAGGAAGTAGATGAAACGAAATGGTGGATGAAAGGAAAGGTGATGATGGAGCAGTGGAATGAATGGCGGGGGGAAACCGGAGAACCCAAAGAAAACCCGCCCAGACGCCCCTTCACCACATGCAGGTCCCTGGGATTGAACTCGGGCCGCCTCGGTGGGAGGCGAGCGGTCTAACCACTCGGCCACGGCGCCGCCCCGACATAGAGGATGTAGATTATGCTTTCCAAGTTTAATGATCTAATTTTAATCAATAATCTTGTTTATTAAGGAACATAGGATATTCTTCTCAATTATATTTAGATTAAAATGTATCACGATTAATTTTTTAAAGTAACCAGCCACCTTATCCTCTCACCCCATTCCTTCCTCCCGGGGGCGCCCCGTCAGGGCCTAGGCACAAAAGATCTGCTTAGGTCGAGGTGCTAAGTCCCCCTCCGCTTCCAGTCTTATCCTAAATGCTCAAAGAGTGTTGTACAGCACATTTATGCTGCATACATCTTTCAGGAGGAGGTTTCATGCCTCTTAATTCCTCTTCTATTTTTAGTAGCTCGGAAAATATTAAAATCGCCTTGGAAAATTGTTTTATTATTCTTACTGGCGTTTTTGGAAGATATGTGACTTACTTTATCAACACGAGGGGAAAAAATTCTGATGTGTTACACTCACATGACTTTCTCTACTCTTGTACAAACTATTTTTACAAATTCTTATTCTCAATCTGTTTCATATTAATCGAGATAAACATTTGCAGAAACGATCTTTTGGCATTCAAAGAGAATTACATTTTACACATAGCGACCAGTTCTAAAATATTTGACTATCGCTTAAGGAGTACTATGTTCCCCTTGTTTTGTAATTGCAAGGGCAATATAGAAATACAGTAGCCTTTAAGCATAGATATATCTCTTAATAGCTGGTTGCTAGGTGCAGCACCATTCTCTTTGCCGCAGATTAATACTCTTTGCATATCCAAGACAAAAAAAATGAATAACGAATTCCCAATTTAGAAAATAAGTATTGAAAAATTTAAGGAAATAACAGCAATATCTCGAAAATTGTTCACTCAATAAAAAAATGTGTATGAAATAAATTGTGTATATTAATGCGATTTACATTTTTTGTGTAGTAAAACTTTGTCTATCTCTTATGGTTTACCAGTTATGCAAAAGTCGTTCACAATGAAGAATACTTTTGGAGACATTCCAGAAAATTCAAGATATACATTTTATTTGTCATGAAAATATCTTAAACATATTATATGTTAATCAAAATCGTAAGAGCCATTTTTGAGAAAATTAAAATTTTCGAAAAATGTTCCATGTAAAGGGTAACCTGCGGTAGGGGGATTTTCTTTAAAAATCTTCGTGTCTCATCTCTGGAAGATACTGAACCTAAATACCAAGTTTGGTGTTTATCCGACTGTTCGTTTCTGAGTTATGCTGTTCACAGACACACACACGGACGTTTCCAAAAGTGCTTTTTTTGGATTCAGGGGGTCTCAAAACATATATTTCCGGTGAAATCTCGGTATCGAATTTTTGGGTGGAAGACAATACTTCCCCTACTTACTATACGTAGTAGGGAAAGTAAAAGTGAATACCGAATTTGACAAAAAGTAAGCATTGGGAAATTTAAGGAAATAACAAGCAATATCTCGAAAATGGTTCACTCAACAACAAAAATGTATATGACATAAATTGTGTATTTTAACGCGATCTACATTCTTTGTGTAGTAAAATTTTGTCTATCTCTTATGGTTTACCAGTTATGCAAAAGTCGTTCACAATGAAGAATACGTTTGGAGACATTCCCAGAAAATTCGAGATACACATTTCATTTGTCATAAAAATATCTTAAACACATGATATTTTAATCAAAATCGTTAGAACCATTTTTGAGAAAATTAAAATTTTCGAAAATGTTGCATGTAAAGGGTAATCAGGGGTGGGGGATTTTCTTGAAAACCTTCGTGTCGCATCTCTGGAAGATACTGAACCTAAATACCAAGTTTGGTGTTTATCCGACTGTTCGTTTCTGAGTTATGCTGTTCACAGACACACAGACGGACATGTTTTCAAAAATACTTTTTTTGGATTCAGGGGGTCTCAAAACATGTATTTCTGGTGAAACCTCGGTATCGAATTTTTGGTTGGAATACAATACTTCCCCTACTATCCATATCTCTTGTATTCTTTCGAGGATAAAAAGTGCTGAAAAACAGAGCTTTCCAGACGATTTTAGAACAATCCGATTCATAGGATTAAAAGTGCCTTTAAAGTGTTAAGAATTATCAATAAGCTAGGATAATAATCACGACTTAACAATTTGTTTGTTCAGAATGCTTTAAACGTAGATGAGATTTGCTAAAACGTTATAACTACCGGTGCAACAGAGATCAATGTATCCGCGGTTTTCCCCGATTAGGATGAGCACTGGTTCTCACGGTATTTTTATGCTTTTCTAAGAACATGGTAGGTTTTATTTTGTCAATTTTGGTTACAGGGCTAAAAATTATAAAAACTTCCGATTTGGCTTACCTTACAATCTACTATACATGTTATATAAATAATTATTTGTCTGCTAGACAGATTATTTTCTCCAATATTTAACATAGGCTTATAAGGCATTTTAAAAAGTTATATCTCTCATTTTGTATATCTTTTGTGCTTAGTGCTATTGTGAATGTTACTATAAATTTACATTTTCTTCCAGATCGAGAAACATTGGGTGTATTAATAAAAGCGAGCAATGACTTAAAACTCGCAATTTCTGAGCCATGACTCACTCCGTATTAATAAAACGCAACGACTCAAGCTTAGCGTGACCTTCGACTTATCAACGACTCAACCCCTCCTTCCAGCGAGTCACGGCTCTAGCCGTGGTATTAATAAAACGGAACTGTGACTTCACTTTAAGAGCCATGGCTTACGATTTCTTAAGCCACCTCAGTAGCTGTCTCAAACTTGAAGGCGATGGCTCAGTTGCAAGTGAACGTCAACCTGAGAAAGGAAAAATACTATAAAATGCGCCGGGATTCTGAAGACTATAATTATAAACAGTTTAATAGGTTTGAGAAAGAAAACATGAGCTGGCTCGCCCGGCATTTCCTTTCGGAAACTGTGGAGACAAGAGGAAAAGGCCCTTACTACAGAGGATAAATGAGAATATTTCTACGCTGCATTGGGGACCCCGAAATTCCAGTCGGGCGTGGCCGAGGACGTTGGCGTTTCACAAGGTACGGTTAAAATATATTTTGGGAATTTTATTCTGGCATTAAACATAAATCGAGAAACTGGATCAAATTCCGAGCAACCACTGCAGCACTAAAAGCTGCTAAATTTGAATGGCAGGGTTATTACGTTATTGCAACCTCTCAAAAACAGCAAAAAGTTTTGTAACCTTGAATTATTTCATAAAACAGAGCTTTACTAGCATCAATAAACTGGAGAATAATCGAAAGTCGTCCTTACTATTCTTACCTCTTAACGAAACTATAGATGGATTTGATTCTCCTTGAATAAGGTCTAAAACTTGTTTTCCCAGTTTTTCATGGATATGGGCTTGGTGCCTGTCCTTCGCAGATTTAGGCGACTTTTCACATTTCTTATTTTCTTCGCTACCTGGTCCTCTGTTAGGAGAAGATTCAGATTCTCTTTTAGTTTTCGCTGCACTTCGGTCATAACAGAAGCCTTTTCCCGCTTATGGCAGCTGAGATTTGCTCATCTCTGGTGGTTAATAAGTTCACAAAACAAGATGCAAACTGATTGCTTTCTTCAGTCATTTCTGATGGATATACTGCCACAAAAATACCTAAACTGAATCGAATGTTTACTGCCGCTCGACAATAATGCATTTGCAATCAGGAAGAGGGGAAACACGAGTCAGAGACTCGCAATCATAGAGCCAAGGCTCAACACGGAAGGGAAGTTTTTATTAATACCAAATCAGTGACTCCCGACTCACTGCTACCGACGACTCGGTTTTGCTACAAGCCATGGCTCATGAGTTAGGGCTCGCTTTTATTAATACCACCCAATGTCAGCTAAAATTTTCAAACAGGTGTCTAATTCTAAAAATATTAAATGTAAACGTGAGCTTTTATAGTTATTTTGTTGGTTGTCCATCTGATGTCGGCAAAAAGCCGTTATTAAGTTCTAACTCGATAGATGTTGGCGAATGTGTTTTCTAAATCCGTAAAAACAGTCTGAAATAGGCTTTAGCATTATATAAGAGGCAACAATTATTTTTGTGAAGGACAGAGCTAGAAAATAAATCATTTTAGAAGAATGCTGTTGGAGCACTAGCTGCCACTGAAAATCATATTGTGCTGTTCGTTTTTGTACTGATTAAATCGTTTAGACGAGATATAGGGTTACGTGGTGCAATAATTTTCAAACTATTTACACGCTTCTACAGAACACAAAAGTTTTTTATACTTACTTGGTAGTCAAGCGAATTCAATTTCCGTTTAGCTTGAACAACGCCCTGAAATGAGTTTCGAAAGCAGTTTCGACTGCTGCTCCTTCAAATATTGGTTTACTTTATCTGTTTAAAATGCCATGGGTTGATAATTTTAGCCATAGAAGAGGATCCCAAAAGCAAAAATTGTTCATACAGTGTTGAACGTCATGAAGCTTATCCTGGTGAGAAAACCCCTGTGCTCGGTTTCAGATGTTGCTTGCCCACCGGGCCTACTATATTTCCTGCAATGGCGTGGTGGTAACATAACGGTTCACCTGGGACTCGTGAGCAGCTCGCTACCATTCCTCAGGTGCCAAAGTATCTTCTTCCCATACGTGACGCCAGCGTTTGATCCCATTTCCAGATTTTCTACAGACTGTAAGTATAAACTTCACGAAATTTCAATGGCTAAAGCGCCCCGAAAACTCTAACTCACTTAGTTCTCGGTTACTCACAAAGAAAATAGGAAACCGAGTTTAATCACAGATCACTGACTGCCTGTGCTCCTTCTCACTATGGTTAGACCAAAGTAACAGGACAGAATAGTCTCCATATCCAATTACAGGCATTTACAGTTAGAGTCCATGCAGAAAATGTCTGCATAAAGCCTGTCAGTTAACCATATATGCACTTTTAGGGCTACTATAATTTGATATCTCTGCTGTCATTTTCTTCAAGAAGGCAAGAAGTGTATTTACCTAAGCTATGCCCAACAGGAAAAATGTTTACTCATAAACAAAAGCCAGATGACTGTGAATATCACATAAAATACAGACAAAGAATCCATATGAACTTGTTTAGTATAGAGAAAAGCAGCTGTGTTTAACGACTATGGTGCTGTGCCTGATTATCATGACTGCGTAACACTCCAAGCCTAGGCCCGGCCCACGAGCCGGAATCGAGCTTAACCACTACGCTGTTTTTGAGAAAATAAAAAGTAACGAAAACTTTTCCAAATAAAGTGAAAATAAATAATAAAAAAAATTAATGTAGGTATCACATTTTTGGTCGGCGATGTTGAGATTCCGGGAATAGCATAATTATTGCAGCATGCATACATCCGCAAGAGTAGTAATACTAGTAATCATAAATAGTTGTTCGCTTCGGCCAATTGCAGATAATAATTACAACAGCAGGCAGCTGCAAACGCCGGCTTCCTCCGTCCACCCACACCCAGGACATCCTGGGCAGAGTGCAGTAATCGAGGCGACTTGTGGCTAACAAGGCAGTAGCGGCCAACATACCGCTTTCTACCTTAGGCGCCACTGTTTCTGAAAAGTGGATCTTCAATTTGTCTCAAGAACCTGAATGCATCCGTTACCAGGCCTCCCAGCAAGGAAAAAAATCTCCATGCCAATAGGTATCGAAAATCGAACAGTATTCCTTCGCATCACAGATAGTAGCGCTTGGTGAACTGATGATGTTAATACCAATAAATATAAAATAGTTTTATTACCGGGCTGGGTGGTACAGTATAACCTATTCTCGGGCTCGATTCTGATAAGCGGAGGGCCTAACCATTTCGCCAGTGTAGACCTCTACTGTAAACCTTTCTAATACTGTTTGCTCACAAAGTCAATATATTAGCCAGAAGAATGCCATGGTCCCTGAGAGAGAGAGAGAGAGAGAGAGAGAGAGAAGAGAGAGAGAGCACTAAGTATCCGCTATTACTCGAAGATCTTTTAAGATAAGAACTTCAAGTAAAACCTGCACACAGACTTGGTGAAAATCGGCGCGCAATGTATTGAAAACGCGATATGGCAGCGCATTTACATTGTAGGTTGTGGTTGTTATCCAGTGTATATTTTCTGCAAGATTAAAAAATATCCAGAAGTACACAAGATGTGATGTGATACATTCACTTGACTTTCTCTACCAACAACGAATTACATGTAGATATTCATTATATATTCCATAGTATTCATAGTCGTCCTCCGTGGACTAGTGGTACCGTGCTAGCCTCTAGTTCCCAAGGTCGCGGGTTCAAACCCGGCGGAGGGCGATGGATTTTTTCGGACGTAAAAATCCATAGCATGGCTTCTTTCGGAAGGGAAGTAAAGCCGGTGGTCCCGTGTCGTATATTTACGGTACGTAAAAGAACCTCAAGCCTGATAAAAAGGCCTCTGAGCAAAATTATCGGTCTTTCACGCCCAATATAGAATGGGACGCTAAAGACCATAGTAGTTAAAGAGTCCATAAATAAAACTCAATTTAATTTATTTTATAGTATTCATGTTAAAAGTAACGTTACACGTTACGTCCAGGTTACAGCATTAAATATATACTTTTTGCCTAGGAATGATTTCAAATTAAGGAATATAGGTATAGTTTATACAACGGAGGGGGCACACCTCGCGCATTGGACCTACGTAAACCTATTGTGCCTACCTGCCCCCAAGAGGAAGGGATGAAGTAAAGGAACCACAAGCGGCTATAGGCCGCAGACAGACAGGTCACAGAGACGCGATGAAGTCCCTACCCCTACCACTTCTGGAGCTACCTAGAGAAGGCGATAAACGACCCGTCGACCAAGCAGCTCTCTAGTGTCCAGGGAGTACCTGCTTTCTTTTGAGTAAGCCACCTGTTCGGCAGCATCATAACCCTAGAAACACACCTGAAGGATGAGAAGAAAACATAATGAATGGGAAATTATGGAAAGGAAATCGTGAAAGAGAAACCAACCCAGCATTCGCCTACCGACCGGGGACAACCACGAAAAACCCAAGGTCAGAGTTGGCTGTAAACGGGATTCGAACCCGGGATTTTACTGAATGCGAGTCTCACGCATTACCGCGGAGTAATTTCGCTCCGCAATTAACAATAAGCACTTAGGTACATAAAACATGCTGATATAGCATTCAAATGTTTATTCGTGGCAAAAATTCAGGTAAACGAAAGAAAGAAAATAAAAGAATAGCCAAGTTTTCATACAAGTCTGTTAGATGACCCACTCACATATCTGAAGGATCTAAACCTGCAACATGGAGTATTTCGGGAACGGATAACGCTAATAAAATGGTATTTGAATAAACTATATATTTTAATGGGCTTCACATTTTTACTTTCTCTACTACGTATAGTAAGTAGGGGAAGTATTGTATTCCACCCAAAAATTCGATACCGAGATTTCACCGGAAATACATGTTTTGAGATCCCCTGAATCCAAAAAAAAGCATTTTTGGAAACATGTCCGTGCGTGTGTCTGTGTGTCTGTGTGTGTCTGTGAACAGCATAACTCAGAAACGAACAGTCGGATAAACACCAAACTTGGTATTTAGGTGCAGTATATTCCAGAGATGCAACACAAGGTTTTCAAAAAAATCGCCCCCCCCAGATTACCATTTACATGGAACATTTTTCGAAAATTTTAATTTTCTTAAAAATGCCTCTAACGATTTTAATTAAAATATCATATGTTTAAGATATTTGTATGACAAATAAAATGTATATCTTGAATTTTCTGGGAATGTCTCCAAAAGTATTCTTTATTGTGAACGACTTTTGCATAACTGGTAAACCATAAGAGATAGACAAAATTTTACTACACAAAAAATGTAGATCGCGTTAAAATACACAATTTATGTCATATATATTTTTTTGTTGAGTGAACCATTTTCGAGATATCACTTGTTATTCCCTTAAATTTTTCAATACTTATTTTCTCAAATGGCAATTCGTTATTCAATTTTTTGTCTTGGATATGCAAAGAGTATTAATCTGTGGCAAAGGGAATGGTGCTGCACCTAGCAACCAGCTATTAAGAGATATGTATGTGCTTATGGCTACTGTATTCCTATATTGCCCTTGTAAATATATATTCCCCTTACATCTACAAGAAAATTAGCAATAAGATAGACTCTGCAAATGTTTATCTCGATTAACATTAAGTAGATGGAGAATAAGCGTTTTATAAATAGTTTGTACAAGAGTAGAGAAAGTCATGTGAGTGTAACACATCAGATTTTTTGTAGTAAGATTCTGCCTGTTTTTTATGTTTCCTAGTTATGCAAAAATTAGACAAAACAAAAGCGACCTCACAGGTTATTAACAGAAAATTAATAATATATCATTTATTTCTCACTCAGTATGTCAAATGTATCATATTTTCATCAAACTGTTAGAGCCATTTTGAGGAAATAAACAATAACAGAATTTTTTCCCCACATACAGGCTAATTTACGGCGGGGGAAATTCTTTAAAATCCTCGGATTACATCCTTGGCAGATGTTGAACTTAAATACGAAGTATGATGTGTATACCACTTTTAGCTTTTGAACCCTGTTCACACACACATACACACACACATTTATATATAAATATATATAATGAGCGGGCCTTTAACTAATAATGTATTTTTGTGGGTTGCAAGCAACTTCAAAATCTGTATTTCCAGTGGACTCTCTACACTTATTTTTGGGTGGAATACAGTAGTTCCTCTACCTACTATATATATACGGTAGAGAAACTAAAAACGATAGCATAAGGTATGCCGTGGGCAATGGATTTTACCGTATAAATCTTACTATTCGTATGAACATATGCCGCGTCTAAACAACAAAGCCAAGATGAAATGTTTGAGTCAATGTTGCCGACGGAAAATTAGATCCAATATGTACCTATTGTATGAATGCCTAGGATTTATGTCATCGTTTAAGAAACAGCAATTCACAAAATATAAGGTAAAAAACCCAAACTGTTGAATCAGCAACCATAATGATCAAACAAATTAATTGTTGTAGTTTCTAATTAGCATACCATTGCTGCGAAAGCTTTAGTAAAGCATGGAATTTTTATCAAGTCTAATTTCGTGTGCGCCTTCAGTAAAACGGAGCAAAACGTCATCTATTGCGAAGTTTAAAGCAGTATCACAGGCCCCCTTACTACTAATCAAAATTTAATTAATATTTTATTAACTAACCCATTTCACGTGTTATTGTGATTCTCTCGCTAGAGGCCCCAAAACGTTTGCCTATATGTTGGCCATTTATTTGAGTTTTGTGATGAAACTTTGTGTACACATACCTTGAACAATGTAATGTAGTGCCACACCCCTCCCAATAGGTTTTGACTGTTCCAGTGACCTTGCCTCTGCTTAGTCACACGAACGTCTCCACGCGCTATACTCCCGTGTTGGCTTGGAAGCAGCATCGACAATGTCGTACACAATTGCAGAACACGTGTTTCTCGTTCGTAACTACTGGTAAACGGGTTTATTTAAATCATGTCAAAGGGCCTTCGGGCCGAATTTGGTACGCGACGTGTGCCCTCAAAATATTGTATTCAGAAATTGGTAACAAAGTTCTAGACGACGGGAACCTTGATCTCACAGCATGCAGGCGGCCGGAAAATGAATGTGGATGTAATGGAAGAAGTAAAGGGGCGATTACTGGCGTCACCATCAGGATCCTTGCGACCACTTTCCCAGGAAATGAATGTTCCATATTCTGCGTGCCAAAGAGCTGCTAAGAAAGCAAACCTCCACGCTTATCGTGTGACGAGTGTTCAAGAATTGCAACCGACGGGCCCTGAAAAACCACCCCACTTCTTCCTGTGGGAATGTCTGAAGGGAAAGGTATACAGAAATAGACGACGTACAATTGCAGAGTTGAAAGATGCTATAGGTCAAGAGATTGAAGCCATTACCGAGGAGACTTTAATAAAAGTATTCCAGAATTTGGAGCGACGTGTACAAACGTGTTTGGATGTGCCAGGGGACCTTTTTCAGCATCAGATGTGACAGTGCATAGTTCAAGGTATGTGTACACAAATTTTCATCACAAATCTCACATAAATGACCAACATGTAAACAAATGTTTGGGGTCTCTAGCGAGGGAATCACACTGTATAATAAGCATATGTCTGTACGCTCACTTTATTATTAGTGTCATTTCAAGGCTTTAAAGGGTATTTACACTGTAATATTGCATAGCTCAGTCAGCGAATACACTGTGCAACCTATGTTCGTTGGGCTTTAGTTCTTGAGTTAACACCATTTTTTAAGCGTGAAACTTCAAGTCCAGATGCAGAATTCGCCAAATTGTGATCAGCGAAAGCCCCAATTCTTGCGATCGACGAGCAATTGATTTGTTTCCGTTCTCGCGTATACACTCACGATCGGCGCCTATGTTTTCATTGGAGCGTTTACGTACAGGCGTTCTTTGATCGCTGACAGAACCACTTCTTTCAAATTTATCGATCAAACGCCGAATCGTTCCATTGCAGTGACGATTATGCACATCGTAAACTTCACGCAATACACGGAAGGTTTGGCGAACATTGATCCATTTTGATAATACATTTTCACAGTTTCTACGCGTTGCTGAATGCTGTAACGCTCCATGGCTATTTGTCAATAACAAGTGTAACCATAAGAAAAAAATGACTGCTGTAACTTAATAAGAACGGCAGCTATCACATGTTAAAAATAGGACACTCTTGTTGAAACACCCTTTACAAGTCAGCGTTGATCCTTACCCAGATCAACGCACACCAAAAAGAGAGACAACGAGAAGGTGACACCCATCACCGCGGTGGTCATAAATCCAAACATACCCCTGCAATTTCTCGGCTGATATCAACGATTTATGGCCTACCCAGTTGCCTGAACTTGCTACCTGCAGGTTTATTTGCGGAGTCTTAAAAAATAACAGACACAAGACTAGTTCTCAAATTTGGAGGAGTTAAAGAGGAGCACACAAGGCATTATTCAAGTTAATTTTACTGCAATTAAGTTGCTTCCTGGCCATTGCTGCTTCTATTGATATTTGACAGCTACTATCAACCTGTACGTGAAGTCCGAATACAAAGTATAATTTTTCCTTAGGAGCCCGATGTATTTGCTTTCACTGAGAATAAGTCCAGACATGGCAACCCGCCACGTCCAGTAAGCTGAGAGGCATGTTTAAGCACGAGGAGATAAAGCAGTATTTGAAGTAAAGAAGTGAACATTATTGAGCATGGCTATAACACAGCATTGAATCTTCCGATTCGGTATACAGATTGAATAAAATTAAGGCCCAGGTCAATCTATATTCCCTAGATGTCTAAATCGGCCAGTGATTTATAAATTTTAAAATCAGCGTGTAGAGTAGCGTTCATTTTGGAACGGAGTTTTCCTTCCTATCAGTTGAAAATAACAGTATATTGTGATATGAGTGCGGTAAGTGCGTCTTTGCAGAACATGAGAAAGTTTAAAAATACTAGACAGTGGAATACTTTCACTTCCGAGTTACTGCAAAACACTTAACGCATGCATATTGCACACTACTGTTTTCGAGGATAGTGAATAACGCAAATATTTGCACAAAAATAAAATTAATTACCCTCAGCTGTTCAAAAGCCATATCAAGACCGACGTCTTGCCTCTGCGAAGTGTGATCGATTCGGGCGTTGGAAATTGCACACCAACATTTTCTACCTGATTTCTGTCATATGGAAACTGTACACCAAATTTTTCACTAGGTTTCTGGTCATTTGGAAACTGCACACTATTTTCTGCCTCGATTATGGTTGTATGGAAAACGTACATATTTACCAAACTATTTTCATTTCCTTCGAGATGGAGCTCTTTTTTATTTCGCAAACCTGTCGCACTGCAGCCGAGATGGAGCGCTCTTCAGTTTGCAAACCTGTCGCCCGGCAGCCGAGATGGAGCGCTCTTCAGTTGGCAAACCTGTCGCCCGGCAGCCGAGATGGAGCGCTCTTCAGTTGGCAAACCTGTCGCCCGGCAGCCGAGATGGAGCGCTCTTCAGTTGGCAAACCTGTCGCCCGGCAGCCGATATGGAGCGCTCTTCAGTTTGCAAACCTGTCGCCCGGCAGCCGATATGGAGCGCTCTTCAGTTCGCAAACCTGTCGCCCTGCAGCCGATATGGAGCGGTCTTCAGTTCGCAAACCTGTCGCCCTGCAGCCGATATGGAGCGCTCTTCAGTTCGCAAACCTGTCGCCCTGCAGCCGAGATGGAGCGCTCTTCAGTTTGCAAACTTGTCGCCCGGCAGCCGAGATGGAGCGCTGTTCAGTTTGCAAACCTGTCGCCCGGCAGCCGAGATGGAGCGCTCTTCAGTTTGCAAACCTGTCGCCCGCAGCCGAGATGGAGCGCTCTTCAGTTTGCAAACCTGTCGCCCGGCAGCCGAGATGGAGCGCTCTTCAGTTTGCAAACCTGTCGCCCGGCAGCCAAGATGGAGCGCAGTTTTACTTCGCCCGGCACTAAGGCTTCAGTCTTCTTCACTATGTAATAACCTCGGTTCTGCTGTACATTAGTTTTCTTTATGGACGACAGTGAGGACAGTGAAAGTGAATGGGGCATTTTGGTTTGGTATATCAGAACTCAAAGTTTATAAAGGCAGGGAATTGAAAACCTATGAAGTACTATGGAGGTTTGTGTGAGAAAATGCAATGCGAAAATTTATAACTAGCTGAACAATACAAGTTATTAAAAAACACGATGAGTATAACCATGTGGTTGACATTAACAAATTAAATCGCCAAATTATTAATGCAGGTGTGAAAAGAAATGTAGAGTATTTCATGCTGTTTGTCAAATCTTGCCTACAAGAACCTGAAGTGCGTGATACGATATATCTCTTTTAAGAGATAATTTGTACAGATCGCGGAGAAAATGTCAGCCTGTATTGCTTAAATCACGATCCTAAATGCATGACAGATCGTCATTTAAGCCTTATAACTACTGGGGCGAAGATTTCGTTTTTTTCAATGACAAAGACAGTGCAATAATTGTGTTTACGTGTTTTTCCAACCTGGTGGATTTATGTGGACTTGATGCAATATACATGAGCGGAACTTTCGTTACTATCTTCAGTTTTTATACCAAATGTTAACAATTCATGGCGTAAAGAATAATCAATATATTTGGTTGATTTTTTTTGTGCTTTAGCTAACAAAACTGTTCAAACTTATGAAAATATTCCCTTTCAGGTGATTGTGGATAAATGTGCAGCACATAATAATAGGTATAATCAATGTAACGTACTAACTGACTTTGAACCAGCGATGCATGCCGCAATGGTGAGAACTTGGAACCCGTTACTATTATAGGTTGCCGCTTCCATCTTGCAAAGCTTGATGGCGTAAAATACAGTGCGTAGGACTAGCAAAAGAGTACAAAGGAGGCGGTGAAATAGGACAGTCACTCAGGATGGTTTCTGGAATAATGTATTTGAATCCATATTGGGACGAAATCGGGGATTTCTTTGCTATGGAATTGGCTGCGGTAAAACCTACAGAGTTACAAATTTGCTAATTATTTGTTACAAACGCACATTTCGGAAGATGCTAATTTTCCTCCTGGACACACTGTATCTACCTCTAGCACAACAAATGACGCGATTCATTTCACAAGCACTTTAATGAGAGTTTTTACAGCAAACACCCTTCTTTGTATAAATTCGTCAATCAACTTTTGGACATATAAACTGAGACTTATACTGCAAAGCAATGTAGGAAACAAGAGAAGTTTTAATGTGAAGTACGCTAAATGTAAAAGAAACATTAATCAGAGAATCGAATTATATAGCTCTTCGCAAATCCCGTATGCAGTTTGTGAAATACCTTTCCCACTTAAAGTGATACTGACAAGTAGGTATGTAGCTACTTACACTACGTGATCAAAAGTATCCGGACACCCCCCAAACGTACGTATTTCACCTTAGGTTCATTGTGCTGCCACTTACTGCCGGGTACTCTTTATCCGCGACCTCAGTAGTCATTAGACACCGTGAAACAGCTCCGTGGAACTCACGGACTTCGAACGTGGTCAGGTGATTGGGTGTCACTTGTGTCAGAAGTCTGTACGCGAGATTTCCACACTCCTAAACATCCCTAGGTCCACTGTTTCTGATGTGATAGTGAAGTGGAAACGTGAAGGGACATGTACAGCACAAAAGCATACAGGCTGACCTCGTCTGTTGACTGACAGAGACCGCCGACATTTGAAGAGGGTCGTAAACAGTAATAGGCAGACATCTATCCAGACCATCACACAGGAATTCCAAACTGCATCAGGATCCACTCCAAGTACTATGACAGTTAGGCGTGAGGTGAGAAACCTTGGATTCCATGGTCGAGCGGCTGCTCATAAGCCACATATCTCGCAGGAAAATGCCAAACGAGGTCTCGCAAGGAGCGTCAACAATACACGATTGAACAATGGCAAAACGTTGTGTGGAGTAACGAATCACGGTACACAATGTGGCGATCCGATGGCAAGGTGTGGGTATGGCGAATGCCCATGCACGTTATTTGCCAGCGTGTGTAGTGCCAACAGTGAAATTCGAAGGTGGTGGTGTTATGGTGTGGTCGTGTTTTTCCTGGAGGGGGCTTACATCCCTTGTTGATTTGCGTGGCACGATCACAGCGCAGACCTACATTGTTAAGTTAAGCACCTTCTTGCTTCCCACTGCTGAAGAGCAATTCGGGGATGGCGATTGCATCTTTCAACACGATCGAGCACCTGTTCAAACTACACGGGCTGTGGCGGAGTGGTTACACGACAATAACATCCCTGCAATGGACTGGCCTGCAGAGAATCCTGACTTGAATCCTATAGAACACCTTTGGGATGTTTTGGAACGCCGACTTCGTGCCAGGCCTCACCGACCAACATCGATACCTCTCCTCAGTTCCGCACTCCATGAAGAATGGGCTGTTCATTCCCCAAGAAACCTTCCAGTACCTGATTGAAATTATGCCTGCGAGAGTGAACGCTGTCATCAAGGCTAAGGGTGGGCCAAACCATATTGACTTCCAGCATTACCGATGGAGGGTGCCACGAACTTGTACGTCATTTTCAGCCAGGTGTCCGGATACTTTTGATCACGTAGTGTAGGTTTCATTTACTGACAGTCATGAAGGATAGAGGGGGGAAGGTGGCACTGATCCAGGGCGTTCGCAAACTGTAGCCCCCTGGTGGAAGGGATGAGGTGAAGGGAGATATCAGGTGACCGGAAACAGGAGTGTCGGCACAGCAATGACAGGCTCCCTAAAATTTAGATATAAACGCCCCGGCAGACGGACTGGCAAACCGGGATCCCCACCCCACAAGGGGGGCATGTTCCACCGGGGGCGGTCCTTATACCTCAGCAACCAGCCGAAGGTCGGAGAAGGTTCACAGAGAGCATCCTTTTTCCCTGCCATCTGCACGGAAATCTCAACCAACCTTGAAACAGACAAAGGGGGTGAAGTATGAATGAAATGAGCAATGGAAGAAATGGAGGGACAGGGAATTCGGGGGAGGTAAGATCCTTACAGCATTCACCTGGCGACCCAGGGAATCCCCCTAAAAACCCATGGGCCAGGAAGATCGGCCACGGGAATCGAACCCACGACCTCCCGAATGCGGACCACAGACGCAACCACATGAGCCATCCCGCTCGGTGACACATGGATGTGCAGGATTTAAACTAAAGTTTACCAGCATTTTAAGATCAACTTTATTATAATGTGGGCAACTGCATTTGCTTCTAATAGTCTACAGCTACACTGCAAAGTACACCAATTATTTTATGTTTGCCAACAAAGTATGTGGTAGTGCTTAGTAACCCCTAGTAGTATCACTCCGGCCACACAAGGTTGTAGAATCACTATACACCATTTGGTGAGTAGATATAACTAAATTTTGGCTTAACCAAAGTAAATCCCACACTTTATAGGTGTGCAGTTTCCGAGTAGGATTAACCTTCTGAATGTGCAGTATGCTGATAGGATTACTGGGACCCTAAAACCTGGTGTGCAGTTTCCGCGCACCCGATCGATTGCACACGCCTGGTAGTGTTGACCAAGCCAGTTAATAACTGAAGGTGACGTGGCTGTTGCTGAAAAAGATTTAAATACTGCATGAATTAAATCGTAAGTAAATGCTAGAACATGAAAGGAGGCAAAGGCAGTAGGATTCAAATGGTGAAATTCAATTATAAAATATGATTATATTCGCTTGTGGCTACTGTCTAAGAGCACAAGAACACGTGAACACCCTAATTTTTGACACCTTGCGGATTTATTGGTTATTTTTTCTTTGAATGCTATTACATGTAACGTAGATGCGGTAACTTAAAATCTACGGCGTTTAAATCTACCGCGCTTCTCCTCCACACTCGATGCGATATGTTAAAACAGTCCGCAGTGCAACTTGACTTGTGGCGCTTTTATGAGCATCTGCGCTTGCGCAACTGGTATAACATAATACTTTATGGGTGAAATACATACGGGTTGTGCACACTTGAAGTCGTTCACTGGCCCTTACCACCCAACCACCTCTCAGCAACAAGTTTGCGTCAACACCACTAGGTGGTAGCACACTACTGCACAAGTTTCATTCAAGCGGGAGTGCAAGAACGGGAAGTTGGGAACCCCGTTCGCTTTTCTCTTGGCATAAATCCCTCTAAATGGTAGCATACTGGACAGTTATACAAATTCACTCAGTGTACAGCGAAACTTATATCTGATATGAATATATGTTATGGCTATATGGATAAAAAAGCTTATTTGATTTTATATACAGGGTGAATCGCCTAAAACTTACACCGCAAATATTTCGTAAATGGAAAGTGCTATTGATGTGCAGTTTTCACAACATTGATTGGTAGTCAGGGGCGCATACATTTAGCCTATAAACAGATTTTAATAATACTGAGAAAGTGTAGTTTTTGAGCAAACATACAATTTTTATATGGAACATTGCCTAGTTACATCAACAGAATAAAGGTAGGGCAAATTAGAATGTAAGTGGTCTTTGTTGCAGGATTCTAGTGCAAGTGGTTTACGAGAAATCGTATTTTGAAAAGTTTGCACCCCGACAACTGTTTGTCCCGTTCAACCTGCTTAGTTGCTAGGTACGATGTTGTTTGTTTGCATTGTTGTTTCTGTTCATTGATTGCATTGCGACTTTCTGGACAGTTAATTTGTGACAGTTCAAGCAGTAAGTCGTGAGTGGAAGATGGGGTTTATTAATGCACAAAAAGTCGACATGCTCATGGTGTATGGAGAGTGCAGGAAGAATGCAGTTCGTTTATGTACGGTGTATGCGTAAACATATCCCAATAGACGTCAACCATCTCGGCAATTATTTATCAACCTCTTCAATCAATTAAGTGAAAGTGGTACTGTAACACCCAGAAAACGTAACAGAAACAATAAAGTGGCTGTAGAAGAGGCAGAAATTTGGCTGCCGTTGCAGTAGATCCGCAAATTAATTCTCGCACAATCGCACGTGGAAGTGGCATGAGTCAGGCAAGTTTACTACGCATTCTCCATCGACATAGGTTCCATCCCTATCACATCTCTCTCCATCAAGAGCTGCATGGAAACGATTTTGAGAATCGTGTTAACTTTTGTACATGGGCATTAAGACATGATAGTCCAGATTCATGTATCTTGTTTAGTGATAAGGTAACAATTCCTAATCATGGCCAGGTAAACCGCAGAAACATGCACTATTGTTCTGTTGACAATCCCCGTTGGCTTCGTCAGGTGGAACGTCAGCGTCCATGGAGTTTAAACGTGTGGTGCGGGATAGTGAACCATCAGCTCATAGGCTCTTTGTTCATAGAAGGAACAATGAACTCGCAAAGTATCGCAGCCTCCAGACAGACCATCTGCCACAGATGCTAGAAGACGTTCCTTTGCAGACTAGGAGGAACCTGTGGTACCAACATGATGGCTGTCCAGCCCATAGTGCACGAAGTACTACAGCTTGTCTTAACGGATTGTTTCCAAATCGTTGGATTGGACGAAGAGGACTTGTAGATACCTTGGCCGGCCCGTTCACCGAATCTGACCCCTTTAGACTTTTTTTCTGTGGGGAAGGCTGAAAGACACTGGCTACAAGGATGTACCAACTACACCAGACGATATGAAACGACGTATTACTGCTGCCTGCTCTAAAGTTTCCATAGCAGACTGGAAGCGTGTATTGAAGCTCCGGTGGGCTATGTTCTCTTTACTTGTAAGAAACCATAGAAGTATTGTAATTACCTGTTGTTTTTCTTTACTTTGTGCTACCACAGGCTGTACAAGTGTCGGTGCGTAAAAGTTTCAAAATAAGATTTCTCGTAAACCACTTGCACTAGAATCTTGCAATAACCGCCACTGACATTCCAATTTACCCTGCCTTTATTCTGTTGATGAAACTAGGCATTGTTCCATTTAAAAATTGTATGTTTGCTCAAAAACTACACTTTCTCAGTATTATTATAATCTGTTTATAGGCTAAATGTACGAGCCCCTGACTACCAATCAATGCCGTGAAAACTGCACATCAATAGCACTTTCCATTTCCGAAATATTTGCGGTAAAAGTTTAAGTGATTCACCCATATTTTATGGATTTCTGGGTGAGTTATGGTATATTATATTAGACTTGAATCATAGAGTGATAAAGACATCTGCACGATTGAAAAACAGATCCGTGGACTTCTTTTATAGATAGTACAGATGATTCAGTATAGTTTTCCCTTTTTAACGTGTACCTACAGTGCAGTGTAAGTTATTTATATTAACTTTTGTGTGGTTTGTGTGGAGGGAGAGGACATTTCATAAGAATAAATTATGCCGTTTTCCTGCTTCAGAAAATGAGACTAGGTAAATGCTAGTAAATTAGTCATATTAATACTTGGCTGACGAAGGAATACAAATGGAGAGTAGCGAGAGCGGTGCCACGAACATTACTTCGCTGTGAGAAGGTTATTGTTTCACGTATGGTAAAGCCGATTTGAAGTAGGAGTTGTATTGTATTTCAAGCTGTTGGAGAGCAGAACTTGTAGTAGTTGCAACTGCACGTATAGTACCCGCTTTCCGGTAGCCTTCGCCCCAAATGTACTTTCCGGTGGCCTTTGCCCCAAATGTTTAAAAATATTAACTTTGTAATTTAGCTGTTTCTTTAAATATTATATATTTATGTTTGCCTCGGCTGCGTCAGTATTATTGTTAGAGACATGGATGTCTTGGCAGGGTTGTGGTGCGTCTAAGAATGTAGGCTTACGCAGATTATAATTTTACTTCACTCCTTTTATTAATGCTTGATACGATTTATATAACACTTCACTGATAGAGAGCTGTGAGATTCTTTTATTAATTATTTGCACTTTTTAACACGTAAACTATTTTTCGTCTCACACGAATACGTATTAAATCTCTTGAGGACACTTTTTGCGTCTGGTTAGTAACGCTGTCTGCAACCAACTGAATTGATTTCAACGCCTAAACTTGTAAATTTCTGTAATTCAAGTCTCTGATTGGCTATTCCTAATCCAATAGAATACCTTCATTTAACTAAAGCTTTCTGTGGTGGTTGATTGGCTATATTTAAACTGTCTCTAAATTTACATTATTGCTTCCAAGAATCACAAGTAACATTTAAACTTTCTAATTCATTATTGCCTCAAGGTTACGTGATTGTTAGCAACTTTAAACCTATTATTCTCACAGCTCCTACATAATTAAATTACGTAATATATTCACATAACATTATTACACATAGATACAATAATACAAAGATATACAATGACTGTTACATACAATTTTTATATATTGTTACATATACATTTTGCTTTAAGGCGGGTTGTTATTGAATTTACATATTATATAGTTAGACTGAAATTATTTAAGTGTTAAAAATACTGCCTCAGCTGTTACTCTAAACTGACATAATTACGTACAAAACAATAAAAAATCCACAAAAGAACCCTTTCTATTGTAGACACGTTATGCATTATTATTATTATTATTATTATTATTATTATTATTATTATTATTATTATTATTATTATTATTGGGAGCAGCGCAGTTGTATTAATTTGTTCATAATCATAACCATTATGCAGCGGACGCTATTTCACATTTTCAGGGCACCTGAACCTCTTAACATTTTGTGAACACACAAATGTATATTCACAAGCTACCACTGGTTATATTGAGTGTGTACAACATGTACAACAATAAAAGTACATATCAATGTTGGATGATTAAAAACATTTGATTATAACATCTATAGTAAAAATGCAAAACGCACGGAGTGTGAATTTCCCACGCATGATGGCATGAGCGGGAAGTGAATAAAAGAAACCTATCGTCGAAAAAAATACATTGCTGTGGAGTTAGTTCATTTCTGTGTAAGAGTATACAAAGTTATTGTTACTAAAGAAGCTTATTCATTTCCATTTTTGAAGTGCAATTTGCATTTATTCCTTAATGAATCAAAACACAAATTACATGCATACGATGATACAACTCACCCGTTGCAGTTGCCAGATAGTGCAGTTAAAACTTTAACCAACACTTTCAATTTCCAAACAGAATCGAGACGTAATTCCTTTTGAATATTCATGACTGGCGCTCCAATAATTGAGAGGTTCCATTGAGTGGGGCCCCCCGCCAAGTGCAACAAGCCGTGACGTCACAACAATAGACGCTCTTCTGCTTAACATTCTATACAACATGCCAGCCTTCCCTATTCCGTGTTCCTTCCTCTGAAGCGTGACCTTTCAAACGTCATTTTAGGCACGTTCGCAATATAAAAAGACGGTAAGCTTCAGCATCTGTCCTGAGGTCCCAGCGGAACAAGTCGAAGAAAAGCGATGAAACATCGTTTTATTTCTTTTTCGTTTTTACCAATTTATATGTGGGACATGAAGCGTATTGGATGTCCTTTTGTCTTTGTTCCAGTTTATGTGAAGGATCTTTCTATGTGTGTTTTACGCCTGCTTTTATCTATTGCTACTACACGTGGCCAAGAGTGGAATGGAAGATGGTTGTTGGTGCAGCAAAGCGTGGAATGCTGTCTGCGAAAGTTGTGTGATATTTCTCCAAACCGAGGGAAAACGTTACCCACACAGGCAACTTGTCCCTGCCGGGAAAAGAAGAGAGCCGCAGATCGGTTAAATAGTACTTTTCCATCAAATCACCGCGTGCGTCAATATTTTGTGTCTCATTACTGTAAAGTTGGTTCACAAACAATAGCATTTCTTTTCTTGATGCACACCATGACAAGAGAAACTTCTTAACTGCATTTCTCAAAGCGCTACGTGTTTCTACTTATATATTATGTAACACACATTATCAAAACCTGCAGCTTCCATTCGTTTTGAAATGCTTCAAAACAAAAAATTTGATGTGTTACACTCACATGACTTTCCCTACTCTTGTACAAACTATTTTTACAAACTTTTATTCTCCATCTATTTCATATTATTCGAGATAAACATTTGCAGAAACGATCTTTTGACATGCAAAGAGAATTACATTTTACACATAGCGACCAGTTCTAAAAATATTTGACTATCGCTTAAGGCGTACTATGTTCCCCTTGTTTTGTATTTGCAAGGGTAATATAGAAATACAGTAGCCTTTAAGTATAGACATATCTCTTAATAGCTGGCTGCTAGGTGCAGCACCATTTTCTTGCCACAGATTAATACTCTTTGCATATCCAAGACAAAAAATGAATAACGAATTCCCATTTGAGAAAAAGTATAAGTATTGAAACATTTAATGGAATAAGAAGCAATATCTCGAAAATGGTTCACTCAACAACAAAAAATGTATAAGACATAAGACTACACTTTTTGTGTAGTAAAATTTTGTTTATCTCTTATGGTTTATCAGTTATGCAAAAGTCGTTCACAATGAAGAATACTTTTGGAGACATTCCCAGAAAATTCGAGATATACATTTCATTTGTCATGAAAATATGTTAAACATATGATATTTTAATCAAAATCGTTAGAGCCATTTTTGAGAAAATTAAAATTTTCGAAAAATGTTCCATGTAAAGGGTAATCTAGGGTGGGGGTATTTTCTTAAAAACCTTCGTGTTGCATCTCTGGTAGATACTGAACCTAAATACCAAGTTTGGTGTTTATCCGACTGTTTGTTTCTGAGTTATGCTGTTCACAGACACACACACGGACACGTTTCCAAAAATGTTTTTTACTTTCTCTACTACGTATAGTAAGTAGGGGAAGTATTGCATTCCACCCAAAAATTCGATACCGAGGTTTCACCGGAAATACATGTTTTTAGACCTCCTGAATCCAAAAAAAGCATTTTTAGAAACATGTCCGTGTGTGTGTCTGTGTGTGTGTG
This sequence comes from Deroplatys truncata, assembly GCA_030765065.1. Classification (NCBI taxonomy): domain Eukaryota; kingdom Metazoa; phylum Arthropoda; class Insecta; order Mantodea; family Mantidae; genus Deroplatys; species Deroplatys truncata. The sequence goes on from CM060980.1 coordinate 28,852,385, forward strand.
TGTCTGTGTGTGTGTGTGTGTGTGTGTGTGTGTGTGTGTGTGTCTGTGTGTCTGTGAACAGCATAACTCAAAAACGAACAGTCGGATAAACACCAAACTTGGTATTTAGGTTCAGTATCTTCCAGAGATGTGACACGAAGGTTTTCAAGAAAATCCCCCCACCCCTGACTACCCTTTACATGGAACATTTTTCGAAAATTTTAATTTTCTCAAAAATGGCTCTAACGATTTTGATGAAAATATCATATGTTTAAGATAATATCATGAGAAATGAAATGTATATCTCGAATTTTCTGGGAATGTCTCCAAAAGTATTCTTTATTGTGAACGAGTTTTGCATAACTGGTAAACCATAAGAGATAGACAAAATTTTACTACACAACAAATGTAGATCGCGTTAAAATACACAACTTATGTCATATACATTTCTTTTGTTGAGTGAACCGTTTTCGAGATATTGCTTGTTATTTCCTTAAATTTTCCAATACTTATACTTTTTCTCAAATTCGTTATTCATTTATTTTTGTCCTGGACATGCAAAGAGAATGGAATGCGCCACATAGCAACCAGCGTTAAAATATTTGACTATCGCTTAAAAGCTACCATATTCCCCTTGCATCTACAAGAAAATTACCAATAAGATTGACATCTCGATATCTGGATTAACATGAAGCATATAGAGAATAGGCGTTTGTAAAATTAGATTCTACAAGAGTAGAGAAAGTCATGTGAGTGTAACACATCAGATTTTTTTTATTCAGGGCGTCTCAAAACATGTATTTCCGGTGAAATCTCGGTATCGAAATTTTGGGTGGAATACAATACTTCCCCTACTTATTATACGTAGTAGAGAAAGTAAAAATAATTAATTTAAACATGTCGCACACAAACCTATACTAATCTTGATGACGCTTATGTTTAAATGCTGACTCTCTGTACCTACTCAAGAATGGGGGCTAGGTCCTGGTAAATGACACGTAATGTAACTGTGCGCAAATGTGACAGTCTTTGTCAGTATTTACTGGCATTTAGGAGAACTCCTGTGACGCCATTATGATGGTGGCAGATGCTAAGATTATTATTATTATTATTATTATTATTATTATTATTATTATTATCTTTCGTTATCGAATTACACTCATTTTTCAAAATTTAAATCAACTAGGAGTTATGAATGAATACTTTGGTCAGACATGTGTCTACCAGCGACTAGTAGATCACGGTAAACTCTGGAGTTAAGGTGAAGAGGTCTACCGGTGAGCAAACTTCCCCTCCCCATCCCCTTCATATGGCACAGCTCCATCTGTGGGGCTCTACTTCGTGAGGGTTCTTTAGGATCAATGCCTTATACTCGTATGAGGGAAGTTCTCGGAATGAAACAGAAAATGATGCCACAGACTTTGTAAAATTGTATCCGTCAAAGAACTTAGATTCCTCCACGTATGGAAAACAAACCTCAACAGACGATTAAGTTCTTTATCGGACGAAAATTTCTTTTCATCAAGTAACTTCTCCATTTAGGGAACAGATGGGGCAGATGTGGCAGAAAATAATCCCCCCACTACGTTGATGTTCACCATTGCAACAACACATGTATGAGGGCGATCATTATCTAATGGAAGATGGCTTTCTTCTTTGCCAAACACAGCATTTTCTCTCGCATTATGGTCTTCAGCTGTCGTGATACCCTCTAGTGAAATGTTTTCCAGGGAGAAAGTCAATCAGCAGCACACCTTTGGGATCCAGAAAACTGACTCCATGATCTTCCCGGTTGATTTCGCACACTTTGCCTTCTTTGGTGTTGGAGAATCTTGGTCCTTCCAAAGTTTAGACTGCTGTTTTGTTTAAAGTATGCAACAGTGGACCCAAGGGTGTAGAAAGCATCGGCACTTTCTCTGCCCCTTGGGAGCACCTTTTATGTTTTACTTTTAAAAATAATGGCTTTATTTAATGGCCGGGTCATACTTAGCAGAAGCGGGACGCAGATAGAAGAGAATTTTTGCATCCAATTAGTTTACACTTCATTGCTGACCAATCAATTATCAGCTCCACTCGCTGACTATCGCTTTCACCTTATTTGTATTAATTGAGAAATGTGAATGAGTAATACTTATCATATCGGTAATAATACTAATAATATTACGAGGGCTGTTCAGAAAGTAACCTCCGTTCATGTATAGCACGAGAAGTGGTGAGGGTAGCGCGGCCATTTCGACATCAGCGTGTGCAGTGGCTCAGTACGCTTCTAGCTGTGCACGGTGAGGCACTGTACTGTCGCGTGTTTGCTAGTTATAACCTAACAATATGAGCGCCGAAATAACAAACCCCGCCAAGTGCGAAGTGTGAAAAGGCTAGGAAGAGCAATACAAAACAAGTGCCGTGATCTTCTGAAATCTGATGTGATTTTGCATGACAACGCTCGCCCTAACAGCAAACAACACAAATGAAGTTTTGGCCAAGTTCATATGGGACGTTTTTGACCATCCTCCGTACAGCCCGGACTTAGCCCTTAGTGACTTCCATCTGTTCACGTACATGAAAAAGTGGCTTGCAGCTCAGCGCTTTGGCAATGCCGAAGAGCTTCAAAACGCTGTGATAGGTTGGCTTAGTTCACAGGCGGCAGAATTTTATGCAGAAGAACTGTGAAAAAATATGACAAGTGCTTGAATCTGTTTGGAGATTATGTAGGAAAATAAAGAAAAGATGTAGTTTTCATATGTATATAATAAAACTTTTGTATGTCTGCCGGTTTCATGTTTATTTCAAAACGGACGTTACTTTCTGGACAGCCCTCGTAATAAACAATAACACACAAATTTATGAATGAAGCGCCCTGGCAGTTTTTCGTTTACGAGTACATCCTTGAATGCACCCATGTTTTAAAGGTGTTGCAAATCAAGGAATAAAGTCGGTGGGATATCTTTTAAAACGAGCCAAACTTTGTGCAGATAGTTGCACTCTGATGCGCTTATAATCTGGAGTCATCAGTCACGGCAACCATCTTGCATGTCATTTTCTCATGTCCAAGTCTTCTCCAAAAATATGAAACACACGTTTCCGTGAAATGTCCAGAGCTTCAGCAACTTCGGACACTTCATAACCAAGTCAGTACATTATTGAAGACTTCTGTTGTCGTGACGAATTTCGGTATTATGGCGAGTGCGACATCTTCCAAGCAAGCTTCCGGTTTCAACTCCATTGGTGCACTTGAAAATGGTAGATATTGCTGGTACAGAGTCCCGTAGAATGTTTCCCATTTTCTACTCATTCCCATAGACAGTGCATGTCATGTGTAAATTTTAAACACAGTAATATAATAATGATAAAAATCTGATGTGTTACACTCACATGACTTTCCCTACTCTTGTACAAAGTATTTTTACAAACGCTTATTCTCCATCTACTTCATGTTAATCGAGATAAACATTTGCAAACTCTATCTTATTGCTAATTTTCTTGTAGACGTAAGGGGAATATATATTTACAAGAGCAATATAGAAATACAGTAGCCTTTAAGCACATACATATCTCTTAATAGCTGGTTGCTAGGTGCAGCACCATTCTATTTGCCACAGATTATAACTCTTTGCATATCCAAGACAAAAAAATGAATAACGAAAATAAGTATTGAAAAATTTAAGGGAATAACAAGCAATATCTCGAAAATGGTTCACTCAACAAAAAAAATGTATATGACATAAATTGTGTATTTTAACGCGATCTACATTTTTTTGTAGTAAAATTTTGTCTATCTCTTATGGTTTACCAGTTATGCAAAAGTCGTTCACAATAAAGAATACTTTTGGAGACATTCCCAGAAAATTCAAGATATACATTTTATTTGTCATCAAAATATCTTAAACATATGATATTTTAATCAAAATCGTTAGAGCCATTTTTGAGAAAATTAAAATTTTCGAAAAATCTTCCATGTAAAGGGTACTCTGGGGTGGGGGATTTTCTTGAAAACCTTCGTGTCGCATCCTTGGAAGATACTGAACCCAAATACCAAGTTTGGTGTTTATCCGACTGTTCGTTTCTGAGTTATGCTGTTCACAGACACACACACAGACACACACACGGACATCTTTCCAAAAATGCTTTCTTTGGATTCAGGGGGTCTCAAAACATGTATTTCCGGTGAAATCTCGGTATCGAATTTTTGGGTGGAATACAATACTTCCCCTACTTACTATACGTAGTAGAGAAAGTAATAACAGCTTTAACCATAACATTATTTTAATCAAACAAGCTAAAGGAAACTAACCAATTTCACACTCTGCCAGCTCTCTCCTCTTCCCCATAAAATTGCCTCCTAGAGGAACTCTTATGAACCATATTTATTCTAATTTCTCTTCAGGACGCCTGCCCCCCTTTGCTTCTCCGCTAAACGGTTTAAGCACGCTTAACTTCCTCTTCTACTTCTCTTTTTTATATCATCAGTCCACAGCCTTGTGGAAAACGTAGTCAGCCGACTGTGACAAAGCCATGCTGCGTTCCTATATTATCATTATTGTTGAGTGGGTGCACTCGTTGGCTCGCCCATTCATTAACAGAACTGCTGTACAACCGCTGGAGAAACAATCGTGTATGCGCTGCGAAGATCAAACAGATATGAGAGATAGGGATAAAATATTGGCTGAAGTGCGCACTGAAAAATTTAAGGGGCTCTTATGAAACTTTTGGTATGTGAGTTGCGGTGAATAATTTATTTCACAAGCTGGATATAATAATAAAAAATGCTATGAGGGGAGGGGAATCCAACCTGAAGACAGAAACACTTCTGTGTTGCATTTTAAACTTCCGCGTTGTTTTATTTGTCCGCCGTTCTCCGAGAGGTCGGTGTCAATTACCTTTGTTGAGGCTGCTTTTATTAAGGAGGGAAAAATAAAATGAAACACAAAGGAAGAAACACGCTGAAAGTAAAAAGGAAAAGAAATGAGCCTGCTTTATTTGCTGTGCACAACTCTGATTTCCCGTTGGAAAATTCTGCCATAAATTTGTTACTAACGAAGTAGGTTCTTCACGTGATCCCAAAATGAGAGCTTTTGATATAGGTTATAGCTTGACGCTGACATTTATCTGATTTCATATGAGAAAACCAAAGCAAATTGGATTCTCTTTTTTGGTGCGTTAAATTTTGTGATTGGAACAAGATACATTCTTTAGCAGTTCGTAACTTAAATACTTAAAACTTAAAGAAAATGATTTTGTTACTATTACTATAAATCATCAGCATTAGCAGCATCGTTGTCATAATCATCACTAAGTAGTTCACTGCAACAAACAGAAAACAATTTACTTAAGGTGTTAAAAGCGTTCAAATGAGCCGTATTGCGTACCAAAACAAGAAATAAGATTCAAATAAACCTGATCCTGAATGCTACATCCCCCGAGATATGAGCATCAAATACTTGAAATTCCAAATATTAAACTCTATAGATCGGTTATTTTTAAAGTTTATTGTAAGAACGTACTTTATTTTGTTGGTTACTTTTCGATCAACATTGAAGCAGAAACACGCGCCTGACAATTATATATACATGGATAATAAATAGAATAAATACACATAAAATTAGTCACATTTGTAGCATAAGGAATGAAATTTCAAACGAGCTAAAGTTTGCAGAAGGGTAGACCGGAACATAGCTGTTAAAAGTGCTTGAGGCTATAACGGGACACACCGGAAAGGACTCCTGTCTTAAGAATTCTGCCGAACATATGGCTTTATGAACAAAAGCAGAACATTCCAACGCGACCGATCGGCACCGAGACGGACGTGCTTAATCGGTCTCCAAATTCACCGAAGTGGAAAAACCAACGCTAGAAATGAGCGACAAGCCATAAAATGTTCCAGATTGGAAATAGCAATTCGCCCTAGTCTTGGTAGGAGAACCGCCAATAGAAATTAAGCGTAGAAAATGAAGTAGCAAATAACGGACGTAATAAGTCACGTGGTTAGGGACCAGACCAAGTCGCCTAGAAAATGGGCGTGAAATAGGAAACGATCCTAGACAGAACGAAGTAGGAGCCGCGAAGACGCAAATCACTCACTCTTGGTCTCTCGCGCCGACCGGCATCATGTTAAAACGCTAAGCGTTGTATTTTCCGACGCAGAGGTCGGCGAAATAACTAAGTCTACCTTAACAAACTTCCAGTATAGAGTCGTGCAAGAGAATAAGTGATAATCAGATAAATTAGCGTGTTATAGCGAGGAACGACAAATCATCATCCGGACGTCGATTAGGTGACAGCGACTTAATAAATCAACGGATTGTGTCTTGTGTGCGGGACAGAGGAAGTGTGTTTTTGGCAAGAATAATGTGACCAGCAAACTGAAGGTCGTCTACTGGTTACCTGTGCCTTCTTTGTTTATATACCTGAGATAGGAATCCTTCCCCCGGTCCCATATTACCTTACCACTGAAAGGGGAACGAACTCATGAGGGGCTAAGAACCTACGAATCCAACACACACCCCCGCACGCACAACGAACCCAGCATCCAACGTGGTATACTCCCACACCAAAGAAGTACCAAACGTGCTATAATACCACACCAAAATGGCGCCCAACGTGGGGCTACTTCTGTCATTTATTTAAAGTGCCGTCGCTATTCAGTTGTTTCTTGCGGTAAAGGAGCAATAATACCACACCAACATACACTGCACAAAAACGGGTTAAATGTGTGTGGTAATTTACCATGTAAAGGAAATACGCTCCGATATTGGTGTGCACTACAAAGTTATTTGAGCTTATCAATTTTATGGAACTCTGAATTACAACGATTTTTAAGACAGATTCTTTTTTACACTTCCCCACCAGGATGGCTATACATTAGCTAGCGCTTCTACGATTTATTATGCTATTGCATGCCATATTTTGAGAAATATTTTTACGGATATGTAAACTTCAGGATGATTCATAGCACCATGTTCGTTCTGTTGTTCGTTTTGGCACAAGGCAAATGAGGGCCAGTAGCAACCGTATCTTTACATGGACAGAGGAACGTAGCAATTTGCCCAGTGACGTCACATAAGCATGCACTGGAGTATATAAAACCACCACCAAGAAGAATGCGAGCAATTTGAGAGAGGGAAGGAAGGGATAATTTAGAGAGCATGCATGCGAGAGCGACACTCCTCTTTTGTCCTTTTAGGTACTAAGGGCGAGATGGATGTTTCCACTCATGCACCCAACTCACGTTTCTGTATCAGTAGAATGCCTTGGCATAAATGCCAACTTTAACATCTAAGGTAACATCAGCGGCTTTGGTTTGAGATTTTAACTCGTTTACATTCCGTTACACTAGTCTGCATGATATCGGATGACTGTAAACTAATAAGTGATTCTGACTCACGTTTTTATGCTGATTTCAGAACTGCTTTTAGTTTTTTTTCTATCACGTACAGCGTTTTTCACAATTTCACTTCAAAAATACAGACATATAAAGATATTGCTTCCGCCACTACATATAAAATTGGACTTGATGAAGCAATTTGTAAGGGCTCTACCACAGGATAGACCCTCCTTCAAGTACCTTTCCAAGAAATTTCCCTTCATTACACAAGACAAATTAAAGACTGGAATTTTTGTTGGTCCTCAAATAAAGAAATTGATGAAGGATGAAGATTTAGAGAAGACAATGAATGAGAGAGAAATAGAAGCATGGACTGCCTTCCGATCAAAGATTCTAATTACAAGGCCATTGTAGAAGCTTTATCTGCATTCACATATCGACTACTTTCCAGAAAATCTGGGACATTATAGTGAAGAGCAGGGTGAACGTTTACACCAAGATATTAAGGAAATGGAGAGGAGGTACCAGGTGAGATGGAATGAAACTATGATAGCCGACTACTGTTGGATGTTGAGGAGGGACAGTCATCTTCAAGGATCTGCAAGGAAGTCAAAGAAGAAAAAGTTTGAAAAAAATTAATGAAACACTTTGGCTTCTTGTTTTGTTAAAATGTAGTCATGGAATAAATTAGGGGAGTTCTTGAGAGTATTCTTAAAATGTTTCTTGAATAAACAATTACCTTGTGTGAAATGGTATTTGAATACTTTTCTACGCTCATTAGTAAAATTGTCAAAACATTACTTATTTTGTGTAAACACCTGACGTGATAGAGAAAAACGGAAGTCAGCATAAAACCTTGATTCACCTACTTTTAAGAAATCATTTGACAAAAAGTTTGAAAATGCAGCCTACTGTTATCATTGAAACTTACTATTTTGATTTTAACCACTGAATCACACGCTGTTATTCCTACAGGGTTTCTAGGAAGAGTGAGGAATAATTCTAATAAATGAGTTCATATGAAAATAAAGAACTACCACATTTCAATGCCTGTTATTTAAAACACGGAAAATTCAAACGAATAACAGCTGCTATTTAGGAAATGGTTTAGAATTTCACAATTATGTGAGCATATTAAGAAGATACCCTAATATTATCCTGCATTAAGGTTTTATGCGACTCTTAAGAGAATTCTCAAGTGGAATTTTGCCAATATCTGCAGAAAATCGCGCTTTTCCCCCTTTTTCCCGAGAAAAATCTCAAGACCTTACAGCTTAATAATCTATTTGTATTTTATACCTCCTGCAATTAGCCTTATTTAAATAGTATGCTGGTAAGTGATGGGGGATTTATAACTTTATTCCTTACAAACTCTCCGCGCTATTCGTTTTCATTCAATCTGAAAATTTCAGCATAAGCTCTTCAAATTTCAACTAAGGCATTTAAGAATGCTCTTTCTGTATTTTAAGATTTCTTTAAAAAGTAAAACCACATGTTTTTGTATATATTTTTTCTTCTGGAACGCTCTCTAGTTTTAAAGAAAGAAAGTTTGAACATTTATTCTTAATTTTATGATTTAAATTGTTGTTTTCCATTATGAGGGCCTCAATCCAAAGGATTCCAAAGGGTGATTTTATAAGTTTGATACCTCGAAAGTTTAAGAAAACATTGAAATGAAATTCAAATATCTCCTATATGTACATTAAATAGAACTATGAAATAAAGTTAGCATTTTTAGGGGAGGTTTTGTTAAGATTTCGCGGTTCTGAAATAATTAAGAGAGAATAGAGTACTTCAAAGGTTTCTTTTTTACTTTCTCTACCACGTACATAGAAGGTAGAGAAGTGCCTATTGCATTTCAGCCAAATTATATACCGAGATTTGAGGACCGCTGAAAAAGCATTTTTAGAGAAAGGTGTGTGTGTCCGTGTCTGTGTTCGTGTATGAGAATAGCATAACTAAAAAAAAATGCCAAACCTGAATTTAGGTTCAGTACCTTCCAAAGATGCGACACGAGGGTTTTCAAGAGCATTCTGCCGCCCCAAACTATCCTTTACATGGAATATTTTTCGAAATTTTTGATTCTCTAAAAATTTTCACAAACGACTTTAATTAAACTACCATATATTAAATATACTTATATGACAAATAAAATGTATATATTGCATTTTCTGGGAATAGCCTGTGAAGTCCTCTTTATTGGGAAGGAATTTTGTATAACCTTGTATAACTGGTAAACCTTCAGCGAAAGACGAAAACATACTACACAAAAAATGTAGATTTCTTTAAAATACACAATTTATTTCAAATAACTTTTTTGTGGCATCAGTGATTTCCGATATATCTGTTATTAATTCGATTTGTTCTGTACCTACTTTGTCATTATTTTTAAGTCCCATGATTTTCAGTTGTTTCTGGCATTGCATGGAAACTATGGAATTTTAAGGGGCGCGTATAGTGTCCAGTTCTTAAACATTTATCACTGTTCTTATTGTATCCTAAAGAAATGTGTATGTGTAGGTTAAAATGAAGTATTCATTCAGTCATTATCTGTTTAACCTCCTCTTATATAGGACTTACACCCCCCAGGACTTATAGGCGGGTGCCTGGGATCAGAGGTCCGTCGAGGAGCAGACACTCATGGATCAGACAGAATATCCAGGCTGGGTGATCAGCCTGGTATGGGAAGAAAGAAGTAGATGAAACGAAATGACGGTGAAATGGATGAAAGGAAAGGTGATGATGGAGCAGTCGGTGGAAGGAATGGCGGTGGAAACCGCAGAACCCGGAGAAAACCCGCCCAGACGCCGCTTTGTCCACCACATATCCCACATGCGGGTCCCTGGGATTGAACCCGGGCCGCCTCGATGAGAGGCGAGCGGTCTAACCACTCGCCCACGTTAAAATGAAGTAGATAGAAAAATAAACATTCGTAAGACTAATTTGTATACTTATTAATAAACGACAGATTGTAGAGAAAGTTACTGAATGTAACACAACATATTTTTGTTTTCTTTCTTCAGAGGATTCAATTTGACACTTCTAATTTTTTATAAAGTAAAACTGATATAATTCTTACAAGTATTTTCAAGCATGTATAAGTATATAAAAATTTCCTGAAAATCTTCATCTGGCTTCCTTACAAAGCGCCTGCCTTAAGTATGAAATCTGGTATTTTTCCACTTTCCTTCAGCAGTTCGATAGGATAGAGTAATCACACGGAGGGGGTCCATTAGCCGCTGGAGCTCCGCACCACACGTAGGCCCATTGTCTTTTACGTGACCCCTGGGAGAAATAAATTAAGGGGGAGATCCAAAGGGTGGCCAGAACCGGAGACGATGCGCGCTAGCAAGAATGGGATCCTTAACGATTTCAGAGTGACACCGATTCTGATCCCAACATGAGCCTCCCTGCGCCATTATCAATTCGAGGTCACTGGAATAATCCCTCTCTTCAGAAGGGGTACCAGCAGGCCATCAATGCGCAAGGGAGAAATCCTTTACGCAGCCAAAATGCCGTCCCGCCGCAACGCACGTATTGCCGTTGCCTGGTTCTGCAATCCTGAAACATATGGCGAAACCGATAAAAGCAAAATGATGGGGAAGGAAATTCGTGATAGAAGAGAAACCACCCGAAAATTCGTCTATTGACCTGAGAAAACCGCGAAAACAATACCCTAGGTCAGGGTGGCCGGCCCAAAAGGATTGGAACCTAGGACCTCCCGAATGCCAGCCTCACGCGTTACTGCGGAGTTACGCAATTCACAGCTAGATATAAACGCGAGTGGGTCTTGCACAAATGCGTATTCAGGGGACCTCAAAACATACATTTTAAATGAAATCTGGATATGAAGTGTTTAGATTGGATGCACTATTTCTTATATTTTATGTAAGTGGCAGAGAAGAAGAAAAATGCAACTACCAACAGTTTAACAAACTATCCACATTCCTACAACGGTATTCCTCAACATAGGATCAGTCCAGAACGCGTCATGTGGTTTGGCTTTCCTGCTATGCTTGAGGACGGCATTAATTCCAAAACCCTCTCGGATAATGCGAGAATGTCAGAACATGTAAATGATATAGTTAGAGAAGTTGGCAATTCTGCACATATACTTGCGGGACCGCTCATGTTTCACCGGCGTTAAATTTATTTTCCTTAAATCTACTTACCGAGCTGCTATTAGATTTAAGGACAAGGTTGCAATATACACTCTGTGATCAAAAGTATCCGGACACCCACAAACATACGTTTTTCATCTTAGGTACTACTGCCTGGTACTCATTATTCGTGACCTCAGTAGTCATTAGGCATCGTGAAACAACAGAATGGGACGCTCCGTGGAACTCACGGACTTCGAACGTGGTCAGGTGATTGGGTGTCTCTTGTGTCAGAAGTCTGTACGCGAGATTTCCACACTCCTAAACATCGCTAGATCCACTGTTTCTGTTGTGATAGTGAAGTGGAAACGTGAAGGGACATGTACAGCACAGAAGCGTACAGGCCCACCTCGTCTGTTGACTGACAGAGCCCACCGACATTTGAAGAGGGTCGTAAAGAGACATCTATCCAGACCATCACACAGGAATTCCAAACTGCATCAGGATCCACTCCAAGTACTATGACAGTTAGGCGTGAGGTGAGAAACCTTGGATTTCACGGTCGAGCGGCTCTCATAAGCCACACATCACGCAGGAAAATGCACAACGACGCCTCGCTTGGTGTAAGGAGCGTCAACATTACACGACTGAACAGTGGCAAAACGTTGTGTGGAGTGACGAATCACGGTACACAATATGGCGATCCGATGTCAGGGTGTGGGTATGGCGAATGCCCGGTGAACGTCATCTGCCAGCGTGTGTAGTGCCAACAGTGAAATTCGGGGGTGGTGATGTTATGGTGTGGTCGTGTTTTTCCTGGAGTGGGCTTGCACCCCTTGTTGTTTTGCGTGGCACGATCACAGCACAGACCACATTGATATTTTAAGCACCTTCTTGCTTCCCACTGTGAAGAGCAATTCGGGGATGGCGATTGCATCTTTCAACACTATGGAGCACCTGTTCATACTGCACGGGCTGTGGCGGAGTGGTTACACGACAATAACATCCCTGTAAGAGACTGGCCTGCACAGAGTCCTGACTGGAATCCTATAGAACACCTTTGGGATGTTTTGGAACACCGACTTCGTGCCAGGCCTCACCGACCTACATCGATACCTCTCCTCAGTTCCGCACTCCGTGAAGAATGGGCTGCCATTCCCCAAGAAATCTTCCAGCACCTGATTGAAAATATGCCTGCGAGAGTGAACGCTGTCATCAAGGCTAAGGGTGGGCCAACACCATATTGACCTCCAGCATTACCGATGGAGGGCGCCATGAACTTGTACGTCATTTTCAGTCAGGTGTCCGGATACTTTTGATCATGTAGTGTAACTAGTATTTCACAATTATGTTGTTTACACCAAATCCGAAATTAGTATTACATGCAATACTGTAAGAATGTATAACTATTTTAGGAAATTTATGTTTATCTGAAAATAGGTGTTTTATGTAATATGCGGACTTTTAAAAAAATACCTAACTACTGTTCTGGTTATTCCGCCTTCCTTGTTTTTTTATCTTTTTTTCAGATCTCTTTGCACATACATTACATGCGAATACTCTTGTATGAGGCAGGAGGCACCTACGAATTCCTACACACGGGACCACCGCCATGCTAAGGATTTTTACGCCCGAAAAAATCCATTGCCCTCCGCCGGATTTGAACCCAAGACCTCGGGAACTAGAAGCTAGCACGGTACCACTAGTCCACGGAGGACGATGTTGCATTCCTATTTGAAACACACTTCATGTTATGCGATTTATTTGCCTTAGGGAATTTTCATTTAAGCCACGAACTTATACGCACTTTTTAGGAAAGGCAATGCGATATTCAAAACTGGAATTTGCTTCTATAACCTGTACTTTCCGAAAATATAAAACCAATCGCCACAAAATAAGTTTCTGGATCTGCGCAATTAGTAATAGCACTTGTATGCTAAATGTCTCCCAGTGCGCTAAAAATACTTTTCAAATTACAATTATTAATATGGCGGTTTTAATACCATATAGTATCTAAATATGATTTTTGGAAAAGACCATGCGGAGGTAAATCTTCCTATCTACCTTCAAAATGTATATCCCGCTCCAATACAAAAGTTTGTATACGTTTAAAACGTTTCACTCTCGACAAATATTTTCGTTGAGCTTAATGCTACAGTTGCCTTATAATTAAACCAAATCCCAGAGGTCCGGTTCTATTCTCGGCTGGGCCAGTAAATTTTTCTTTAACCGGAATCATTCCCTATCCTCCCCACAGAGTCTGGAAGTATGCATGTGGGAGTGATGCGAGTGTGTTTAGTGTTAAAAATCTGATGTGTTACAGTCACATGACTTTCTCTACTCTTGTACAAACTATTTTTACAAACGCGTATTCTCCATATGCTTCATGTTAATCGAGATGTTAATCTTATTGCTAAATTTCTTGTAGATGCAAGGGAAATTGGTAGGCATTAAGCGATAGTTAAATATTTTAAGAGCTGGTTGCTATGTGGAGTATTCCATTTTCTTTGCATTACCAGGACAAAAAAGAATGAATAACGAATTCCCATTTGAGAAAAAGTATAAGTATTGGAAAATTTAAGGGAATAACAAGCAATATCTCGAAAATGATTCCACTCAACAAAAAAATATATATGACATAAATTGTGTATTTTAACGCGATCTACATTTTTTGTGTAGTAAATTTTGTCTATCTGCTATGGTTTACCAGTTATGCAAAAGTCGTTCACAATGAAGAATACTTTTGGAGGCATTCCCAGAAAATTCGAGATATACATTTTATTTGTCATGAAAGTATCTTAAATATATGATATTTTAATCAAAATAGTTAGAGCCATTTTTGGGAAAATTAAAATTTTCGAAAAATGTTCCTTGTAAAGAGTAATCTGGGGTGGAGGGGATTTTCTTGAAAATCTTCGTGTCGCATCTCTGGAAGATACTGAACCTAAATACCAAGTTTGATGTTTATCCGACTGTTCGTTTCTGAGTTATGCTGTTCACAGACGATCGACAGACAGACACAGACACAGCCACACACACACACACACACACACACACACACACACACAGGACATGTTTCCAAAAATACTCTTTTTGGATTAAGAGGGCCTCAAAGCATATATTTCCGGTGAAATCTCGGCATCTACTATATGTAGTAGGAAAAGTAAAAAGACGATAACTGTTTGAGGTCCCATTTATGCGAAAGGAGAAGTAATAATTTCACAGGATTTATGTACCTACTACCGAGAAAGACAATAAATAAAACGGAGCAGAGAAGGTAAACTTATATGGCTGTATTTGCATAGAAACACGTGCAATTATTTCATAAATTGTGTTGCTTCTATTTTAAATCGCTCTAAAAGTGTAACACTGGTTATTCCTTAGCGTGACATTTTTCAATGACAAAACACGGCGTTCAAGCGTAGCTGTGATTATCTCAATCTCTCACTCAAAACTGACATCCAGGCTTCCATCCCCATTTTTTCCTCCAACAAACACAAGATTAATAATGCAACTTTTTCAGAAAAAAGAGAGAGAGAGAGAGAGTGAGCTGTAAAAAATGGGCCCGGCGGAACGCTCACTAATTTAGTCGGCGCCTTGTGCTGCCATCTGCTGACGGTTAAATATTAATGAGAGAGCCACGTGCTTCTGCGTTCAACATAATTACATGCAACTGTTTTCCCAACCTCCTGCAATGTAATATAGAAAAAAGTGAATTTGCAACGCTAATGGTAGAATCTGTTTCGAGATTGTTTTATAACCCTCTGCTATGTTACGATGCGTTCTCTGCAAGTGGTGCCTCAAAAATCAAGATATCCGGCATTAATTATAATATGATCCATCCGGTTAATCTTGCGTGAAAACTGAGAAGCTACCTTATATGAGAAAAGATTACCGGGCCTTCGCGCAGCTTACCTCAACCCTGAAAGGCCGGGTTTCGTTTCAGGATGAATTACAGGGAACTACACTAATTAAATTATATTGTTTTAGCTTAAATCTATAAATATAAAGAAACCCAAAGAAATTGCGTTTTTCAGTATGTACTTTTAGTGAATGTAAAAGTATTGTAACTACAAACGGTGGTTTATGTTGGTATTGTTTGAACCTTTATCTCGTTGAAACATTTCCTATGTTTTAATTGACAGTCTACGGGTATAGTTTATTTGCCGCAGACGATTACAGTTTTCATATAGACCAATTAGAGCAAGACGTTAAAATCTGATAGGGTAAAAAAAAAATATTCAGAATTATTCATACATCTTAATCACATGCCTGGTGATTTGCCAAAAAGATGGGTGATTGCGTTATTTTAGTCCTTTCCATGTGGTGCAAAATGCTTATTTTAGGCCATTTTATTGGGATAAACCCGATTAGGCATTAGACAGTAAAATGAAATATAAACAATTTATTTGGAATGTTTCTTTTGTTTTATAAAGCTGGGAATACGAAAATAAATTACAAAAATAGTTTCATGAAATCCTAACACTTGAAATAGGTTGTTACTGTGTTCCATATCATGCGTAATTGGCTCATTATGGCATGCTACCAATCATAGCAATGGCATAATACCATTTGTGATATTTTTTTCTCTGAGCAACAAAGATGCAAAAACATCTGTGCATTATTAAATATAGATCTAAATTTATAAATACTTACAATTCTGCCCGTAACACCTGCTCACTTCTACCCCAGGAACGCAATGCATGCACGAGGCCGTCTTGCTTCTATTGGTAATAAGTTAATAACAAATGAAATGCGAGAGAAGCTAACTCTCATTTACGAACATATGAAGATGATGTCACTTATGTCAGCTTATGCCGAATTATCTTTTATTTTCTACAATTTATATTGTTAAGATTGCTTAAAATGTTGTATCCAACAATTGAATACTCTTAATATGATACTAGTCACAAAAATTCACGCGTGCTATGAAAATCACTTGTTGCATAAATTACCAATACAAGCGCAACGCATAATGGTAAAGTATATAGAAGGAATTCTTAAATTCCTTAAATCACCGTCGCCACCATTACCAGCACTATTTATTATTATTATTATTATTATTATTATTATTATTATTATTATTATTATTATTATTATTATTATTATTATTATTATTATTATTATTATTATTATTTCATAACATTTAGTTTTGACATACCATTTTGACCAGCTCGGTGCTATAAAGTTTAAGATGATACGCTTATCCAATAACACTTAGAGAGTTAAAATTCTGAGTAAATCACATTTTGCTCAGCAGCCCTTGCAGGGTTCCAATTTTTATTTCTTCTAAAACTACAATAACCTTATATTTGCTGTACAGGTTGAATTCTAAAGTGCCATCTAAATGACATTAAACAGAATATTCTAGCAATTGAGATTAAAGAGTTCATTAATCCCCTCTTCAGTTGTCTCCTAGGCTAGCCTTTATTATATGTCTAAGTCGTGAATGTAAACTGCGTCGCTACCTCAGGTGACCATCACAGGATTACCAGCTGCCTTGGAAACAACTGAGAATGTAAACCCCCATCTCTCGAGAAAGACGTCATAGGCTTCAGAACTACGTTATTTGAATATTTATTTTATTAGGTTAGTGTTTAAAATGAGTATGAATGTGTGTCTCAATTACACACTTTTGCATAAATAAGTAAATTCATATCATTGATGTTGTCAGCATCAGCTTTCCAAAACAACTGCAGAACTATAGTTCAGTATAGTGTTCCAAACATTTAGTAAAGAAAAATCTGATGTGTTACACTCACATGACTTTCTCTACTCTTGTACAAACTATTTTTACAAACGCTTATTCTCCATATGCTCTATGTTAATCGAGATATCGAGATGTTAATCTTATTGCTAATTTTCTTGTAGATGCAAGGGGAATTGGTAGGCTTTAAGCGATAGTCAAATATTTTAACGCTGGTTGCTATGTGGCGCATTCCATTCTCTTTGCATGTCCAGAACATTAAAAAAAAAAAATGAATAACGAATTTGAGAAAAAGTATAAGTATTGGAAAATTTAAGGGAATAACAAGCAATATCTCGAAAATGGTTCACTCAAGAAAAAAAATGTATATGACATAAATTGTGTATTTTAACGCGATCTACATTTTTTGTGTAGTAACATTTTGTCTATCTCTTATGGTTTCCAGTTATGCAAACCTCGTTCACAAAGAAGAACACTTTTGGAGACCTTTCCAGAAAATTCAAGATATACATTTTATTTGTCATGAAAGTAGCTTAAATTTATGATATTTTAATCAAAATCGTTAGAGCCATTTTTGAGAAAATTAGAATTTTCGAAAAATGTTCCATGTAAAGGGTAATATGGGGTGGGGGATTTTCTTAAAAATCTTCGTGTCGCATCTCTGGAAGATATTGAACCTAAATACCAAGTTTGGTGTTTATCCGACTGTTCGTTTCAGAGTTATGCTATTCACAGACAGACACACACAAGGACATGTTTCTAAAAATACCTTTTTTGGATTCAGGGGTTCTCAAAACATGTGTTCCCGGTGAAATCTCGGTATCGAAGTTTTGGGTTGAATACAATACTTCCCCTACTTACTGTACGTAGTAGAGAAAGTAAAAATGAGTCCAGGACCGCTAGAGCTGATTTTCAGCATTAACGCAGAATGGAATGAATTCCAAGACAACGTACATAAAAGTCCCATGCCAACATTAACGCACTTAAGAATGATTCCAGGAAAATATGCAAGCTTATCCTCTGGATAAACATTATGTTGTAGTCTTTACTCTGAAGCGGTGAACCAGATGCAAGCGTACCAACCTCGGCATGCATCACCACACCACCACACACACACGATTTGGGTTAGATACGTACATAATGTTCAGTGGCTGTTGACGATGGAGGATTATAAGTTAGCGCCCTCCCCATATATAAACAAAAAATAAACACAGGAAAAGAAGGAAGCATCAGATGTGATTGCAATACTAATTTATGCACTCCCCGATTTAGTTATAGATTTTGTTTTGTTTGAAATGTTTTTGCAGCGCTTATACAGCGATTAGCGCAACTGTTTTCATTACGGAGTGTATTTCGGACTACATCAAGTCCGTCCAGGAATCTTCGCGTTTGTGGATACTGCTAGAAGTGGGAAGTGGGCGAGGGGTGCACAGAGGTAATACGAGTAGTCACTTGGCGGAGTCCGAAACGCTTCGCTATTGGTTCTTTCTCCACGCGATCGTTTCCATGTGGAGTCATTCAATTCATCTGCCATCACCACATGAAAAAAGTGTATTCAGCCCTGTCTAAATGTAATTGTCTTATTTAAACCATTTAAGGTGTAATAAAATTCTTAAAGTATAGTATTTTTAGGATTAAAATGATTCAATGCAGAAAATAAACAATCTCCCTTGTATTACGGTCTATGTTTGTCACTTTTTTCTTCTTTTTTTTTTGCGAGTCACATAATCATAGTGCATGGCATGCATGCACTCACGAGAGCTGTGATTCGCACACGTACGTGTTAGTGCGTACTCGATTCGGATGCACGAGTTGCGCAAAATGCTTAACTTAACCAGTAAATTCAGTGCAAGTGATATGCTCTTGGTGGAAACTGTTAAAATTTTGTAAAATGAACATTTAAAGTTACTTAATTAGTTAAGGAATCGAAATGAACAGTAAACAGAAACGTATTGCACGATTCCCATAACCATACCAGAGGGTTAATGGTGTTTTCCAGTTCTCAAGAGAATAAAAAGTTTGCTAATGCTTTAGCCATATATTTGTTATATTGAGAAGGCCTGATTTCAACCATTTTGCTGAACAAAAGGAGAAGAGAATGTACATCATTTACAAGAATATTAATTAGGTTAGTTTAGTTATAGTCAAGCTTTTTTGGGGGGGAGGGGGAGGCATGTAGATGCATATTAATTTTCTGCAGCTCATTTTATACGCTGGAACTTTTTCCATTGCGTGTTGTTCATTGCTTGGTATCATCACATACACGTTTAGGCACGAGATAGGGCAAAAATAAAATATACGTGTTTACGCTTAAGAAATTGAGTTCTTACGCGCACGTCTGAATAAATACTCTTATATAAGATAGAAATTAAAACAAATAAGAAATATGTTCAGGAAACACAGGTTTATCGATGTGCGAGCAAGATTTGTAAATCGTGTATTTTGTGGAAACAAAGCACAGAATATTCATTTGTTGTATAAACGTGTGTTCTCCACTGAAAGTTTAATCGATATTCATTAATGCACGGATGCACCGTATAATATAAATGGCAAAAGGCTTCCTGCTGCTGAAAGTAGTGATTATTAATATAGTTTAATTTATGTTCGCTTTCGTAGATGTGTTTTATTGCACGCTTCATTCTAAATCAGGATTTTTTACTTGCTGGAAAATATATGCAGAATAGTTTGGTTTATATGATTGATTTTATTTACGTATGTTTTCCGTTAAACTGTAGAATAAAATCTGCTACGTGAAGCGTGCTTAGGTCATACGAAAACATTACTTGCCGCCCTTCCAAACTTGCAAACCACGAGCCGCCACTGTTAATGTTTATATGTATTGCAATCAAACATTTCACATTTTTACATCCGTTGCTAGAATACTTAGAATGGCTTTTGAGGTTATACTTGGAATTATTATTTCTTAGCTATGCAGTTTTTCTTCATTTTGAGGCAGTATTTTTAACTCAAATGATTTCAGTCAAATTATATAATAAAAAACAAATATAATAACAGCCCGCCTTGAAACAATATGTGTATGTAACAATATATAAAAAGTGTATATTACAGTCATAGTATACATGTAATAATGTTATCTGAATGTATTACATAATTTAATAATGTAGGAGCTGTGAGAATAATAGGTTAAAACTTGCTAACAATGCGGTAACCTTGAGGCAATAATGAATTTGAAAGTTTAACAATACTACTTATAATACTTGGAAGCAATAATGTAATTTTTGTGACAGTTTATAAAATAGGCAATCAACAACCAGAAAAAAGCTTAAGTTAATGAAGGTATTCTATTGGAGTAGGATTAGCCAATCAGAAACTGAAATATAGCAAAATTTACAAATCTAGAAGTCAGTTGCTTGTAGACAGCGCTCACAACTGGACGTGTTGGTTGTAGACAGTGTTCCTGACGGGAGATGTGTCCTCGAGAAATTTTATACGTATTCCTGTGAGACGAAATTGGTTTACGTGCTAAAAAAAATGCAAGTAATTAATAAAAGAATTTCACAGCTCTCTCTATATCAGTGAAGTGTTATTTAAATAGTGTCAAGCATTAATAAAAGGAGTGAAGTAAAATTATAATCTGTGTAAGCCTACATTCTTAGCCGCACTACCCCCTGCTAAGACATTCATGTCTCTAAAAGTAAATATTGACGCAGCCGAGGCAAACATAAATATATAATATTTAAAGAAACAGTCAAAATTACAAAGTTAATACTATTTTTAAACTTGGGGCAAAGGCCACCGGAAAGTACATTTGGGGCGTAGGCTACCTTTTACCATACGTGCGGTTGCCACAACTTCAAGTTCGGCTCCCCAACAGTTGAACTACAATACATCTTCAAACGGACTTTCATACGTGAAGCAACAAACCTACTTCAAATTGGCTCCCAAAGCGTGAGGCAAATATCAACGTAAAAATACAAATACAACTATCAACTTCAATTTGCATTAAGTGATAAGCCACTTTCTTCCTTATTGCTAATATTACTCACACAATACCTAGCTGCATTATTTTATGATCTTATAAGTGGTAATCTTCTAAAGATCTCAACAGCTCATTTACTCTTCCTAATGCTCCTTTCTTGGCTAAAAATAAAAATTCAACCTTCTACGACACACTGTCAAAATCTGTGTAGAACATTTTCGTGATTACCTCCTCCTCCAAATTTGTTTAACCTCCTTTTTGCATACATTTCTTATATGTACAGACAATATAAGAGAATTATAAGACGCCTCCAAAAAATGAGCTGACTCTCAAAACGTATATTTGTCGAAGTCCAGATCGTTTCAGGGGCACCTATGGTGTCTCGGGACGTATGTCCTTAGCTTCGTTTTATCGCCACCTTTCATACTGAGTGCCAGTTACCTCATATCCGCTGGCAGCCGAGGTTCGTATCGCAAGTACAACTTTATTTATTTGTTTGCTTATGTTTGTTACGCATACTATAATAGAAATAGCAATTGCTAAGGCTTATGCTCACACATAAAAACTGAAACAATCTCCTTTTCGTTTTCAAACTAAATATGAAATAGATAAGTATATATTATATTCCTAAATAAAAAATTTGATGTGTTACACTCGCATGACTTTCTCTACTCTTGTACAAACTATTTTTACACACGCTTATTCTCCATCTACTTCATCTTAATCGAGATAAACATTTGCAGAGTCTATCTTATTGCTAATTTTCTTGTAGATGTAAGGGGAATATATATTTACAAGGGCAATATAGAAATACAGTAGCCTTTAAACACATGCATCTCTCTTAATAGCTGGTTGCTAGGTGCAGCACCATTCCCTTTCCCACAGATTAATACTCTTTGCATATCCAAGACAAAAAAAATGAATAACGAATTCCCATTTGAGAAAATAAGTATTGAAAAATTTAAGGGAATAACAAGCAATATCTCGAAAATGATTCACTCAACAAAAAAATGTATATGACATAAATTGTGTATTTTAACGCGATCTACAATTTTTCTGTAGTAAAATTTTGTCTATCTCTAATGGTTTACCAGTTATGCAAAAGTCGTTCACAATGAAGAATACTTTTGGAGACATTCCCAGAAAATTCAAGATATACATTTTATTTGTCATAAAAATATCTTAAACATATGATATTTTAATAAAAATCGTTAGAGCCGTTTTTGAGAAAATTAATTTGGGGTGGGGGATTTTCTTGAAAACCTTCGTGTCGCATCCTTGGAAGATACTGAACCTAAATACCAAGTTTGGTGTTTATCCGACTGTTCGTTTCTGAGTTATGCTGTTCACAGACACACACACGGACATGTTTCCAAAAATGCTTTTTTTGGATTCAGGGGATCTCAAAACATGTATTTCCGGTGAAATCTCGGTATCGAATTTTTGGGTGGAATGCAATACTTCCCCTACTTACTATACGTAGTAGAGAAAGTAAAAAGCAAACAAAAACAGAAATTAACGTAATATCGGGTGTGTAAACCCTCTGCTTCTATTACTGTCCTCATGCTATGGGCATGAATATCAAAAGCCTAGTCAAATTTTCACGAGAGGATACTTCCTCCCAAGCATGCTGTATTGTATCCCACAAAACTTCCCTTGTCTTACGTTGTCTTGTAGGCCAATTTAACTCCAAAACTTTCTTCACCTCTCCACACATTTTCAATAGGATTCAAATCTAGTGAGCAAGGAGACCAATCAACATGTGATATATTGCCTTTGCGAGAACCAGTTTGAAACCTGCTGACTTGTGTGGACAGGGTGGGTTATCCTACTGGAGTTCAACCATTTCATTGGGATTCCTTAAAGAAGGAATTATAGTGCTTCATGGATGTCTTTATACCGCAGGCTATTTAATGCGTCATCAAGCTGCCACAACACACCTAGGCCATCTCGTGACATCCAACCCCAACACGACACAGATACGCGAGTTTGGAGATCCATTTGTGCCACTTATTTTGCGTCGTAACGTTTTCCTTTAGGGCGGTAGACAGTTGCTTTCCCCCATTTGTAGACGAAAATGTCACCTCGTTTCTCAATATAACCCTATTCCAGTTTGGTTGACATTTTCTTCTGCAAATGCGAGAGACGAGAAAATCTGTGATCGTTTGTAAGACGCTGCTTCTTAGCTGCCGATCGAGCAAAGCACCCTGATGTAGTCAATTGACGCAAGGGATGCGGTTTGACCCTGGAAATTAGAATTACTTCTAACTATAGACACATGCAGGAAGGGATTCCTGTCTCTTCTATAAGTGCAGTTTCCTACTGAGGAGAAGATAAACATTTTCGTCCTGAACCATCAACGACGAACCATCCCTTCTCTGGATAACCGCACCACCTCGTAGGCGTAGGGCTCTTGTGGCCTGAGATTTAGCGTATCCAGCAACGTTCACTCACTGATCTCCTTGTAGCTTCGTCTTTATATGTGCGCTCAGCCATAGCAAAAGCCAGTATGATTGCTAACATATCATGCAAAACTCCAAGGCTATGAGGTGCGCACGCGTTTAATCACGCCAGCGCCAATCATGCCAACCAGCCAACCGATGAATAAGACAGAATGCTTGTACATCCAATATTAAGTCAATTAAATACTTGATTTAGTTTTTCACTTTAGAATTCTTACTAATATTATGTTTATTTTAAAAACGAAAGGAGTAATTTGTGTTTTTATGCATGAATGTCTCAAAATTAATAAATATCTTATGCATGTAAAACATATTGCATTGCCATACATTTATCAAATTAAAACTTAAACAATACTACTTAAAAATAAAAGCATATACGCCAAAGATGCGACCCCAGGTTGCTTTAATTACAAGACACGTGCGTTTCGCCGCTCGGCTACGATTGCATTTTCCAAGAATCAATCTATTTTCCTTGATGAAGCGGGTTTGGAGCATTATGGATATCTCGGAGAACTAATCTGACATTTCTGTAAACATATAAAGACGTATTTATTATGGTTATTATTATTATTATTATTATTATTATTTTCATATAGCACCAAAAGTTGCTTTCTCAACGTCATACCAAAACCGCTAATAATAGTGTCACCCTGCATGTTCCAATGAACAGTCGCGCCGTTTCCCATTTCATTAACGCGCTTAAAACAAAAGAAAACAGGCGCTAAATTCCCCAGGAAGAAAACTGTGTAATCCTACTAAACATTCTCAACAACTACACGATTACCAACACAGCGTGAGGAAATTTCTCAGAGACTTTCATAATGTATTCCCCATCCCTCATCCAAAGCCCCTTCCTCTAAATCTTTCCTCTACAGAAAACTTAACCTCAAAAGCGTGGCCCCTGGATTGGAGAAGGGGGTTGCATTAATTGGAGCGAGGGGCGGTCTCAGATGTTTAAAATCTATTTTAAGCCTCCCCACCCCTTCCCAGCGCGAGTTGTTCAGTGGTCCATAAATTTGCTCGTCTCCTACCTTCCTCAAGTAATCTACAAGGTTCACTTTAATAGAAATTCTAAGCCTTCTAAACCGGCCGGGCGTGGCCAGAGCTGCACTCAACAAACCTACATAAATTTTAAAACTAAAGCAAACTCTTCTCCGTAGGGTTTCCTTTTTTTTCTTTAGTCCATTTAACTCCTTGACGTAAAGCAATCAACTTCAGAAATCTGTCTCATTAGAACGAAAATTTTATTAAAGCACATTTTAACGACGAAGATATTTAAGATCCACAGTTCTTTATCATTCTAGTAGATTAATAAGGAAAACGATTTATGCCTAATAAACCTAATAAAGTTAAGGCTTAATATAATGCTGTAGAGGAGAAGGCCAGCCACTTTCGCGAAACTCAGAAACACAAATTTCAGGCATCTCTTCCCTAAAAGGCCAAACTTGATGCACATGCTTTAGCACCTTACAGGAAAAGTTGAAGTGATGCATTCCACGACTTCCCCTACCATGAGAAATTCACACATTATATAACATACATTAGCGCAGTCATATAAAAGATGATTGTACTATCAACGTAATACTACTCATACTTATTTACCTAGGAATGATTTCAAATTAAGGTAGAACAGCTTAGTTACAATCATAGACGTTACAGCGGTTACATCATGCGGAAGCAGCTTTCAAATGTATATTCGTGGTAACAAACTCCTCCAATAAGGCCCATATATATTCTATCCTACTTTACTATAGAAGTAGAGAAAGTACTGTATTTAAACTTAAAATTCCATATCAAGATTTAAATGGAAAGACACGCTGTGAGATCAGAAAAAAGAAAGAAAAGAAGGGAAAAAAATCTGATGTGTTACACTCACATGACTTTCTCTACTCTTGTACAATCTATTTTTACAAACGCCTATTCTCCATATGCTTCATATTAATCGAGATATCGAGATGTCAAACTTATTTGTAATTTTCTTGTAGATGCAAGGGAAATATGGTAGCTTTTAAGCGATAGTCAAATATTTTATCGCTGGTTGCTATGTGGCGCATTCCATTCTCTTTGCATGTCCAGGACATAAAAAAATCTGATGTGTTACACTCACATGACTTTCTCTACTCTTGTACAAACTATTTTTACAAACGCTTATTCTCCATATGCTTCATGTTAATGGAGATATCGAGATGTCAATCTTATTGATAATTTTCTTGTAGATGCAAGGGGAATATGGTAGGTTTTAAGCGATAGTCAAATATTTTAACGCTGGTTGCTATGTGGCGCATTCCATTCTCTTTGCAAGTCCAGGACATAAAAAAATGAATAACGAATTTGAGAAAAAGTATAAGTATTGGAAAATTTAAGGGAATAACAAGCAATATCTCGAAAACGGTTCACTCAACAAAAAAATGTATATAATATAAGTTGTGTATTTTAACGCGATCTACATTTTTTGTGTAGTAACATTTTGTCTATCTCTTATGGTTTACTAGTTATGCAAAAGTCGTTCATAATGAAGAATACTTTTGGAGACATTCCCGGAAATTTCGAGATATACATTTCATTTCTCATGACATTATCTTAAACATATGATATTTTCATCAAAATCGTTAGAGCCATTTTTGAGAAAATTAAAATTTTCGAAAAATGTTCCATGTAAAGGGTAGTCTGGGGTGGGGGGATTTTCTTGAACACCTTCGTGTCGCATCTCTGGAAGATACTGAACGTAAATACCAAGTTTGGTGTTTATCCGACTGTTAGTTTTTGAGTTATGCTGTTCACTGACACACACACACACACACACACACACACACACACACACAGACACACACACGGACATGTTTCCAAAAATGCTTTTTTTGGATTCAGGAGGTCTCAAAACATGTATTTCCGGTGAAATCTCGGTATCGAATTTTTGGGTGGAATGCAATACTTCCCCTACTTACTATACGTAGTAGAGAAAGTAAAAACAATGTTTAGAAAAAGGTGCGTATGTGTGTGTGTGTGTGTGTGTGTGTGTGTGTCTACGAGCACCATATCTAAAAAACGATGGGTATGTCGAATAAATACTAAAGTTGGTATTTAAATTCTACACATTCCGAAGATACGAGAGCAATCCAGAAGGTCCCACCCGTTTTGGCCGATCGTGGCGATGAGTAGGGCTAGAGCCGCCATCTTGGTGTCAGAACGTTCCTACATTCAGTACGAATCCAGCTGTGGTAGCGTGAGGACTGTGCCTTCCTTACTGTGCTCTCTGTGAGTTGTTAAAATGTGCGCTGCAATAGAAAATCCCGCCACTTGTGAAGTGCGGTTGGCTAAAAAGAACAAACCAATTGAAATTTATCTTCAACTTTGTGATGTTCACGGGCAGGGAATAATGAGTGAAAGCCGAGCCAGGCAATGGTGCATTGATTTTAAAAATGACCGTACCAATGTTCAGGACGAGGATCGCAGTGGTAGGCCTAGCCTTATGACTGATGAACTGTCAATGCAAATCAATGACAAAATTCGTGAAAATCGTCGTTTCACGATTACAGAACTTTCGGAAGATCTGCCCCAAATTTCATTGAGTTCGGTGCATCAAATTGATGGTTTGATACTGACGCTGAACTGCATGTCGATGTAAACCAGTGGTTGAAGACGCAGGCGGCAGATTTCTATAGAGAGGGCATTGAAAAACTTGTGCCACGGCATGATAAATGCCTCAATTTGAATGGCGATTATGTAGAAAAATAGCTTAAGAATGTACCTTTCAAATGTAGATAATAAACGTTGATATTTGCATTTTGTTAATTGTGATTTCCAAACGTCTGGGACTTCCTGGATTACCCTCATACATCACCAAGATTTTCAAGAAAATTCCCTACCTACCACTACCATTTACTTAGATTTTTAGTTTCTCTACTACGTATAGTAAGTAGGGGAAGTATTGTATTCCACCCAAAAATTCCATACCGAGATTTCACCGGAAATATATGTTTTGAGGCCTCCTGAATCCAAAAGCATTTTTGGAAACATGTCCGTGTGTGTGTCTGTGAACAGCATAACTCAAAAACGAACAGTCGGATGAACACAAAACTTGGTATTTAGGTTCAGTATCTTCCAGGAGATGCAACACGAAGATTTTCAAGAAAATCCCCCCACCTCAGATTACCCTTTACATGGAACATTTTTCGAAAATTTTAATTTTCTCAAAAATGGCTCTAACGATTTTCATTAAAATATTATATGTTTAAGATATTTTCATGACAAATAAAATGTATAGCTTGAATTTTTCTGGGAATGTCTCCAAAAGTATTCTTCGTTGTGAACGACTTTTGCATAATTCGTAAACCATAGGAGATAGACAAACTTTTACTACACAGAAAATGTAGATCGCGTTAAAATACACACTTTATGTCATACATTTTTGTTGTTGAGTGAACCATTTTCGAGATGTTGCTTGTTATTTTCCAATACTTATACTTTTTCTCAAATGGCAATTCGTTATTAATTTTTTTTGTCGTGGTAATACAAAGAGAATGGAATACTCTACATAGCAACCAGCTCTTAAAATATTTGACTATTGCTTAAAGCCTACCAATTCCCCTTGCACCTACAAGAAAATTAGCAACAAGATTAACATCTCGATATCTCGATTAATATGAAGCATATGGAGAATACGCGTTTGTAAAAATGATTTGTACAAGAGTAGAGAAAGTCTTGTGAGTGTAACACATCAGATTTTTTTTCTTATTGTTGAAATTATGACTTTGTCTAGTGTTTTTCCAAGTGTCAATTCTCTATGTTCTCAGTGTCCCTTCACTACTTTTATCTAGTTCAACTTTCACTGAGACTTCACTTAATTCACACTGCCACTTCACTAATGTGAACTAGTTCAATTTCCCTATATTTCCACTAACCTCACTTAGTATTCAACATACTTGACTTTCTTCGTAACGTAGCGGCGTAACGAAATACGCACGACGTAGCATCTTCTTCCGGACGGTTCAGTCCCTGGGGAGTCGAACACAAGACTTCTCCGATATCTCGCAGGAGCAGCACGTATGCATGTCACAGCCGTCGTCACAAACGTGCTGGGAGAACAGCACTTTATCCTCGCACAAGAAACGCAATCGCTCACCAACTGACTCCTCTCGCGAGAACTTCACTATATACGAGCCAGTGGAATCTTCCACAGAACATTCTACAGCTTTTTGGAGACACATTCTGGAAGGAAACTTCCAGAAGATTTTGTCTATCTGGTGTTTATAACGGGTGAGAACACGACTTACCTTTGTTTATCTCCGACTACTTGGTACCGACCTCCCAATAACCTTGGACCATAGCCGCTGCATCACAATATTCTCGAAAATGGCTCTAACGATTTTTTTAACGGCATTAGCATGACTAATAAAATGTATATCTTGAATTTACTGCGATGAGCCTCTGAAATGCACTTTATTGATTTTATACAGTTTTGTGTAACTGGTAAACCCTAACAGATAGACAAGAGGTCGGTTTAACCTCCTCTTATGTACGACTTACATCCCCTAGGACTTACCGGTCAGAGATCCGTCGAGGAGCAGACACTCATGGATCAGACAGAATATCCAGGATGGGTGATTCTGGTATGGGAGGAATTAGATGAAACGAAATGATGGTGAAATGGATGAAAGTAAAGGTGATGATGGAACAGTTGGTGGAATGAATGACGGGGGAAACCGGAGAACCCGGAGAAAACCCGCCCAGACGCCGCTTTGTCCACCACAAATCCCGGGCCGCGTCGGTGAGAGGAGAGCCGTCTAACCACTCGGCCGCGGCGCCGCCCATAGACAAAAGCTCACAGGTCGAAATATAGATGTCGTTAAAACCTACAAATTATGTAAAATATTTTGCCACCAAGAATTATAATTGTAATTGATTGAGTCTTCCAATACCTAATCTATTTGAAGTGCTGTCGCATTCATTTGCATCTTGAGATATCACGGGATTTCAAAGTATTATTAAAATCTGTTTAGAGGCTAAATGTACGAGCCCCTGACTACCAATGAATGCTGTGAAAACTGCCTATCAATAGCACTTTCCATTTCCAAAATATTTGCGGTGCAAGTTTTAGGAGATTCACACTGTACACACACACACACACACACACGCACACACACACACACACACACACACACACGTCCACCGACATACACACAGATCTTTTTCTAACAATGTTTTTTGGGAGGAGGCATTCAGTGGATCTGGTGAATTCTCGATCTCAAATTTTTGGTTAGAGTACAATTTCTTCCTCTATCCAGGATAGGTTGTACAGAGCGCAAAAAGGAAAGTAAGAAAGAGAAAAAGAAGGAAGAAATGCGATGGAGAAATAGGTAGGATTGTTTCTATAAGTGTAGACGTCTGGAAAACATTATCTTTTAATTTATATAATTCGGTATTTCTTTTATTTTATTATAACAGTTTATTGTTAAAGTTGAGATAGGGGGATAATGATCCCTCTACAAAATAATCAATTTTATGGTAAAACCTTTAATAATTTATTCAATGATGTTTTACACCCACTTTCATGACGTAAGGTATAATAACAAACATATCTTTAGTTTTCGTACTTAGTTTTGTACCTTATAAATTTAGTGCAAAGGACCATTTTGTTCGCGTCCCGGGTAATATGATCCTCTAGGAATGAGTTTGTCTCCTGAAGGAAACAAACAACCGAACAACACAGTATATTTTTAAACACACACTTCAGATTCTACAACTAAACTCTTTGGTGTGAATCATTTGGTACGACCGACAATAGTATTAACTACAACAGCTTTCCTGAAGACACAAATAAGTGCTAATCCTTGTACATTTGGTCAATTCTTGGACGCAGCTCAAGTGCCTACTGCTGACTGACTATGCATTTTCTCTGCAGTTCTCTGAACATCAACATAGACCACTTATACGGCATCCTTTTCCGTCCCTTCTTGATCTTGCTCTTCAAATTTAAGTATTTTTCTTTGCAGTTCTCATTTTGGATGAGGTAACAGCTTGAGCTTTATTTTTCAACACACGAGGATTAGGAGTGGGTGTTAATACCAGTGCAGTAGTACTGCAATTTCTCGTTTTGGGCGTCCTTCTGGAATGCCGAATTTCGGCAGGGGTACTATGTGGTAAAGACTGATAGACTTTTTTTTCCAATAGCGTTGATCTTCTTCTGGTACTGATTCGTCTAACATATGATCATGATCCATGAGCGTTTCATCTGAAGAAGATCCTGAAAGTCGCTAATTCCTCTTCTAAGTCATTTGAAGTTTCTAAGTATTTTGGTTTCCGCTTGAATTTATTTAGCACCGGCTTATATCCTGAGGACCAGCTGTTTGTTTCACTTTCAAATGATTAGTTCCAGCTCTTCTAACAGTTTACTCCAGTGGGAGGATATTTTCTTCGCACTCTTTTTGTGCACCTTATTCCTTATTTGGGCCTTATCCTTTGGCAAACTTTTTATTTCAGTTGGGAGTTGCTTCAATTCTAGAAAAATATCACGATTAGATCTGTTTTCACGAAGCCCAGTAGAGCATTATCAATAATTGCAATAAGCAAGCCCAAAGGGCTTATCTCAATAACTGTTGCAATCTTATAAAGGGCTACCACTGGAGGAGACACAGTTTAACCCATCCTTATGTTTTGTTTTCTGGCTTGCCTACCGTCCAAGGCCTTCTAATCTATTAGTACTGTGTCGCGTAAAGTACCACCACCCCAACACAAGAAGTTGGATGGAGAAACCAGGAGAATGCCAACTAGTGTCACAAAATGGTACGCCTGCAACACTTCCTGAAGGACTTCGCAACCATTTAGGAAAATGTTCATTATAACATGTCATGATGGGTCTGAAAAAGGGCACATCAAGTGGTTCCATGCAATCAGTGGTGTGTGTAGCAAACATGTTAGTATTGTGCCATTATCTCTACAAAAATATACTTGCGTCCACAAATTGTGTGTGCCCAACCACTGTTTACTGTCAAGGGACTTAAATATTGGACAAACGATTAAACACATTTCTTGTCCAACAACTAATGCTTCGGGAGATACTTCAATCAAACAGCTCTGGAGAAATTCTAATTCCTGGGCACACTTGCATTGGCAGTACAAATGTACCCATCCTTACTACTGCAGTCACATTGGTCCCTTGTTTGTGATTAATAATAATTGCTTCCGCTTGTATATGGCCTTTTTTACCTATGATTTTGGACGGTTGATGCTCATTGTGAACTTCAGTCTCATCAGCTTAAACATTTGTGACGAAGCAAAAGATAATTTTCTAATTCTTGCTCAAAACGGTAAACAAGGCTATTGATCTGTACTCTTTTGAAATATTGAGATTTCCTCCATGATAATTTTATTGCAGTCCATTCCTTTGCATTAGGTTTTGATATCAACCGTCACGCCCAAGGTCTTTTTGAGCATTAAATTGATGAGGGATGTCGTTTTTCACAATCAAATCAAATACCAATTTATAGGCATAACAGAGACCAAAATGCCTCATTCCATGTCAAGAAAATAATGCACAAGCTGCTCTTCAAATAATTTAAGGTGTAAGGACTTCCTAAAATCTTCTGGTCACCAATAACATTCTTAGTTATGTGCTTAAAGTATCTCTTCAGCGCCATAACTGGAACCTGATTTTTCTGCATGTAATCTTGATTCTACCACCTTCTTTTAGTTCATCCGACCAATGCTGCTGCCTTTTTCTTTTCGTCTGATAGTTTCTCACCATCGCCTTAAATGACACAATCACATATTATTCCTCAAAACAACAGTGAACTATGATATGATTCCTGAATCATGTTGTCCTTTGGGGTAGGGGGCGTTTTGCCTCACAGAACATGCTTAAAGAAAAGTATAATCTATCCTTTAAAAGAAAGTCAATGTGAGTTTCCTAAACATAAACATTCAAAATATAATAGATGTTATGTATAAATGATACATGTGTATGTGTACACATGATATGTATAAAGCAAAAGATAATTAAATTTCTAAGATAACAATCAGACTAATAAAGTCAACGATACCCCATTTCCGTAATATAACAATTAGCTATTGCACAAGGCCAATTGGAATACCAGTCAGTAGTACTCTGTTTTGTTTAGATTGTTTACCACCTGTTTCGCTACATTAGTATTTTTCGTTGTGTTAGTTTGTCAAGCCTAAGTTCTGCAGTTGTAAAACGTGAAGTTTGAGGAGGAAAAGAGTTTAAGTGTTACCACTTTTTGCCTTCATTTATCCACTCATTCGAAGGCATTCCTACCTCATAGTTTATCTGGATCGTCCTGCATATTTGAGTTCAGATTACGGTTGCATTTGCATTGTAGTCTCTTACCATCCCTTTGATATTTCTTTGAGCTTAACCTCAAGATTAGCTTCAGATTAATACACTTTGGTAGCCATGAACGAGTAAATGATATGATTATTAACTATAAAAATCACCTGAAGTGGAATTACTCCTGAAAACAAGCAAAACAGTCCAATAAATGTGTCCTAGTATTAACAGCTTTTACGAAAAATCTATTGTAATATCCATGTGTTCAAAACGATTATTTTCTAAATTCGACAAGAAATAAAAAGAGAAACCCGTTGAACATGAATTCTAAATTAACCTTTAATGAAAACCTAATTTAAATTCCTGTATAAACAACAGAACGAAATACTCAGAATAGTTTTGAAGTTCCTTTTCCTAAAAGGAAAACATATGCTTATTATTTTTGTCCTTGTTTTGACGAGTTCTACAACCTCCCAAATTAGAGCCGTTTGTCGACTTATAGGAAATATGTTTGCTACTTTTAGAACACCAGATCATGGTTGTTATGATAAAACTAAATTGCCAGTAGTCATTAGCGTGCATTCAAAGTATTGGTTCATATTGAAGAAGGTAGTATCTTTACGTTATTTGCACCAAGGCTCTGGGCATCAATTTGAAGTAGGTTGTATTAAAAGAGTTGTATTGTAGTTCAACTGTTGGGGAGCCGAACTTGAAGAGGTTGCAACCGCACGTATAGTTAAAAGTTTCCGGTAGCCTTCTGCCCAAATGTTTAAAGATATTAACTTTGTAATTTGACTGTTTCTTTAAATATTATATATTTATGTTTGCCTCGGCTGCGTCAGTATTATTGTTAGAGACATGTTTCTCTTTGCAGGGTTGTGGTGCGACTGAAGAATGTAGGCTTACACAGATTTTAAGTTTTTCTTCGCTCCATTTATTAATGCTTGACACGATTTAAATAACACTTCACTGATATAGAGAGAGCTATGAGATTTTTTTAATTAATTACTTGCACTTTTTAACACTAAACTATTTTCGTCTCACACGAATACGTATTAAATTTCTCGAGGACACATCTCGCGTTCAGGAACACTGTTTACAACAACGCGTCCAGTTATGAGTGCTGTCTACAAGCAACTAACTTTATTTCTACCTCCTAAATTTGTAAATTTCTGTATATCAAGTCTCTGGTTGGCTATTTATTAAACTGTCTCAAAGTTTACATTATTGTTGCTCCAATAATGTCTAGTAGCATTTAAACTTTCAAATTCATTATTGCCTCAAGGTTACCTCATTGTTAGCAACTTTTAAGCTATTATTCTCACAGCTCTTACATTATTAAAATACGTAATACATTCACATAACATTATTGAACAAGTATACAATAATATAAACATTTACAATGACTGTAATATACACTTTTTATATATTGTTAATACACATATTGATTTAAGGCGGGCTGTTATATATTTTTATTATATAATTTGACTAAAATCATTTAAGTGTTAAAAATACTGTCTCAATATCCCACTCTGCATAAATCTTTTTCCATTTGAAACCTCTTTTGGACACGTGACTTCATATTCCTTAAAATATATGATTATGGCGTGTATAAATAAATTATGGCACAGGAAGTTTTAAAAGCTGATTGGAAACTTCAAAACTTATAGAAACGTCTGAGAGCAAGGTCTAGGTATATGTCGAACTCCAATTGCTTTTACCGTATTTGGGTTATTATGTGAATATAGAGGCAGCTGCTGTGAACAACTGCCACAATATATTTTTGTAACATCCCGCTTTTAGATCTTCACAAAACTATGACTTTTAAAGGAGTTGTCCAGTCTTAAATAGGAGTAGCTCTTCATGGATGTTTATCTAAAATATATTCACTCTCAGGTTGATCCGCGGCAAAACAAACCCACGTGGTCAGTGCACCGTGGTGCAACACGGTAGCAATGCGCGCAGGAAAGTAGTCCCATGCTAATACTCTGAATTTTAGAATGAATTTATCCTTAAATATTATAATATTCTATACAAATACCTAAGGTTTTATTTAATGCTGATTTATACCGTAAAACAGAGCTACAAGCCCCATGATGCAATTCGTATGAGTCACCTGACATCCGGGTAGGCGCAGAATATTGTTTACAGCCAGAAACCAGCAGTTGTGTTTAGTATCATGGAGGACGGTGAATTTGCTCTTGTGCT
The DNA here is from genome assembly GCA_030765065.1 of Deroplatys truncata. Taxonomy (NCBI): domain Eukaryota; kingdom Metazoa; phylum Arthropoda; class Insecta; order Mantodea; family Mantidae; genus Deroplatys; species Deroplatys truncata. The sequence goes on from CM060980.1 coordinate 28,887,385, forward strand.
TTCGTCGAATTACGTAAAGCATTAGCCGCGCAAAACATTGACTAGCGGTGAAAAAACAATAGTGTTGAATATTTATTATAAGTTATGTGAGAAATGTCCAACACTTTCCGCGAAAGAAATGGCGATATTAACTTCTGAGCTCACCGGTGTTTGTATAAACAGTGCTTGTGCAGAAAAATCTGAGACGAGAAAAGTGGTTACACCCGGAAAAAAAAAAACTATCAATCTTATCATCTTTAACCCTTAACAGAATATGCTAGTCGTCGTTTCCATTATCGAAATAAGGACTCTGTTCTTTTTTGCACTACGTGCCGCTTGTACTGGCCACATGGTCTGAAAGTGTGACAGTATTTCTATTGCGAATGGCGGAAGGATACATTATAGCGGTGCACTAGTCACCTGGGGTTTGTTTTGACGCGGATCAACCTAAGAGTGAATACAGAGAAAACTGTGCAAAGAATTATAAGTTGGTTGGGTGTTGTTAATACCAATACGTGAAGTACAAATATGGAGCTTAACGCGAATACGTGCGGCTTTACCTACTTCGCTCAATGTCAGCCCGTATGCATAGTAGTGCAGGCGTGATGTGTGTCGCCCTACTTATTGTTTAGGAGAGGTTGGTGTGCAGGGTTGAATTACACGCCAGCACAGGTGCTTATTATTTATCTAGCCAAAATATATGCAGCGGAGAGCGCACTGAGATACAAGACTTCTGCAAAGCTTCAACACTTCATAAGGGAAACTGAACTGTTTTTTATGTTGCCTTTTCAAGCAGGTCACTCTCCTTAGTGGCCAGGCGCTATGTTTCGGTAGGGATAGTAAGGGCTCGCGCCAGGTTCCGGTGTAATTTGGAAAATGTTTGTTGGGCTCGCGTTTAAAAATAAAGACTAAACAAATTAATTGTCACATTTAACATAAGCATTTTGTTTGTCATGTAAATATTTTAAACATATGGCATTTTAATAAAAATGATTAGCGGTATTTTTTGAGTACATAAGAATTAACGATTTTTCCCCGTGTAAAGGGAAAATAAAGATAACTAAAATTAATTGAGGTGTCCAGGGTAAAAAGCAAGTAAGTCACTTTTTCCAAGAAACCCAGAAAACTAATTTTTAATTATAAAACGCAATGAGTCTTCCTATACAAAATACTTTGTCGCGGTACCTTTCGTGTTATCTTATTTACTGAGCGCCTGTTATTGTATTACTAGTTTGAATTTTGGGTTCTTTGTCCTCCGGCTAGCTATTATTACAAGTCGAGCAAATCTCTTAAACAGGGTGTATAAACGGAAAGGAGTTGTTACTTAAAGATAACACTGATAAAAGAATTTGATTTTACACTTTTATTGCCGTCACACTTTATTCATTTCACATAATTACTCTTGATACACGCCCGACTGAAACTGTTATATTTTCGAATGTAAGTATAATCACTTATTTGCCGCTCATTATTAATTCTAGTATTTCACATTTTGTAACTAACTTTACGACGCGAGAGATTCAGTAGAACTGCGCGACGTTTGCCTTGTGAATGATTCTGTAGAACTGCGCGTTAGCCGTCTCTGGCTCGGAATTTATACTCCCTCACCCCGATATGCCTAAAGATTATAATCGAGCTGCTATTGGTTAATAAAACCCGCCAACATTAGCGTCTATTTTTATATCCAATCAAAATTACGAGCACATATGCTCTAGGGAAGATATTCCCTCCATTTCTAAAGAAAAGCGCGCTAATCTGACGTAATTTGCTTGTCTCTTCTAATTAATAAACAACTCACCCCCTCGCTCATTGTTATCCGTTCCTATTGTGAGTTTCAGTGAGGCCGTGTAAACTTATTTCCTAACAATGCTTATAATCAACAAACATCTCAAATCATTGTCATACAATAATGCTAATTTACACTACAATCACTCTGGCATTCACAGTGTTGTGATATAAAATACTGCCTCAACTTCTTTCAAACAAAGTGAAATATTGAAGTTTCAGAAGTAGTGAACCAAATAAAATGGTGCTTAATGTCTCTTATATCAATAATATCACACAAAACAAAAAAGTTCACTCCAAACAGCACCTTTTTCAGGAAAGAAACCAGCAAGACACCTGAAACAGAAAGAGAAGCAGGCATGTCAGCTATCCGAGATTTTGTTTGTAATTAAGATTGTATTATCATCATTTAAATATTATTCATTATTATTATTATTATTATTATTATTATTACTACTACTACTACAACCGTGGAAACTCGCAGTTATCCCACAGGTTATCGGTCATGTGCCAATCCCTGAAAAAATTTCACTGTTGGTTGACCACAGAACTTCATGAGACTCATTATATCCTGGCACTTAGATTTGGAAATACGTATAAGACCTGCGTACAATACAGAAACGTGTTACATATATTGCATATAAGTAATTTTATCAGAAAATGTGAAGGATAGAATAATATTTTTACTAAAATTACCTGAATAGGCCAAAGAAGGTAGTTCAAATTCTCCTGACCTCTGTGTTGATGCACCTTTGTCAGGCTTTCTTATGATACTGGATACCACCGCTCCGTTATATGTAGCTCTCCAGTTCAGTAAACGTGGGTGGATGGATGAGGCCCCAATTTCCTTCACGGGCTGGGTCTTAAACGGACATTTCAGTACATGTTTTTGATCTAAAAAATGTTTCCAGTTATACACCATTTCCTGACACGTTCACAACAATGAAAGGCGATGATTTGGTTTTTGAATTGGCAATCATACTTATGAACTCCTCTGGGGTTTCCATTCCTTGTTTCAAATTCCAAAGACCAACGTTCTTATCACATTCCATGTAAGAATGTCCTCTTTCTGGAAATGTGGTCCTGATGTTAGTCAAGCCATGGATGATATTATGAACCACATAAGGAATGAAGCGCAAAATAGCGAAATTCTTCTTTTGCCCATTTTGTGGTATACCGTCTTCTTTATTCCCAATGTTAACATCTCAACAGCACATCACAATTTACTATTCATTATTGAAACAACAATGTAAACTACGAAACATAATGCAAAGCACAACTGTCCCATAAGAGCAACAAAGAGTAAATGGCGGGATAGGTCGTACTGCTGTCTTTTGGCGGGCAAATGACTTACCTGGTTCTTTCGTTGGAACAGTTGACTTGGCTGCTTCTTTTCCTGTACGCCAAAACTTAAACGGCAAACAAATCCATAACTAACCAGTTTCTTTCTCTGTTCCATACACCTAAAATTTGGCTTTCTACATGGAGTATCCAAAGGCATATCAAACTCATTTAGAAAAAAAAGTGACACCTGGTTTTTTTCCTGGATCCTTCAATTGATCACAGTTTATGGTCCGCGATATTGAGATGCCCGGAGTAGCTTTGGTCAATTGCGGATAACTACAACAGCACGCAGCTGCAAACTCAGCCTCCCTTCGTTCATCTACATGTGGCATGTGGTCAGTATGGCAGTATACCGTCTACATGCGATACCAGGACGTCAGACATCACTGGTTCTGTAAAGTGGAACTTCAGTTCATTCCAAGAATCTCAGCATAGGGTCCCTTACCATGCCTCCCAGCAAGGGAAAAAATCCCCGTGCCGGTACGGAAATTGATTCCTTCGCACCGCAGGCAGCACGCTAGTGGACTGATGATGATTGTAATAATAATAAATAATAATAATAATAATACAAGTCAATACCTGCAAAATAGGTTTATTTAAAACAAAATTATACAATCGAACCCAGGCTGGGTGGTACAATATAACCTGTTCTCAGGGCGGGCTCGTGCTCGGTTCAGACCGAGCCGTTACGGGCCAGGCCTAGGAATTTCGGAAGACCAAAAAAACTGGAAAGGAAATATGCCGATGGATATCATACACACCAGTTTTTAAAACGCCTAGTCTTCTTTGTGTTACTGCTCTGATTTAACGTTAAATCACACGCACGCGCGCACACACACATACACTACGTGATGGAAAGTATCCGGACACCTGGCTGAAAATGACGCACAAGTTCGTGGCGACCTCCACCGGTAATGCTGGAAGTCAATATTGTGTTGACCCACCCTTAGCCTTGATGACAGCGTTCACTCTCACAGGTATACTTTCAATCAGGTGCTGGAAGGTTTCCGGGTGAACGGCAGCCCATTCTTCACGGATTGCGGAACTGAGGAGAGATGTCGATGTAGGTCGGTGAGGTCTGGCACGAAATCGGCGTTCCAAAACATCCCAAAGGTGTTCTATAGGATTCAAGTCAGGACTCTGTGCAGGCCAGTCCTTTATTGTCGTGCAACCACTCCGCTACAGCCCGTGCAGTATGAACAGGTGCTCGATCGTGTTGAAAGATGCAATCGCCATCCCCGAATTGCTCTTCAACAGTGGAAAGCACGAAGGTGCTTAAAATATCAATGTAGGTCTGCGCTGTGATCGTGCCACACAAAACAACAAGGGGTGCAACCCTCCTCCAGGAAAAGCACGATCACACCATAGCATCACCTCCGAATTTCACTGTTGGCACTACACACCCTAGCAGATGACGTTCACCGGGCATTCGCCATACTCACACCCTGCCATCGGATCGCCATGTTGTGTAACGTGATTCGTCACTCCACACAACGTTTTGCCACTGTTCAATCGTAATGTTGACGCTCCTTTCACCAAGCGAGGCGTCGTTTGGCATTTTCCTGAGTGATGTGTGGCTTACGAGCAGCCGCTCGACCATGGAATCCAAGGTTTCTCACCTCACGCCTAACTGTCAAAGTACTTGGAGTGGATCCTGATGCAGTTTGGAATTCCTGTGTGTTGGTCTGGATAGATGTCTTCCTATTACTCTTTACGACCCTCTTCAAATGTCGGCGGTCTCTGTCAGTCAACAGACGAGGTCGGCCTGTACGCTTTTGTGCTGTACGTGTCCCTTCACGTTTCCACTTCACTATCACATCAGAAACAGTGAGGTTTAGGGCTGTGGAAATCTCGCGTACAGACTTCTGACACAAGTGACACCCAATCACCTGACCACGTTCGAAGTCCGTGAGTTCCACGGAGCATCCCATTCTGCTGTTTCACGATGTCTAATGACTACTGAGGTCGCGGATAATGAGTACCAGACAGTAGATGGCAGCACAATGTACCTAAGATGAAAAGCGCATGTTTGTGGGGGTGTCCGGATACTTTTGATCACATAGTGTGCATATATACACAAACACGCGCGTTCATTAATACTCCCAGACTTTATGGACGATAGGGAATAATCTTGGTAAAATAAAAATTAGTATTCTGCAGTCGAAATTGATATCAGGACCTCTGGATATTTAAGACTATAATACTAATCTCCACACTTGAGAGAGTATGTAAAGTATGTTGTACGTTCGAGTGTTAAAATCATGCCAATAAGACACGAGTATGTTTTCAGATTGTGCTAATGTACGTATCAATTATTGACATCTACCTGCGTCTCTAGAAAGGGAGAACATCTTTGGAAATCAAAAATATTAATTGCATTTATTCAACACCTTTCTTTTCAGTTTATATGAGTTTACATCAAAATTGCTTCTTTAAGTTTTACAAAGTTCCTTTGTGTTGGTGTAATATAATATTACTGCGTTGTATCATTAGTGGGTACTGAAAGAATGAATACATTCGAAGAAACTTAAAGCAAAGTGTTTGACAAAAGGGTCGATGTTTTGCATTAGGGCTGCACAAATGCGTCTAATTTAAGACATTCCATGACCTCTATCCACTATCTTTTGTTTTTATAGCTCTTCTACAAAGGCTCTTACAAAAGCTGAGTTTTCTATCTTCTTTGTTTCAATCGGGATAATGTGGAATGGTTTCGTTAAACATTTGGCTATAGGTAAAAGTAGCATACACGAGGATGAAGCATCTTTACAAACCGGGTTGCTGTATACTGGCTGTGCAATTGCATACTCTTTGCGTGACATTGCGAGAAACAAAATGAAAATGTGTTGCGGTTACTTTCGTGTTATCTTATTGCTGTGCGCCTGTTATTGTTTTACTATTCTTAATTTTGAGTTCTTTGTCCTCCGGCTAGCTATTATTATTCAGTCGAGCAAATCTCTTGAACAGGGTGTGTAAACGGAAAGGAGTTGTTACTAAATGATAACACTGATAAAAGAATTTGTTGTTACACTTTTATTGCCGTCACAATTAATTAATCTCACATAATTACTCTTGATACACGCCCGACTGAAACTGTTATATTTTCAAATGTAACTATAATCACTTATTTGCCGCACATTATTAATTTGCGTATTTCACATCTATTAACTAACTTTACGACGCGAGAGATTCTGTAGAACTGCGCGACGTTTGCCTTGTCAATGATTCTGTAAAACTGCGCGAAGTTTGTCTTATGAATTATTCTGTAGAACTGCGCGTTACCCGTCTCTGGCACAGAATTTATACTCCCTCACCCCGATATGCCTAAAGATTATAATCGAGCTGCTATTGGTTAATAAAGCGCGCCAACATTAGTGTCTATTTTATATCCAATCAAAATTACGAACACATATGCTCTAGGGAAGATATTCCCTCCATTTCTAAAGAAAAGCGCGCTACTCTGACGTCATTTGCTTGTCTCTTCTAATTAATAACCAACTCACCCTCTCGCTCATTGTTATCCGCTCCTATTGTCAGTTTCAGTGAGGCCCTGTAAACTTATTTCCTAACAATGCTTATAATTAACAAACATCTCAAATCATTGTCATACAGTAATGCTTATTTACACCACAATCACTCTGGCATTTGCAGTGTTGTGATATAAAATACTGCCACAAATGTATGATAAACTATTATAACATTTAATAACAGCAACGAATACCTCGGATTAGGTCAATGCCACGCATTAATTTTATTGGACATACATTTTATGTTCTAACGAGATCCACGCATTTTTCTATAGTAAGTTTCCGGCTAATGGTTTATGGTTACCAGTTTAATATTATATAAAGTTCACTCTGAATGAAAAGGACTTCACAGGCTATACGCTGGAAGTTAGAGAAATACATTTTACTTAATCATCCGAGTATTTTAAACATATGGTGTTTTAGTAAAAGTTGTTAATGTAATTTTATATAATAAAAATAACGAAAAGCTCTACATGAAAAGCGTAGTTTGAAGAGGGGGAATTTTCTTGAAAATGTTCTTGTCGCATTCTTGGAAGACACTGAACTGGTTTGTTAGTCATTAATCTTTTCGTTTTTGAGTTATACTGCATACCACATAGGCGGACAGATGCGCGCGTGTTGACCATTTTCCAAAAAATTCTCTTTTTTTTCCTGTATTGTTTAAGGGGGTTAGCAAAGGAGCAAGGCAGAATTGTGCGTAGTACATTTTGCACCATTAATACACACTCCATCAGAGTGCGCCCTTGGCGCGTAATAAATGCAACAGTTATATACTGGAAATTATTGGAGAAGGGCAAACGAATTTAATTCCATTTCATGCAAAACCTATTGTTCTATAATCAACAGCTACAGTTCACAATTCGTGGAAATCCATTTGTGTTTATCAATTATTTGCAACTTTTTCCCCAGTGAAAGAAAGGTAGGTACCACCTAGGTACATGTATCTAGAGCGGAGATTCTAAACACGCAATACATTTTACATAAACACTAATACATTGATAAGGAAACTTTTGAAAGACGACATTTAAAATTCTTTCTACTAAATATCCAAGACAATACTGTGCTTTAAAACATTACAATCTTCATAAGTTATATGAAAAACCTATTCCCTTCCAATTCTTAAAAAAATCTGATGTGATACAGTCACATGACTTTCTCTACTCTTGTACAAACTATTTTTACAAACACTTTTCTCCATATGCTTCATGTTAATCGAGATATCGAAATGTTAATCTTATTGCTAATTTTTTTGTAGATGCAAGGGGAACATGGTAGGTTATAAGCGATAGTCAAATATTTTAAGAGCTGGTTGCTATGTAGAGTATTCTATTCTCTTTGCATTACGAGGACAAAAAAAAATATCTGATGTGTTACACTCACATGACTTTCTCTACTCTTGTACAAACTATTTTTGCAAACTCTTATTCTCCATCTATTTCATATTAATCGAGATAATCATTTGCAGAAACTATCTTTTGACATGCAAAGAGAATTATATTTAAAAATATTTGACTATCGCTTAATTCGTACTATGTTCCCCTTGTTTTGTATTTACAAGGGCAATATAGAAATACAGTAGCCTTTAAGCATAGACATATCTCTTAATAGCTGGTTGCTAGGTGCAACACCATTCTCTTTGCCACATATTAATAGGTACTCTTTGCATATCCAAGACAAAAAAATGAATAACGAATTCCCATTTGAGAAAATAAGTAATGAAATATTTAAGGGAATAACAAGCAATATCTCAAAAATGGTTCGCTCAATAAAAAAAAAATGTTCATGACAAATTGTGTATTTTAACGCGATCTACATTTTTTGTGTAGTAAAAGTTTGTCTATCTCTTATGGTTTACCAGTTATGCAAAAGTCGTTCACAATGAAGAATACTTTTGGAGACATTCCCAGAAAATTCAAGATATATATTTTATTTGTCATGGAAGTATCTTAAACATATGATATTTTAATCAAAATGGTTAGAGCCATTTTTGAGACATTTAAAATTTTCCAAAAATGTTCCATGTAAAGGGTAATCTGGAGTGGGGGGATATTCTTGAAAACCTTCGTGTCGCATCTCTGGAAGATGCTGAACCTAAATACCAAGTTTGGTGTTTATCCGACTGTTCGTTTCTGAGTTATGCAGTTCACAGCCACAAAGACAGACACACACACACACACACACACACACACACACACACACACACACACACACACACGGACTTGTTTCCAAAAATGCTTTTTTTTTTGCTTCAAGGGGGTCTCAAAACATGTATTTCCGGTGAAATGTCGGTATCGAATTTTTGGGTGGAATGTAATACTTCCCCTACTTACTTATCCGTAGTAGAGAAAGTAAAAAACTTCGGGAACGGGGAGTGTATTAAAGTGCGTGGGATTCTATAGGTTTATCCTCGCCAAGAGGAATCGAAAGAATGTAGAAAATCAAAAAGGCATTAAATATTAACTTATGTCAAACAATAAGTAAGGCTATGAACATTAATAGCCTGTATCAGTGTTTAAACATACTACACACCTGAATTTCTTAGAGAATTTATTCTGTTACTTCTATCTAGAGGAGAATCGTAATGGGATATGGACCTATAAGCAACTACTCCGAGGGAGGTGGGGGGCAACCCATTTGACCCTAGGTCTCCAGAGACCAGGCCGTGAGCTCTTAGTCTGATTGAATTCTCCTCCACTTTGATCGACCTCTGGGGAAAACTCATTCGTTCAATACAATCGATCTCTCGTTACCATGACAACGTTGGGGAAACTCTAACAAAAGACGGTCGGGACGAGGTGACAACAATCCGCCAGGTTTAACATACACTACTAGATGCACTCTCTTCAATGTGCTCATAAAGAAATCTGAGAAATGCTTTTAAATTTTAATGGCAGTGTAATTATGCATGTAATTATGGCTTCTACAGACACTATCGCTACGAATCTTCTTATTCTCGAGCTTTCAGCCACTTTTAGAACGTGGCACGTACATTTTCATTGTTTCTACTTTTGTGTTTCTTATAAGTGATATTCTTAAGTATGTAAACGCTTGTTTTAAACAAAGCCATTAAATTTCCGCGCATCTCCTGCATTAATTACGAAGTATTTTTAAATTTAATAAAATATAAACAGTTAGCTTAAAGAGAGATTAAAAGTCTTATCCTGCCAATGTTGAATCTCCTAAGTTCATGATACATCATCTCAGAAACTATTTAAGATATCATGCGAATTTTTTACAGAATGTAGATAAACTTTCAAAATTCACTGATCTACTTTATTCAATAAAGTCGTTTATTAAAGTTAAAAATAACAAATCTTGTTATTAACACCAAAGTAGTTACGCAACGGCACTTAAAGGCTGTTTTTATCATTGAAGAAGTTATTTGTTTCGTTATTTGCACCACGCTTTGGGCGTCAATTTGAAATAGTTTGGAATTGCTAAATTTGTATTATATTTCAACTGTTGGGGAGCCGAACTTGAAGTAGTTGCAAATGCACGTATAGTAAACAGTTTCCGGTAGCCTTCGCCCCAAATGTACCTTCAGGTGTCCTTTGCCCCAAGTTTAAAAAAAATATTAACTTTGTAATTAAACTGTTTCTTTAAATATTTAATATTTATGTTTGCCTCGGCTGCTCAGTATTATTGTTAGAGACACGTTTCTCTTAGAAGGGTTTTCGTGCAACTGAAGAATGTAGGCTTTCATAGATTATAATTTTACTTCATTACATTTATTAATCCTTGACACAATTTAAATAACACTTCACTGATGTAGAGAGCTGTGAGATTCTTTTATGAATTACTTGCACTTTTTTAACAACGTAAACTATTTTTGTCTCACACGAATACCTATTATACTTCTTGAGGACGTGTATCTCGTCCGGTTAGCAACACTGTTTGCAGGCAACTGAACTCTAAATTTGTAAAACTTTCTCCTTTTCAGTTTCTGATTGGCTAATCCTACTCCAATAGAATACCTTCATTTAACTAAAGCTTTTTCTGGTTGTTGATTGCTATTTTTATAAACTGTCATAAAAATTACATTATTGCTTCCCAGAATTACAAGTAGTAATGTTAAACTTTCAAATTCATTATTGCTTCAAGGTTTCCTCATTGTTAGCAACTTTTAACCTATTATTCTCACAGCTCCTACATTATTAAATTACGTAATATATTCACATCACATTATTGAACATGCTTACAATGGTATAAACATTTACAATGACTGTAATATACACTTTTTATATATTGTTGCATACACATACCGCTTTTATGGCGGGCTGTTATTGAATTTATATTTATATAATTTGACTGAAATCATTTAAGTGTTAAAAATACTGCCTCATCATCCTAAAACTTAAATTAGGTATCTTCAGTAGTTTCTGAGGAAACGGGTCATTTATATCAGAAAATGTCTTTCATAGAAAACGTTGTTCGAAAAAGAATTGGAGAAATCAAACGCATATATATCGATCAATTCACAATACAAAATGGTAGGTGCAGCACCACTTTTAAGGGTATATTTAAAATGGAAGTATTCTGCCTATATTGATAAAATTTATATAAAATTAAACAGGAAATTCCAATTAATAAGACACAAAAAGAATTAATAATGTCATTTTTGACAATTTTCGCCATTTAGTCTGCCTTTAAGGGGATAGGCCATCATTTAGATGAAATGTGCCCTTCTTATGATACATAGTTAACTTAAGATTCTTAACAATGGATATGTTTAGGCACGCATGTACGAAATGTTTATATGACTTTTCTCCACACTATAGAGGTAGGTTATATTATGTTCTTGTGAATCTTACCGTTCACTAAAGCTATGTAGTTTGAGACTACCGCTCTGGAAGTGTGAACAGAGAAGACTTCCCTCACCTGCTCACCCTATTAGTGGCACTTAAATAAGTGGAGGTAATCTAACGCTCAGTTGGGCTAATCAAAACTTGGGCCATATTTTCTGGGCAAATATAGTCGAAATATTTCTTAAAATAATCCCATACGGAGGAAGATGGTGTGTTTCAATGTCAGTTTTGAAAATTTTGATGAATAACAGCTGATTGCTTATAAAGAGGAAATATATAATGTGTAATTAAGCACGTCGGTAATGCAAAGTATTCATCAAGAATATTGGGTACGTATTATAACCAAAGACGGCGATAATGATTCTTATTACTGAACATGGAATGCCTCGAGCTCTAAAGAACAATGAACAGATTATTTATTCATGTAAATGTTATGTATATACTTTCATTGCTGCATTATAGCTTTGAGGATTTACGCGCTCCCAAACTCTCTTCCCCGTCCAGGCGTAATCCTGACATTTTAAGCAGGTATACAAATTGGCATTTTGAACTGCCAACATCTATCTCCCCGATTGAGAGCGCTGGTGAATATGCTTATGCCTATAGATGTGTACATATGCGAAAAAAGTTGTGAACACTCCATGGCATTACAGTCTATGAGAGCCAAAGCTTACAGCTTCAGCTTGACATTATCTTTCTCTGTCCACGCAGGATATTATCGGCAGAGGGCCCTATTGACGACGGCTTGTATTCAGCTCGGCCATTTAAGCGCGGCTCACAAGACCATGCATCGTTACTTCTTGATCAAATGTTGGGCAGCAAGGACCTCACGGAGTTAAATCATACCCCAATAGGCGTCCCAGCAAAAAATCTCATGTCTAGCGGAAATTGTATCCGGGTCCACTCTCACAGCGGTAGAAACATTACCGCAGTTGTACGGAGACAGTTATATTATGGGAAAAAATTATTGAAAAATGGAGACAACCTTAGCGTGAGGCAGTATTTCTAACACTTAAATGATTTCAATCAAATTAAAGCAATATGTATATGTAACAATATAAAAAGTGTATATTACAATCATTGTATGTGTTTATATTATTGTATTCATGTGTAATAATGTTATGTGAATGTATTGCATAATTTAATAATGTAGGAGCTGTGAGAATAATAGGTTCAAAGTTGCTAACAATAAGGTAACTTTGAGGCAATAATGAATTTGAAAGTTTAAGTGCTACTAGTCATTATTGGAGCAACAATAATGTAAATTTTGAGACAGTTTAAAAATAACTAATCAACAACCAGAAAAAACTTTAGTTAAATGAAGGTATTCTATTGGAGTAGGATTAGCTAATCAGAGACTTCAAATACAGAAATTTACAAGTTTATGCGGTTAAAATCAATTCAGTTGGTTGCAAACAGCGTTACTAGCCAGACGCAAAAAGTGTCCTCAAGAAATTTAATACGTATTCGTGTGAGACGAAAATAGTTTTACGTGTTAAAAAGTGCAAGTAATTAATTAAAGAATCTCACAGCTCTCTATATCAGTGAAGTGTTATTTAAATCGTATCAAGTATTAATAAAAGGAGTGAAGTAAAATTATAATCTGTGTAAGCCTACATTCTTATTCGTACCACAACCCTGCTAAGAGTACGTGTCTCTAACAATAATACTGACGCAGCCGGGGCAAACGTAAATATATAATATAATATATAATATTTAAAGAAACAGTAAAAATACATTTGGGGCGAAGGCTACCGGAAATTGTTTACTATACGTGCGGTTGCAACTACTACAAGTTCGGTTTTCCAACAGTTGAAAATCTAATACAACTCCTACAACAACATAACATCTTCAGATTGGCTTCCAAAGCGTAGGGCAAATAACACTACAACTACTTCAAGCGAAAACCTGGCAGATTGAAAGCAGACAGACCGTTTCTGTTGGGGGGGTGGAATTGTAGGATTTCACAGCAAAATGCCTCAAAGTTGAATTTTACGTTTGTTTGTTTAACCCGGCACAAAAAGTCATACGGAAACGTAAGTACACCTTATTAATCTTGTGCCTTTACTAGCAACCCTTTTCATTTTGACGTATATACAAAATCATCGTATTAACAGAGGGAAGTTATTCTATTTTCTCGATAAAGAACATATTCATAATATCACGAAAATTACAAATTTTCTATCATAAATGTACTGCTACGTGCTCAAACTGTAACTTATAGTCATAGTTTCCATAGTAGGAAAATATACGGATTGTAATCACATTGATTTAATACTTGTGAGTCAACATATATGTAATGCATCACATAGGTACTGTGACAAAATTATATTAATGAGCCCCCTTCTCTCTCTCTCTCTCTCTCTCTCTCTCTCTCTCTGTGTGTGTGTGTGTGTGTGTGTGTGTGTGTGTGTGTGTGTGTGTGAAAACTGCGATAGAACTAAAAACCCCATTTTTAATTACTGATTATCTATACATCAAATTTCAGTGGCTAAACTTAAACCCTGTTCCGCTTTCCTAAGAACCATTTAATTCATTCAAATTTATTGACGTCAGTTTCTGCGCATATCAGTATATAAATGGCCAGCGTGGGTCACTGCATACCAGCTCAATGCCATAAATGCTACTTCGCAGGAAACTAGAAGCGAAGTGGCTGCGATGCTTGTTTTCTTGATGTGTTGTGAATAAAGGGAAAGATCATCTCCAAATACTCTTATGCCAGAGGCCGTGTTTCAGATGGATGTAAAAGTTATACAGCGGTCATGCTTGAAAATTACTGTTCTGCATGGAAGAAATTCTCGTCGATATCATGCCGAGCTACGAGAAGCATTGGGTGATAGTGCTTTGCTTTATCGGATTGTTGCACGTTGGATGGCCTTCAAATTTGGACTGGTATGTAGTGGACGTTTTGATTCTACTCACACAGGGCTGCACGTGGCTGTTATCGAACAATGCTTTACAGATGAAAGGCGTTGGACAGTGAAGGAATTATTGTCATGTACATGCAGTCATTCTTCGTCAATGTTCCCCATTTTATAAGAGGACTTTCAGGTACGCAAGGTTTGTGGCAAGTTGATGTCACAACTGTTAACGGAGGTTACAAAATGGACTCGATACCAGACATGCCATATTTATCTGGATCGGTTTCAGTGGAAGGGGACATGTTGAATTATTGCAATTGAGGTATTGGGCATGAACATATGAACCTCAACTTATGTATCAGTCAAATGAATGATGCAGTTCTGGTTCACCACGAAGTCACAATTTCGTAGAATTCATCACCCACAAAGGTCATGATAATTTTGATCTATGACAACCAACCTCACCCTGTTCGTGCTACAATGTCAATGCCCAATACCACATATCACTCCTAGTGCACCATCTGTGTTGTATAATTGGGAGGAAACGTGCATCTCTTTCTGGATAACGCCACAATAACGTAACAGTTCACCTGGCAGCTCCTGTCAGATACCTTTTGCAGCGATGGAAGTGAGACATCTTGGAGCACCTTGCCTACTCACTTGATCTTAGTCCATGCGACTTTGACTACATTCCGAAATCGAAGAAGCCGTTACATGGGAAACGGTTTGTAAACAGCGAGAAAGTGCGTTTCGACGAGAGGTGGTACACATAAATGATTTCCACATGACAGATGGTATTCAACGACTTCCTCATCGTTGACAAATGTATGGAAGCCTTGAGGATTATTCTGAAGTATATTAGCTGTACATGATCTGTTTTGTTGCCTTTTCTGCTTAATAAAGCTAATAATTTCTATCTGGGCACCTTTCAATGTACCTTATCTATGGACACCTGTACCCGGGCCCACTTTGGTACTAGCATTGTGCAGCATATTCCAGTGGATAATTTATGACTGCTTGTTCTTGCAACTTTATTGCCTGATGTAATATAATTACATGGAGTTTTGGCAAAACTGTGAGTGTGACGGGGTGGAAACTGTCACTTCAGTGATTAGATGTGCTGAAGATCGCACACGCGACTTGCATTCCGCGAGTTATCCAAGATACAGCAAATCTGGTCACAGAAATTTTGTTCCTCTGATATCTGCATGTTCTTAAAATGGGCGTGCTTTAACACCTACTCTATGTGTCTGGAGCTAATTTGTCTCGTAATCTCTTCAACTCTTTTTTAAATGTGCAGAACACAGTCGATAACATAAGAAATATTTGTAAAACGAAACGCTGAAAAGCAATACGTTATGCATATCTCTTGTTTATAAGGCATTATAATTAGCTGTTAACAGAAGACAATGGAGAAAACCGTCTTCAAAAGGCATGCAATTTATATGTACTACACAATGAATACCTCATTCATTGTCTAACCTCTCAGCTTGTCATATAGGAACCTGAAATACACTTTCTTTTGTTAATCATCGAAGTTTTCATTAGCAACTTTACTCCTTATGTGTCAACAGTTTTATACGGATTCAACAAGGAATTGAGGCACTAAATATTATCAACTTAAAGAGATACCCACATTCTGTTGTTATCCAGGTGAGTTATAAAATTCGCATTAAACAGGACTTAATAAGGACTTCAAGCAACTTAAAAGTAGGTATTATCAATCAGCAGGAAAGTATGAGCCATTTATGGCTCTTCCCCACCAAGTTGTTGAATAATTGTATAAACAGGCATGGCCCAAAGTTAACACAAGAACGACTTGCAGTTCATCAAGAATAAGTTCTTGGCCCGTTACATCCAGTGCAGTAGCCAGCATAACAACCTCGTTATCAGCTGGAGAACATTCTTTCAGCTCTAACCAGGATACGCGCTGTCAGCCAGGATAGAAGGCGCTATCGTCGCAGCAACGTCATCCCACGTGATCTACCTCCGTGTGTGCCTCGAGGGTGAGCCCGAAGATCAAGAGAAGCAGAAAGACTTCGTTTTCGGTCACCGACAGGAAAGACTTCTTCGTGCTCTGTGTCTTGGAAGCGACCGGCTCCACACCTTTTTGGCTTTGTCAAAGTTGTTTATAGTATTCGGATCGTAAGTAGCTTTCTAAATTCATTTGTTATATATGGGGCGGTTAAATTATATTTCACTAGAGCCAGTTCATACCTGTTTTGGTTCTCTGAAATTGTATTAAATTCGCAAACATGGTACAAAAAGTCAGAATTTAAAATCTATATTGAGAATATGACAAGTGTAATTTTCTTTGTTAACGGTGATAAAGTTTTGCATTAATGTTTGTTATTCAGCTACAAGAAGATTAGTGGGTTCTATTCCAAAGAAGTGTACTAAATCCTTGTGTTAATTCCTTTCTAACGTGATTTTCTGTAAAACAATTATTTCTCTGGGGAATACTTAATACCAGAATATGTTCTAGAATGGGTCCAGCACGTACCAGTTAATGCTTAACGCTTTCTGCGACTTGAATTCGGTTGCTTTGCAAATAATCGAAATAGTGGATTAGGGGAAATTAACAAATTTAATAATTTGTAGCAGGAACGTGCAATGACTACGTTTAACTTTGAAAATTAAAAATATAATGAATGGCATATCCGTTACAAATAACAAGTATTGAAGCTAACACTTTTTGTTCTGGCAATGGAGATAATAAAGCAAGGTGAACAAGCATTCTGTCCCCTTAAAATTATTTCGTTTCTTGCAAATGTCTGGTCTCGTTCGACGCTCAACAGAACCGCCATCTAGCACATCCTTGATGTTTTGTTGAATTGGGATAGCATGTAGCATATTATTTGTTTGTCAAAGTACAAATCTAAGAGGCCTATAGAATTGTGGAACAAAAAATCGTTCTAGTTGCAACCTGAAGTCAGTTTCTGGTATGTAATTCAGTTCACTCGCATTAGAAGAGCCACGAGCGCGAAAGAGAAGGCAAGACGGCGGCAGAAGTCACCGAGTTTTGCTGCATTGATGTACCTACTGTGTTAAAGGGTGCTCGTCGAGGATTGCGCAGTTTGCAAGCAGGACTTTTCTTTTTATCGCAGCTATGAATTACGGGATTACTGTCTCATGTAACTGAGTGCCTGTTAGGATAGGGTAATCTGGGCTGCCCACCAACCACTGGATGTACCTACATAAATGTAGCCTACAGAATAAGGTCACGAGACGGTCTAGATCTCTTGTAGCTAAACCTCATTTTTGGAACTTTATTTGCCATTGTGTGAAGTAATTTTTACTTTCTCTACTACGTATAGTAAGTAGGGGAAGTATTGTATTCCACCCAAAAATTCGATACCGATATTTCACCGGAAATACATGTTTTGAGGCCTCCTGAATAAAAAAAAAGCATTTTTGGAAACATCCGTGTGTGTGTGTGTGTGTGTCTGTGTGTCTGACTTTGAACAGCATAACTCAAAAACGAACACTCGGATAAACACCAAACTTGGTGTTTAGGTTCAGTATCTTCCAGAGATGCAACACGAAGGTTTTCAAGAAAATCGCCCCACACCACGTTACCCTTTACATGGAACATTTTTCGAAAATTTTAATTTTCTCAAAAATGTCACTAACGATTTTTATTAAAATACCATATATTTATCATACTTTCATGACAAATAAAATGTATATCTTGAATTTTCTGGGACTGTCTCCAAAAGTATTCTTCTTTGTGAACGACTTTTGTATAACTGGTAAACCATAAGAAATAGACAAACTTTTACTACACAAAAAATGTAGATCGCGTTAAAATACGTAATTTATGTCATATACATTTTTTTTGAGTGAAACATTTTCGAGATATTGCTTGTTATTCCCTTAAATTTCCCAATGCTGTTTCTCAAATGGGAATTCGTTATTCATTTTTTTATGTCCTGTACATACAAAGAGAATGGAATGCGCCACATAGCAACCAGCTCTTAAAAGATTTGACTACAGCTTAAAACCTACCATATTCCCCTTGCACCTACAAGAAAATTAGCAATAACATTAACATGAAGCATACGGAGAATAGGCGTTTGTAAAAATAGTTTGTACAAGAGTAGAGAAACTCATATGGGTGTAATACATCAGATTTTTTATATTATCTATTTTACTCATGTAATATGACGCAAGGAATATTTCACTGCTTCGTAAAATTTTCGTTGAGAATTCACAAAGCAAAGACAATCTATCAGCAACCTCCCTTCTGCAGACAATGGTTCTTTATTGATGTTCGGAGCAAGAAAGACTTATACGACCCAAGCGCTAGGAATCCCAATGCTAAGTCAGAAGCAGGGGAATTTTTCAGTGTTAACCGCGTGAGTTGCCAAGGACGAACCAGGAGAGCTAAAAGGATCTCCGTATCTACTTTAATTTTCAGATCGCAATTCCCAGCAACCAATCAAAAATTTCAGAATAATTTTATGAGTGCCAAAGTCGTAGCCTACATAAACAGCTGTTCGTCAATCTCGGTCAATCGCTCGATACCCATCGTTGCTTGATGAACCTGCGACAGATGTGAAATACTTCTGCACCTAAATTATCATATGAATAAAACAATACGTTTGTAAGGTGCGCGAGTGAAGTGATATCTGCGTTTAACTCAGTGAATATCATGTAACTTCAATGGCGATAATCGTGGTTAATAGTTATTCAATGGAGCGATTTACTTTCTTTAAGCGCTGAAATGCTCGAGTAAAAATATTTTCATGCACATTGTTAGTTAATGATTTGTTCTTTCATATTTGCAAAAAGAAATTAAACAATTACTAAACAGTTCAACTTCGTGTCTTCATTTAATTATTCTTTCTTCGTTTCACACCTTTGAGATCTCTATACCTACTCATGATCATCAATCTAATATACCGACACTAGCCGTGGTAAGAAGAAGAAGATGTGAATCGTCGAGGAGAGAACAATATTTTCCACCACTTCAGAGAACCGCGAACGAGAACGAAGACACGAACCTCGCCCAATCAGGTAAACAAATGAAACAAAATGTCTCTGTAACATTTGTTCTCCAAGGGTTGGTATCTTAGCCTTTAAACACAGAAGCCCCGAATTTAATTCCCGACTAGGAGGGAGGTCATTTGCATTTAACTGGGTTATTTCCGTTCCCCCTTAGAACCTGGAGAATGGATGAAAAAGGGAAAGCATATATTATTTATTGTTTAAGGTACAATTTCAACAACAAAACTATTAGAACTAAACAGCAGGTTAACATAATTGCTGATACCCATAAGCAAGGTTTTGTGTTGACAATTATTTTAAAAATTCGTGTTAATAATTTTCAGTAGTGATATTTCGTGTTAAATATCTTAAATTCCTATTATATTCGTGCAGAATTAATGAGTAATGACATGACTGAAAATAAAATTAACATGTAATTAAAGTAACATTAAGGTGAAAACCGCTTATTTTCAAATTCAAACCTTTTATTTCATATCAATATCATTAGTAAAATCAAATATCACATATAACCAAACAGCAATATCCAACAAGTTGTGACATTTTCATAGTTGTCCTTCTGTCTGTTACAACTAAGTTATACGTAGATAAAAAGCTCTGGCTGTCAGCATTTGTTATCGGTAGCCAAAGAAAGACATTAAAGGGACTTTCCACAGAAAACGTAGTAACACTCACCGTTTGCTTTCAACGCCAAGATTGCTATTACTACATCCAATTTGTTACCGTTACCACCATGGCTTAGCTGTTCAAAACGGCACAACGTTCTTTCTAACAAAGAAGCAAATCAGAATTAATAGAACTAGTTTTAAATGTATTCAGTTGGTTAAATGCTCCATTATATTATTTAAATCACCGATACTTGATTTAGTAACTAGCCTAAGGGTCAAACAAATGATCTAAAGCTTTATTTGTTATTATATCATCAGTTTCTTTTCAATAATGGAGTCCATTTTAGACAAAATCATATGGCAACAAACTTTTAAATTGTCTTCTACATTTTCTCTACATTGGGATACATGCTTTCTGCAAGCACTCTTACTCCTCTTCCAAAGTGACCACTAATATTTCACATTTGGCTCTCAGCGAGTTAATTCGAATAAAGCAAGGTGGGCTACAGGGTGTTTACTTTCTCTAATACGTATAGTAAGTAGGGGAAGTATTGTATTCCACCCAAAAATTCGATACCGAGTTTTCACCGGAAATACATGTTTTGAGGCCTCCTGAATCCAAAAAAAGTATTTCTGGAAACATGTCCGTGTGTGTGTCTGTGAACAGCATAACTCAGAAACGAACAGTTGGATAAACACCAAACTTGATATTTAGGTTCAGTATCTTCCAGAGAGGCGACACGAAGGTTTTCAAGAAAATCCCCCCACCCCAGACTACCCTTTACATTGAACATTTTTCGAAAATTTTAATTTTCTCAAAAATGGCTCTAACGAGTTTGATTAAAATATCATGTGTTTAAGATATTTTTATGACAAATGAAATGTATATCTCGAATTTTCTGGGAATGTCTCCAAAAGTATTCTTCATTGTGAACGATTTTTGTATAACTGGTAAACCATAAGAGATAAACAAAATTTTACTACACAAAAAATGTAGATAGCGTTAAAATACACAATTTATGTCGTATACATTTTTTGTTGTTGAGTGAATCATTTTCGAAATAGTGCTTGTTATTCCCTTAAGTTTTCCAATACTTTTTCTCAAATGGAAATTTGTTATTGATTTTTTTTACGTACTGGACATACAAAGAGAATGGAATACTCCACATAGCAACCAGCTCTTAAAATATTTGACTATCGCTTAAAGCCTACCAATTCCCCTTGCATCTACAAGAAAATTGGCAATAAGATTAACATCTCGATATCTCGATTAACATGAAGCATATGGAGAATAAGCGTTTGTAAAAATACTTTGTACAAGAGTAGAGAAAGCCATGTGAGTGTAACACATCAGATTTTCTTTAGATTGAAATTCTAATATTGGATTTGTTGCCAACCTGCAATTTTTAGAAGCAAATGTTACCTGTATCTTTGTAATTTTTCAGCAGTTGACATTGCTAAATCATCATTTAATAAATTTTGCACTGAAAGTTTTCTTCTTTAGAAAATAAATTAACAACTGTATTAAAATATAGTTGGTAGGTAAACTACTGAATTAAACCAGCTGGTCTATCGTCTCAGTACAAGCAATGGGAACAGTTTACCTTCTAAATTTGGGTGGTTTTCAGAGAGGTACTGTTTATTTCGTTTTTTAACTTTCTGTATTTCGAAATACATGCTTAAGCCCTAAGACACTGTTTAATTCCTTCAAATTCTTCTGCCATATTTCACCTAATAAATTGAATTTATGGCACTAGCATGTGAAACCATATAAATGCTCCCCAATCAATACTTTAAGCGACTTTACACATTTCAGCATATAAGGGGCACTGTACTACCAATGGCTTTAACATTACAAAATAAGTATTGAGGTAATTTGGAGTCTGCAAAACTGGCTGACATGTTGTGGTTGTATTTGCTGCTTCTAGGAAAGTACATGAGCCGAGATATAGCTGCTGGCAATAATCACCATCCAAAGTTTCTAAAATGACTGCAAAAACACAGTTACCACTGCGATCTGTTGTTTCGTCACAATTAGCAATTAGCTTGTCAACAAGGGAGTTCTTTATTTTTAACTTGACTTCCTCTGCACACTTCGGTGCATATTGTTTCCTCAGCAAGTCAGCAGTAGTAAATCCCCAGAGCCTGGAACGTTTGTTTTCATCCACGATCTCACAGCAGGGTTGTCTACTTTCTGAAAGGGAATGTTAACCTAAAATACACTGGTTTCTGTTACAAAATTTGCGATACTCACGTATGGTCTCGATCTAA
The DNA here is from genome assembly GCA_030765065.1 of Deroplatys truncata. NCBI lineage: Eukaryota > Metazoa > Arthropoda > Insecta > Mantodea > Mantidae > Deroplatys > Deroplatys truncata. The sequence goes on from CM060980.1 coordinate 28,909,569, forward strand.
CTTTAGATATTAACCTACCTTAATTCTATAATTTTTACTTGCCTACTAGGTATAGTAAGTAGGGGAAGTATTGCCTTGCACCCAAAAATTCGATACCGAGATTTCACCGGAAATACATGTTTTGAGGCCTCCTGAATTCAAAAAAAGTATTTCTGGAAACATGTCCGTGTGTGTGTCTGTGTGTCTGTCTGTGAACAGCATAACTCAGAAACGAACAGTCGGATAAGCACCAAACTTGGTATTTAGGTTCAGTATCTTCCAGAGATGCGACACGAAGGTTTTCAAGAAAATCCCCCACCCCAGATTACCCTTTACATGGAACATTTTTCCAAAATGTTAATTTTCTCAAAAATGGCTCTAACGATTTTGATTAAAATATCATATATTTAAGATACTTCTTTCAAGACAAAATGTATAGCTTGAATTTTCTGGAAATGTCTCCAAAAGTATTCTTCATTGTGAACGACTTTTGCATTACTGGTAAACTATAAGAGATAGACAAAATTTTACTACACAAAAAATTTAGCGTTATAATACACAATTTATGTCATATACATTTTTTGTTGTTGAGTGAACCATTTTCCAGATATTGCTTGTTATTCTCTTAAATGTTGTTACTTATACCTTTTCTCAAATGGAAATACGTTATTCATTTTTTTTGTCCTGGTAATGCAAAGAGAATGGAATGCGCCACATAGCAACCAGCTCTTAAAACATTTGACTATCGCCTAAAGTCTACAAATTCCCCTTGAATCTACAAGAAAGTTAGCAATAAGATTAACATCTCGATTAACATGAAGCATATGGAGAATAAGCGTTTGAAAAATAGTTTGTACAAGAGTAGAGAAAGTCTGTGAGTTTAACACATCAGATTTTTCTAATAGCTTTAGTAACGCTCGCAAACATTTTAAGGAATTTGTAAATATAATTATTAATTAATAAATCAGGTGATCAGAAAACCATCCGTGAATATTAACATCGCACAAGTGTTAAAAGGGCACAATGAAGTAAGTGTACGTACGAGGTCAAACTAATGATAACATGAGGTAGGAAATTAACAATAGCAGTAGCCTTGCCTTCATTAACATTTTCGTTGTATTCATAAAGAACGTCACTTTGTCACTTTTGGTCTTTTTCTGGGCTTGAAGCAAATCATTGATACTGAGTTGCCTCTTTAGGTGCGTTACTTGCTCTAATTGGTCCTCCACTCGCCTTACACGACCCTTGGATTTTATGTTTTTCGCATGCATCACGCCTCTTCCATTCAATTTTTGTGTTACAGAATTTGCACATCAGAACATCATTAGCACTTACATAAAATCCTTTTCTCGTTATTATTCAATGCGGCAGATCGCACTAATTTTACTATGCCTTCCCATTTTTAATCTTTAGCCTATAAGTACACGCAGGTGGCCTGTGAGACCAAAGTCGTCCTCCGTGGACTAGTGGTACCGTGCTAGCATCTAGTTCCCTCTAGTCGCGGGTTCAAATCCGGCGGAGGACGATGGATTTTTCGGGCGTAAAAAATCCTTAGCATCCTTAACATGGAAGGGAAGTAAAGCCGGTGGTCCCGTGTCGTAGATTTACGGCACGTAAAAGAACCTCAAGCCTCATAAGAGGCCTCTGAGTAAAATTCCCGGTCTTTCACGCCCAATATTGAATGGACCATAGTAGTTAAAGAGCGTCCGTAAATAAAACTCAATTTTTCTGTGAGATCAAGGAGAATATTTTCACATTAATACAATGTCTGACAAATGTTTCCAAGAAGCTAGCTTCTCAATACCTTTAAGTGAGCACAATAGGGGTCGTTTGGTATGGTGTACCTGCTATATCAACAATGGAACTTCTGATTAGCTTACGACAAACAGTTCTAGCGCATCATGGACCAGCCGCGTGCACTGGTGTCAGTTGTTGTTCCGCTTAGTTATTCCCATGGTTATTGGCTGTGTTTAGTGTCAGAGCAGACTATTTTTTCTAGGTACCTTATTTTAATGTCTTGTAAGTATTGCAACTGCTAACTTCTTTTCGTTGAAGTTCTAAACATTGTTTCACAACTTCTAGCTTCATAGTATGAAGACGTAAATCTTAAATTAAAGTTTTATTTTTCTAACTTGAAATAAATGTACATTTTTCTAAGTAAAAAATATATATACATATATATATCTCATTTATCGCTAAAAACATATTATTCTCGAAAACATGAAACATTCTCAAAACTTCGCGAGAAAATAAGCCCTACATCGTTTAAAACTTATGTCAAATGCATACAAAACATTTTTTAATTCAACAATTTTCTCAATTATCGTTACAAAGAAAAATACTGTTGCCTATGCTAATAACCATTGTATCCAAAATTAAGTCTACGATATAATCTTAAATGTTAAATACTGCATATAGTTGTAAACCCATGTTAAGACCTATCTATGCATCTTGGGTTTTGAGGGAGATTTATTATTACAAAAAAGACAAACCTGCAGTGTATGCGCCAATTGAGTCAATACTACAACCTCTTTGGTTAGTATAGCTATTGCTTGAGGTAGTATTTTTAACACTTAAATGATTTTAGTCAAATTTTATAATATAAAATATAATAACAGCCCGCCTTAAAGCAATATGTGTATAATATAATATATAAAATGTATGTAAGTCATTATATTTATGTTTATATTATTATGTACATGTTCAATAATGTTATATGAATGTATTACGTAATTCGATAATGTAGGAGCTGTGAGAATAATAGGTTAAAAGTTGCTAACAATGAGATAACAATGAAGTAGCCTTGAGGTAATAATGAATTAGAAGGTTTAATAATACTACCAGTCATTCTTGGAAACAATAACGTAATTTTTGAGACAGTTTATAAAATAGCCAACCAACAACGAGAAAGACGCTTAAGTTAAATGAAAGTATTCTATTGGAGTAGGATTAGCCAATCAGAAACTGAAATAGGGCAAATTGTACAAATTCAGAAGCCAGTTGCTAGCAGACAGCGTTACTAATCAGACGCGAAACGCGTCCTCGAGGAGTTTAATACGTATTCAGTGCGAGACAAAACTGGTTTACGTGTTAAAACCATTAATTAATGGTAATTAATAAAGGTATTTCGCCGCTCTCTATATCAGTGAAGTGTTAATTTAATCGTTTAAAGAATTAATAAACTGAGTGAATTACAAATTATAATCTATGTAAACCTACATTCTTAGCCGCACTACTCCCTGCAAAGAAATCCGAGTCTCTAACAATAATACTGACGCAGCCGAGGCAAACATAAATAAGTAATATTTAAACTCAGTCAAAATTACAAAGTTAATATTTTTAAACTTGGGGCGAAGGCTACCGGAAACTTTCTACCATACGTGGGGCAGAAACTACCTTCATCATGCTGGATGCCAGTTTACAGTCCATTCAGCACCTCGTTTTATTGTTTGTGTGAAGATAGTTTCTGATAACATTTATAGCCTTTTTAAAAGGTTCATTCGTTTCTGAAATTAAATTTAAAAGCTTGCTAAGGGGTTTTCTGTTCTATTACGTCAACGAAGCACGACGCTTGGTTAATCTCGATGTAGATTGTACATGCGTTGCTTAAAACCACTTATAAGATACCCTTTAATCAGCTATTAAAAACGGAAATCAAAATTCTCCAAGTATTATCAATACTCAGCGATTTGCTACAATTAACCACTGATAGATTGGAGTAGATATTTTGTTTACTGTTTTATTTACGTAATTTATTGTTACCTAAGTTATTAGCCTCACGTTTGGGAAACCACCTTGAAGTTGTTTTAGTTTAACTGCCCTACGTATGGGAGCCAACTTGAAGTAGATATTGTTCTTGGAGTTTTTGAAGGAGTTTGTTTGTTATGCTCCAAGTTTAAGAATATTATTTAACTTTGTTATTAAACTGGTTCTATAGATATTAATTATGTTTATGTTTGCCTCGGCTGCGTCAATCTTACTTTAGAGACATGTTTCTCCTAATCAGGGCGTGGTACGACAAGAATGTAGGCTTACACAGATTTTAAGTTTAAATTCACTTCCTTTTATTAATCCTTGGCACAAATTAAATAGCACTACACTGATATTAAGAGCTGTGAGATTCTTTAATTTAAAACTTGTACTTTGTTATCACGTATACTTAATTTTCGTTACACACGAATATGTAATATTTCTCTAGAGAACACATCTTCCATCCGGTCCCTACCAAGGTCTGGCAGCAACTGAACGTATTTCAACCGTCCAAAACCCTAAGCTTTTGTATTCCAAGTCTCTGATTGGCTAATCCTAGTCCAATAGAATATCTGCATTTTACTGAAGCCTTTTCTGGCTGTTGATTGGCTATTTAAAAAACTGTGACAAAATTTACATTATTGCTGCCCTAATCATGACTAGTAGTATTCAAACTCTCAAACTCATTATTGCCTCAAGGTTACCTCATTGTTACCTCATTGTTAGCAACGTTAAACTTATTATTCTCACAGTTCTTACATTATTAAACTACACAATGCATTCACATAACATTATTAAACACGTTTACAATCATATAAGCATTTGCAATGACTGTTATATACAATTTTATAAATTATAACGTACATATTGCTTCAAGGTGGGCTGTTATTGAATTTACATATTATATAATTTAAATAAATTATTCAAGTATTAAAAATACTGCCTCAAGGTTCCTTCATCTCCACTGAAGATGTAAATTATATTAGTAGCAAAGAGATGGATTGAGCATCTCTTTTAGAGTTCAAAACTCGCTGGAGCGAACGAACACACTCTCTCTCCCCCCCCCCCCTGTTTGGAGACAAAGATGTAGTCATCTGGACCAGGAGGGAGAGAGGTCATGAAACACAAGAAGGGTGTTTGTGAACACTGCAGTCCCTGACAGAGACATCCCGAGCTGTTATTTGCAGACCACGACACTGTCCCCAGAGACGTCAACGACATCCCGGTCAGGAGGGAACACGGAAAGGACACGTGATTGGAGAAACCTCATCATTTAGCCATTATGCTTCCGGAAACTCCGAACCGCCAACTCAAGTCCCTTGCCGCACAGTGTTGCGGTAAACTAGCAGAAACTCTGAATGATACAGAACATAGACTCAAACTTTAGTCTCCCGCAAACCGCATCTCCTTAATACACTTTACCAAATTAACTTAAACTCAGCATAACGGTTGATACACAAAGTACAGCATTGCTAAAAATCTGATGTGTTACACTCACATGATTTTCTCTACTCTTGTACAAACTATTTTTACAAACGCTTATTCTCCACATGCTTCATGTTAATCGAGATATTCATATGTTAATCTTATTGCTAATTTTCTTGTAGATGCAAGGGGAATTGTTGGGCTTTAAGCGATAGTCAAATATTTTAAGAGCTGGTTGCTATGTGGAGTATTCCGTTCTCTTTGCATTACCAGGACAATAAAAATGAATAATGAATTTGAGAAAAAGTATAAGTATTGGAAAATTTAAGGGAATAACAAGCAATATCTCGAAAATGGTTCACTCAACAACAAAAATGTATGACATAAATTGTGTATTTTAACGCAGTCTACATTGTTTGTGTAGTAAAATTTTGCTATCTCTTATGGTTTACCAGTTATGCAAAAGTCGTTCACAGTGAAGAATGCTTTTGGAGACATTCCCAGAAAATTCAAGATATACATTTTATTTGTCATTAAAATATCTTAAACATATGATATTTTAATCAAAATCGTTAGAGCCATGTTTTAGAAAATTAAAATTTTAGAAAAATGTTCCATGTGAAGGGTAATCTGGGGTGGGGGATTTTCTTGAAAACCTTCGTGTCGCATCTCTGGAAGATACTGAACCTAAATACCAAGTTTGGTGTTTATCCCACTATTCGTTTCTGAGTTATGCTGTTCACAGATACACACACAGACGGACACACACAGACATGCTTCCAAAAATGCTTTTTTTGGATTCAGGGAGCCTAAAAACATATTTTTTCCGGTGAAATCTCGGTATCGAATTTTTGGGTGGAATACAATACTTCCCCTACTTACTATACGTAGTAGAGAAAATAAAAATAGTTATATCAACTTATGTGTATAAAGATGAGAAAATTATGGACACTGTTATGAGTATTTACCGAGTCATTACACTCAAAATGGATAAGTGAAATTAAGTACAAGATTCATCAGTTCTAATTTTCAGAAGGGCATACCAGCAAAAAAAGTTTAATTGCTAAGCGGAATTTACAAACAATTTAGCATTAGTAACTTCTAGTATGTCCCTAACGTCATTAACCTCACTTAAAATATAATTAATTAACGTTAGAATACTATTTTAAAGATGTTGGAATACGTATTTTCTTTTTCAATGAACAAATTTTTATCTACCCAGAAATCACATAGCTAGCAATCTATTTCTCGAATATATGCAAGTGGATTTATTTCATTAATGCAAGTCAGGATGAGTTCTATAACAATATATTTCCAAATGCTGACAGTGTGCATTAAGTGAATTTTTCGTCTTTCCTAGTGGCGTAGCTAAGTTCTCGGAGGCCCTGGTGCATAAGCTCTAAATGGGGCCCTGACTGTAATTTCGAAACGTGAATTCAGGAGTTTTAAAGCTTACTTATGTAGGCTTCTTGTTTTTTTTCTTCTTCTTCCAATGCAAGGATTGGGTTTATTTCTCCTTAAGTGAGGTATCGTACAAAATTATATTTAAGCATAAATAGACAATTAAGTATGATTTTACAAATTTTAAGAACAAGCTGTTAAATAACGAAATGTTAATTGTTTTATTTAGCTTTCTGTACGTAAAACGCATGATGCTCACTTAATGTTACAATAAGATGAACAGGATCAGAACGGACTTTATTTGGGACTTAAGATCTTACCTAACTAAAACAACCATATGCTATTCAAAATAAAATAACAGTGGAAGCATAGAAAAATCAATTGAACTTTTTTATAACATTAACACTGATCAACTACATCACTAGTAGACATTATTGACATTAAACGATTTTAAAAGGACAGTTTAAAATAATAAAAACAAAGCCTAATATTTAACAAATCTTAAAGTCCAATTTTTCTTGATATCAGGAAAATGAAGTATTTATTCAACATTGAAAAAGAATGATTAAACTTGAGATGTGAAGACGTTTCTTGATTGTATATTGGCAGAGAAATTAACTATATCCTCAACATTAATCCCTCATTTTATATTGAGAATAGAGCCAAACCATTTAGGCGTTATTGAGTCATAGAACCTTTGTAGCAGTTTTAATTTAGAAAATGATCTTTCAGCTTTGAATACTATACAGTAACAGTTAAATGCATATGGCGCATACATCAGGATAGGCAGAAACCAATGAACTATGTTGAGGCAGTGTTTTTAACACTTAAATGATTTCAGTCAAATTATATAATATATAAATTCAATAACAGCTCGCCTTAAAGCAATATGTGTATATCATAACTTATAAAATGTATATTACAGTCATTGTATATGTTTATATTATTGTATACATGTGTAATAATGTTATGTGAATGTATTACGTAATTTAATAATCTAGGAGCTGTGAGAAAAAGGTCAAAAGTTGCTAACAATGAGGTACCAATGAGGTTACCTTGAGGCAATAATGAGTTAGAAGGTTTAATAATGTTACTAGTCATTATTGGAGCAACAATAATGTAAATTTTTGAGACAGTCTAAAAATAGCCAATCAACAACCAGAAAAAGCTTTAGTTAAATGAAAGTATTCTATTGGACTAGGATTAACTAATCAGAAACTGAAATATAGCAAAATTTACAAATTTAGAGTTCAGTTGCTTGTAGACAGTGTTTCTAACCGGACGCGAGATGTGTCCTAAAGAAATTTAATACGTATTCGTGTGAGACGAAAATAGTTCACGTGTTAAAAAGTGCAAGTAATTTATAAAAGAATCTCCCAGCTCTCTATATCAGTGAAGTGTTATTTAAATCGTATCAAGTATTAATAAAAGGGGTGAAGTAAAATTATAATCTGTGTAAGCCTACATTCTTCAGTCACACCACAACCCTGCAAAGAGAAACAATAATACTGACGCAGCCGAGGCAAACATAAATAAATAATATTTAAAGAAACAGTTAAATTACAAAGTTAATATATTTTTTAAAACATCTGGAGCAAAGGCCACCGGAAAGTACATTTGGGGCGAAGGCTACCGGGTACCATACGTGCGGTTGCAAGTACTTCAAGTTCGACTCCCCAACATAAGAACTACAATACAACTCCTACGTGAAGCAACAACCTACATCAATGTTCAGTCAACAGTAGATTAACAAACTATTTCACATCAGCCATGGTTTTAATTTTAGGTCTGAAGGAACTTCCGATAGCATCTGTGATATAAACAAAGGTGATATGTCCTCAGAAAAGGTTGCTGCAAACTTTTCATCTTCTTTTCCAGTGGATAATTAGTAGAAGAAGCAAAAAATAAGGGTTGAATTTCCCTATATGCGTCCATTACTAACCTTGTGCCCTTGACCGTACTCGCTGTAAAAAATGTGGGCACTTGTGGTATCAATCATGGGATAATTACAAGCTAGAGCTAGCAGCCATCGTGGTCGCTAAGTTGACTGCTAAGTGCGTAAACATACTGAGTCAGTATTACTGAAGAGATGCTGTGACTCCCACCTCACTACACCATTGTCCCGCCAATATTGATTTTTCGAAATAATTCTCTCACATACAATTGCAGCAGGGAATAGCCTTCGTTCAACATTCGTTTGAGTGTAATTTGTTACGCAACTTTTTAAGACGAGATATCTCCAAAATCTTTTTGAATAGGAACCCCACCTTTATTGAGATCAGCGTGGGTGCCCAGTTGGGAAGTATTCTTTGGGGGCCCTGGTGAGGTGCACCGCTTGCATCAGCTAGCTGCACCCTTATGTTATGGATAGTCTTTTCTGCAAATAACTTACATTACATAGTTGGTAAAGCTGTAGTTTGTCTAACTTTGTTTTTGCATGGTTAGTGCACTTTGTTGTGCTATCGCTTAAAATGCCTTCTTTAGATGATTTAGGGTACTCTAGTTCTACAGCCAAATCAAGAAGGAAGGGAATTAGAAATGCTAATACTTACAACGGGAATGTAATACGAAATGCAAAAATAAAAGGTGAAGCTCATACCAACTGGGTGGGCAAATATGTTTCTGAAAGGACCTCGATAACTCGATTGTATGTATGACATAACCTGTAAGTTTGTTTTCCTTAATATAACAATGACTCACTAATAATACAACGAATGCAAAAGTTACAACAATTTCTGTTTTTGGTATCGGAAAGGATGCTTGATGAATGTAATAACCAGATGTTGATAATAATGCAATCATTTAATGGGATGAGGACCAAAGATGAACAAGATTTGTATCTACAGAAGCTCTTAGAAAATGTAGCGAGGAAGCGTCCTAGGGTGTATAGGTAGTTAAGAAGCTGAAATCGGTATATGCAAAATATGTTCTTCTTTGTGAAACTTCTCGCATTCCTGTGCGTAAAACAGCATTTCAGCAAGCCGTAAACGATTATTAGGTCTTCTGAAGCAGATATGCGTGGGAAATACTCGAGCACTAGTGCTATCCCACGAGAACTGTGCCTACACATTCATGGACATATTTCGTCATTCCCAAGCCAACGTACACATTGTACACACAAGCACATTGAATATCTAGATGCTCAGTTATCTGTCAAAACAATTGACATGAAATATTTCTGGTCAAATCTCCTCAGTATCATCTAGTTGTGAAGTATCAATTTTAATGATTGTACTTTAAACATAACTTTAATCTGAGGTTCGGCAGGCAACAAAACGATACTTGCAGTACATGTGAGGAATTGAAATGTAAAATTAAGTGTAATTTCCTCAAGGATAATGCCAAGAAAGCGTTGGCTAATGATACATAATTGTAGAACTAGGAAATTTTACACAGCACTAAAAACAGTTACTGAGGAATACAAAACCAATGAAACCATGCTTAGTTTATGCATGAACTAATAGCAACAGCTTCTTTGCCACAAGTATATTAAGTGTAAGCACATTCGGGATAGATGATTTAAAAACTGGCAATACGAAATATATATACACTGGCGTACACAACCTAAGGACGGAAGTAATCTTCGCATGCTGTGACACTGCCAAGGAACAAGTAACATAGCTCGATGAAACTTGAATCATACATAGAAGGAACTGCTACGGCATGCTACAGTAGGCAACTAAACGAAATATGCAATGAGACTAACAGAAATGCCACTTTTATTCATAGACCATAAGCTACACTACAGTCAATACGACACATGGTGCCTCTTTAGATTTACAGAAACAGATACATGGTGCTTAAAAGGGTGTATAATCACCACGGACAGCAATGCATCCTCTACATCGGTCTCCCATGCTGGCTACAAGGTAGTTCTTGTGGTAGGGCATTCCATTCCTCCACCAGCGCTGTTGACAATTGTTGGATGGTCGTTGGTGCATGTGGATGTGCTGCAATGCGTCTCACCAAAGCATCCCACACGTGTTCGATGGGATTTAAATTGGGGGAACGGGCAGGCCAGTCCATTCGCCGAATATCCTCTCGTTCCAAGCGATCCTCCACCTGAACTGTTCGATGCGGTCGCGAATGTCATCCATAAAAATGAAGTCAGGGCCGACTGCACCCCTGAAAGGATGCACATGGGGAAGGAGTACAGTATAACAATAACGTCCACCAGTGAGCGTACCGTGTTCAAAGATTTGGAGGTCGGCGCCCATGCAACATTATGCCTTCCCAAACCATAACACCCGGACCACCAAAACGATCATATTCAAGGATGTTCCTGGGTTCATTACGTCTTCCCACCTCTCACCAGATGAGGATACATCGAGAATCACTACTTAGACTGAATCTGCTCTCATCCGAGAAGAGCACGCGACTCCATTCCTCGTTGGTCCAATTTTGGTGCTCTTGAGACCATTGCAAAACTTGCCGCCGATGTGCGGATGTCAATGGAACACGGCGTACTGGCTGTGGGGCAAAGAGACCACCTCTGTGTAGTCGCCGTGCCACTTGTATCGTGAGATTGCGTGCCTAGCTGTCCTGTTAAATGTGGTTGGAATTGCACCCGCTGTTTTGCGTGGATCCCTTCTTGTCTGTTGCACAATGTAGCGGTCATCTGCTGCTGTAGTTGAACGTGGTCGACCACCACCTCTCCTTGGGACAGCAGTGTCTGTGGTTTGGAAGGTTCCCCATGCACGTGAAACAATGCTGTGAGCAATTCCAAACTCCTGAGCAATCAACACTGTCGCACTTCGCCCTTCTTCCAGTTTCCCGATGATCTTTCCCCGCGTAAAGTCATCCAAATGGTGTCTACGGGCTATGTTGCAATGAAAAACACCACTACAGTGCACCGTAACAGCTCGCTAATTGCCACACACCGTGTTGTCCTGTTTCGTCAACTGCCCTGAGTTGCCGAACCAGACCCATTTGGAATATGGGGTCGCTACACTCACGCCATGTGACGTTCCAGCTTTCCGTGTACGTGTGAGAGACCTCTGGCAGCATGCTCCCGCACCTTCATCTACTTCCACCAAGTAGTTACTTTACCCATCTCGTCCTTAGGTTTTGCACACCAGTGTATATATCATGGAGGAGTACATAAAATCATGCAATGACATTCTCGTTTTTTAAAGATTACACCCATAATCATGTGGGCGCAACAGTAACAGATCCTCACTTGTTCAGTGGTAATTGGATAAAACAAAAACCACATCGTTGTGAGATTTTGTATGGCCTTGATTAAAACAGATCGGTTCAATGCAATAAGAAGCACTTTCCCTGTAGAGGGTATTCTTTCCTGCCACGCGACAGATTTCGGTCTAATGAAGAGAACCATTCGTAAGTTAGACAGAATATACAATACATACTGGAAGCTTATCATGAAGGCATCGATCAAGTAACTCAGAATGAAATTACTAAGTGGAAAAATTGGTGGCCTTTGCTGTACTAGAAGACTTGCTTCTCAGTTCCAACAACAGGATATAACGTTTGAAATAACAAAGAATCATTCTGTGACTCCGAATTCTCCTATTTTGAATACCGTGATTATATTATATTTCAGCTAGTCTCTGAATTGGTGGACTCGTTAGTTACATTTTCAGACTTAGGAATACTATTTATAAGATATTCATCTCCCTGCAGCAGCTGCATTCTCCAGCAAGATTCCCATATTAAAAGGAAGCAATGGAAGACCTCAGGAAATGCAGGGAATACCTATATTCCCGACGGATATGAGAATTTCTGGAAAGTAATATATGACCCACTCAGCAACCTCTACTCAGTACTGCAAAGGATTAAACCTTTATTTTATTTGATAAAACGTTACTATTGCAAAAAAGAAAACTACACTATAAACGTTTTGCTAGCTATTTTGAAAACAAATATTAATGTACAAGAGTATATTCTTGCATTTCTTAATCGTTAATTGGTTTGTGTAACAATTTTGTGCCAAGTCAGTAATGTAATTGCAGAAAGGAGATATGTCCATGAACTTACTCCTATAACCATGACTATATGTGATTAACGCAAAATCTTTTAGCGCTCATAAATTACTTATAAGATGGTTATGTATACATAAAAAACCTGATGTGTTACACTCACATGACTTTCTCTACTCTTGTACAAACTATTTTTACAAACTCTTATTCTCCATCTATTTCATATTGATCGAGATAAACATTTGCAGAAACGATCTTTTGACATTTTACACATACGACCAGTTCTAAAAATATTTGACTATCTCTTAAGGCGTACTATGTTCCCCTTGTTTTGTATTTGCAAGGACAATATAGAAATACAGTAGCCTTTAAGCATAGACATCTCTTAATAGCTGGTTGCTAGGTGCAGCACCATTCCCTTTGCCACAGATTAATACTCTTTGCATATCCAAGACAAAAAAAATGAATAACGAATTCCCATTTGAGAAAATAAGTATTGAACAATTTAAGGGAATAACAAGCTATATCTCGAAAATGGTTCTATCAACAAAAAAGTGTATATGACATAAATTGTGTATTTCAACGGGATCTACATTTTTTGTGTAGTAAAAGTTTATCTATCTCTTATGGTTTACCAGTTATGCAAAAGTCGTTCGCAATGAAGAATACTTTTGGAGACATTCGCAGAAAATTCAAGATATACATTTTATTTGTCATAAAAATATCTTAAACATACAATACTTTAATCAAAATCGGTAGAGCCATTTTTGAAAAAATTAAATTTTCGAAAAATGTTCCATGTAAAGGGAAATCTGGGGTGTGAGGATTTTCTTGAAAACCTTCGTGTCACATCTCTGGAAGATACTGAACCTAAACATCAAGTTTGGTGTTTATCCGACTGTTCGTGTCTGAGTTATGCTGTTCACAGACACACACACGTTTCCAAAAATGCTTTTTTTTGGATTCAGGGGGTCTCAAAACATATATTTCCGGTGAAATCTCGTTATCGAATTTTTGGGTGGAATGCAATACTTCCCCTACTTACAATACATAATAGAGAAAGTAAAAATGTTTACAACTGATAGTCATAGGTATGTATTGCATAAAACAGTTTTTTTTGTGCTCCTGTAATATTTATACAAGTGGACCTGTCACCTTTATGCATTTAGCGGTTCAATTTAAAGATGTACCTGCGATATGAGTGCATTGTTTGCCAATGGAAATAAGATAAGCTTTTCTTTTAACTTCATTCTAACACACCTTTAATAAAACCCATCGCATTGCGGCGACATGCTACAAGTGAAAAACTTCACTATGTCGTTTAAACTGACTCGTGTAATTTTACCACCTCATCAATTTAATTAAATTTGACTAAGACTTTTGGTGGCGCCGTGGTGGCCCGGGTTCAATCCAAGGGACCCGCATGTGGGATTTGTGGTGGACAAAGCGGTGTCTGGGCGGGTTTTCTCCGGGTTTTCCGGTTTCCCCCGCAATTCATTCCACCAACTGCTCCTTCATCACCTTTCCCTTCATCCATTTCACCATCATTTCGTTTCATCTACTTCCTTCCTCCCATACCAGGCGTCGGGCTGATCACCCATCCTGGATATTCTGTCTGATCCATGACTGTCTGATCCTCGACGGACCTCTGACCCCAGGCACCCGCCTGTAAGTCCTGGGGGGTGTAAGTCCTACATAAGAGGAGATTAAACAGAGAAAGAAGAAGACTAAGACTTTTCTCGGAATAATGCATCAGCCAGTTAAATACATTTTTGTGGATGGAATACTCTATTGCGAATGTCTTGGTTATAAAAATAAGATGGAAAATGTTTATCGTCTCTCACATATGCACAAAATAATTCAATACATTTCTTAGAGGGTATATTTAAGAATATTGACTGATAAACAAATATAAAATTAATTAACTCGAGTCTCGTTGATGAGGGAGAAAATTATAAATCTTCTTGGAAAAAAGAATCTTTACCGTAATGTGGAGGTTAGAGGTTCTGGCTGGCATGCAAAGGGACAGACTCAATTTCTGACCGAGGTGGATAATTTTTCGTTGGTGGAAGACGTTCATTCTGGGTTCAAGTCTGAGTCTATATAATGCTACTTTATTCTGATACTAAAGGAAGACACTGGTTACCACCTACTGTACCATAACACCCGGGCCCATGCCTTCGGGCAAAATACCCATCAATACTGCGTAAAGCAAACTATGGCAGTGAAGGAGGACTGCAAATGAATTGACGGAAAACAAGCTAGGACTCAATTCCTAGACTAATGTATGTATAGCGATATCTCGTTTGAAGGTATCCAAAATGATGACGATAATAATAATAGATTTCGACATCCAGAACTAGCCCATTTGTTGATTATTGAATTAATTAGCAGACTTCTAATAATTTTTCTTCCCACTAAAACAGTGCTCAGAATTTACAAAAAAAAGAGAGCAAATCAAAGAATATAGAATGAAAATAGTAAATCAGAACAGCAGATTCTTAACCAATACACCTGTCATAAAAAGGTAGGTATTACCTGTTAGAAACTGGAAAAGAAAGACCGATAAATCCGTTTGCAGATCGTAAGATTTCTTTTCCAATTAAAGGGAACAGACGTGGGTTAGTTTTAAAGGGTAGCACTAAAGTGATTAGAGAAGAACGTGAATGTACCGAGCAGGAACATTCAGCAAACAGAATTTATGCGGTAGGGAGCGCGATAAAAGGATGTTAGAGAGATGTTTACTAAAGAAGTCCCATTTGGATAGACGGGATACTTGTTACAGTAATACAGGGAAGCAGCCTGCTTGAAAGGATGTCATGTATGTCAAAAGACTAAACGAAGTCTACATGTGTCTGCATCTGAATTATGATTTTAACAAATCGTTCTACGACTTTAGCACTTGTAGAGATTTTAAGGAATAAAACTATTGCCTCTTCGTTAACCTTAATTAATCATATTACGTGTCATAAAATAATGAATACTATTTTCTAGGTCACGAGTTCAGCAGAACTAAATAGTCGTGCCTAATGATATCTTCTCAGCAGCATAGTAACGAAGCAACACTTCCACCTTTGCATTCGCTGTGTCTTTTAAACCCAGGGAAGTAAACGTCGCACACAATTACATACAGGATGTATCATTAATACTTAGCCCAACATTGGGGGCCAATTAAATTGAGTTTTATTTATGGAAGCTCTGTAACTACTTTGGTTCTTAGCGTCCCATTCTACCTACACTATGTGATCAAAAGTATCCGGACACCCCCCACAAACATACGTTTTTCATCTTAGGTGCATTGTGCTGCCACCTACTGCCTGGTACTCATTATCCGCGACCTCAGTAGTCATTAGACATCGTGAAACAGAAGAATCGGACGCTCCGTGGAACTCACGGATTTCGAAGTGATCAAGTGATTGGATGTCACTTGTGTCCGAAGTCTGTACGCGAGATTTTCACACTCCTAAACATCCCTAGGTCCACTGTTTCTGATGTGATAGTGAAGTGGAAACGTGAAGGGACATGTATAGCACAAAAGTGTACAGACCGACCTCGTCTGTTGACTGACAGAGACCGCCGACATTTGAAGAGCGTCGTAAAGAGTAATAGGCAGACATCTATCCAGATCATCACACAGGAATTCCAAACTGCATTAGGATCCTCTCCAAGTACTATGGCAGTTAGACGTGAGGTGAGAAACCTTGGACTCCATAGTCGAGCGGCTGCTCATAAGCCACACATCACGCAGGAAAATGCCAAACGACGCCTCGCTTGGTGTAAGGAGCGTCAACATTACACGATTGAACAGTGGCAAAACGTTGTGTGGAGTGACGAATCACGGTACACAATTTGGAGATGCGATGGCAGGGTGTGGATATGGCGAATGCCCGGTGAACGTCATCTGCCAGCGTGTGTAGTGCCAACAGTGAAATTCGGAGGTGGTGGTGTTATGGTGTGGTCGTGTGTTTTCTGGAGGGGGTGCAAACCCTTGTTGTTTTGCGTGATACGATCACAGTGCAGACTTACATTGATATTTTAAGCACCTTCTTGCTTCCCACTGTTGAAGAGCAATTCGGGGATGGCGATTGCATCTTTCAACACGATCGAGCACCTGTTCATACTGCACGGGATGTGGCGGAGTGGTTACACGACAATAACATCCCTGTAATGGACTGGCCTGCACAGAGTTTTGACTTGAATCCTATAGAACACATTTGGGATGCTTTGGAACGCCGACTTCGTGCCAGGCCTCACCGACCTACATCGATACCTCTCCTCAGTTCCAACACCATGTCGACTTCCAGTATTACCGATGGAGGGCGCCACGATCTTGTACGAGCCAGGTGTCCGGATTCTTTTTATCACGTAGTGTATATTAGGCATGAAAAACCGGAAATTTGCTCAGAGGCCTCTTTATCAGGCTACACGGGTCCACCGGCTTTACTTCCCTTCCGAAATGGATTTCTACGCCCAAAAATATCCATCGTCCTCCGCCGGGTTTGAACTAGAGGCTAGAGGATAGCATAGTAAAGCTCAAAAGACGCCTTAATGTTCTGATTTAGCACGTTTTCATGACATAGCGTCTTTGAATTTCTGTTGGATAAAATAATTATTTTACGAGTGCCATCAGATAAAACACAGGAACCTGACGAAAATGCAGGCCACAGAAGTGATCCTCCGTACCGATCCTTTTGCCATGGTTGTAGATAATATTATAAACCAGAGCAAATTAAGCAAGCGTAACTGTAGCTGGTACACACAACACAAGGGACACCGTAACCTCAAATGTACAAAAATGAGACAGGAGACTAGTCTCCATTATAATACTACCGGGTGATTTATGAAGAACTGACACATTTATTTCTTTAATTATTCTGTTCGAAATTCACTCAATGTCCCAATTTTAGCGCCAAATTAAGCAGAATGTTCTGGAGTTTCGATTGCCTGTCACTAGATGCGCAGATGTTCATGTTTTATTCGTAATTGTTAGTTTTATTGTCGGCAACTGTTTTTGAGATTTTGTTCTAGTCAACGTGAAAATGGAGTATACACATTAAATGAACGACTCTTCCTCGTAAAGCAATTACAGCTACTCAAAGGGCATACCAGAGAGAATTTGGTATTCGGAATCCTCCCCTAAGAAACACAATACTGGGACTAGTAAACAAATTGGAAACAACTGGATTTCTAGTGAGTAAAAAATGCAAATCTCGTTCATCTAGGCTTCCCACGGTTATTGTTGACGTAACAGCACGATTGGATCAGTGAACCAAAAAATCATCAAGACGGTTGTCGCAGGAGACAGGGTACAGCTACTCAATGCTTAAAGCCGTGTAGGATTACGGTTGTCCATCTGTTACAGGAACTAGATAAGGATAGACGACTGAATTATTGTCGTTGGTTTCAGGCGTTCACTGTGCAAAATCCTGCCATATTGTCCATCATATGGTTCACAGACGAAGTATGGTTCCATTTATCCGGCTATGTGAACTCAAATAACTCACGCTATTGGGTCACCAAAAATTCACATGTTATTCATGAAGCGTCCGGTTAAAATCTGAGTTTGGTGCGCATTTTCCGCACAGAGAATAGTGGGACCAATTTGTTTTAAAACAATGCGAACACTGCAGAGTACCGACGGATTTTCATGTAGTTTGCTGAGCAACTAGACGATGTAGAGCTGAGTCAAAGATATTTTCAGCAGGACACATGCCATACATCAAATGAATCCAAGGCACTAATTACAAGTTTCTTTGACGATCGCATAATTTCCAAGAACCTGTGGCCACCGAGATCTGCGGATTTGACATCGCCGACTTCTTTCTATGGGGTTAATTAAAAAACAGGGTTTACGCCACACGTTCCCAGACATTGGACGATCTGAAGCACAACAGGATATTCAAGCTATTGACAACAGAGTACTCCAACGAGTGGCCAGTAAAATGGAACTACGTGTTGAGTTATGTTTTATGCAGGATGGAGGACATTCTCAACATTTGCTATAGAGGTAAGTGATCTCACAAAATTCCTCTGCAATTCAGGTATAATAACTCGTTTTGAAACAATTAAAGAATTAAATGTGTCAGTTCTTCATAATTGCCCTGTAGAACCATGTATAATACGAGTGCAATAGCAGGTCAACGAGTATCGGTAACGTCACTTGGTTATCTAACAAAATGAGGTATTAAAATTCAGCAGGATTGTACTTGGAAACACGTTGAGCCTAAATCTTCCATAAGAACTCACACCAAGTATTTTCCGACATAGTCATGTTTACGCTAGAGCTATATGCGTAAAGAAGTCTTGTTCATTTGTGTCTGAACCATGTCCGCCTGAAGTCATACTTGACCACCGAGTGCCATTGTTCAAATCTATGTGTACACTGTCGCGAATGTTTCTGCAGTGGTGAATGTTGTGTTCCTTTGTGTAACTAACAAAAAAGGAAAGCAAGATGTAGATGTTTCTTTTCACGAATTTCTTTGTGAACTAGAACAAAGGAGAAAATGGATGAGCGTTAACAGTCTTTATAAACAGTTTTGAAGGCACATGGGAACGAGGCGCGAAATGCAATATGGCAAGACCATTTCCAGGCGCAACAAATTGTCGGAATATAAAATAAGAACATTAATTTCATATGGAAATAAGTTTATATGAATCAAATGCACTACAAAAATTAATCAGAAATTGCCAAACTTTGTGAAACTCTATTTCGATAGGTAACATCCCTAACTATGAAATTTTTTATTAATTTTGTAGACATACATTTTTAATTTAATTATTATGATATTTACGTTGAACTACTAGACATTTCTGACCGAAAAATTAACTTTACTTTTTAAGAGGAGTGCTTAAAAATGTCTACTGGTTAGTAAAGAAACAGACAGACACACACACACACACACACACACACACACACACACACACACACACACACACACACACACACACATAAGAGCATAGCCATTTTTTTCGTTGTCTAAGTGTTTTGAAAATATTTACTCCATCATTTTTAATTTATACAAAAACGTTCAACAGTTTTTTAATTCACCATTCATACAATACTAATGAAAATTTCAGCAAAGTTGCAGAAGAAATACTTCGCAAAGAGCATTTGTAGCGCTTTAAGATGCTGAAAATTATTAACTAGAGAAGCGATTTAAAAGTTCCACCATCAAACAGGGTTGTCGTCCTCCGTGGTGTAGTGGTTACCATGCTAGCTTATAGTTCCCGAGGTCGCGGGTTCAAACCCGGCGGAGAGCGATAGATTTATTTTTCGGACGTAAAAATCATTAATATGGCTTCCTTCGGAAGGGAAGTAAGGCCGGTGGTCCCGTGTCGTAGATTTTCGGCATGTAAAACAACCTCAAGCCTGATAAAGAGGCCTCTAAGCAAAATTACCGATCTTTCACGCCCAATATAGAATGGGACGCTAAGGACCACAGCAGTAAAGAGCGTCCATAAATAAAACTCAATTTAATTTTCCAAAAAACAGGACTCATTAACATCCCAAGTTTTCAGCTATTTCTGTTGCAGATTTCTTTGAGACGTGAATGAATAAATGCCGAAATGAGACCGGAGTCTATAGATCTTGTGTCTTTTCAGGATAAGGTGAAACTCCGATAAACTTAGCGAAGGTTGCTCCAGATAACCTATTCCAACTCTGTTCTAAACAGGCACGCTATCCACAAATAACGGAGGTGGAGCAGTTATTTGTCTTTGCACACTAGCTGTCTCACTAGCTGTTCAACAAGGGCATTTTAAACCCCAGTGATGTTTTTATTTCAACGCATTCATTAACTCCCCCACAGCATAATTATATTCTTCTAGGTTATAAAATATAATAAAAAAGATCGAGAAAATTTTGCTTGTAATGTCTAATCCTCTTTTAATCGTTTAAAACTATAATTTTCCAATCTCCCTGTGATATTCACAATCCCCATTAAGAAAAAACGCTCGCCGTTCCTCTGTTGATGACCTTCGTCCCATCACATTGTTTAATTATAACTATAAAATTTTGTCTCGTGTACTGAACAATAGAATTCGACTTCTTTTGGGTAAGCTCATTCATCCTTCATAACATTGTGGTATCCCATAATGCAACATATCCGATAATGTGTGCGACTTATGTGATTCCATTGCCTACTCCACGCAGGGCAACAAACATGTTCTTTTCTCATTGGATTTCAGACGTACATTTGATAGTGTTCGTCACCCCTGTTTGGCTTTCCGTGGACTCAGTACTGTTTTACCTCTTACATCAATTGCTTATATACTGATATCGCCAGCTGTGTATAAACTGCTTTCCATCCCGTAAGTTTACCATTACTCGTTCTATTCGACAAATATTTTTACAGAATCGATAACATTATTTATTGTAGCACTGAATCCATTCCTTTGTCAGCTACAAATTAAAATTTTTGATATGTCCTTGCATAATCACAAACCAGCTCTGGCGTATGCTGATGTAAGCGTTATCCTCATCGATGAACTGGATCTGCGCTCCTTGCGGGGTGTATTGCAACCCTACAGTGACATCTCTGGCCTTGAGATCAGTTAGGACAGATCCAGCCTTTCTCGCTGGACGTTGGTTTACATCTCCATAACTAGCGCCCTGCAGAATGTTTCTAAAAATCAAGATTTTGGGAGTTACCTTCACAACATCGTTGGCAGAAATGCAACACCTAAATTAGAAACCTATTGTTGACCGGATTAAGAACTCTGCCAAGGATCTGTACCATCGATATTTCTGTCTGTATCAGCGCAGCTGGGTGATGCGTATGTGCTTACTCTCTCAGTGTAGTTTGTAGCCCAAATTCTACCGTTGTTCAAATCATATGCACGCCAGATCATCTGCCCTTCTTATGGTTCATCTGGCAAGGCTGTCTCTTTCGAGTGTCCAAGTCTACTTTGCATTCATCTCCCCTTAAAGGGGGAATGGGGCCAATATTTTTACTTTCTCTACTACGTATAGAGGCGCGCCGTGGCCGAGTGGTTAGACCGCCCGCCTCCCACCGAGGCGGCCCGGGTTCGATCCCAGGGACCTGCATGCGGGATTTGTGGTGGACGAAGCGGCGTCTGGGCGGGTTTTCTCCGGGTCCTCCGGTTTCCCCCGCCATTCATTCCACCAACTGCTTCATCATCACCTTTCCTTTCATCCATTTCACCAACATTTCGTTTCATCCCATACCAGGCATCGGGCTGATCACCCATCCTGGATGCTCTGTCTGATCCATGAGTGTCTGCTCCTCGACGGGCCTCTGACCCCAGGCACCCGCTTGTAAGTCCTGGGGGGTGTAAGTCCTAAAATAAGAGGAGGGTAAACAGATAATGAATGCATACTACGTATAGTATAGGGGAAGTATTGTATCCCACCCAAAAATTCGATACCGAGATTTCACCGGAAATACATGTTTTGAGACCCTTGAATCCAAAAAAAGCATTTTTAGAAACATGTCCGTGTGTGTGTGTCTGTGTGTCTGTCTGTGAACAGCATAACTTAGAAACGAACAGTCGGATAAACACCAAACTTGGTATTTAGGTTCAGTATCTTCCAGAAATGCGACACGAAGATTTTCAAGAAAATCCCCCCACCTCAGATTACCCTTTACTTGGAACATTTTTCGAAAATTTTAATTTTAATTTGATTAAAATATCATAAGTTTAAGATATTTTCATGACAAATGAAATGTATATCTGGAATTTTCTCCAAAAGCATTCTTCATTGTGAACGACTTTTGCATAACTGGTAAACCATAAGAGATAGACAAAATTTTACTACTCAAAAAATGTATATCGCGTTAAAATACACAATTTATGTCATATACAGTTTTTTTGTTGAGTGAACCATTTTCGAGATATTGCTTGTTATTCCCTTAAATTTTCCAATACTTATACTTTTTCTCAAATTCGTTATTCATTTTTTTTATGTCCTGGACATGCAAAGAGAATGGAATACTCGACATAGCAGCCAGCTCTTAAAATATTTGACTATTGCTTAAAGCCTACCAATTCCCCTTGCATCTACAAGAAAATTAGCAATAAGATTAACATCTCCATATCTCGATTAACATGAAGCATATGGGGAATAAGCCTTTGTAAAAATAGTTTGTACAAGAGTAGAGAAAGACATGTGAGAGTAATACATCAGATTTTTTTTTCTTCAAGTGGCTGACTTTATTTCTGTGTCGTAGAAAGCATATACAAGACATGGATTCCAGCTTTTCCAGCTCTTGGATACACTTTTGGTCCACTCATATTGACCTTCATAATTCTATGCACGTTCGATCTATTCTGGCTTCATTGATATACCTACAAATGTACAACATTTCTTGGTATTGTGTTACTTAAGTCCGAATTCTCACAAATCTGGAAGCCGACTTACAGGACGAATCTATCAGCAATTCTTTCAAGTATGCGAAGCGCCGCCAATGCGCATAGAACATGTTGCGTGACTTAATCTTAGCTACAACGAGTCTGGAAGAACATCAGCAGTGCTAAACTTGCGTACGCAGCCCTCTCCGTTTGATACCAAGCATCTCATGACCACACATCAGCGACTCGCAGCTATTCACCTGACTGACTCCTCGACGTTTGTTCATTGTAATCAACTGCACACACTATTGTCCATTCCAAACCAGAGTGCCTTTCACTGAAATCAAACTCTTTGTATTATCCGCGCGAATGTAGTTCGCAATCCCCGCCCATAATGGCTGCTTGTTCCCCTCCCACTTGCTTGTTGAACACTGTTTAAATCTATAAAAACGTGCCCTACGTGAGAATCATTGTTAACCGAGTTAACAATCAATTTCATAAGTATGCGGCAATGAACATTTTACTTATGTTAATCACAATCCTCAGGCAAAAGTGCAACACCCAACTCCGGATCCCCCGAAGATGACTCAGCTGCCATATCAGAATCAGAACTACTCTCCAAAATAATGACAAGTTTATCCTCAATTCCACAGCACTGTCGCACAAAACGAGTTCCCACATTTTATCCTCTTCTATGTTCTATTAGGTCTGTTTATATTCCTTACTCGCTTTCGTTACACTTCTCACTGAAACGCCTGTAAAGTCCGATATTAGTTTCGTAATATGCAATAATGCAAGTGTCGGGTATTTTTGTAATAGTGAGTTGAATATATGAAGTATTGTTTGCTTTTAGCCACTTTTTAACTGTTTCCCGCTTTGTGTTTGAACAGTTTATTCGCACTACTCGCACATTCCTCTGCCATGTGAGCTCAAATACCAACTGACTAAATCACAGGATTTGACCTGAGCTGAGCATGTGTGCGTTAGTGTATTATGAATGACTGTTCGCGTATCATATTTCCTGTGTTACGCAAAGTGTTTATTGGGTACTCAGATAGCACCTCTGGGAATTCATTGCTGCGTTTCTTGTTTATGTAAGAGAGTGGCAGTCATGTATACGGTTGGTATTAACAAGCAAGATGCTCTCGGCTTTAGCGCAATAGCAGGCAAACATATTTTGTAATCTCTTAACAGCTAGTATATATCCATTACCTTTAACGATGAGTTCTTATGATAACCGCAATAAAATGTGCAGTTCTATACCTTTCCTACTCTAATATTTCATGATACAATACATGTATTAAGGAACTATTTACGTTGGCGTAAGAGTATGTTCTTGGGTTCATGGCAAGCCGAAGCACGTGCTTCTGTTTACATCAGAGGCAACTCTGGTTTGGAATGGACAGTAATCCATCACATTGCCACTTGCTCTACTGTTTCTGCTGTTTCTACCATCGCTGTATATACGCCATCCCTGTTATGCAACATTGTGTTACTTCGTAATTGCATCCCGGAAAGATTTCTTCGTCCGGATTTACAACATCCTCTTAAGAAGCAGAATGCCTATGGATAATGAGGCAGACTGTTTAATATATGCTTTCGCATTTCTGAAATAATATAGATCCGATGCAGTATGTGGACTACGAAGAGTGCGGTGGAAGATTAGCGCTGAGGGCAATTTTCGCCAGACTTTTGGAGATGTTTATATGTTCTCATTTCTTAAAAAGACAAGTCACCATCGTCATAAACTTTGTTTATTTGTTTGTTGCATTAGATGACTTTTTGAAACTAAATTATACAAAAAAAAAGAAGTAGCCCTTCTGCCTATCGATGGCAGATATTCGATTAAAAAAAGTCTGATGTGTTACACTCACATGACTTTCTCTACTCCTGTACAAACTATTTTTACAAACCCTTACTCTCTATTTCATATTAATCGAGATAAACATTTGCAGAAACGATCTTTTGACATGCAAAGGGAATTACATTTTACACATAGCGACCAGTTCTAAAAATATTTGACTATCGCTTAAGGCGTAGTATGTTCCCATTGTTTTGTATTTGCAAGGGCAATATAAAAATACAGTAGCCTTTAAGCAGAGATGTATATCTTAATAGCTGGTTGCTAGGTGCAGCAGCATTCTCTTTGCCACAGATTAATACTGTTTGCATAACCAAGACAAAAAAAGAATAACGAATTCCCATTTGAGAAAAAGTATAAGTATTGAAAAATTTAAGGGAATAACAAGCAATATCTCGAAAATGGTTCACTCAACAAAACAAATGTATATGACATAAATTGTGTATTTTAACAGATCTACGTACATTCTCTGTGTAGTAAAATTTTGTATATCGCTTATGGTTTAGCAATTATCGAAAAGTCGTTCACAATGAAGAATACTTTTGGAGACATTCCCAGAAAATACGAGATATACATTTAATTTGTCATGAAAATATCTGAAACATATGATATTTTAATCAAAATCGTTATAGCCATTTTTGAGAAAATTAAAATTTTCGAAAAATGTTGCATGTAAAGGATAATCTGGAATGGAGGAATTTTGTTGAAAACCTTCGTGTCGCATCTCTGGAAGATACTGAAGCTAAATACCAAGTATGGTGTTTATCCGACTGTTCGTTTCTGAGTTATTCTGTTCACAGACAGACACACTCAGACATGTTTCCAAAAAATGCTTTTTTTGGATCCAGGAGGCCTCAAAACATGTATTTCCGGTGAAATCTCGGTATCGAATTTTTGGGTGGAATGCAATACTTCCCTTACATACTATACGTAGTAGAGAAAGTAAAAAGAAAACATAAAAAAGAAAGAAAGGAAATCACAATTTCGACTTAGCTAAGTGATTGTCGGCGGGGGGTCGTTTCTCGTAACAACAACGCTTTTCCTGTCTGTGGTGTCTGTTGTTTCTAAGTAGTTCTCAGTTACGACGGTAGCCCAGGGTTTGTGGAACGTTCCTTTATTCTGTGTATGCTGTGTATTGTTCCTCCATTACGACGGTAGCTAAGAATGAGTGGGGGAGGCTTTCTTTTATCGATGCAGCAACTATGGTGTTTCCAATGCGGCGTTAGCCACGAGTCAATGGGGTAAGGGTTTCCATTGCCGTTGCAATGACCATGATCTCTATTGTTTCTGACCAACCTTCCATTACAATGATAGTCAAGAGTTGTTGGCAATCCTACTCTCGTTGCAATGATAGTGGTTTCCTGATTATGGTGTCAGTTGTTTCTGAGCAACCTTCCATTACAATGATAGTCAAGAGTTGCTGGCAATCCTACTCTCGTTGCAATGACAGTGGTTTGCTGATTATGGTGTCAGTTGTTTCTGAGCAACCTTCCATTACAATGATAGTCAAGAGTTGCTGGCAATCCTACTCTCGTTGCAATGATAGTGGTTTCCTGATTATGGTGTCAGTTGTTTCTGAGCAACCTTCCATTACAATGATAGTCAAGAGTTGCTAGCAATTCTACTCTTGTTGCAATGATAGTGGTTTGCTGATTATGGTGTCTGTTGTTTCTGAGCAACCTTCCATTACAATGATAGTCAAGAGTTGCTGGCAATCCTACTCTCGTTGCAATGACAGTGGTTTGCTGATTATGGTGTCAGTTGTTTCTGAGCAACCTTCCATTACAATGATAGTCAAGAGTTGCTGGCAATCCTACTCTCGTTGCAATGATAGTGGTTTCCTGATTATGGTGTCAGTTGTTTCTGAGCAACCTTCCATTACAATGATAGTCAAGAGTTGCTGGCAATTCTACTCTTGTTGCAATGATAGTGGTTTGCTGATTATGGTGTCTGTTGTTTCTGAGCAACCTTCCATTACAATGATAGTCAAGAGTTGCTGGCAATCCTACTCTCGTTACAATGATAATGGTTTCCTGATTATGGTGTCTGTTGTTTCTGAGCAACCTTCCATTACAATGATAGTCAAGAGTTGCTGGCAATCCTACTCTCGTTGCAATGATAGTGGTTTCCTGATTATGGTGTCAGTTGTTTCTGAGCAACCTTCCATTACAATGATAGTCAAGAGTTGCTGGCAATTCTACTCTTGTTGCAATGATAGTGGTTTGCTGATTATGGTGTCTGTTGTTTCTGAGCAACCTTCCATTACAATGATAGTCAAGAGTTGCTGGCAATCCTACTCTCGTTGCAATGATAGTGGTTTCCTGATTATGGTGGCAGTTGTTTCTGAGCAACCTTCCATTACAATGATAGTCAAGAGTTGCTGGCAATCCTACTCTCGTTACAATGATAATGGTTTCCTGATTATGGTGTCAATGGTTTCTGAGCAACTATTAAGATAGAAGCCAAGATTATGTGGTAGGTGTTCAGGTTGTGGTTGCAGTGAATAACGGTTCTGCTGACTTGTCTGGAGACTGCGAATTGGTTTACTGTTTCAAAGTAGCTAATGCCACTAGGAAGCATCAAAATAATCCTCATTTTGACCAAATGCGCCATCTACTTCTGCGACAGATGAAGAAACGTGCAGGGAGAATTCGTAATGTGCAATCAGTACTTCATGAAGGGAGGCATACCTGTGCTCACAGACTACAACATTTCGGAAAAGGTGCAAGACCGCGGTATGCGATAAATAACTGAGCTGCAAAACGCAAGCGGCCCCGACAACCAAAATGTTCCATATAAGGCGTTTTTAACGAATACAAAGTCCTAGCCCCTTTTAGATAACGTTTTGAAATCCTAACCCATGTCCACAAATGTGCAGTTTGCGTGTTACAGACTTTCATAAGTATGATACAAGGAACAAGTCAAAATTAAATATTACACTTTATATTTTGTTTGAGAATAGGCTTTACTATAAAGGCACGCACTTGTATAATAAATTACCTGCTAAATTAAAGAATACGAAATATTTTCAATGTTTCAAGAAATGCCTACGAGATTTCCTTATGACAAATTGTTACTATTCAATTGATGAATTTCTTTACGTTTAGGTAAATTATTAACATTTGTAATGGTGTAAAATTGTACATAGAATCTTATACATTGCAATTTTATATTGAATTTTATATCTGGCATGTATTTTATGTTTGTTTATTACTTTCTCTAACGTATAGTAAGTAGGGGAGGCATTGCAATCCACTCAAAAATTCGATAACGAGATTTCACTGGAAATACATGTTTTGAGGCCTCCTGAATCCAAAAAAGCATTTTTGGAAACATGTCCGTCTGTGTGTCTGTCTCTGTGAACAGCATAACTCAGAAACGAACTGTCCGATAAACACCAAACTTGGTATTTAGGTTCAGTATCTTGCGGAGATGCGAGACGAAGGTTTCAAGAAAATCCCCTCACCCCAGATTACTCTTTACATGGAACATTTTTCGAAAATTTTAATTTCCTCAAAAATGGCTAACGATTTTGATTAAAATATCATATGTTTAAGATATTGTATATCTTAAATTTTCTGAGAATGTCTCCAAAAGTATTCTTCATTGTGAACGACTTTTGCATAACTGGTAAGCCATAAGAGATAAACAAAATTTTACTACACAAAAAATGTAGATTGCGTTAAAATACACAATTTATGTCATATACTTTTTTTTTTGAGTGAACCATTTTCGAGATATTCCTTGTTATTCTCTTAAACTTTCCAGTACTTATACTTTTTCTCAAATTCGTTATTCATATTTTGTCCTGGTAATGCAAAAAGAATGGTATACTCCACATATCAACCAGCTCTTAAAATATTTGACTATCGCTTAAAGCCTAACAATTCCCCTTGTGTCTACAAGAAAATTAGCAATAAGATTAGCATCTCGATTAACATGAAGCATATGAAGAATAAGCGTCTGTAAAAATAGTTTGTACAAGAGTAGAGAAAGTCATGTGAGTGTAACACATCAGATTTTTTATTTTTGTTTTTACGCATCCGATAACATGTATTTCTTAATTATGGATGAAATAAATGAAGTGAAATTTAATACATGTTCTAAAGGTTTGCAAAGAGTGTTTAACCTCTCACTTATGCCAGATGAAAGAGAATTTAAGTATTTTGTATTCTCACTTTGTATCCGGCACTCGAGGTAATCTTGAACGGAGGTTACCCAAAAGCAAAGTTAAAACTTGGTCTACTACTCCACTAAAGCCAGCAGGGTCAGTTCGAAGGGCGTGATGAAAGTATGACACGCATCTGCAAACGTTTATGTAAAACCTGCAAGTAAAATACATTATACCTACAACTTCGTGTATATGCCACAAAGTAATCATAAAGAGGATAGATGTGAGGACCAACCTCCATCTTTGAGGAAGCTTGCGGTTGAGATAGTTGCATGCTGGAAGACATCGGACACATCGTTTATGAACCAACATATCCCACCCCTCTATTATGAAATTTGACACGTATTGTGTAAATATGTAACATTCTTACGTGAAAGACGGTTACCAACTTTCGTGAAAATGAAGCATTTACAGATACACTAAATTCCATAGGGGCTTATTGTTCCTTGGCATGCTAGGATTCATTCCTTGAAAATAGTATCCGTCATTTTATTACCAGTCTATAAACTTTCTTAAACCAAAATACCAAGAAGATGGTGAGGCAGTATTTTTAACATTTAAATGATTTCAGTCTAATTATATAATATATAAATTCAATAACAGCCCGCCTTAAAGCAATATGTATATGTAACAATATATAAAAACTGTATATTACAGTGATTATAAATGTTAACATTAATGTATACATGTAATAATGTTATCTGAATGTATTACGTAATTTAATAATGTAGGAGCTGTGAGAATAATAGGTTAAAAGTTGCTAACATTGAGGTAGCTTTGAGGCAATAATGAGTAAGAATGTTTAATAATGCTACTAGTCATTATTGGAGCAACAATAATGTAATTTTTTGTGGCAGTTCATAAAATAGCCAATCAACAACCAGAAAAAGCTTAAGTTACATAAAAGTATTCTATTGGATTAGGAATAGCCAATCAGAACTTGAAATACAGAAATTTAGGCGGAAGAAATCAAGTTAGTTGCTTGTAGACTGTGCTCATAACTGGACGCGTTGCTAGCAGACAGTATTACTAATCAGACGCGAGATGGGTCCTCGTGAAGTATAATACGTTTTCAGTGTGAGATGAAAATAGTTTACGTGTTAAAAAGTGCAAGTAATTAATAAAAAAAGAATCTCACAGCTCTCTCTACATCAGTGAAGTGTTATTTAAATCGTGTCAAGCATTATTAAACGGAGTGAAGTAATACTATATTCTGTGTAAGCCTACATTCTTCAGTCGCACCACAACCCTGCAAAGAGAAACATGTCTCTAACAATTATACTGACGCAGCCGAGGCAAACATAAATATATAATATTTAAAGAAACAGTCAAATTACAAAGTTAATATTTTTAAATTTGGGGCGAAGGCTACCGG
Organism: Deroplatys truncata; assembly: GCA_030765065.1. Taxonomy (NCBI): domain Eukaryota; kingdom Metazoa; phylum Arthropoda; class Insecta; order Mantodea; family Mantidae; genus Deroplatys; species Deroplatys truncata. Next base: position 28,939,781 of record CM060980.1, read on the forward strand.
AAAGTGAGTACTATACGTGCAGTTGCAACGAACTTCAAGTTCGGCTCCCAACAGTCAAAATACAATACAACTCCTTCAATACAACCTACTTCAAATTGGCTTTCCATACGTGCAGCAACAAACCTTCTTCAAATTGGCTCCCAAAGCGTGGTGCAAATAAAAATAACACCTTAAATAAATCTTCTTCAATGGCAATATGAGCAAGTTACTTTACCTCTGCTATGCTAGTGATGCTTGTTCCAAAGGCACAATTAGCCGTTTTGGAAACTCAGATAATTTTAGGTTTCCCTATACTCTTTCGGGACAGGTGTATTTTTCTGAACTAGATTTCCGATTATTTTAAATTACCGTACACAATCAAAATGTTATTTCCGAGCTGTTTTCTGATCGGTATTTTCAGTGAACGGGAAAACAGGGTTGTTTATTTGCCTATACTATTTTCTCAGTACATCTCCCGCGCTCTTAAATGGACAACTAGTAGCACTTCTCTGTGGGAAGAAAAATGCTCTATTTGTATCCATTTTTATCTTGAAGTATGCGGATGAAAGAAAAATATAAGCCTTGCTCAAAAGCTTCGATATTCTATGGTCATTCAGAAAGACTATTTTGAAAGAGGCAAACCCTCCAAGCTACAGAAATTCGAAAACCAGCGAGCCAAGCAGAATCGTATCTCCCCAGCTGGTCGGCTTACTGGCTCACGATTGCATACCAACAATGCCTTTGTGTGATTGTTGCAGCGAACGAAGGCAAACAAGGGAACATCGATTTTCCGAGCCGCCCAGGAACCGGAAGTGTTCCTCACAACAGAGTGCCGATATTAAGTGCTGTAAATCCTACCCTCCACACAGACATGTATCAACATAATGTGATGTAACATTCCTACATGTCTCGCTACACGCATGGGTTCTTACAGGATGATGCGAATCCCCATTCATACATCTCCATGCTTTCCCTTTGGGTGTTATTTTTATTTTGAAAGCTTTGTTTTCTTTTCCATCCTACCCGGAGTTTTGTCTCTCCTTGCTTTCCTCACAATGTCCTTTTCGGTTTTCTTTTTCAAACTCTCAACTTTGCCTTGCGGTTTTTAGATCATTTTCTTACTTTTGACGCTGTTTTCATCTTCTGTCATTCACCTCTACCAGTGTTGTTTTATAAGCTCATGTGAATTTAAATCTTAATGGTTCCTTGTTCACAACGTCTCCTACTTGAAATAAAGTTATGTTTTAATCGGTTTACGATGCACATTGTTTTAATATTTAACTCCTTCTGTTCATTTTAAATTTATTTTTAATTTCAGAATAATTTCCTGTAGTTTTGTTTCATTCATTTATTTTTTAATTACGGTCCTCTCTCTGGGGCCTGTATATTTTCCTCATAAATGAGGGAACCCTAATTGTTCACTTGCGAATTAGTACCTTTATCTCTGTCTCTTCAATTACGTTTCACTTTGGTATCCTGATGTAAAAGCCGTAGATACAAACCTTTATTTATTAAAATCGCACGTGAAAGTGATTTTCCCATACTGCAAGATGATGAGAGTCTATCAACCACAGTACGTACTTCTACATAAAAGAAAACCTGCAGCACAGCCAACGTTATCAGTCGAACATTAAAGGACGGATACCCATAAACCCCAACACTTAGATTTATGCATATTTTGATGAAAGGAGCAGATTCTACTTATAGCCTTGAGGAAACCATCTGAAATCTCTTATCGCTCACTTTTCTACTCTGCCGCCAACACTAATGTCACTCAAATGTCAAATCGAATAAAACAGGCGTAAGTTTACGATTTGTTTATTTTGTCAATCCTTTGTTCTTTCTTATCCTTGAACCAGACATTTCAATCTCTTACACTTTGGAACTGTTCGGATTGTATTAAACTCGGACGAGGATAATCTGTTGCCATATCGGTGGCTTTAACTTAGAAACAATGCCTCAGTCATCACTAATGATGTTTGCATCTGATATTAATGCTTAAATTTATGTTACTTCAGGTTTTCTTATTAAACGTTAAATCACGCGCACACAAACACACACACACACACACTCACACACACAATCACAGCCCAGACTCTAGGGAGTAATCCCAGCAAAAGAAAAATTCCCAGTGCAACCGGGAACAGAATGGATTTTGGAGGCTACCATTCTTGTATTTTTAACACTTAAATGAGTTCAGTCTAATTATATAATATATAAATTCAATAACAGCCCGCCTTAAAGCAATATGTGTATGTAACAAGATATAAAAAGTGTAAATTACAGTCATTGTATATGTTTATATTATTGTATACATGTGTAATAATGTTATGTGAATGTATTACGTAATTTAATAATGCAGGAGCTGTGAGAAAAATAGGTTAAAAGTTGCTAACAATGAGGTAACAATGAGGTAACCTTGAGGCAATAATGAATTTGAAAGTTTAACAATGCTACTTGTAATTCTTAGAAGCAATAATGTAATTTTTGTGACAGCTTATAAAATAGCCAATCAACAACCAGAAAAAAGCTTTAGTTAAATGAAGGTATCCTATTGGACTAGGATTAGCCAATCAGAAAATAAAATGGAGCAAAATTTACAAATTCAGAAGTCAGTCGCTTGTGGACAGCGTTCCTAACCGGACGCGAGATGCGTCCTCGAGAAATTTAATACGTATTTCGTGTGAGACGAAAATAGTTTTGTGTGTTAAAAAGTGCAAGTAATTAATAAAAAAATCTCACAGCTCTCTATATCAGTGAAGTGTTATTTAATTCGTGTCAAGTATTAATAAAAGGAGTGAAGTAAAATTATAATCTGTGTAAGCCTACATTCTTCAGTCGCACCACTCCCTGCTAAGACATTCATGTCTCTAGAAATAAATACTGACGCAGCCGAGTCAAACATAAATATATAATATTTAAAGAAACAGTCAACAATTACAAAGTTAATATTTTTTAAACATTTGGGCAAAGGCCACTGGAAAGTACATTTTTGGGGTGAAGGCTACCGGAAACCTTTTATAATACGTGCGGTTGCTACTACTTCAAGTTCGGCTCCCCAACAATCGAAATATAATACATCTTCTTCAAACTGACTTTCCATACGTAGCAGCAACAAACCTTTTTCAGAGTGGCCCCCAAAGCGTGGGGCAAATAACAATACAACAAAATAACTTCTTCAAATTGACGCCCAAAGAGTGGTGCAAACAACGCAAAGAAAACAACTTCTTCATCTTAAGCACCAAAATTACCCGCAGTCCTTTAAACTTTTGGTTCATTATACCACTCCACATTTTTAACAGAAGGTTGCGTTTTGAGGGTCTAACCTGGATATTCACGTTTAACCACGCATGCTCATTCAACTTAGTAATGCAATAACTAGAATTACTTTATTCAGGTTGTTGGGATGCTCGAAAGCATGCATAATTTTATCTCTATGGCACACATGCTTTGCCTATAAAAAGGACACAATGCATTAATGTCAGTTCCATTCTATTTCCTTTTAACTTACAAAATTGTAACGCCTTCTGCAGTAATTCCCTTTCGGTTCCCTCTGACTTGGGTTACTGAGAAATGGTGACAAGCTCAGCGACCAAAACATTTGCTTTTGATACGGTTCAACTTGGCCCCGTATTTGATTTGATTGTATATAGATTAAACAAAGATGTAAAATGCTGTATTTAATATTGTAACTTGATAGGAAAAACCTTCATAAACAATACTGCAATTGTTTGAGGAAGTAAGGTTCGAATCATCAGCACATCCCTTTTCTTGGGACAGGAAAGGTCTGTCGGCATATATACAAATGCACTGAGCCATTAAATAAGGGTCTGTGGAAAATAAGTCTTGGAAACTGCTATTTCTTTTCAAAGCGGAAGAAACATTATGGTTGTGCCGAGAAAAGGATTAAAGCCATAAAGATATGTACGTGCTACAGTACACATTAAACTAATTGTAAATAGTACCGTGGGAAGAGAAAGCTGAACAGAACTGACATTTTAACCAGTAAATGGAAAGTCAAGAATACAAACCTGACGAATACGAAAACAGGAGATCGTCACATGATTGAAAATCGAACAAAATAATCACGTGACATATGCGGAGTAGGGATGAAATCAGACATGGCGAAATTCACAAAATACAATTAACTACACACTTAGCTGAACTCTGCGCCGTGCAAGTTGGATAATATCGGACACGGCGAAATTCACAGAATAAAAGTAACTTTACTCTTAGCTGAACTCTGCACCGTACAAGTTAGGCCGCGGCTATAAACGTAGGGAAAACATTACAATACATCTTAATACTGTCGACTAACAAATCATCTCTATGTCAGTCGCACATAATTGACAAAGTTGTGGCTCGCGTTCCTGAATGTGTAACATAACAGTATAATAAAGCCAATATTTACCAGAATCGATGCTTTTATTATCGCAATCTATATATAATTTTAGCACCCCCTGTAGACTTTACAGAGTCGACACTGCTCAACGCTAGCCGGAGAAAGAAGAGACTTAAATTGGTACGCATCCAGGAAGTGACCAGCTTCACTTTGTATGTAAGCTGGCAGTCCCGATATGATAACTTTACAATTATTATAAGTTTAACAGCTTTTCCAGCTATTGCTATAGTTTATTTATACTTCTCTTTCTTACTGCTCTTTCATTCTTTGCTGAATCAATGAAAACTAGTGCAAAATGTTGCAAACTAGAAACAGAAACACACATTTCAGATTCATTTATAGCACTCATAACTTTCGCCTATCATGTCATGGTAAGCATTCAACAACTGCCTTGTAAGTTGTGACTTCAAACCTCGCTATAGTACGCATCTACAGTCGTCATTCAAAAGTTAAATTATAAGTAAATGCATTTTATTTATAAAGTTAGGATTGGGTTAAACTTTTTATGCAAGTCATAATTATCCTTGTTATACCATTCGTGTAAATTAGCAATCCCTACCATTCGCAACGCAATTCTTTAATGCAATATAGCGATTTTTTGCTACTGCTGACGTTAATTGATATAACTCTGGGATCAGACAACTTTAAGAGACTGTGCTTCATGCATTACAGTTGGGGCTATTCAAATGCTAATGGCTTCATTGGAGCAACTTTTCTAAATCGCCTCTAAGAAGCAGATTCTAGCATCCAACCATTTACTCGCAGAAACCGAAATGTTCGACTACGAAGAAAAGAGAATCGCGACAGCGCGGTTGTAAAACCTAAGTTCTTGATTGGCTCCATGTTTTCATGCTTCATTTTAAATGAAAAACAGAAAGAAGAAAAAAAAAAAAAAACATGGAGAATAAAAGTTTCAGATAAAACAGTTGGCTTTCTTTTCCCTTTTAACTTCATTTGCACCTTACCCTCCTTTTTTCCTTCGCAATTTTTTCTTTCGGCTTTCTTTTCTCACCTTTTCATTCTTCTTTTATTTATTTCTTTGCAGGACAGAGCCCTTTCTTAGCGAAATTTCTCCCCATCAGATCACTCATTTTGTTTCTTTATCTTCTCCTCGGCCTCACATACTTCTACAGTCAGGGCCTATTCAGGTCTCACCCTCTACGTCGCCAAGGAAAGAAAGACGCTATGCTATTCTCAGGGGAGCTTGTCTTGAGAGCAAGATTGTTCCCTCGCAGAAAACGAGATTCTTTTCCTTGTCTCGAGTGACGCACGGGGCAGAAAAAGAAAAAAGGTCTATAAATACGAGAAGGGGACTTTCTCTTTTGTTTCCAGGCTCTGATTGTATGTCACTTCTCCTCGTATACATATCTGTAAGAATTATGTTTCGGTTTCCTTCCGGCTTTTGCTGCAGAACTTACATTCTGAGAAGCTCTAAAATCGTATGTCACTCGTGACGAATGTTTTCATATTATATCGTACCGTTATCAGCTTTATTTCTCTCCGTCGCGCGTCTGAAAGAATCCGATACCGGTAAAATATGAAATGCCATGTTAAGTAGAGACACCAGCATTGTGGTATAAGAGATTTTCTGGTACCAAAATTGGCAGAATATAAAGTGCCGAAAAGTGTGTTTTATTTTATAACATTTGGGAACAATTTTTATGCTTCAATGTACTCAGTCAAACATTCTAACATTTCCATACTCTCTGTTGTTTTCAATTTTATTTTCTCTGTCGTCAGGTAAAGCAACTACCTATTGCGTTTCCGTGAACAAATTACAACTATAATTTTTTATTTTCTCAAAAGCACGTTAACTAATATAACACAAGCTTGGAGTATTGACATTAGGAATAATAAAACATATGTCTTGAATTTTCTATAAATAAAGTGCGAAGCCTGGTACATTATTACTTTCTCTACTACGTATAGTAAGTAGGGGAAGTATTGTATTCCACCCAAAAATTCGATTCCGAGATTTTACCGGAAATACATGTAATGAGGCCCCCTGAATCCAAAAAAAGCATTTTTGGAAACATGTCCGTTTGTGTGTCTTTGTGTGTGTGTGTGTGTGTGTGTGTGTGTGTGTGTGTGTGTGTGTGTGTCTGTGAACAGCATAACTCAGAAACGAACAGTCGGATAAACACCAAACTTGGTATTTAGGTTCAGTATCTTCCAGAGATGCGACACGAAGGTTTTCAAGAAAATCCCCCAACCCCACATTACCCTTTATATGGAACAGTTTTCAAAAATTTTAATTTTCTCAAAAATGGCTCTAACGATTTTGATTAAAATATCATATGTAAAGATATTTTCATGACAAATGAAATGTATATCTCGAATTTTCTGGGAATGTCTCCAAAAGTATTCTTCATTGTGAACGACTTTTGCATAACTGGTAAACCATAAGAGATAGACAAAATGTTACTACACAAAAAATGTGGATCGCCTTAAAATACACAGTTTATGTTATATACATTTTTGTTGTTGTTGTGTGAACCATTTTCAAAATATTGCTTGTTATTCCCTTAAATTTTCCAAAACTTATACTTTTTCTGAAATTCGTTATTCATTTTTTTTCGTTCTGGTAATGCAAAGAGAATGGAATACTCCACATAGCAACCAGCTCTTAAAATATTTGACTATCGCTTAAAGCCTACTAATTCCCCTTGCATCTATAAGAAAATTAGCAATAAGATTAACATCTCGATTAACATGAAGCATATGGAGAATAAGCGTTTGTAAAAATATTTTGTACAAGAGTAGAGAAAGTCATGTGAGTGTAACACATATATTTTTTAAATGATGTGTAAATCATATACTCTTTACTGCAGCCATAAGTATACTGCACGTTATATTAAATGATTTTCTCTGTATTTTTAACATGAGCATGGCAAAACACGATCGAATTTTGATACATAAGTTTGAGAGTTGTTCCATATCTTTATTATAACAAATCCGTATTGCCTAATTTGAAATCATTTCTAAGCAAATACTTTTGATTAAAGTAGATAGAAGAATACTAGGATAATGTATTGGATACCTGTGAGCCTCCAGTGAGTAGAAGAAGTCGTATGATTATTGCATAATATCACTTTCCAGCTAAAATGGCGATATATTATAGAACCTTTAGGAAACCTCAAGCCGCTTTTCACAAAATTACGGAGCTTTATTTTAAAGACAGATAAAATAGTATTACATTATTAAATATCATTCTACACACATGATATACCGTTTTGCATTTCAGATGTTCAGAACACATTTTTAAAACAACAATCGCGATTATTTGTGTAATTTATCCTCCGTTACTGAAAGCTTAGTATTAGGTATATTGTCTAAAATGAAAAGTAAAGTACCAAAAGATTGTAAACAAACAAGGAAGATTTTAAATATTCGAATTCGTCTGGATAAAGTCAGATTTGAACTTAAAAACTAGTGAGATTTAAGGGTTCAAAGTGGGCGAGAAAAACGTAACGCTGCGGATGAACGGAAGGGACCACCCTGAAACCAGGGCAGAGCACCGCACGCAGGTCAATGGGCCCCATGTGCTTCTAACGTGACCGTGGGAAGGAGGGATGAGGGGAGAGACCCCAAGAGCGACCAGATCCGGATGACGACGGGCGCAAGCGCAGACGGGGTCCCTCATGTTCCAAGATTGAACGCTTCCAACATCGCTCGAGTCCTCTCTATTGGGCCCCGAGCCACCGGGAGTCCCCCGAAGGAGCACCTGCCCGAAAGCAATCAAGAAGTGGGGTCCTGGGACGTCAGGATGAAACTTCCACAGAGCGCACGCCACAGTCCCGCCGCAACCCGCCGAACACCGTCGCCTAGTCCTACAAACCTGAAAAAAATTACAGGGAAGATGATGCGTACAGAAAATGGGGGAGGCAGGAGAGCCATTGCAGAAGATGAACCACCCCAGAATTCGCCTGCCGACCCGGGGAAACCACGAAAAACGCATGGGTCAGAGCGGGAGGTCGCAGGGTATCGAACTCGGGACCTCCCGAATGCGAGTCGCACACGTTAGCGCGGCGGCACCTCGCTCGGTAAGTGGGTAAGTAGTGCCATGACCACTTGTTCAATTTAGGAAATGACAGACAGGGATTCGAATTTTATACTTTTCCGCCTCTTTTTTATTGCTTTGGCCTTATTTCTCCACAAAATATCATACTTGAAAGTTACACCTGCTATGTTTTTAATGTCAGTCGGAAAGAATTAACCCTAAATGAATCACATCATACATAATGAAATACAGCGGTGGGTTCAAGCGACAAAAAATTAGAATAGTTGCACCATATGTGAGCCATCGATCTTGGGTCCATTTCGCCCTTTTCGTAGCATTAATCCAATCGACTACGTGGAAACTTCATTGGATTTCACTACAACGAAATAGTTCTTTAACGTCCTGCTTTCAGATACACGACAATACAGTGCTCTTAAGGTTTCAGAACGTGTTTACAGATTTCTAGTATTTATTAATAATTAAACTGGTTTGGTGTAAATACTTCGTAAGAAGCGTAACTACAGAAGAACGCTTTCCTCCATTTTTGTGCGTGTTTAATTTGGAAGGCGTTTTCAGCTGAGTACGTCTCAGTTTTGAAAGACTTAGAGTCAGCGATTTTACAGATCCTAGAGGATGATTCAAATGGTACATACACTGATTGATAAACGATGTAGTACAATCTTCGACAACGTGGAACTCCTCAATCATTTGTTACTATTTGATTAAATTTCTTAAACTTTATTTCATCATTGCAATGACCTTCTGGAAGCGGAGGTTATATTGATGAAGATATTATATTGGTAGCACAGCTTTTCATTGCCACCTTTTCAGTGAGCTCTTTAAATTATGCAACTGCACGATCAACTTCTCAGTATCTCGGTAATGGAAAAAAGTTGACCACCTCGCTTTGCTTTCAACTTTTCCTGGCTCTGTTATGACACACTCTCGTCGTAAAACAATACATGTACTACGGCAGTGAACATATATCTCACTTTTAGTACAGAATGATCCGTTCAGTATGGTACACAAATAAAAATGCTGCGGTATCAGAATTATTGGAGTTTATTTTTCTGCAATTCTAGAAGGTTGGCAGTTTTCTGTCGCCACTAATACTGTATGGAAGCATAGCAATATAAAAAATCTGATGTGTTACACTCACATGACTTTCTCTACTCTTGTACAAACTATTTTTACAAACAATTATGCTCCATATGCTTCATGTTATTTGAGATGTTATTCTTATTGCTAATTTTCTTGTAGATGCAAGGGGAATTGGTAGGCTTTAAGCGATAGTCAAATATTTTAAGAGCTGGTTGCTATGTGGAGTATTTCATTCTCTTTAAATTACCAGGACAAAAAAAAATAACAAGCAATATCTCGAAAATGGTTCACTCAACAAAAAAAAATGTAAATGACATAAATTGTGTATTTTAACGCGATGTATATTTTTTGTGTAGTAAAATTTTGTCTATCTCTTATGGTTTATCAATTATGCAAAATTCGTTCACAATGAAGAATGCTTTTGGAGACATTCCCAGAAAGTTGAAGATATACATTTTGTTTGTCATAAAAGTATCTTAAACATATGATGTTTTAATCAAAATCTAAGAGCCATTTTTGAGAAAATTAAAAATTTCGAAAAATGTTCCATGTAAAGGGTAATCTGGGGTGGTGGAATTTTGTTACAAACCTTTGTGTCGCATCTCTGGAAGATACTAACCTAAATACCAAGTTTGGTGTTTATCCAACTGTTTGTTTCTGGGTTATGCTGTTCACAGACACACACACGGACATGTTTCCAAAAATGCTTTTTTTGGATTCGGGGGCCTCAAAACATATATTTCCGGTGAAATCTCGGTATCGAATTTTTGGGTAGAATACAATACTTCCCTTACTTACTATACGTAGTAGAGAAAGTAACAAAGTGAACTTTGAAGCTCAGCAACAACCTAAATGCATAATACCGTATCACATCCGCAACCACAAGATAATAATCCCACTGGACAAAAGACATTGTACCTGATTATCTGAATGACACGCTCAGCAACAAGCGCTATTGGTCGAAGTGGACCAATTGTGTGGCCTGCAAAATCTTCACGTTTAGCAAAACCAGCCGATTTCTTTTGTGTTTATTAGCTTTTTATTTATAGCGTTTTGTGCATGGCGACTCTTGGGTGTTCATGAACTCAAGGAAAAGATTTCCGCAGTTTTGGAAGCGTTACACCTGATGTGTTAAGTTGCACGTGGGAGAAATTATCGTTACTTAAGAGCTGCGCAGTGAACGTAATAGTGGGCACATTTAAGTTTTATCCGAACATAACTTCTATGTTTTAGAATGTACTTACTACTTGCAGAAATATGAAAAGAAATCATTTTATTGTTACAATGTTTTTATTTTACACCTCAAATAGCTCATTCCGAAGTTTTACAGAAGAATTTATACCTTCCCCATCTCTAGAAATACTGAAGAAGACGGTTTGGTAGCTGCTACGTATGGAAAGTTAGTTTGAAGATGATGTATTATATCTCGACTCTTGTATAGCCGAACGTGAAGTAGTAGCAACCGCACGATGGTAAAAAGTTTCCGGTAGCCTTCGCCCCAAATGTACTTTCCGGTGGCCTTTGCCCCAAGTTTAAAAAATATTAACTTTATAATTTGACTGTTTCTTTAAATATTATATATTTATGTTTGCCTCGGCTGCGTCAGTATTATTGTTAGAGACATGGATTTCGTTGCAAGGCGTAGTGCGGCTGAAGAATGTAGGCTTACACAGATTATGTTTACTTCACTACATTTATTAATCCTTGACACAATTTAAATAACGCTTCACTGATATAGAGAGCTGTGATATTCGTTTATTAATTACTTGCTCTTTTTTTCGTCTCACACGAATACGTATTAAATTTCTCGAGGACACATCTCGCGTCCGGTTAGGAACACTGTCTACAACCAACACGTCCAGTTATGAGCACTGTCTACAAGCAACTGACTTTATTTCTACCGCCTAAATTTGTAAATTTCTGTATTTCAAGTCTCTGATTGGTCATTCCTAATCCAATAGAATACTTTTATTTAACTTAAGCTTTTTTTTTTTTGGTTGTTGATTGGCTATTTTATAAACTGTCACAAAAATTACATTATTGTTGCTCCAATAATGACTAGTAGCATTATTACACTTTCTTACTATTATTGCCTCACGGTTACCTCATTGTTAGCAACTTTTAACCTATTATTCTCACACCTCCTACATTATTAAATTATGTAATACATTCAGATAACATTACTACATGTATACAATGATGTAAATATATGCAATGACTGTAATATACACTTTTTATATATTGTTACATATAGATATTGCTTTAAGGCAGGCTGTTATTATATTTGTTTTATTATATAATTTGACTAAAATCATTTAAGTGTTAAAAGTACTGCCTAACTTCCCGATCTCTAGAAATTTCAATCGTATTGAATGACTTCAGAACTTATAGCTTCTATTAGTTTATGTTTGTTGCTCATCTGTGTTAGTTAACTCAAGCATTTAGAAAAAGCAATTTTACGAGGAAAGAAACTCAATACCAAAAATAAAAAAGTGTTAGTTATTTGTTCTGTATTTCTTGCGACACACACTGTTTATCACGGAAACATCTGGTACAGTCGTTTAACTTACCGCATCTGCTCTGTGGCAACAGACGAGTCTCTCCCCTTTCATACTCTCGTCTTCCTGATCAAGTTTAACCAATGTCAATACACATTTCCGAGAATAGTCCACAGTTTCAACTTCCACCTATTCCCCATGATGCATATCAGGTTAGTATTATGTTTGTTTGTGACTGGACATGGGGCTCCGTTTAGAAGGATAATGAAAGTTAACAAACCAATACATAAGAGTAGGATAAATAAAACGTATTAATTTTCGGAACTATACATGAATGACTTGCTTGAAAGAATAGACATTGTGCTTATGTTCATTATGCATTGTTTTATCTCCCACATGACTTAACGTTTGCCTTCTGATTGATTTTGTAACATTTACACAGATAATTCAGTCCATGAAGTCATCATAGTTTCCTGTCCAAAGAAAAAGGCACGCACGGACTTCATTACAACTCTAGCCGCAGCCATTCTTCCTACCTTCCGTTCACTCTTAGTCTATCACCTGGTGTACTTTTCTGGCCCGAACCTTTTTGACATACATTAAAAGTACATTTCTTAGCAAACGATTTCTTTCAAAGCAATGTGTCAAGCAATTTCTTTGCCTTATTCTGATCACATTCAGCATTGAAGCTCCTTTGAACAATGTTCTTAAAACAGCTCGTTTATTATTCTGTCTGTCTATTCATTACGTTCCATTCTTCTGTATTATTACATTTCAAATGCTTCATGTGCATTTTCCTCACTTTGTAGCAATATGAGTTGCCACATTACTCCCTTGTCAATAATTCCAAAGCACTTCAATGAAACAGTTCCAGAAAGAATCAATAGAAATAAATAAAATGCGATAATTTAACCCCAGTCGTGGAAAACAAATTGTATATACACCACGGATCGAAACAGATTTCTCCTCAGTACATTTGTAGCCCTCGGGATAAATGCCTCCAACTCTTATGTACCTCGTGGAAAATCGTGCATTTCTCTTCCTTAATGTATTAACATACCTACTATTATTTATTTACCCACTATTTTATACGTATAGCTTCATATACTGTGAAAGGTATATAGGAGTCATAATTTAAACCAGAATTAGGCTTAGATGAATAGACTGAAAATGTTTATCAATGCTTTTGTTCTATCTTTCGTAGATTTGTGTAAAAACGCAAAAACGTTTGTCAACAACGCGCTTTACCTTAAAGGTGGAGGGTAGGGACATAATACGGCAGGAAAGATCACGTAGATTTCAAAAATATATTACGCCCTGATGCAAAGTTGCCGATCCCGATGCAAAGTTGCCGCATTGCAGAAACGACATTATTTTACTAGAACTTAATTCCCAAGACAGTTCTTTCGCGTATTTTCACCAAAGTATTTAATAAACAAAGCAAAACCCAAGCACACTTTAAATTTGAATGAAACAATAAAAGAAAATGTTTTGGCTTAAACGTTTACTTGTTTTGCATTTAATTTAAAAGTCAAATAGCTATAGTCATTTATAACTATTGGATACAAAAGCCTCAGGTGCTTATCCAAGTGTTAATTAAGAGCAAGTAACAAGATGGGTGTTTCTGTTTCAGAATATAAGGAAATACAACACAAGAACGTCATAGCATATTGTGATAAAAGCGCGGTAAGTGCATCTTTGTAGAACGAGGAAGAAGTTTGAAAATACGACGAAGTCGAGTGTTTTCACTTCCGAGTTTCTGCAAAGCACTTAAGGCATGTGTATGCACACTGGTTTTTTGACAATGGTGAATACTATAAGCGCTTACGCGAAAATACATTTAAACATGGTCAGCTATTCAAAAGCAGTATCAAGATCGATCACGCTAGCCTCTTCGAACTGTGATCGATTAGTCACGCCTGATAGTGTTGACCAACTCAACAACTGAAGGTGACATGGCTGCTTGCGTCGAAAGCATTATATTTAAATGCTGCATGAATTAATTCGTAAGTGCATATTAACAAATAAAGAGGAGTAAAACCGGTAAGATTTAAATGGAAAATTCAACTATCAAATATGATTATGACTGTCTGAAACAATAAATATACATATCAGTAGTTGGAGGATGAAATACATTGTATTAACATCTGCGATAAAAATGTAAAACGCACGGAGTATGGGAATTTCAACTCCCCATGCATGACTTCAGCGGGGAGTGGATAAAAAACACTGTCGTCCAAAATGGATTTCATTCAAACATTTATTAACATAAACGATAGTATTTTTATTTCAGAACTTAAGAAAATACAGCACAGTAACTTATTTTATTTAAAGATAACGACTAAAGAAATAAAGCGAAGTAAAACGTTGGCAACAATGCTTATATCAAAGATACGAAGCGTGATAAGCGAGAGGGAGAAGAGATATAACATTCTACATCTGTGTGTGGTCGAAGCGGTGGTATGACATCAACACCAGCGCAAATTACAATTTGTGTAAAACAAAACCTGTGGCGAAACAAAGCCTTTGAGGAAGATAAAGAAGATAATATAATATGCAGATTAGTTGCTGTGAAATATAATGTGACGAAACGTACAGAAGGCTTATTTTTCTGTTGATATAAGCGTTCGGAGATAAAATGTTATTAGAATTAATCTCCTTATACATAATGAGGATGACATGTAGCTATACTTCTTCCACCCAGTATATTTGAAAATGTTCATTACAAACGACATGTACTTACAGAAAAGCCCCTAAGTACATACCTTTTGAATAGGAATGAAGATTTGCCCCACTAAATAAATCCTTCTCAGAAAACACAAAAAACAGGTTGCGAAATCCAGACATCTGTTTGTTCATTTATGTTTACTTACCCAGTTTTTTACTTTCTCTATCACGAATAGTAAGTAGGGGAAGTATTGTATTTCACCCAAAAATTCGAAACCGAGATTTCACCGAAAATACATGTTTTGAGACCCCCTAAATCTAAAAAAAGCATTTTTGGGAACATGTCCGCGCGCGCGCGCGCGTGTGTGTGTGTGAACAGCATAACTCAGAAACTAACAGTCGGATAAACACCAAACTTGTTATTTAGGTTCAGTATCTTCCAGAGATGCGACACGAAGGTTTTCAAGAAATTTCCCCCACCCCAGATTACCCTTTACGTGGAACATATTTTGAAAATTTTAATTTTCTCAAAAATGGCTCTAACAATTTTGGTTAAAGTATCATATGTTTAAGATATTTTCATGACAAATGAAATATATATCTCGAATTTTCTGGGAATGTCTCCAAAAGTATTCTTCATTGTGAACGACTTTTGCATAACTGGTAAACCATAAGAGATCGACAAAATTTTACTACACAAAAAATGTAGATCGCGTTAAAATACACAATTTATGTCATATACATTTTTTTGTTGTTGAGTGAACCATTTTCGAGATATTGCTTGTTATTCCCTTAAATTTTCCAATACTTTTTCTCAAACGGGAATTCGTTATTAATTTTGTTATGTCCTGGACGTACAAAGAGAATGGAATACTCCACATAGCAACCAGCTCTTAAAACATTTGACTATCGCTTAAAGCCTACCATATTCACCTTGCACCTACAAGAAAATCAGCAATAAGATTAACATCTCAATTAACATGAAGCATATGTAGAATAAGTGTTTGTAAAAATAGTTTGTACATGAGTAGAGAAAGTCATGTGAGTGTAACACATCAGAACTTTTTTTTTATTTAGTTAGGTTTATTTTCCGCCACAAACTGTACACTTGATTACAGTAAAAAAAAATAATAATTTGATAGCTGGAACTTGTACTGATTTGGATGGAACTAAAAGCTTCATAAAGCTTTGTTCTGCGAGGTTCTTGAATAGGATGGAAGGTTATGGGATATATATGTAACATGACATAATTGGGTATGTTTAGATTTACTTGTACGTAATGAATCAAAATTAAATAAAGAGAACCAGGGGGAAGAAAGAAAGAAACAGAATCCTATGCCGAGTCCATTTTCGATGCATGCCATGTGGTGCATTTTCGGCTCGGCCTTACAAGGTAGTGACCGTTTTCATTCCTCGAAGCTGAACATTCCGTGTATACCTCTCATGGTCTAAACTTTCTAAAGCACTATTTTAGCACTGCCTCATTGTTGATTACATTGAACAATATGTAAACTTACAACAGCAAGTACTATTCTCAAAGTTTTTAAATGCATTTAATGTTGTTGCTTAGGCAATTTTTCGTTGAAACTGAAGAATGGATTAATGGGCCAACAAAGCAGCATCGAAGTAATCAATTTCTGGATATTGTAATGCTGCAGTATCTCAAGGTTGTAAGGGACTGATAGACTACATGATATATAACACATACATGCATATACGTATGTACATATAATAAGAAAAGTAAGTATTTATATAAGTGTATCAATTATAATACTTAGAACTTTCATGTTATTTCCCAACGTTCGATTCCTTGCCAACTGTAGCATTTTTGGTAACGCTTTAAGAGAGGTCACTTGACATTCCTGATCATTATATTTTCAGGAATAAACAATTCATCCAATATATGATGAAATACTTCAATTTATGGATAAACTTGAATGATCATGGTTTTCCGTTCTTGGTCATAGCCATTTAGAATGCCAGTCTAACATAGGATTTAAATATCGAAAACCCGATAAACAGGGTATACTGCTTCACTGAAACTGATCTCATCATAGAAGCTTGCACTGGGAGAGAAAAAGGTAAAAGAAATGAAAAAATCTTGTGTGTTACACTCACATGACTTTCTCTACTCTTGTACAAACTATTTTTACAAACTCTTATTCTCCATCTTATTGCTAAGTTTCTTGTAGATGTAAGGGGAATATATATTTACAAGGGCAATATAGAAATACAGTAGGCTTTAAGCACATACGTATCTCTTAATAGCTAGTTGCTAGGTGTAGCAACATTCTCTTTGCCACAGATTAATACTCTTTGCATATCCAAGACAAAAAATGAATAACGAATTCCCATTTGAGAAAATAAGTATTGAAAAATTTTAGGGAATAACAAGCAATATCTCGAAAATGGTTCACTCAACAAAAAATGCATATGAAATAAATTGTGTATTTTAACGCGATCTACATTTTTTGTGTAGTAAAATTTTGTCTACCTCTTATGGTTTACTAATTATGCAAAAGTCGTTCACAATGAAGAATACTTTTTGAGACATTCCCAGAAAATTCGAGATATACATTTTATTTGTCATGAAAATATCTTAAACAAAATCGTTAGAGCCATTTTTGAGAAAATTAAAATTTTCGAAAAATCTTCCATGTAAAGGATAATCTCGGGTGGGGGGATTTTATTGAAAACCTTCGTGTTGCATCTCTGGAAGATACTGAACCTAAATACCAAGTTTGGTGTTTATCTGACTGTTCGTTTCTCAGTTATGCTGTTCACAGACAGACACAGACACACAGACGGACATGTTTCCAAAAATGCTTTTTTTGGATTCAGGGGGTCTCAAAACATGTATATCCGGTGAAATCTCTGTATCGAATTTTTGGGTGGAATACAATACTTCCCCTACTTACTATACGTAGTAGAGAAAGTAAAAAGAAAGAAAGAAATCCCAGGGGTGCCTTTGCGGAATTCTCCATTATACCTACATAAAGTATGGAGTTAATAATGACAATGGATCCTTTATATAGTGGAGTTAGACCATTTTAAAAAAACTTAAACAATATTTAAGATTTATTACCTCCATGGTGGAACGGTCTCGGGTTCTGTTCCATGCTAAGGAATCATTTCCTATCCTCGTAGAGTCTGGAGATATCATGCCACAATCACATGCATTTCTCTACCCACATAACATTCACATAATGCCTTATATGTTACAGTATTTATAAAACAAGTTATTCTTCTATTCACTTAAATTTATCCAGGACACATTTTTATAGCAATGGTCTCAAAGTAAGCAATATGAACTTAGTTGCATATATGATATGAAAGAAAGAAAAGAAGGAATGAAAAAGAAACCACACAGTTGTATGTAAAGCAAGTTGGGTTTCAATACTCGTGAACGAATGGAGAGAAATAGCAAAAATCGCATACTTACACAAATATGTTATAAAACTCTCATCACAGTTCGACCTGAGAAAGCTTAAAAAGAAGGTAACCACGAATATTTTGAAATTGGGTAATACTACCAACCTTTATGACATTAACCGTATTTTTTAATTATCTTTGTATTTTTCCTAGTATGAATTTTGTCTCTCTCTCTCTAGTTGTTTCCCAGTTATTCAAAATTTAATCAGTATTAAGTGGAATTCAAATGTTATTCAAAGAAACTTTAGACATACGTACAATTTATTTTTCAAGCAAATATCTTTAAAATGTAGAATTTTAAACAATGTCGTTATAGCCATTTATGTGAAAAACAAAATATTTTTATGTATAGGGTTGTATGGGTAGCTAGATTTTCTTGAAAAACATTCGCCTGGCGATCTAATACGTTGTCGGATTCAAATAAGAAAGTTGGTATTTATCCAACGTTTCGTTTTCTGAGTTATGTGTTCTAATACACGAACGCGAATGGACCTTGTTTTAATAAGACTTTGGGCTTCTTCTTTCTTAGTTTTTTTTTGGGGGGGGGGCTTTCGACTAAAATTAAGGCAACATGACATATAAGCAAACTTGCTCATTACAAAGAACAGGATGAGGTATTATGTGAACAAGTTCGTTAGGACAAATTATAATAATAAGCACCCATTACGAGTACTGAAAAGGAAAACAGTCTGCGCGAAAAATATGTGAAAAACACCCCCTTATACGCTTTTGAGATTGTTAATTAATTTCAAAGGTATTGAAATTCGCCAGCTATTTTAATTTTCGTTCACTCTTTTAGTTTTATGTTTTCAGTTTCGTGGACTCCCTCTTTCGTTCTTCTCTGCTTCTGTGTTTGTTTACTTTTATTTCGCACCTTATTTGATAATTCCATTATACAGAGCCGTCACTTTATTCAGAATGTCAGCTCCCGCTGCTTCACTTTGACTTCGAAACTGCGAATTAAACTTCATCTTCGTATTTTATTTGGAAAAATATTATTACATCCAGATTGTTTAAAAAAATTTCACTCTTCTTTAAAACAAAAGACAGCAGGATTTAGCATTTAACACTAAACTACGTTACAAACGAGTGTTAAGGGGAGAATACTAAATTTTAAATTTACTTTTTACCAACTAGCAGTTTGATTGCCAATGTGAGGGACTGAATAATACAGTTGCGAGTTGAGCACAAGCACGTTTGCAGGGCTTGATTGGCGGTGTGTGGGAATGATTGGTAGCTGTAAGTTGATGATGAACCAGTTTGTGGGACTGAATGACATTTGCAAGTTGATTATAATCCAAGTTCGCACGGTTTCTTTGTTAATTTGAGGGAGTGAGTGGTTGTTGCAAGTTTACCTTAAGCCAGTTTGCAGGATTTGCCTTCCAGTTGAGGGACTGAATGGCAGAGCTACAAGTTGATCTGAAGCCAGAATAGAGGACCTCAACGCCAGTTTAAGGGCCTGGATGGCAGAGCTGCAAGTTGATCTGAAGCAAGAGCACAGAACCTGAATGCCAGCTTGAGGGTATGAATGGCAGAGCTGCAAGTTGATCTGAAGCCAGAGCACAGAACCTGAATGCCAGCTTGAGGGTATGAATGGCAGAGCTGCAAGTTGATCTGAAGCTAGAGCACAGAACCTGAATGCCAGCTTGAGGGTCTGAATGGCAGAGCTGCAAGTTGATCTGAAGCAAGAGCGCTGAACCTGAATACCAGCTTGAGGGTCTGAATGGCAGAGCTGCAAGTTGATCTGAAGCAAGAGCGCTGGACCTGAATGCCAGCTTGAGGGTATAAATGGCAGAGCTGCAAGTTGATCTGAAGCAAGAGCGCTGGACCTGAATGCCAGCTTGAGGGTATGAATGGCAGAGCTGCAAGTTGATCTGAAGCAAGAGCGCTGGACCTGAATGCCAGCTTGAGGGTATGAATGGCAGAGCTGCAAGTTGATCTGAAGCAAGAGCGCTGGACCTGAATGCCAGCTTCAGGGTATGAATGGCAGAGCTGCAAGTTGATCTGAAGCAAGAGCACAGAACCTGAATGCCCTTGAGGGTCTGAATGGCAGAGCTGCAAGTTGATCTGAAGCAAGAGCACAGAACCTGAATGCCAGCTTGAGGGTATGAATGGCAGAGCTGCAAGTTGATCTGAAGCAAGAGCACAGGACCTGAATGCCAGCTTGAGGGTATAAATGGCAGAGCTGCAAGTTGATCTGAAGCAAGAGCACAGGACCTGAATGCCAGCTTGAGGGTATGAATGGCAGAGCTGCAAATTGATCTGAAGCTAGAGCGCTGGACCTGAATGCCAGCTTGAGGGTATAAATGGCAGAGCTGCAAGTTGATCTGAAGCCAGAGCACAGGACCTGAATGCCAGCTTGAGGGTATAAATGGCAGAGCTGCAAGTTGATCTGAAGCCAGAGCACAGAACCTGAATGCCAGCTTGATGGTCTGAATGGCAGAGCTGCAAGTTGATCTGAAGCAAGAGCGCTGGACCTGAATGCCAGCTTGAGGGTATGAATGGCAGAGCTGCAAGTTGATCTGAAGCAAGAGCGTTGGACCTAAATGCCAGCTTGAGGGTCTGAATGGCAGAGCTGCAAGTTGATCTGAAGCTAGAGCGCTGGACCTGAATGCCAGCTTGAGGGTATAAATGGCAGAGCTGCAAGTTGATCTGAAGCCAGAGCACAGGACCTGAATGCCAGCTTGAGGGTATAAATGGCAGAGCTGCAAGTTGATCTGAAGCCAGAGCACAGAACCTGAATGCCAGCTTGATGGTCTGAATGGCAGAGCTGCAAGTTGATCTGAAGCAAGAGCGCTGGACCTGAATGCCAGCTTGAGGGTATGAATGGCAGAGCTGCAAGTTGATCTGAAGCAAGAGCGTTGGTCCTAAATGCCAGCTTGAGGGTCTGAATGGCAGAGCTGCAAGTTGATCTGAAGCAAGAGCGCTGGACCTGAATGCCAGCTTGAGGGTATGAATGGCAGAGCTGCAAGTTGATCTGAAGCAAGAGCGTTGGACCTGAATGCCAGCTTGAGGGTATGAATGGCAGAGCTGCAAGTTGATCTGAAGCAAGAGCGTTGGACCTGAATGCCAGCTTGAGGGTATGAATGGCAGAGCTGCAAGTTGATCTGAAGCAAGAGCGCTGGACCTGAATGCCAGCTTGAGGGTCTGAATGGCAGAGCTGCAAGTTGATCTGAAGCAAGAGCGTTGGACCTGAATTCCAGCTTGAGGGTATGAATAGCAGAGCTGCAAGTTGATCTGAAGCAAGAGCGCTGGACCTGAATGCCAGCTTGAGGGTATGACTGGCAGAGCTGCAAGTTGATCTGAAGCAAGAGCGTTGGACCTGAATGCCAGCTTGAGGGTCTGAATGGCAGAGCTGCAAGTTGATCTGAAGCAAGAGCGCTGGACCTGAATGCCAGCTTGAGAGTATAAATGGCAGAGCTGCAAGTTGATCTGAAGCAAGAGCGCTGGACCTGAATGCCAGCTTGAGGGTATAAATGGTAGAGCTGCAAGTTGATCTGAAGCCAGAGCACAGGACCTGAATGCCAGCTTGAGGGTATAAATGGCAGAGCTGCAATTTGATCTGAAGCCAGAGCACAGAACCTGAATGCCAGCTTGAGGGTCTGAATGGCAGAGCTGCAAGTTGATCTGAAGCCAGAGCGTTGGACCTGAATGCCAGCTTGAGGGTATGAATGGCAGAGCTGCAAGTTGATCTGAAGCAAGAGCGCTGGACCTGAATGCCAGCTTGAGGGTATGAATGGCAGAGCTGCAAGTTGATCTGAAGTAAGAGCGTTGGACCTGAATGCCAGCTTGAGGGTCTGAATGGCAGAGCTGCAAGTTGATCTGAAGCAAGAGCGCTGGACCTGAATGCCAGCTTGAGGGTATGAATGGCAGAGATGCAAGTTGATCTGAAGCAAGAGCGTTGGACCTGAATGCCAGCTTGAGGGTATGAATGGCAGAGCTGCAAGTTGATCTGAAGCAAGAGCGCTGGACCTGAGTGCCAGCTTGAGGGTCTGAATGGCAGAGCTGCAAGTTGATCTGAAGCAAGAGCGCTGGACCTGAATGCCAGCTTGAGGGCATAAATGGCAGAGCTGCAAGTTGATCTGAAGCAAGAGCGCTGGACCTGAATGCCAGCTTGAGGGTATAAATGGCAGAGCTGCAAGTTGATCTGAAGCAAGAGCACAGAACCTGAATGCCAGCTTGAGGGTATAAATGGCAGAGCTGCAAGTTGATCTGAAGCAAGAGCACAGAACCTGAATGCCAGCTTGAGGGTATGAATGGCGGAGCTGCAAATTGATCTGAAGCAAGAGCACAGAACCTGAATGCCAGCTTGAGGGTATAAATGGCAGAGCTGCAAGTTGATCTGAAGCAAGAGCGCTGGACCTGAATGCCAGCTTGAGGGTCTAAATGGCAGAGCTGCAAGTTGATCTGAAGCAAGAGCGTTGGACCTGAATGCCAGCTTGAGGGTATGAATGGTAGAGCTGCAAGTTGATCTGAAGCAAGAGCGCTGGACCTGAATGCCAGCTTGAGGGTATAAATGGCAGAGCTGCAAGTTGATCTGAAGCCAGAGCACAGGACCTGAATGCCAGCTTGAGGGTATAAATGGCAAAGCTGCAAGTTGATCTGAAGCCAGAGCACAGAACCTGAATGCCAGCTTGAGGGTCTGAATGGCAGAGCTGCAAGTTGATCTGAAGCAAGAGCGTTGGGCCTGAATGCCAGCTTGAGGGTCTGAATGGCAGAGCTGCAAGTTGATCTGAAGCAAGAGCGCTGGACCTGAATGCCAGCTTGAGGGTATGAATGGCAGAGCTGCAAGTTGATCTGAAGCAAGAGCGTTGGACCTGAATGCCAGCTTGAGGGTATGAATGGCAGAGCTGCAAGTTGATCTGAAGCAAGAGCGTTGGACCTGAATGCCAGCTTGAGGGTATGAATGGCAGAGCTGCAAGTTGATCTGAAGCAAGAGCGCTGGACCTGAATGCCAGCTTGAGGGTCTGAATGGCAGAGCTGCAAGTTGATCTGAAGCAAGAGCGTTGGACCTGAATGCCAGCTTGATGGTATGAATGGCAGAGCTGCAAGTTGATCTAAAGCAAGAGCGCTGGACCTGAATGCCAGCTTGAGGGTATGAATGGCAGAGCTACAAGTTGATCTGAAGCAAGAGCGTTGGACCTGAATGCCAGCTTGAGGGTCTGAATGGCAGAATTGCAGGTTGATCTGAAGCAAGAGCGCTGGACCTGAATGCCAGCTTGAGGGTATAAATGGCAGAGCTGCAAGTTGATCTGAAGCAAGAGCGCTGGACCTGAATGCCAGCTTGAGGGTATAAATGGCAGAGCTGCAAGTTGATCTGAAGCCAGAGCACAGAACCTGAATGCCAGCTTGAGGGTCTGAATGGCAGAGCTGCAAGTTGATCTGAAGCCAGAGCGTTGGATCTGAATGCCAGCTTGAGGGTATGAATGGCAGAGCTGCAAGTTGATCTGAAGCAAGAGCGCTGGACCTGAATGCCAGCTTGAGGGTATGAATGGCAGAGCTGCAAGTTGATCTGAAGTAAGAGCGTTGGACCTGAATGCCAGCTTGAGGGTCTGAATGGCTGAGCTGCAAGTTGTTCTGAAGCAAGAGCGCTGGACCTGAATGCCAGCTTGAGGGTATGAATGGCAGAGCTGCAAGTTGATCTGAAGCAAGAGCGTTGGACCTGAATGCCAGCTTGAGGGTATGAATGGCAGAGCTGCAAGTTGATCTGAAGCAAGAGCGTTGGACCTGAATGCCAGCTTGAGGGTCTGAATGGCAGAGCTGCAAGTTGATCTGAAGCAAGAGCGCTGGACCTGAATGTCAGCTTGAGGGTCTGAATGGCAGAGCTGCAAGTTGATCTGAAGCAAGAGCGCTGGACCTGAATGCCATTTTAACGGTCTGAATGGCAGAGCTGCAAGTTGATCTGAAGCCAGAGCGCTGGACCTGAATGCCAATTTAACGGTATGAATGGCAGAGGTGCAAGTTGATCTGAAGCAAGAGCGCTGGACCTGAATGCCAGCTTGAGGGTCTGAATGGCAGAGCTGCAAGTTGATCTGAAGCAAGAGCACAGGACCTGAATGCCAGCTTGAGGGTCTGAATGGCAGAGCTACAAGTTGATCTGAAGCCAGAGCACAGGACCTGAATGACCAGCTTGAGGGTATGAATGGCAGAGCTGCAAGTTGATCTGAAGCCAGAGCACAGGACCTGAATGCCAGCTTGAGGGTCTGAATGGCAGAGCTGCAAGTTGATCTGAAGCAAGAGCGCAGGCTCTGATTGCTAGTTTAATGGTCTGAATGGCAGAGCTGCAAGTTGATCTGAAGCAAGAGCGCTGTACCTGAATGCCAATTTTACGGTCTGAATGGCAGAGCTGCAAGTTGATCTGAAGCCAGAGCGCTGGACCTGAATGCCAGCTTGAGGGTCTGAATGGCAGAGCTGCATTTTGATCTGAAGCAAGAGCGCTGGACCTGAATGCCAACTTGAGGGTCTGAATGGCAGAGTTGCAAGTTGATCTGAAGCAAGAGCGCAGGCTCTGATTGCTAGTTTAACGGTCTGAATGGCAGAGTTGCAAGTTGATCTGAAGCAAGAGCGCTGGACCAGAATGCCAATTTAACGGTCTGAATGGCAGAGCTGCAAGTAGATCTGAAGCCAGAGCGCTGGACCTGAATGCCAGCTTGAGGGTCTGAATGGCAGAGCTGCATTTTGATCTGAAGCAAGAGCGCTGGACCTGAATGCCAACTTGAGGGTCTGAATGGCAGAGCTGCAAGTTGATCTGAAGCAAGAGCGCAGGCTCTGATTGCTAGTTTAACGGTCTGAATGGCAGAGCTGCAAGTTTGTTCTGAAGTCAGAGCACAGAACCTGAATTCCAGTTTAAGGGTCTGAATGGACAGAGCTGCAAGTTGATCTGAAGCAAGAGCGCAGGCCCTGAATGCCAGTTTAAGGGCCTGAATGACAGAGCTGCAAGTTGATCTGAAGCAAGAGCGCAGGCCCTGAATGCCAGTTTAAGGGTCTGAATGACAGAGTTGCAAATTGATCTGACCCAAGAGCGCAGGCCCTGAATGTCAGTTTAAGGGTCTGAATGACAGAGCTGCAAGTTGATCTGACGCAAGAGCGCAGGCCCTGAATGTCAGTTTAAGGGTCTGAATGACAGAGTTGCAAGTTGATCTGAACCAAGAGCGCAGGCCCTGAATGCCAGTTTAAGGGTCTGAATGACAGAGTTGCAACTTGATCTGAACCAAGAGCGCAGGCCCTGAATGGCAGTTTAAGGGTCTGAATGACAGAGTTGCAAGTTCATCTGAACCAAGAGCGCAGGCCCTGAATGTCAGTTTAAGGGTCTGAATGACAGAGTTGCAAATTGATCTGACGCAAGAGCGCAGGCCCTGAATGCCAGTTTAAGGGTCTGAATGACAGAGTTGCAAATTGATCTGACGCAAGAGCGCAGGTCCTGAATGTCAGTTTAAGGGTCTGAATGACAGAGCTGCAAGTTGATCTGAACCAAGAGCGCAGGCTCTGATTGCTAGTTTAACGGTCTGAATGACAGAACTGCAAGTTGATCTGAAGCAAGAGCGCAGGCCCTGAATGTCAGTTTAAGGGTCTGAATGACAGAACTGCAAGTTGATCTGAAGCAAGAGCGCAGGACCTGAATGCCAGTTTAAGGGCCTGAATGCCAGAGCTGCAAGTTCTGAAGTAATGCACAGAGCCTGAATGCCAGTTTGAGGGCATGAACAACAGCGCTGCGAGTTGATCTTGCCAATTCAAAAAGGCCTGGGTGTAAATAGCAGGCGGGAAGTCCCTGTCGCAAGCGTTTGATGCTATTGGCGATGTTTTAGTGTTTTACGACTATGTTATGAAAACTACCACTCTTAGAAGAGTTTTTCTTAACACCTTTGTTCCTTATTTATCCGTGGAGAGTTACTGTACAAATTCGTGGACATTCTGTAAAAGCGTTTGAAGAGAATTTGTAGACATCTCTTATATCTATTTGGTCGAAATGGCACATCAAGAGTATAATTTATATTGCGAGTGCAGGAAACCATGCGGAGTTGATGATTTGTGTATGATATTCAGCAAAGTTTGTTGATAAATTTTTAGATTTGATTAAAATTCATACGAATTTAGGGTAGCTATATCAGGATTAGCCTTAAAATGGTGTTGTTTTTGTGAAACTATGTACATAGGGATTTAAAATTTTATATAACGATTTGAAGAAAATGTATCGACACATTTTGTATTTGGTTAATATGGATGCAAGGGTAGTTTAGTGTGTAGAGACTCTTAAAAATTTAATTTTTAGAAATATTTTTCAAAATAGTTAATAAATAATTAGGAATGGGACCAATACTCTATTTCTCGATACAGATCCTGATTTTTGAGCGCTGATACTCAAAATTCATACTCGTTTAATCACTGAATTATTATCGTATTATTTTTAGTTTTTTGCGTATAAACATATATAACCAATTTTGTATTACACTATGCAATTTCTGATACTGTGTATGTTACATTTGCCATTCGTCAGCCAGTAATAATAATAATGATAATAATCTTATCTAGTTTCTTATGTAATTGTATACTGGTCTGAATGTCACTATTATAACATTGTTTCTCGCTTTCAGGTACCTATAATGGTGTCGGGCTACGACAGCGGCGGGATCCCATACATTGCTTCAACGGAGGTTTATCGTTGTATAGATGTAATACGTTTCTTTAATTTCTATATGTTAATTCTATATATTACTATCACATAAACATGATTTTGTGTATATTTTCCACATTGCTCTGTTATTACTTTTGTAGAAAATATGTATAACTCTATGATAAGACCCATTTTGTTATACGGAAGTGAAATCTGGGAATGGGAAAGGGCAGAGCATGTAAATAAAACACAGGTAACATTTTGGAAAAGAATCCTTGGAGTTTCACAAGGCACATCAAATTCGGGGTTATTGAGGGAGGTGGAATGTTAAGAAGACAATATACTGCAAAATAAAAGCACTGAAGTACTGGCTGAGGCTGATGCAGGGGGATAACTCCAGATTACGATCCAAATGTTATAAATACCAGTGAGAAAACCTGTCTCCTAAGTTTTGGGCAGCTGATTCGGAAAGGGGTTTGACGAGAACAGGCATGGGGCCAGTATGGCAAAGAGCTGAAACAAATGACAAAAACATATGAAAGGAGTCAAAAGAAGACTAAGAGACATCAACAAACAGGAAATAGAATCGGATTGTAAAATTAAACCTTCTCTAAGCCTAACAAACGAAATAAAATTGAATTCGGGTAAAGAGGCAAGAAAGGAAAGATCAGGAATAGCATGGTTTAGGTTGGGGGGCTGGAGGGCACAGAAAATTGCTGACGATTCTGGCAGGAGAATCTGCGCATTCTCTGATTTGGAAGAGGACTGGGTACATATTTTGGCGGAATCTGCACAGTGGGACACCCAGCGAACAATTAAACTCAAAGAAAAATTCTTAAGTCCCTCAAGAAAGAGACTGGCAAGTTGGGAGCTACTGGTAGACCAGAGGAACTGGCGAAACATGGGCAATTTCTTGGCTAAAGTGCGCGAAGCTAGGTCAAATTTGTTCAGTGAGAAAAAGGCAATTTATCTCTATTTTCCTTTTTCTTGTTCTTTTTGCTTTGTTTTCTTTTTCTGTTGTTTATTTGTCACCATACTTGTATTTTAAATATACATTACGGTCAATGACCCATGCACTAAATACTTGTGTAATAACTTCAATAATTTGAAACCAATAAAGATATCTTATCTATCTTATCCACTTTATAGCATACTTCACTCAGTTTATTTAATATCGGCTGTACATTATCTAACACGCAGAATGAGGAGGGTATATAGAATTTTATTTGGGGGGGGGTTGAAAGTAACTTGTATAAAATTAAAAATTCGGAGCACTTGCATGAGACACAACCACAACACACTGTAATACAGCAGAATTGTCAAGAATTATTATTTAAAATAAGTAACTCTTTAAGTTATGAGGGCAGAAATCTCCACTGTCTCAATGGCGTGTCTATATACCTATAAATATAGTGGTTCCTAAAAATATAGTGGTTCCTACAAAGTGGATTTTACAGTTTTTCATGAGTGTTAACATTTTTTCATGTTTAAAATTAACATATTTACACTTTGAAGGTACAAACATGTTCATAATACAAAATTAAGTCTTCTTGAAACACTATCAACTCATCTGCAAATTTCATCATCAGCTACATAAATATCACGGTGAATTGACGGCAAGGCAAGTTCAGATGTGCTTCTCAAGTGCTCTCTCTAATTTGTGCAGAAGCAGTGGAAACTGGCAGAGTGGTTAATATCTTGAGAAGAACACAGACAACCAAAGTAGGATATATAGAGGAATTCGAGCACAGTTTTTTGCGTTTATATGGGAAAGGATAGGGAAAACGAAGGTAGATGCTAGGTTGAGAGAGTCTTCAAGGAGGAAAATGCGTTTATATGGGAGAGATAGGGAATACGAGGACTGACGCTAGGCTAGACAGTGGTAGGAGGGGAGTACGCTTTATATGAGACAGATAGGGAATATGTGGAGGGTGCTAGGCTAGACAGAGGCTGAGTAATGTATGGTTTATATGAGCGGTATAGGAAAACGATGAGAGGTGTTAGACTAGACAGGGCTTGAAACGTAGTGCATGGTTTATATGAGAGATATAGGAAAACGAGGAAAGGTGTTAGGCTAGGCAGAAGTCGAGGAGTAGAGTAAGGTTTATATGAGAAGTATAGGAAAACGAGGAGAGGTATTAGGTTAGGAGAATTGAGTTTGTGTTTATAAGGAGAGACGAGAAAACGGAGAGAGATCCTATGCTAGGATAGACAGGTGTTAAAGTTAGGTTAGATAGGAAACCAAGGAGTGATACTCAGCTAGAGGGGGGGCAGGAGGGAATGAGCTTTTGAGAGGTAGGGGATACGGGGAGTGGTGTTAGACTAGACAGGGCTTGAAACGTAGGGCATGGTTTATATGTATGAGAAGTATAGGGACAGGAAGAGGGGTGCTAGGCTAGACAGAGGTTGAGGAGTAGAGTATAGTTTATATGAGAGGTATAGGAAAACGAGGAGAGGAGTTAGACTAGACAGAGGTCGAGGAGCAGAGTATGGTTTATGTGAGAGTCATAGGTAAACGAGAGAGGCGTTAGGCTAGACAGAGCTAGAGGAGTAGAGTATGGTTTATATGAGAGGTATAGGAACAGGAGGAGAGGTGTTAGGCTAGACAGGTAGTGTAGCAGTAGGAATATGGACTTATATACAGGAGAGATAGGGAATAGGAGGTGCTAGACTTGAAAGCGACTTTAGACGTGAACATAGTGGTCAATGTTCTAGACATGCCCATCACGTAACCTATTCAGGGAAAAGGTGACTCGTTCAGGGGAAAAAGGTGACTGCTCAGGGAAAAAGGAGGCCCACAAAGGGAAAAAGTTGACTAGCAAAGGGAAAAACTTAACCAGCAAAGGGAAAAAGGCGACCAGCAAAGGGAAAAATGTGACCAGCAAAGGGAAAAAGGTGACCAGCAAAGGGGAAAAGGCGACATGCAACGGGAAAAAGGTGACCAGTAAAGGGAAAAATGTCACCAGCAAAGGGAAAAAGGCGACCACCAAAGGGAAAAAGGTGAGCCATAAAGGGAAAAAGGTGACCTGCAACGGGAAAAGCTAACCCACTAACACTAACAGGTAAGTAATTCAGGTAGTATTGCAAGAGGCTGACTGGATCATAGCAGTGTATGATTTCACAGGTAATTCAGCTAGTATCGTATGCATTTAGGCTAATTCGTCTAGTAACACAGGATACATTCCAGATGCTAACTGCATCATGGCTCTGCATGATTTCACAGATAATTCAGCTAGTATCGTAGGTATTTAGGCTAATTCAGCTAGTATCACAAGAGGATAGATTCTAGGGTTGGGTATAGCATAGTTTCAGATTTCAAGGTAATTCAGAGGGTATCGTAGGTATTTAGGATAATTCAAGTAACATAGGTGTTTAGAGTAATTAAGCAAGCAAGGGTAGGTTACAGGGGTTGGTTATAACCTAGCTTCGTATTTCACAGATAGTTCAGGTAATATCATAAGTATTTGGATAATCAGCATAGTTTCACAGATGCTCGTAATAATTTCGATCAGAGATTTGTATCACGGCTATTTAAGGTAAATGCAGCTGATTCAGGTTGTATCAATGGTATTTGAGTCATTTTAATAGGCAATTCTGATAGTATCACAGGTGCTCGTACTAATTTAGAGCAGGAATTCGTATCTGAGCTATTTAATGTAATTTCACACGATTCGGGTAGTATCACAGGTATTTAAATCATTTTCATAGCCAATTCAGCTAGTATCGTGAGCATTTAAGCTAATTCAGCTAGTATCACAGGAGGCTAGATTCCAGAGGCTAACTGCATCATAGCTATGCATGATTTCACAGCTAATTCAGCTAGTATAGTAGGTATTTAGGCTAATTCAGGTAGTATCACAGGAGGCTAGATTCCAGGGTTGGGTATAGCATAGTTTCATATTTCAAGGTAATTCAGAGGGTATCGTAGGTATTTAGGATAATTCAAGTAACATAGGTGCTTAGAGTAATTAAGCAAGCATTACAGGAGGGTAGGTTCCAGGGGTTGGTTATAGCCTAGTTTCGTATTTTACAGATAGTTCAGGTAATATCATAAGTATTTGGATAATCAGCATAGTTTCACAGATGCTCGTAATAATTTCGATCAGAGATTTGTATCACGGCTATTTAAGGTAAATGCAGCTGATTCAGGTTGTATCAATGGTATTTGAGTCATTTTAATAGGCAATTCTGATAGTATCACAGGTGCTCGTACTAATTTAGAGCAGGAATTCGTATCTGAGCTATTTAATGTAATTTCACTTGATTTGAGTAGTATCACAGGTATTTAAGTCATTTTAACGGGCAATTCATCTAGTATCACAGGTACTCATGGTAATATAGAGAGTAATTAAATTATAAAACATTTCTCATCCAACGTTACAACAATTTATATACTTTTTTCTAAATCTTACAAACTTATTATATGTTAAACAGTTATTGTACGATGCGGAGAGGGATAAACTGCATATTGGTTCACAAATTGAAAAGCTTTACGTCAACACACCTTTATTTTAGTTCGTTGTAGATGCCTCTCCCCTTTTATCTAGGCTTGAGACTAGCACTAGGATTGCTCCTAATGGCAGGGTTACCACCTTCCCTTCCATCTTCTTCTTTCTTCATCAGGCGTCAGCTATCTGCATATACAGCACACAGATAACCTTCATTTTTTTAAGATTGTAGACTCACGAGAAAATCTTTATCTTTAACTTACATTCTTTTAAGCACTGTTTGTAATGGCGTTATGTCCATACGCATATGTCGTTATACCGTCCTCAGCAATAATTCTTTTATCATCAAACGGAGTCAATGCAATTTTATTCACTTGCACTGTAGCAAGAGCATGCGTTCGTGATAGGATCAGATTCATAGGTGTTCTGATGATTTCACTGGTTTTTAGACAGTCTGTATAGCTGTCAAACGAAATGTACTGCTTAATAGCGCTACGTTTTATACCTTTAATCTTTTTTATCATTGACCCTTGAATATCTAAGGCATACATCTTAGGACGTAGTCCAACAAAGCGTAGGATGATTTTGCTATTAGCCTCATCTTTAAATTTTCCCAATACCTTCTTGTTCTGAGTAGAGTAACATATATGGTTGGCAGGGTAATCAGCTGTATCGAGATGCTCAAGAAAACGTAGCTTGTCCTGGTACACATCTTCAGTTGTTACACGATGAATGAACGAATCAGTGTCCATATACATAAGCTTCAGGTTTTCAGCTCCATAATAAGGCAACAAAACGTCGTAATGATAGTTATACATTAATGTCTTGGAGATGTCCAACACACTCATACCAATGTATATAGGCTTGTTGAATACAATCTGACGAGAGGCCATATGTACAGCAGCTAGATTATCAGCATATATCGTCCTGTCGATAAACGTAGGCTTGGCGATCAGCTTCTCTAGAGTTTTTTCATTGGTCACCAGTCGTATATCCATACGGTTACGCAGGTTCTCCATAGTTTTTCCAAACATAGCGTTGTTAAAGAGCTTGTAGAGATCCTTCTCGAAATCATTTGCAGCTTGTTGTCGTAACCTGTTGTTAAATTCCACATAAGGTTTCAACCACTGAGACTGTCGGAATTGTAGCACACGATGGATTTTTGTTAGTCGTAGTCCATGACTAAGAGCTTGCTTCAAAGCCATGTAATGCACTACATACTTCTTTCGAGGTCCAAGATGAGGTATCAGTTTCTTTGTAGATGATTCCAATGGTTTCATACACTCTGGCAGGAAAGGTAGATCGTTGTGTAGATCGTGAAGTTCTGCAGGATACTCGATGTCGACTTCTAATATGTACCCATGAGGATCATCTTCTTGTAGTGTTTCTAAGTTGATTTCTTCAGGTGACACCCACTGAAATCCACCAAAAGGAAGGGCGTGACACATTGCCCACCCATATTGGTTATTTGCGTCCTCGTATGTGATAAATTGGGTTGGTCTCGTCGGATCAAACTTCTCCATATAAGTGTTATTAGCCTCAGCATACCGATGAGAAACTTGGCATAAACCTCCTCTTATACCTGATTCCACCATGAGTAGTTGATCATAATCTTGTAACAGCTCTAACTTAATTCCAGTATACAGTAACATAGCGTCCCATGTTAGACCTGGAGAGGTAAAATAATGGGCGGGATCGACTTTGTGTGTTTTAAGGGTTTGCTCTCTGAACGTCTCAAAGACGTCAGCTAGAAGAAGTACATCCGAAGTTAAGTAGAGATCGCTGTACTCTCCCAGGTTTCTCACATTAAACAGCTCCCATACATTTCTAGCATGATCGTAGTCAGCATCAGTAATTTCTTCTTCATTTAATCTATTGTAGAAGGAGTCCTTAGGAGGCAAGCAGGTCTCGTTCAGGGCATCCCATGACGTAACAAAATCATATGGAAATACACCCTTACGGGTCATCAACTTCAATTTGTCTTCTCCAAAGTACTTTAGCGTTTCAGGATACGAGGTTAGATTTTTTACCAACTTATCCAAGCTTGTACTGAGGAATCGGAAGCTATCCACAAATCGAAGCTTTATATCTCCTACATACTTGGTGAATGAGATATAGCTTTCTTCAGAGTTAGGAATTACCTCCACACGTTCACTTGTACAACCCAGCTCCTTAACAATGAAATGAGAGTCATATCCGCTAAGGTTATGCATGAAGACTGGTATATATTTAGGTGTTTTGCAGGCTAAATTACATTCATTATGAAGACTTCCACGATATTCACCGCTGATGTGATCATGGTCGCGTACTTTATAGTTCTCTTCTGTAAAGGGTTTTCTACACAAGTAGCATGTCGTAGAAGACTCGAAATCCTTTTGCTGTTGATCCGTAAGTTTCAGAGCCTTAGCAGATTTGTATATATTACCAATCATTTTTGCAAGAGATGTCAGGTACAGCATAAACTTCTGAGCAGCATCAGCACCACGATACACATAGGGATGCTTAGGAAGATCAGTTTCGAGATGTTCAACACTGGATGTAGGTTTCACGTAAACACAGAAGCTCATTGGTGTGTGCTCTTGATAAGGTGTTGTATAGGAAGTTTCAGGATTGGGTGTACACGTATGGCATGGAGTGAGAATACTCTCAAAATCAGCATAGATGACATAAGGTACTTTCAGCATCCTCTCAACATTTTTAAACTGTGCAATTGCTTTCTCCTTGCTAGGCATAACAACCCTTGCAACACCATGTTGAATACAGACGGCTGCATGTTCTTGTAGTTTTTCCAGTCCACTTCGTCCATATCGATTATCAAAATGTGTAAAACAGCGCTTGCAGGTATAAACACGTTCATTACATTTAGTTTTCTGGCGTCGAACGAGCTTCTCAAAATTCCTTATATACACGTAGTGATGTTTTCCACTGCTATCATTCAATAGTAGCAGGTCGCGATGTTCAGGTAGTTCAATATCAGCAACCTTTATCGGATACACTTCATGCTTCTCATCCAGCCCGAAAACGTTAATAGACATATTGTTAAGCTTCTCAAATTTAGGTATTTGAGAAAGTGGAGTAGGGTAGGAAACACAGCTGAAGTCGTACTTGTCTTGAAGTTGTTTGTATTTGTTCACACGCTGTGCATTCTTCCCTATGAATTTAGCTAATACAGAGTACATGAAACATTTCTCGTCGGTAAAGTTCTGAATGTTTATACACGCTTCTTTAGCTCCGACAGATGACGGTAGTGGTATGTAGCTACTTCCTCGTAACGGGTTGTACTTGTTGATACGAAGTCGAACTCCTTCCACAGCAAGCAAAGCCCAGCTGCTACCCTTAAGCTGAGACTCCTCCATTTCAGTCACCAATTTCTTGAATTTCACTTCCATCGCTGACTCCAGATCAGTTTCCAGGAAAACAGCTTGATTCCGTGTTTTAAATGTTTTGTCACAGGTTTCTCCAATATTGTTAACAAATCGACACTCAGCCAGCAGATTAATTTTAACACTCTTATGAATGCTAAGCTCTTTATGCACAGCCTGGATTATACGTTGTTTTGCCTCTTGCAGATACATATTTAGGTCCTTAGCTGATTCGCATCGTATAAAATACGATTTCAATCGTCCCTCGAATGAAGTTTCGTATTCTTTCATATCACAGTCCTCCATTGTTGACAGTAACTGATGTTTAGTTGGCTCCAATCTTCTTTTCTTCTGAGGGCTGCTTATTTCACATATATCTTCGTGTCGCTGTCCCTTATAACAATCTTTGAAGGTTACATTACAATGTTTACATTTGAAGAGCTTCTTGCAGCTCATCTCGTGTCTTCTCTTGTCATAACCTCGGAGGAACTTCTTCCCACATTTTCCGCATGCATATCCAGTAGCGCTTGGAATAATATCCTTATACGCTGAGTTATTCATCTTTATTCTTGATGTAATAACGTATTAATCACTGATCAATGAAATGTAGACCTCTTCACCTTGACACCACTTTAGAAAGCTGATTATTCTTGGAGAGAACACGATGTTAACACCTCAAGACTAATTAACACAATGAAGTCCAATGCCCTAGATCACCATATTTATAGAGGGAGCACGAACCTTTTAGATCAATCATAAACTCGCTCCATAACCACCTGTATATGATCGCTCAACGTGTACTAACCCCCCAGCCATATAACCTCAAGTCTAGAGACAGGATGTTTATGACGTCACACCCAGAGACAGGATGTCTGGCAGCATCAAACACGTTTAAACTCGTCTCATAACTACCTGCCTATGCTGTCACACCAGCAAGAGAAGTATTCCCACACGCTCATTCAGACATATATTTCAAATTCAAGCCCACCACCACCATCACCACCTATTGTACCAAGGTTAATTCAAGCTGTATTATCACAATACTTAAAAGTAAAAGCTTAAAAGGAAACCTAGAAGATTTTCCCCCTTATTTACTTAATTATTTCATGTTTTTATTCCCTTTTCAATTCTTCCTTTCCATCTTCTCACAGAAAGACCATTACATTTCACTACAATCATGAGAAAAGCAATTTTTCCAGAGTTACACAGATTCTAAGCTTTTAAATCGAACCCGGTAATACTTTTAATAAATGTATTTTAGCTCCCCAATATCAGCATCTACCATTTAATCTTTACTCGAACCTGATATGATCCATAAGCTTGAATATATATGAAATCACCCTTCGGGATTCGATCAGAGTACTTTAAAGTAATATTTGTCACGATAACGATATTTAAGGACTAGATACTCTGTTTGCGTTTACCTTGACATGTCTATCTAAATTAAATTACGAGTTATTAAATGTTTGCAAGTAAATTTCATTGAATCGGTATTCGAACCCAGAACACCAGGAACAAAATAATTTATAATATTAGTCTGACATGTTAAACAAAGCTGTATGCAGTTACATCATCGATCTAAGTGATATATTCTAGTGCACAGAGGAAAATTAAGGAAGTCATTAAAAGATGGGGAATCGAACCAAGCACAACTGATTGACAATTATATACAGCATTAATCACACAGTACAGAACCTATCAATCATGCTTTGGTTCACTCCTCTACCTCACTTAGTTCCCGAGATAATGAAAATTTTAAAATTAGGATCGAACCCAGGACGTCAGGTATCTAATTACACATCTACAAGATACTACCTAATAACATAAACGCAATAAAGTTTATTTGGCGTCTTTATCTCAAGTCATGGCGACTTGAGAACAATGGGCTATTAACACAGAGAGATGCCGACATCTGATAAAAGTTCTTTTGATCTATGCCGGCATGCCCGCCCATATTATATCTACTGTTTAATCGCTTATATCTCCTGAATGAAAAGAGATACAACTTTGGGATAAAAACTAATCAATTCTTTGGAATGCGCCGCGTCATTAGGGTATTGTTCCAAGTTGACCGGGATGCCTGGGTTCGAATCCCTACGAGTGATTACAAATTCATCTTCTAATAGCTCAGAGACTAATTAAGATAAAGACGCCAAATAAACTTTATTACATTAAAGTCATTAGGTAGTTTCTTGTAAATGTATATTTTGGTACCTGGTGTCCAGGGTTCGATCCTTAATTCTTAAATCTCGATTATCTCGGAAACTAAGAAAGTTAGCGGAATGTACCAAAGCATGTTTCATAGCTGTTATAATGTGTAATTAATACTGTATATAATTTTCAATCAGTTGTCTCTAGTTCGAATCCCGATTTTTTAATGACTTCCTTAATTTTTCTCTATACTCTAGAAAATATCACTTAGATTGATGCTGTAACTGCATACAGCACCTTTAAACATATCAAACTAATATTGTAAATAATTTTGTTTCTGTTGTTCTGGGTTCGAATACTGATAAAATGTAATTTAATTATAAATTTAATAACTCCTAAACTAATTACAATAAAGACACCAAATAAACTTTATTGCCTTTACGTTATTAGGTAGTATCTTGTGGATGTGTAATTAGATACCTGACGTCCTGGGTTCGATCCTAATTTTACAATTTTCATTATCTCGGGAACTAAGTGAGGTAGAGGAGTGGACCAAAGCATGATTGATAGGTTCTGTACTGTGTGATTAATGCTGTATATAATTTTCAATCAGTTGTCTCTAGTTCGAATCCCGATTTTTTAATGACTTCCTTAATTTTTCTCTATACTCTAGAAAATATCACTTAGATTGATGCTGTAACTGCATACAGCACCTTTAAACATACCAACTCATATTATAAATTATTTTGTTCTTGGTGTTCTGGGTTCGAATACTGATTCGATGGAATTTACTTACAAATTTCATAACTGTTAAACGACTTAAGATAAAGACGCCAAATAAACTTTATTGCGTTTATGTTATTAGGTAGTATCTTGTAGATGTGTAATTAGATACCTGACGTCCTGGGTTCGATCCTAATTTTAAAATTTTCATTATCTCGGGAACTAAGTGAGGTAGAGGAGTGGACCAAAGCATGATTGATAGGTTCTGTACTGTGTGATTAATGCTGTATATAATTGTCAATCAGTTGTGCTTGGTTCGATTCCCCATCTTTTAATGACTTCCTTAATTTTCCTCTGTGCACTAGAATATATCACTTAGATCGATGATGTAACTGCATACAGCTTTGTTTAACATGTCAGACTAATATTATAAATTATTTTGTTCCTGGTGTTCTGGGTTCGAATACCGATTCAATGAAATTTACTTGCAAACATTTAATAACTCGTAATTTAATTTAGATAGACATGTCAAGGTAAACGCAAACAGAGTATCTAGTCCTTAAATATCGTTATCGTGACAAATATTACTTTAAAGTACTCTGATCGAATCCCGAAGGGTGATTTCATATATATTCAAGCTTATGGATCATATCAGGTTCGAGTAAAGATTAAATGGTAGATGCTGATATTGGGGAGCTAAAATACATTTATTAAAAGTATTACCGGGTTCGATTTAGAAGCTTAGAATCTGTGTAACTCTGGAAAAATTGCTTTTCTCATGATTGTAGTGAAATGTAATGGTCTTTCTGTGAGAAGATGGAAAGGAAGAATTGAAAAGGGAATAAAAACATGAAATAATTAAGTAAATAAGGGGGAAAATCTTCTAGGTTTCCTTTTAAGCTTTTACTTTTAAGTATTGTGATAATACAGCTTGAATTAACCTTGGTACAATAGGTGGTGATGGTGGTGGTGGGCTTGAATTTGAAATATATGTCTGAATGAGCGTGTGGGAATACTTCTCTTGCTGGTGTGACAGCATAGGCAGGTAGTTATGAGACGAGTTTAAACGTGTTTGATGCTGCCAGACATCCTGTCTCTGGGTGTGACGTCATAAACATCCTGTCTCTAGACTTGAGGTTATATGGCTGGGGGGTTAGTACACGTTGAGCGATCATATACAGGTGGTTATGGAGCGAGTTTATGATTGATCTAAAAGGTTCGTGCTCCCTCTATAAATATGGTGATCTAGGGCATTGGACTTCATTGTGCTAATTAGTCTTGAGGTGTTAACATCGTGTTCTCTCCAAGAATAATCAGCTTTCTAAAGTGGTGTCAAGGTGAAGAGGTCTACATTTCATTGATCAGTGATTAATACGTTATTACATCAAGAATAAAGATGAATAACTCAGCGTATAAGGATATTATTCCAAGCGCTACTGGATATGCATGCGGAAAATGTGGGAAGAAGTTCCTCCGAGGTTATGACAAGAGAAGACACGAGATGAGCTGCAAGAAGCTCTTCAAATGTAAACATTGTAATGTAACCTTCAAAGATTGTTATAAGGGACAGCGACACGAAGATATATGTGAAATAAGCAGCCCTCAGAAGAAAAGAAGATTGGAGCCAACTAAACATCAGTTACTGTCAACAATGGAGGACTGTGATATGAAAGAATACGAAACTTCATTCGAAGGACGATTGAAATCGTATTTTATACGATGCGAATCAGCTAAGGACCTAAATATGTATCTGCAAGAGGCAAAACAACGTATAATCCAGGCTGTGCATAAAGAGCTTAGCATTCATAAGAGTGTTAAAATTAATCTGCTGGCTGAGTGTCGATTTGTTAACAGTATTGGAGAAACCTGTGACAAAACATTTAAAACACGGAATCAAGCTGTTTTCCTGGAAACTGATCTGGAGTCAGCGATGGAAGTGAAATTCAAGAAATTGGTGACTGAAATGGAGGAGTCTCAGCTTAAGGGTAGCAGCTGGGCTTTGCTTGCTGTGGAAGGAGTTCGACTTCGTATCAACAAGTACAACCCGTTACGAGGAAGTAGCTACATACCACTACCGTCATCTGTCGGAGCTAAAGAAGCGTGTATAAACATTCAGAACTTTACCGACGAGAAATGTTTCATGTATTCTGTATTAGCTAAATTCATAGGGAAGAATGCACAGCGTGTGAACAAATACAAACAACTTCAAGACAAGTACGACTTCAGCTGTGTTTCCTACCCTACTCCACTTTCTCAAATACCTAAATTTGAGAAGCTTAACAATATGTCTATTAACGTTTTCGGGCTGGATGAGAAGCATGAAGTGTATCCGATAAAGGTTGCTGATATTGAACTACCTGAACATCGCGACCTGCTACTATTGAATGATAGCAGTGGAAAACATCACTACGTGTATATAAGGAATTTTGAGAAGCTCGTTCGACGCCAGAAAACTAAATGTAATGAACGTGTTTATACCTGCAAGCGCTGTTTTACACATTTTGATAATCGATATGGACGAAGTGGACTGGAAAAACTACAAGAACATGCAGCCGTCTGTATACAACATGGTGTTGCAAGGGTTGTTATGCCTAGCAAGGAGAAAGCAATTGCACAGTTTAAAAATGTTGAGAGGATGCTGAAAGTACCTTATGTCATCTATGCTGATTTTGAGAGTATTCTCACTCCATGCCATACGTGTACACCCAATCCTGAAACTTCCTATACAACACCTTATCAAGAGCACACACCAATGAGCTTCTGTGTTTACGTGAAACCTACATCCAGTGTTGAACATCTCGAAACTGATCTTCCTAAGCATCCCTATGTGTATCGTGGTGCTGATGCTGCTCAGAAGTTTATGCTGTACCTGACATCTCTTGCAAAAATGATTGGTAATATATACAAATCTGCTAAGGCTCTGAAACTTACGGATCAACAGCAAAAGGATTTCGAGTCTTCTACGACATGCTACTTGTGTAGAAAACCCTTTACAGAAGAGAACTATAAAGTACGCGACCATGATCACATCAGCGGTGAATATCGTGGAAGTCTTCATAATGAATGTAATTTAGCCTGCAAAACACCTAAATATATACCAGTCTTCATGCATAACCTTAGCGGATATGACTCTCATTTCATTGTTAAGGAGCTGGGTTGTACAAGTGAACGTGTGGAGGTAATTCCTAACTCTGAAGAAAGCTATATCTCATTCACCAAGTATGTAGGAGATATAAAGCTTCGATTTGTGGATAGCTTCCGATTCCTCAGTACAAGCTTGGATAAGTTGGTAAAAAATCTAACCTCGTATCCTGAAACGCTAAAGTACTTTGGAGAAGACAAATTGAAGTTGATGACCCGTAAGGGTGTATTTCCATATGATTTTGTTACGTCATGGGATGCCCTGAACGAGACCTGCTTGCCTCCTAAGGACTCCTTCTACAATAGATTAAATGAAGAAGAAATTACTGATGCTGACTACGATCATGCTAGAAATGTATGGGAGCTGTTTAATGTGAGAAACCTGGGAGAGTACAGCGATCTCTACTTAACTTCGGATGTACTTCTTCTAGCTGACGTCTTTGAGACGTTCAGAGAGCAAACCCTTAAAACACACAAAGTCGATCCCGCCCATTATTTTACCTCTCCAGGTCTAACATGGGACGCTATGTTACTGTATACTGGAATTAAGTTAGAGCTGTTACAAGATTATGATCAACTACTCATGGTGGAATCAGGTATAAGAGGAGGTTTATGCCAAGTTTCTCATCGGTATGCTGAGGCTAATAACACTTATATGGAGAAGTTTGATCCGACGAGACCAACCCAATTTATCACATACGAGGACGCAAATAACCAATATGGGTGGGCAATGTGTCACGCCCTTCCTTTTGGTGGATTTCAGTGGGTGTCACCTGAAGAAATCAACTTAGAAACACTACAAGAAGATGATCCTCATGGGTACATATTAGAAGTCGACATCGAGTATCCTGCAGAACTTCACGATCTACACAACGATCTACCTTTCCTGCCAGAGTGTATGAAACCATTGGAATCATCTACAAAGAAACTGATACCTCATCTTGGACCTCGAAAGAAGTATGTAGTGCATTACATGGCTTTGAAGCAAGCTCTTAGTCATGGACTACGACTAACAAAAATCCATCGTGTGCTACAATTCCGACAGTCTCAGTGGTTGAAACCTTATGTGGAATTTAACAACAGGTTACGACAACAAGCTGCAAATGATTTCGAGAAGGATCTCTACAAGCTCTTTAACAACGCTATGTTTGGAAAAACTATGGAGAACCTGCGTAACCGTATGGATATACGACTGGTGACCAATGAAAAAACTCTAGAGAAGCTGATCGCCAAGCCTACGTTTATCGACAGGACGATATATGCTGATAATCTAGCTGCTGTACATATGGCCTCTCGTCAGATTGTATTCAACAAGCCTATATACATTGGTATGAGTGTGTTGGACATCTCCAAGACATTAATGTATAACTATCATTACGACGTTTTGTTGCCTTATTATGGAGCTGAAAACCTGAAGCTTATGTATATGGACACTGATTCGTTCATTCATCGTGTAACAACTGAAGATGTGTACCAGGACAAGCTACGTTTTCTTGAGCATCTCGATACAGCTGATTACCCTGCCAACCATATATGTTACTCTACTCAGAACAAGAAGGTATTGGGAAAATTTAAAGATGAGGCTAATAGCAAAATCATCCTACGCTTTGTTGGACTACGTCCTAAGATGTATGCCTTAGATATTCAAGGGTCAATGATAAAAAAGATTAAAGGTATAAAACGTAGCGCTATTAAGCAGTACATTTCGTTTGACAGCTATACAGACTGTCTAAAAACCAGTGAAATCATCAGAACACCTATGAATCTGATCCTATCACGAACGCATGCTCTTGCTACAGTGCAAGTGAATAAAATTGCATTGACTCCGTTTGATGATAAAAGAATTATTGCTGAGGACGGTATAACGACATATGCGTATGGACATAACGCCATTACAAACAGTGCTTAAAAGAATGTAAGTTAAAGATAAAGATTTTCTCGTGAGTCTACAATCTTAAAAAAATGAAGGTTATCTGTGTGCTGTATATGCAGATAGCTGACGCCTGATGAAGAAAGAAGAAGATGGAAGGGAAGGTGGTAACCCTGCCATTAGGAGCAATCCTAGTGCTAGTCTCAAGCCTAGATAAAAGGGGAGAGGCATCTACAACGAACTAAAATAAAGGTGTGTTGACGTAAAGCTTTTCAATTTGTGAACCAATATGCAGTTTATCCCTCTCCGCATCGTACAATAACTGTTTAACATATAATAAGTTTGTAAGATTTAGAAAAAAGTATATAAATTGTTGTAACGTTGGATGAGAAATGTTTTATAATTTAATTACTCTCTATATTACCATGAGTACCTGTGATACTAGATGAATTGCCCGTTAAAATGACTTAAATACCTGTGATACTACTCAAATCAAGTGAAATTACATTAAATAGCTCAGATACGAATTCCTGCTCTAAATTAGTACGAGCACCTGTGATACTATCAGAATTGCCTATTAAAATGACTCAAATACCATTGATACAACCTGAATCAGCTGCATTTACCTTAAATAGCCGTGATACAAATCTCTGATCGAAATTATTACGAGCATCTGTGAAACTATGCTGATTATCCAAATACTTATGATATTACCTGAACTATCTGTAAAATACGAAACTAGGCTATAACCAACCCCTGGAACCTACCCTCCTGTAATGCTTGCTTAATTACTCTAAGCACCTATGTTACTTGAATTATCCTAAATACCTACGATACCCTCTGAATTACCTTGAAATATGAAACTATGCTATACCCAACCCTGGAATCTAGCCTCCTGTGATACTACCTGAATTAGCCTAAATACCTACTATACTAGCTGAATTAGCTGTGAAATCATGCATAGCTATGATGCAGTTAGCCTCTGGAATCTAGCCTCCTGTGATACTAGCTGAATTAGCTTAAATGCTCACGATACTAGCTGAATTGGCTATGAAAATGATTTAAATACCTGTGATACTACCCGAATCGTGTGAAATTACATTAAATAGCTCAGATACGAATTCCTGCTCTAAATTAGTACGAGCACCTGTGATACTATCAGAATTGCCTATTAAAATGACTCAAATACCATTGATACAACCTGAATCAGCTGCATTTACCTTAAATAGCCGTGATACAAATCTCTGATCGAAATTATTACGAGCATCTGTGAAACTATGCTGATTATCCAAATACTTATGATATTACCTGAACTATCTGTGAAATACGAAGCTAGGTTATAACCAACCCCTGTAACCTACCCTTGCTTGCTTAATTACTCTAAACACCTATGTTACTTGAATTATCCTAAATACCTACGATACCCTCTGAATTACCTTGAAATATGAAACTATGCTATACCCAACCCTGGAATCTAGCCTCCTGTGATACTACCTGAATTAGCCTAAATACCTACTATACTAGCTGAATTAGCTGTGAAATCATGCATAGCTATGATGCAGTTAGCCTCTGGAATCTAGCCTCCTGTGATACTAGCTGAATTAGCTTAAATGCTCACGATACTAGCTGAATTGGCTATGAAAATGATTTAAATACCTGTGATACTACCCGAATCGTGTGAAATTACATTAAATAGCTCAGATACGAATTCCTGCTCTAAATTAGTACGAGCACCTGTGATACTATCAGAATTGCCTATTAAAATGACTCAAATACCATTGATACAACCTGAATCAGCTGCATTTACCTTAAATAGCCGTGATACAAATCTCTGATCGAAATTATTACGAGCATCTGTGAAACTATGCTGATTATCCAAATACTTATGATATTACCTGAACTATCTGTGAAATACGAAGCTAGGTTATAACCAACCCCTGTAACCTACCCTTGCTTGCTTAATTACTCTAAACACCTATGTTACTTGAATTATCCTAAATACCTACGATACCCTCTGAATTACCTTGAAATCTGAAACTATGCTATACCCAACCCTAGAATCTATCCTCTTGTGATACTAGCTGAATTAGCCTAAATACCTACGATACTAGCTGAATTATCTGTGAAATCATGCAGAGCCATGATGCAGTTAGCATCTGGAATGTATCCTGTGTTACTAGACGAATTAGCCTAAATGCATACGATACTAGCTGAATTACCTGTGAAATCATACACTGCTATGATCCAGTCAGCCTCT
This sequence comes from Deroplatys truncata, assembly GCA_030765065.1. Taxonomy (NCBI): domain Eukaryota; kingdom Metazoa; phylum Arthropoda; class Insecta; order Mantodea; family Mantidae; genus Deroplatys; species Deroplatys truncata. The sequence continues at coordinate 28,984,423 of CM060980.1, forward strand.
TGCAATACTACCTGAATTACTTACCTGTTAGTGTTAGTGGGTTAGCTTTTCCCGTTGCAGGTCACCTTTTTCCCTTTATGGCTCACCTTTTTCCCTTTGGTGGTCGCCTTTTTCCCTTTGCTGGTGACATTTTTCCCTTTACTGGTCACCTTTTTCCCGTTGCATGTCGCCTTTTCCCCTTTGCTGGTCACCTTTTTCCCTTTGCTGGTCACATTTTTCCCTTTGCTGGTCGCCTTTTTCCCTTTGCTGGTTAAGTTTTTCCCTTTGCTAGTCAACTTTTTCCCTTTGTGGGCCTCCTTTTTCCCTGAGCAGTCACCTTTTTCCCCTGAACGAGTCACCTTTTCCCTGAATAGGTTACGTGATGGGCATGTCTAGAACATTGACCACTATGTTCACGTCTAAAGTCGCTTTCAAGTCTAGCACCTCCTATTCCCTATCTCTCCTGTATATAAGTCCATATTCCTACTGCTACACTACCTGTCTAGCCTAACACCTCTCCTCCTGTTCCTATACCTCTCATATAAACCATACTCTACTCCTCTAGCTCTGTCTAGCCTAACGCCTCTCTCGTTTACCTATGACTCTCACATAAACCATACTCTGCTCCTCGACCTCTGTCTAGTCTAACTCCTCTCCTCGTTTTCCTATACCTCTCATATAAACTATACTCTACTCCTCAACCTCTGTCTAGCCTAGCACCCCTCTTCCTGTCCCTATACTTCTCATACATATAAACCATGCCCTACGTTTCAAGCCCTGTCTAGTCTAACACCACTCCCCGTATCCCCTACCTCTCAAAAGCTCATTCCCTCCTGCCCCCCCTCTAGCTGAGTATCACTCCTTGGTTTCCTATCTAACCTAACTTTAACACCTGTCTATCCTAGCATAGGATCTCTCTCCGTTTTCTCGTCTCTCCTTATAAACACAAACTCAATTCTCCTAACCTAATACCTCTCCTCGTTTTCCTATACTTCTCATATAAACCTTACTCTACTCCTCGACTTCTGCCTAGCCTAACACCTTTCCTCGTTTTCCTATATCTCTCATATAAACCATGCACTACGTTTCAAGCCCTGTCTAGTCTAACACCTCTCATCGTTTTCCTATACCGCTCATATAAACCATACATTACTCAGCCTCTGTCTAGCCTAGCACCCTCCACATATTCCCTATCTGTCTCATATAAAGCGTACTCCCCTCCTACCACTGTCTAGCCTAGCGTCAGTCCTCGTATTCCCTATCTCTCCCATATAAACGCATTTTCCTCCTTGAAGACTCTCTCAACCTAGCATCTACCTTCGTTTTCCCTATCCTTTCCCATATAAACGCAAAAAACTGTGCTCGAATTCCTCTATATATCCTACTAACCAAGGAAATTATATCTTTGAAGCTTCCATGCTGCCAGATTGACTTAAGTAAATTTACATTTGAAAAAATATAGCTGTCCTTCCCTCTGGGGCAGATTTTAGCTGAAATGTCAGTGATGTTCTATTAGGAAAGATGAAATTTCGATGCGGGAGTGATGAGGAATAGAAATGTAAAAACTAAAACTACAAAAATAACAAAAAACGATCGAAGATTTATTTCGAAGTATTAAACATAGTTCGAATATGCAGAATATCTAGGTACTGACGATAATGAGACCACATCCCTGATAATAAAACATTTTTCCAAATACTACCACATAATTTCAGCCAGAAAAGTTAACGCTATGTTTAGGTACATTCAACATCTTGTAATTCCAACTAGTAGTATTTTCTTAGCACGGCACACCGCATACCTAGAATGATGATTAGCTTTTTATTAATCTAATCTCAACGTGGAAGAAATATACTTTACGTGTAAAATACTATATTAAGTACCGTTATCTGGTATATCAAGAAAAGTGCTAATCTGAAATTTTTAAACAAAACAGTGAAGCATATAAATGGGTATAATGAAGTTGGTAAACGTATTTGTTTTGTTTTGTTTCTTGGGTGTAATCGTTTAAATCGCAAGCAAAACATAAAGATGTACACATACCGTAAATAATTTGGAAATAAACTGGCATGCATACGAGTATATCCCGCAAAACTGTGATTACGTTGTGTACGCCTGTTTTACTTGAGCCTTTAATAATTTATTTAAACCATCACGCAACTAGGGATGGGAAAATATCACTTTCGTTACCCTCTGCGCTTCCACTGTAGTTTAAGATAATTACACGTAACGGAAATAATGAGCAGAATGAATGGATGGATGCTACAGCAATTCCAAACCCGCAAATCCCTCGAGGTCCGCTGTCCACTTGAAATCAATTGTTACTGCGTGCATGGTTCGATCCCCGTCACTTCGCTGAGAGTAACCTACGACGCAAAAATTCAGGAATAAAAAAAAAACTTATGAAGACTGCAGAACACGTTCCTCTTTCCAGGTGCATTACATGCAATTAGCAAAAATCTGATGTGTTACATTCATATGACTTTCTCTACCCTCTATCTTTATTACTGTGTATAAAAACTATTCCTACGCAAGTTTATTTTTCTTCATTTTAAACGAGATAAATCTTCGATAGCTACATTATACATTTCGTCGTTTTACCTACAGGTGCTAAGAGAATAGCGATAGTTAAATGTTTAAGAACTGTACGGTACGCTAACCTTAAAATTCCATACTCTTTCCCTGCAATAGGTAGAAACAAATGAAAATCAACAGGACTTTAAAAGAATGACAAAAGTATTGGAACCATTAATAACGGATATCTCGGAAATGGATTATGCCACAATAAGTTATTTGAAATAATTTGTGTCTTTTATGGTTCTACATTTTTTGTAGTAAGATTTTATCTACCGCTTAACGTTTACCAGTGATACAAGATTATATAAAATTTCTTCTGAATGAAGAGAACTTCACGGGCTATTCCCAGAAAATCAAGGTATGCATTTCATTTGTCATGTAAATATCTTTTTAGACAGCATGGCCTAAAAGTAGAACTTCTAACACAGCGCAGAAAGTTTAAAGCTTGCGACCAACTTTGATTTCAAGTCCAATCACATGGCGATTACCCTTTGTATTTGTACATGTAAAATAACTTGACTTGGTTTCATTAGGTTTTAATTTTCATTGTCTTTTTACATGCTTAATTTCTCTTGGCGCTCGCATCATCTGTTAACAATACAAATCGTCGTACTTCAATTTATCGCAATTCGTTGTAGAGTTAACCTATATTGGCAGACTTCTGCTTTCTTTGAAATAAAAGTTATTCTTTTATATACGATAACCTACAAAAACATTAAACGGCAGAAATTATGAGTTCAGAAGAAACTGAAATAAAAGAGCCAGGTGAAATTACAGAAGCAGCAGAAAGAATAACACTAGAACTATTTACCCAAAAAATCCAGAAAACAATGTTACGACATGTGTTTCCGGTGAAATCGACTCGAATTCGGATTTTTGGGTGGAATGCAATACCTTGTCTACCTATTGTGTACGTGGTAGGAAAAGCAAAACAACGAAACAGAATCATTAATGTCAATAAATACAACATCAAGGTTGAGCTTCCTTATGAACACTTATAATGTTGTGACGCAGCTCTCGTAGGGAGGATCTGGGCATTGTCTTTGGCGATGGCCAACATATGGACACCAGCGGAAGGGGGTGAGTGCCCCCCCGCGTAAATTCCAGAAGCGCTATCGAAATATAAAGAGATAATTCTGAACGTTTCTTTTCCCCGCCTTCTGCAAACTCTCTCGAAGCTCCTGCGACTTATATATCGACTAGCGTAGTCGCGCCTACAGTAAGTTTGTGAGGTTTTGTTGTTGATGCGAAGGTGCTGATTACTCAATGTGAGGTTGTGAGGACAGTTGTGACGTACATTGTGTGCTGCTGCGAGCTATTATGGGAAAAGTCCTGTGTTCGACATATCAGCGAGTGAACCGGAAGGAAGAGGCTGCACCGCGCGTATTACATTACTACGCGCAAAAGAAAGTGAAGTGGCAGTGAAAACTGACAAAGTCGCAATACTATATTCACTTAAACTAACCAAGAAATAAACTGCAGATTGAAAGATAAGTAAGAGTTTTGAGTGGGGATAATGCTGTCTACGATAGAACTTATATGTTTCCAGATCAAGAAATGTGAGTGTTCAGGTGTTGGGGTTGATTTTGAGATAGAAGAAAGGGCCTGTTTAGAAATTCAGTTTTTAAAATTGTGTGTTTATATGTTACTGTTAAAACTTTAACTAGACATAACTAGTCTCCACTACTAAAAATATTGCCAGTTTATTTATTGTAACTAGTAAGAATTGGCTGCAACGTGCACACTGGTGTAGAAAATATTTTAACGGCATACATTTTGAAATGTTAGTTAATATTGATTACAAGCTTCTATCACTAATTACTCGTTGCTGGCTGCTGTTAATAAAGCGTCAGGAGAACAGTTAATAGATGAAGTCCTCTCATTGTCAGCATTATTCGCAGTATATCAATGGTTGGCGCATTTAAATTGTAGAAACTCCCCCCCCCTCCGTTTGTATAGCCCCCTTTAACTTCTATGGTCACATCAGGGGCCTTGACTTGAGAAACTACTTCCTCGTGGTGTTTTTACTCTCAGAACTGTAGGCACTTCAATGTTGGTTTTTACTTTCTCTACTACGTATAATAAGTAGGGGAAGTATTGTATTCCACCCAAAAATTCGATACCGAGATTTCACCGGAAATATATGTTTTGAGACCCCCTGAATCCAAAAAAAGCATTTTTGGAAACATGTCCGTGTGTGTGTCTGTGTGTGTGTGTGTGTGTGTGTGTGTGTGTGTGTGTCTGTGAACAGCATAACTCAGAAACGAACAGTCGGATAAACACCAAACTTGGTATTTAGGTTCAGTATCTTCCAGAGATGCGACAAGAAGGTTTTCAAGAAAATCCCCCCACCCCAGATTACCCTTTACATGGAAGATTTTTCGAAAAGTTTAATTTTCCCAAAAATGGCTCTAACGATTTTGATTAAAATATCATAGGTTTAAGATATTTTCATGACAAATAAAATGTATATCTTGAATGTTCTTGGAATGTCTCCAAAAGTATTCTCCATTGTGAACGACGTTTGCATAACTGGTAAACCATAAGAGATAGACAAAATTTTACTACACAAAAAATGTAGCTCGCGTTAAAATACACAATTTATGTCATATACATTATTTTTGTTGAGTGAACCATTTTCGAGATATTGCTAGTTATTCCCTTAAATTATTCAATACTTATTTTCTAAAATGGGAATTCGTTATTCATTTTTACTTTCTCTACTACGTATAGTAAGTAGGGGAAGTACTGTATTCCACCCAAAATTTCGATACCGAGATTTCACCGGAAATACATGTTTTGAGACCCCCTGAATCCAAAAAAAGCATTTTTGGAAACATGTCCGTGTGTGTGTCTGTGTGTGTCTGTGAACAGCATAACTCAGAAACGAACAGTCGGATAAACACCAAACTTGGTATTTAGGTTCAGTATCTTCCAAGGATGCGACACGAAGGTTTTAGAAAATCCCCTCACCCCAGAGTACCCTTTACATGGAACATTTTTCGAAAATTTTATATTTTCTCAAAAATGGCTCTAACGATTTTGATTAAAATATCATATGTGTAAGATATTTTTATGACAAATAAAATGTATATCTTGAATTTCCTGGGAATGTCTCCAAAAGTATTCTTTATTGTGAACGACTTTTGCATAACTGGTAAACCATAAGAGATAGACAAAATTTTACTACACAAAAAATGTAGATCGCGTTAAAATACACAATTTATGTCATATACATTTTTTTAGTTGAGTGAATCATTTTCGAGATATTGCTTGTTATTTTCTTAAATTTTCCAATACTTATACTTTTTCTCAAATTCGTTATTCAATTTTTTATGTCCTGGATATGCAAACAGAATACAATGCGCCACATAGCAACCAGCGCTTAAAAGATTTGACTATCGCTTATAACCTACCATGTTCCCCTTGCATCTACAAGAAAATTAGCAATAAGATTGACATCTCGATATCTCGAGTAACATGAAGCATATGGAGAATAAACGTTTGTAAAAATAGTTTGTACAAGAGTAGAGAAAGTCATGTGAGTGTAACACATCAGATTTTTTTGTCTTGGATATGCAAATAGTATTAATCTGTTTCAAAGGGAATGGTGCTGCACATAGCAACCAGCTATTAAGAGATATGTATGCACTTAAAGGCCACTGTATTTCTATATTGCCCTTGTAAATATATATTCCGCTTACATCTACAAGAAAACTAGCAATCAGATAGAGTCTGCAAATGTTTATCTCGGTTAACATGAAGTAGATGGAGAATAAGCGTTTGTAAAAATAGTTTGTACAAGAGTAGAGAAAGAATGATTCGGAATAAAGAAAATGTTTCCACCAGAGCTCGGAATCGAACTCGGGGACTGTGAGCTGAGAAATAGAAACTTATTTCTTTATACTTTACTTTGTGTCTTTACTACTGCATTTGTGTCTTAATTTATTCATCATCAATTAGTTTGTTTTATTAAATTTGTGTCAATTGGGACCAATGTTGCAAACTAACATACACATTATTCTCCCAAAATATAAACAGTGGCTTCCAAACTGCAGACATGAGGGCTTTGCAGGGGGCACAATAAATTATATTAATAATATTAATTATTATTATTATTATTATAATAATAATATTATTATAGCAAGAATTTGATGTGATTTTTCTGGTATATCTGTGTGGAAATTCTTTTACATTACACTAGTAATACATAGAAATTAAAATTGCCCACAATGGAATACAGGAGATATTCAGTATATATTTCTTATATCTCTTACAAATATCTCTTGATTTGATTTTGATACCAGTTTGTTATTTATTGAGCAGATGTGCCCTGATTACATAGGGGCGCTTATAAATTCTCTTGGTGTTAAAGTATTTAGTACGCATGTAATGTTTGCTCCAGATGTTAGTTCAGGTGTTTATAAGAGAGTATGATTAAAACAATAAAAAATCTTATGTGTTTCACTCACATCACTTTCTCTACTCTTGTACAAACTATTTTTACAAACGCTTATTCTCCATCTACTTCATGTTAATCGAGGCTTTAAGCGATAGTCAAATCTTTTTGCTATGTGGCGCATTCCATTCTCTTTAACGAATTTCCATTTGAGAAAAAGTATAAGTATTGCAAAATTTAAAGGAATAAGAAGCAATATCTTGAAAATGGTTCACTCAACAACAAAAATGTATATGACATAAATTGTGTATTTTAACGTGATGTACATTTTTTTTGTGTAGTAAAATTTTGTCTTTCTCTTATGGTTTACCAGTTATGCAAAAGTCGTTCACAATGAAGAACACTTTTGGAGACGTTCCCAGAAAATTTGAGATATACATTTTATTTGTCATAAAAATATCTTATTTTAATCAAAATCGTTAGAGCCATTTTTGAGAAAATTAAAATTTTCGAAAAATGTTCCACGTAAAGGGTAATCTGGGTGGGGGGATTTTCTTGAAAAGCTTCGTGTCGCATCTCTGGAAGATACTGAACCTAAATACCAAGTTTGGTGTTTATCTGACCGTTCGTTTCTGAGTTATGCTGACAGACACACACACGGACATGTTTCCAAAACAGCTTTTTTTGGATTCAGGGGGTCTCAAAACATGTATTTCCGGTGAAATCTCGGTATCTAATTTTTGGTTGGAATACATTAGTTCCCCTACTTAGTATACGTAGTAGAAAAAGTAAAAATTGCTAAGACAGAAAAATTGTTTCTACGCACTGAATTCAAATAGTTTCTGTTTAAATGTGTAAAATGAATACAAATGTAACGAATGAATTAAATAAGTTTGTAACACGTTTATTTAAATCCCTCTATGGATAGAATTTATTGGATTTTAAGCAGCAGCTGGAGGTGAAATGCTTTTGTATATATCAATTTATATTCATTTTTTTTAGCCACACATGCTATAAATTTTGTTAAAATATTTACTGTGCTGAAACCTTGTCCTTCTTCCAGATTGCATTTTTTTAGCAAATCATTAAACTGTTTAATAACTGAGAGAACGAAAGACAGTACCAGCAGGGAAAGTTTACGAACCATTGATAGAAATAGATGAATATACCTATAGGCGAGCGGACGGAAGTATGAACACGCAGAAGGAGAGACAGACTGGCAGCCACAATGTTTGAATGTAAACACAGAGGTTGATAGAGGGTGGGATGAAGGTAAAACAACATAAGAACAACAGCCTTTTAAATGTCGTCGTCGTTGTTTCTAACGTACCTCATATAACCTATGACCTTCGGGGAATACTCATTCCACCAAGCGATGACTGGACTCATTTCTGAGACGGAGACTCCCAGCGGGCAGAATCCGTTGCCTCCGATGGTAGAATGATGAGGATGGCGGAGGAATAAGAGGACCTACAGCTTTCATCGTGGGCTCCGAACTACGTTTGGTCTTGGGCATACTTCACAAAAGCAAATCAGACGTGAAGGCGTGGATAAGATCGCTACCTCAGAGCCGGGAATCGAACCATAGACCCGCAGAATAAGAGTCGCAAACGAAACCACTGTGCTACCCCGGCGCCCCGACTTTTAAATGTTGTACATAGGATTAAGCAGGGAAAAATGTTACAGAATAAAAATTTGTTGGTTTTCATAATTCCGCAAAGGTCTCCCCCAGTTTTGGATAAAATGTCAAATATATAACATGAAGTAATGTGTTAATATTGAATCGTTACCTATAGTTACTTAGTATTTTAATGGTCGTTTCAAAATTATACTCAGCTAATAGATCATGACTGTATGTTAAGTAGTATGCTAGTAGTTTCTTGTAGTTGGCTTAGGCTTAGCTGAACGTTAAACCTCGGTGTACAACAGCACTCACCATTTGTAGTTTGTTCTAGCAACGCAACTACTTTTACACCTCCAGTATGCATACGGGATTTCGTAACGGCGTTAGTGCAACTCATCTGGTTATCCCAAACTTCAGTACAAAGCTGTATTTTTGTTTTAAAGGTTCTAAACTTCATTTCTTAAGGTACCAGTGACATATATAAATTGATTAAATTAAAAATCTGACGTGTTACACTCACATGACTTTCTCTACTCTTGTACAAACTATTTTTACAAGCGCTTATTCTCCATATGCTTCATGTTAATCGAGATATCGAGATGTTAATCTTATTGCTAATTTTCTTGTAGATACAAGGGGAATTGGTAGGCTTTAAGCGGTAGTCAAAATTTTTAACAGCTGGTTGCTATGTGGAGTATTCCATTGTCTTTGCATTACCAGGACAAAAAAATTTGATGTGTTACACTCACATGACTTTCTCTACTTTTGTACAAACTATTTTTACAAACGCTTATTCTCCATATGCTTCATGTTAATCGAGATAAACATTTGCAGACTCTATCTTATTGCTAAGTTTCTTGTAGATGTAAGGGGAATATATATTTACAACGGCAATATAGAAATACAGTAGCCTTTAAGCACATACATATATCTTAATAGGTGGTTGCTAGGTGCAGCACCATTCCCTTTCCACAGATTAATACTCTTTGCATAAACAAGATAAAACAAAATGAGTAACGAATTCCCATTTGAGAAAATAAGTATTGAAAAATTTAAGGGAATAACAAGCAATATCTCGAAAACGGTTCACTCAACAAAAAAAATGTATATGACATAAATTGTGTATTTTAACGCGATCTACAATTTTTATGTGGTAAAATTTTGTCTATCTCTTATGGTTTACCAGTTATGCAAAAGTCGTTCACAATGAAGAATACTTTTGGAGACATTCCCAGAAAATTCAAGATATACATTTTATTTGTCATGAAAATATCTTAAATATATGATATTTTAATCAAAATCGTTAGAGCCATTTTTGAGAAAATTAAAATTTTCGAAAAATGTTCCATGTAAAGGGTAATCTGGGATGGGGGATTTTCTTGAAAACCTTCGTGTCGCACATCTGGAAGATACTGAACCTAAATACCAAGTTTGGTGTTTATCCGACTGTTCGTTTCTGAGTTATGCTGTTCACAGATAGACAGACAGACAGACAGACACACACACACACACATGGACATGTTTCCAAAAATGCTTTTTTTGGATTCTGGGGGTCTCAAAACATATATATTTCCGGTGAAATCTCGGTATCGAATTTTTGGGTGGAATACAATACTTCCCCTACTTACTATACGTAGTAGAGAAAGTAAAAAATGAATAACGCATTCCCATTTGAGAAAAAGTATAAGTATTCGAAAATTTAAGGGAATTACAAGCAATATCTCGAAAATGGTTCACTCAAAAAAAAAATGTATATGACATAAATTGTGTAATTTAACGCGATCTACATTTTTTGTGTAATAAAATTTTGTCTATCTCTTATGGTTTAATGGTTTACCAGTTATGCAAAAGTCGTTTACAATGAAGAATACTTTTGGAGACATTCGCAGAAAACTCGAGATATACATTTCATTTCATGAAAATATCTAAAACATATGATATTTTAATCAAAATCGTTACAGTCATTTTTGGGAAAATTAAAATTTTCGAAAAATGTTCCATGTAAAGGATAATCTGGGGTGGGGGGATTTTCTTGAAAACCTTCGTGTCACATCTCCGGAAGATACTGAACCTAAATACCAAGTTTGATGTTTATGGGACTGTTCGTTTCTGAGTTATGCTGTTCACAGACCCAGACACACAAACGGACATGGTTCCAAAAATGCTTTTTTTGGATTCAGGGGGCCTCAAAACGTATATTTCTGGTGATATCTCGATATCGAATTTTTGGGTGAAATATAATACTTCCCCTACTTATACGTAGTAGAGAAAGTAAACATTAGATGTGAAATTAAGCTAATGCAGACAGCAATATCTCCAATATATGGACGTGTATGTCAGCGTTACTTGGCAGCAAAGGTGTGCCCCGCGTGACAACTTTTTGTTTGTTTTTTTGTTTTGTTTTACTTAGACGCCAAAGAGGGCATATAAATGCAGAAGGGGGGGCTAAGAAACAGTAGATCTCCAATGATGTCACTCCATTTCTACCCTTTTGCTGCAGCTTCTTGACCCAAATCCTTATTGTATTTATTTCACATGGAAGTAGCTATAAAACGCAGTTAATACAGATTGATTCTCCACCTACAGTTCTTTACTGGCAGATTCCGTTGTGTTAGCCCTTTTTTCTCCTGTCCTGGTTCCCGTGCTCGCTTCTTTAATCACGAAATACTGTTTCTCGTTGGTGGCAGTCTTTGTTATCGCAGGCAGCCACCTACCAAAGTAATACCTAGAGAGGATGTACGGTAAAGTGAAGTGAAGAAGACAGCTCGTAGCCTAGCTGGACACGCAGTAAGTCAGCATCTCGCCACTAGAGGCATTTCAATACGTGGGGAGGGGAATCGGAATTTCACACTCTGCAGAGCCTAGGGGCGTTAATTAAACAGTGGAACGGTGAGGGTATGGGGATACGTGCGTTAAGGCTTTGTGCAACAGCGATCTAAGTAGCCATTACGGACAATGACAGGATGACAAGCAGTAACGTACCGTAAATGTTAGGTAGACATTTTCTCTCAAAGCATGTATGCATACCTGGTTGCACTGCTGCTGACGAATGTCCTCGATTAACGCGTCACTTTTTCATTGTTTCATTACTTCCCCGAGAGAGGTTTCGGACAAATAACGATGAATCTTGCTCCTTTGTAACATATGAAGCATATATGCATTTTCGGTGTGCTTAATAGTTTTAGAGTCAAAGTATTTGATTGACTCTCACAGGCTCTTCACTGCATTTGTAACATCTAAGCTTTTTTCTTAGCACTACAACCTTCAAGTCATCTGCACTATGTAACAAATGGTTTGAAATTTTATTTTCACTTTCCGTAATATCTAGGATACGTAGAGATATTTTAAATTTCAATCATGCCGTTTTTACTTCCTCTACTAGCTATAGTAAGTAGGGAAAGTATTGCATTCCACCCAGAAAGTCGATATCGAGATTTCACTGGAAATACATGTTTTGAGGCCTCCTGAATCCAAAAAAAAAAAAAGTATTTTTGGAAACATGTCCGTGTGTGTATCTGTCTGTGAACAGCATAACTCAGAAACGAACAGTCCGATAAACACCAAACTTGGTATTTAGTTTCAGTATCTTCCAGAGATACGACACGAAGGTTTTCAAGAAAATCCTCCCACCCCAGATTACCCTTTACATGGAATATTTTTCGAAAATTTTAATTCTCTCAAAAATGGCTCTTACGATTTTGATTAAAATATCATACATTTAAGATACTTTTATGACAAATAAAATGTATATCTTGAATTTTCTGGGAATGTCTCCAAAAGTATTCTTCATTGTGAACGACTTTTGCATAACTGGTAAACCATAGGAGATAGACAAAATTGTACCACACAAACAATGTAGATCGCGTTAAAATACACAATTTATGCCATATACATTTCTTTTGTTGAATGAACCATTTTCGAGATATTGCTTGCTATTCCCTTAAATTTTCCAATACTTATACTTTTTCTCAAATTCGTTATTCATTTTTTTATGTCCTGTACATGCAAAGAGAATGGAATGCGCCACATAGCAACCAGCTCTTAAAATATTTGACTATCGCTTACGGCCTACCATATTCCCCTTGCATCTACAAGAAAATTAGCAATAAGATTAACATCTCGATTAACGTGAAGCATACGTACACATCAGATTTTTTATTCGAAGGTTCATTTTGATAGTGAACATTTTAGAATAACAAAACGGCGTCGAAGGAGGTTATGTTATCCGTATTGAACTCATCAGAAAATGTCATATTTGACTGCATTTATACACAGCTTTAAAAGTCACGGATACCCTAACATCTACATAAACACTCACATACTCAGAAAGATAATTTTGTCAGTGGGTGATATACACACGCCGTTCTTCACGGAGATGGTCGATCTAAACATGTCTACCCTGGCTAGTCACGGATTAGCACCGAACGCGAAGAGTGCAGATAGAGCATGCACAGTAGCACTCTTTGAGTGCTGCTGAAGGTAGACAAGCGTCTATCCAACAGGTGCTAGAAGCCGAAAAGTGAAGTTAACAGTGCAATCACGTAAGGAAATGTCTTTACGTGAGGCATAGCTTGCGAAATATCCCCTTTTCAATATATAATTAGTATACGTAAGTTATTTATTTATAAAAAAAGACGGAAGTCTAAAACCCAAGGACATAAGCAATGTTTCTCACAAAATGTAGGGTAGATATCGCCTAAACTGTCTCCCCTTTTGCTATACCATGATGGCAATGCCTCAAATGACAAGTAACTCGTGTAAAGGACTTGCGAATTCGACAATACTATTCAAATATCACTAAATTGGATCAATTTTCCTTTGTAACTTCTATTACAGATTCACTCATGTCCTATTATTTCCCTCAACTGAGCTTTAGGTATAAAACATTTCGCTGTTTTCCTTTGGTGGAGATGATTTATTTTGTATCAAGGCGAAACGATTTAAAGTAATATTGTGAATTTTGTTTATACAAATACAACGCGAAGGAAAAATATGCATAGGCCACATATACAGGCTTGTATATATGTGTTTGTACATTCAAAGTATGAAGCGAAGTTCAATTACGAGCCAGGCGGAGAAATCTTAATGAAATTTCGTGTACGATATTAGGAAACAAAGACAGTGAACGAAAAAGAAATGAAAAAATTTGATGTGTTACACTCACATGACTTTCTCTACTCTTGTACAAACTATTTTTACAAACGCTTATTCTCCATCTACTTCATGTTAATCGAGATAAACATTTGCAGACTCTATCTTATTGCTAAGTTTCTTGTAGATGTAAGAGGAATATATATTTACAAGGGCAATATAGAAAAACAGTAGCCTTTAAGTATAGACATATCTCTTAATAGCTGGTTGCTAGGTGCAGCACCATTTTCTTTGCCACAGATTATAACTCTTTGCATATCCAAGACAAAAAAAATGAATAACGAATTCACATTGGAGAAAATAAGTATTGAAAAATTTAAGGGAATAACAGGCAATATCTCGAAAATCGTTCACTCAACAACAAAAATGCATATGACATACATAAATTGTGTATTTTAACGCGATCTACATTTTATGTGTAGTAAAATTTTGTCTATCTCTTATGGTTTACCGGTTATGCAAAAGTCCTTCACAATAAAGAATACTTTTGGAGACATTCCCAGAAAATTCGAAATATACATTTCATTTGTCATAAAAGTATCTTAAACATATGATATTTTAATCAAAATCGTTAAGTCATGTTTGAGAAAATTAAAATTTTCGAAAAATCTTTCATGTAAAGGGTAATCTGGGGTGGGGGGATTTTCTTGTAAACCTTCGTGTCGCATCTCTGGAAGATACTGAACCTAAATACCAAGTTTGGTGTTTATCCGACTGTTCGTTCCTGAGCTATGCTGTTCACAGACAGACACACGCACACACATACACACACACGGACATGTTTCAAAAGTGCTTTTTTTGGATTCAGGGGGTCTCAAAACATGTATTTCCGGTGAAATCTCGTTATCGAATTTTTGGGTGGAATACAATACTTCCCCTACTTACTATACGTAGTAGAGAAAGTAAAAAATAGAAGCCACGCTCGCTCGCTCACACACACACACACACACACACACACACACACACACACACACACACACACACACACACGCTGAAAGTGATATCACATAAATGAGGCGTAATAGTATAATATTAACGTTCAGTTCATTAAAGAATTGAAGTTAAATTGATTTATTTAAATTCTAAAGGATTATCAGGTTTTTACTTTCTTTCTTTCTTTCTTTTATCGTTTTTGCATTAAAGGTAATTTAACCAGGTAGGTCCTACAGAACGATGAATGAACGAAATGGGTGAAATGATGCTCAAATGAGCACTAGGTCCACAGACCTTAGAGTTTGCCGACATTCGTCCTCTGACAATGAGAGGACCAGGTAATTCACCTAAATCGAGTTTAAACTCGAAACCCCTTGAATGTAGGGCAGACACGCAACTCCGGTACCATGGGATTCGGCTAGAAGGTGTATTAACAGGAAAAGTAAACTATTTAGGCTAAATTTGTTTTAAGCTCTATCCCTCTGCATTTCGATAACTACATTTTACGAAGAAATAATATTCAGATTTTACATGACGAAGATAAAAATAGAAACGTTTTTAAACTAACTTCAGTTGATATATAGGTCACTAATTAAATATTTGCTGAATTACTTACAATACAGCTCTTTTCTCCTCAGGATTACCTGTAAAAAGGAAACAAAACATAATTTGTAAGTACAGAATGTTCTAAATGAACTCTGATGCATGTAAACTATACTATGTAACCGTAGGAATCACTTTTTTTTTAACTAATATCATTGAATTTATTTAACAGCAACCTATTTGTTTTGATATTTGAGGTATCTGAAGACAGTAAGTGGCAGTGAGTAGATAAATAACACTAGTCTGCATTTTCAAACTCTTAGTCAGATGATTTCTTAAAAGTAACTTCTTGAATTAAGTTTTTATGCTGATTCCAGGAATAACTTCCGTTTTTTTTATCATGTCAGGTTTTTTCACAAAATAAGTAATGTTTTCACAATTTTACTAATGAGCTTAGAAAAGTATTCAAGTACCATTCCACAGAAGGTAAGTTTTTATTCAAGAAACATTTTAAGAATACTCTCGACAACTTCCATAATTTAGTTCATGACTACATTTTAACAAAACAAGAAGCCAAAGCGTTTCATTTAATTTTTTCAAAATTTCTCTTCTTTGACTCCCTTGCAGATCCTTGAAGATGACTTTCCCTCCTCAACATCCAAATGTAGTCGGCCAGCATAGTTTCATTCCATCTCCCCTGGTACCTCCTTTCCATTTCCTTAATATTTTGGTGAAAACGTTGCCCTGCTCTTCACTATAATGTCCCAGATTTTCTGGAAAGTAGTCGATATGTGAATGCAGAAAATGCATCTTTACACTCATGTTACAACCCATCTTCTTGAAATTTTCCAACATTGTTTCGACAATGGCCTTGTAATTAGGATCTTTGTTATTGCCTAAGAAGTTTTCAGTAACTGATCGGAAGGCGGTCCATGCTTCTATTTCTCTCTCATGCCTTGTCTTCTCAAAACCTTCATCCTTCATCAGCCTCTTTATTTGAGGACCAACAAAAATTCCAGCCTTTAATTTGTCTTGTGTAATAAAGGGAACTTTCTTGGAAAGGTACTTGAAGCAGGTCCATCCTGTGGTAGAGCCCTTACAAATTGCTTCATCAAACCCAATTTTATGTGTAGTGGCGGAAGCAATATCTTTATATCTCTATATTTTTGAAGTGAAATTGTGAAAAAAACGTTATAGAAAAAAAACTAAAAGCAGTTCTGATACCAAACGAGTTGGCTCCGCGGTAACGTGTGTATACTACTGTGTAAGCATTCGGGAGATCACGGATTCGATTACCGTCGACCGTCCATTAACTTTACTTAGTTTTCCCTGGTCCATGGGCAAATGCTGGGATGGTTTCTCATCTACGCGATTTCCTTTCCCTCATTTACCTTTCATACCTTTTCCTCCTAATATTTCACGTGTGCTTCTAGGTTTCGTGGCATGAGGATAGATGGCGCGAATGCTTGCGCTAAGGAAGAATATTCGCCATGAACGCTGGAGGTCAGCCTGGTTCTCGCACACTACAACTCCAGTAGGGGAAGGATCTTCGAGCTAGGAACTCTTAGGGGCTTCCGCGCGTTTCTGAGGACTGTCTGCCTGCGGCTGCTTAATTCGATCCTTCCTCCTGGGGTTGGGGGGGGGCGATAGCCACAACAGATCTCTCACAGGTCGCAGTTCTTGAGGTGTCCTCTCCGTTGTATACCCGATACTGCATTTTCTTTGAAATAAACTAAATTGAAGATGCAAATAAGGATTGAAGCCTATGTTTATTATTATAATCCTATTTTACTTTACGTCGCTTTAACTCCTTGGTCATATCGCGACGGAACTGTTGGTGGATATCTCATAGAACGATATGTGCTAGACAGTTAGCCTCCTAGGTCTCATTCCTGTAACCCCTGCTTCATGCTGTGTAGATGGCATTAGGGTGCCGTCCAGTCTAACCGCCGCCCTCACACAGAAAGGCGGACAGTTAGCCTTCAAGGTCTCCTCCCTGTAACCGCTGCTTTATGCCGTGCAGCTAGCATTAGGGTGCCGTCCAGTCTAACCGCCGCCCTCACACAGAAAGACGGACAGTTAGCCTTCAAGGTCTCCTCCCTGTAACCGCTGCTTTATGCCGTGCAGCTAGCATTAGGGTGCCGTCCAGTCTAACCACCGCCTTCACACAGAAAGACGGACAGTTAGCCTTCAAGGTGTCCTCCCTGTAACCGCTGCTTTATGCCGTGCAGCTAGCATTAGGGTGCCGTCCAGTCTAACCGCCGCCCTCACACAGAAAGACGGTCAGTTAGCCTTCAAGATCTCCTCCCTGTAACTCCTGCTTCATGCCGTGCAGGACATTAGGGTGCCGTCCAGATAACCGCCGCCCTCACACAGAAAGGCGGACAGTTAGCCTTTTAGGTATCATTTCTGTAACCCCTGCTTCATGCCGTGCAGATGGCGTTAGGGTGCCGTCCAGTCCAACTGCTTACATTGTCTGTGGATAGATAGCATTCACTATTACCACTTATTTTTCATTTTACTATTGTTTTAGACTTAGGATGGAACTTTGGATCGTGGTATTAAATATCCAATCCGGTATTTACGTTGGCGACTGAGGATTTCAACCTGGGACCTCCCGAATGCGGGGCACAGACTTTACCGCCTGAGCCATCCCGCTCGGTATATTGAAACTTCTTATTGGCGATTAGTCGCTTTCGCCAGGTAAGCAACAGAAAATCAGTAATTTATAGTAGTTGTGCTACGCCCTGACAAATAACTCGATTAGTCGACAATACTAACATTAAGCGATGGGTTAAGTACCACAATACTGAAAAATTAAAACATAAATAAAACCTAGGGCACACTGACATTTGGCAAACGACTGAGTATAGGTAATCAATAACTATAAGACAAATATTAATATTTTAAGGCATTTATATGTGTAAGAGACTTTTGCAATAAAACGATCCCGGCTAGTAAATCTAAATGCAAGAAGACCGTGCTACCCAAGTATCGACGGGCATACTATGAAAGCACGATTGTCTAAAAAGTGCTTTAAGTTGTGTTTCTCAATGTGTTTCTTACTTATCTAATACTGTTTCAAGTGATATTCTTTGAGCACTATGAATACTTTATAGAATATGAAGTAGGTATACGTTAATGTAATGCAAAACATTGAATATTGCAGTTGCTTTTCCTTAAATTATAACGCTATGACAAAGGACATAGTACTTTTGCATTTCAACACTTAAAAGCAACTTAAGCAGCATTATAATGCAGTCGGCAGTATTTTGATATTATTAAGGAGTAACGAAGTATATTAACTAACAGTAAACAATAAATAATAACGTATCATATCAAACTGAAATATTATTATTCTACATTATTTGAAAATTTAATCGACCATGTTCACCGCAGATCTTGAATGGGTAGAAGGCTTCTTTGGAGGTACTACAAGGGAGGCAAAATTTATTAACCGAAGAGGATTTCAGAAAACAATATGATGTCAACGACCTGCAGTATTCGCATTTATTTTTAAACCCATTTAACATCATAGTGCGCATATATTGTGACGTAAGCGCGGCGACGACGCCATTAGCGCCCTCACCGGAGGTCACGTAAAGGATGGGGGAACGTAGCAGAGGATGGCCTTGAGGGGGTTACAGGTTGCGGTTGCAAGGGTGTTGAGAGGATGCCATTATAAGACATGTAACTTCTGCTCCCAATCTTTTTAACCTTTAATTTAATTGTGAATTTTTACCACAATCTTGGGGTCGTAGTGGCTTTGAGCCGCCCTGAGCGCTCATCATGTTGCATTGATGTATGACCATGCTTAAATACAGTAGTCCACTTTTTAACCGTCGAAAACGAAGGGAAAAATCTTTTATTATCAAATCTAACTCCTTTTGTATTTCTGTTGGGGTGAAACCGTTCAAAATGAAGTACTTCATCCGGCTCCGTTTCAGTTTTATCCATTTTGCATAAAATGTTAACACTAGTGAGTTTACACTATCGTCACAAATGAGTGACTACACTCATGCGATTGAAACTTTACAGCGCGCCATCTGAAGATACTTAACAATTATCATAGAAATTTGGCCATCTCTGAGTGAGATCGAGAACATTTAGAACGTTCCTCGTGTAATGACATTTAATTGTGAATCCTTAACGTTTACGTCCTCTTGAAAAATTAAAAAGCGGTGGGTAACTCTCAGCTCTCCAATTTTCAAACTGCAGCTCACAGAAAATACCTAATTTGTAACACTCGGACGATTTGCTTACCCATTACAAACATCTTCTCTGTCTGAATAAGTAAATGATTCCTTTACATTAAACACGACCAGTATTTTCCTATAATAGATTAAAATTAGGCAATACGGACTTAATTACAATGCAAAATGCGGGTGTAAAAAAGAAGATTTGCACATTTTCAAAAACGTCGCTGCGCTGTAAATCAGCCTGGGAAAGCTTAAAGATTACCAAAGAGTATTTTGAAAACGACTAATGCTACGAAAAAATTATTTTACATAATATTGCAAAGAGTTCTCAACTTTTCTTTAAGTAAGTCTTTTCAGTACATCTTATAAGGGGTCTTTCAACAAGAGTGTCCTATCTTTAACATGTGATAGCTGCCGTTGTTATCAAATTACAGCTGGCATTTTTTCATGTGGTTACAGTTGTTATTGAAAAATAGTCATGGAACGTTATAGCATTCAGTAACGCGTAGAAACTGGGAAAATATATTATCAAAATGGATCATCTTTTCGACAAACCTTCCGTGTATTGCGTGAAGTTTACGGTGTGCATAATCGTCCCTGCGAGAAAAAAATTCGGCGTTTGATGGATAATTTTGAAAGAAGCCTGTACACAATCAACGTAAGCACGCCAACGAAAACATAGGCCCGTTCGTGAGAGTGTACGCGATAACGGAAACAAATCAACTGCTCGTCGAGCGCAAGAATTGGGGCTTTCGCCGACCACAACTTGGCGGATTCTGCATATGGACTTGAAGTTTAACGCTTACACAATGGTGTTACCTCAACAACTAAAGCCCAATGACCATAGGTTGCGCCGTGTATTCCCTGACTGGGCTATGGAGCAATTGGAAGCTGACCCGATTTTTGTCGAAAAATCATCTTCAGCGACGAAGCCCAATTTTGGATGGATGGTTGTGTTAACACACAAAATTGCCGCTATTGGAGCAATCACAATCCAATGCAGATTCAAGAACGACCACTTCATCCCCAAAAGGTTACTGTGTGGTGTGGATTTTGGTACGGTAGAATCGTTGGTCCATATTTTTTCCAAGATGAAGATGGAGAAGCTTTGTCAATGAAGAAAGATACCGAGCTCTTAATAGGGACTATTCTTGGCCTCAGTTGGCTGGTACGGATCTCAGAAACATTTGGTTCCAGCAAGATGGTTCCACATATGCTGCTCTCGAAACAATCGATCTTTTGAAGGAGACGTTCAGAGGTTTCAACATTTCCCGTGTTGGTGGTGATGTTAACTGGCCTCCGAGGTCATGTGATTTCACGCCGTTGGATTACTTCTTGTGGGGTTATTTAAATCTCGAGTTTATGTTAACAAGCGAGAAACAGTAAATGATCTTATGAATAACATCACGCGTGTTATTCGTGAAGTTGGACCTAATTTACGTTCTTCTGTCAATGAAAATTGGATCAACCTTATACGCGCAACCCAACGAAGTCGCGGCGGTCACTTAACTGATGCTCTCTTCCACACCTAATGACATTGATTATGTTCCAAAATAAAAAAGAAACAAACCTCTATCATTTATAGAACGTGTTTTATTTGAGTTCAAAGAAAGACTATAGGGTCTTTTGTTGAAAGACCCTATAGTTTCCAAGATTAAATAGGAATAAAGAGGATCCTAAAAAGCTATTTAAAGAAAATTGAAGATATGCTTCTTCACTATATCATTATTTTACACATAAGATAATCCAAATCGTTAAAGACAATTTTGAAAAGAATAAAATCTGACGGGAATGTTTTGTTAATTTTATTTTGTTTGGAAGATGAAATCTTGAATCCTTAAGTATGGCATTGGGCACTTATCCGACTTTCCGTTTTCCAATTAAGCACACAAAAACATCTGAATATCTTTTGTGTAAGGGATTTCAAGAATAGTTCCAAAAGAATCTCAAAGTCGAATCCCAAAATTGAATCAGCGCATTTGTTGATACGAAGGAAGAACTCGTTGACAAAATACAGCCTAGCATTAATAACCCAAGAATACGATTGAATTGCTGCATCAGCCGCGTTGCCTCAGCAATAATGGAACAGTGGTGGAATATAATGGTAATTAGGACACAAATCATATCTAAATGAAAAGCAATTGCACTTAGCCATAAACTGTGAAGCGGTTCTGAGATGTGGCGTAGAAATTCAGTGTGTTCTAGTTAACTCCGATCTTAATATCAGCCGCAGGATTTAATCCAGCACAAATCATTAGCATGCCTTTGCTACAAAAGGCACGCAGAGTCGTTAGGAAATACATCAATTAACGTGGTATACAAAGCCTGATGTGTGCACTATAATGCACGACGTTAAACCGTTATTACAGCACGCAAAGCCCTTATAATCAGGGGGAATCAATGACGCTACACGTCCCTACTTGAGGCGTCAAATTCTAACACCGGCTTCATGCATTTCAATGCAAATTTGCAAGAGAAGAAAAACACCTTTCCGTTTTACTTTGCTGCCTTTTGTGCTGGTTTGTTTAACTTTAATTTGCAAAACCTACAAGATTTAAACGAAATTTTAATTAAAATAAAATATTTTGAGCGAGAAGGAAGTATGTACCTACTCTTGCTTTTTATATCAAATTCTTATTTTAAGCTACAATTCATTGTGTAGTACCATTATTTCCCAACGTTTTCTCCAACACGTGTCCTTCGTCCTTCTTATTTAAAATTTAAGTTCTTATTTGTAATAAAGGTTTATTCAACGCTAAACCTCCCAAACCCTATGCATTTAATATGATGTACGAAGGTGTTAAAAAATAAAGAATTTTTCTTCTCTCCGGCGTTTTACATTTACATGAAAAATAGCTTTTTGCAAAACAAAGGTCGTTTAAATGCCTTATTTACTGTTGTAAAACCAATGAAAAAAGGCAAGTGTTGGAATATGCAGGCGGTGAAATCTATATCAAAGTGTTTCCAAGCATTAAGCCAGGACGGAAGGAAATAAGGTTGAACTGTCACTGGACTATCGACAAGGTGATTGGAGATAACAAGCCATCCCCCAATCCTCGCAGTTTTTTGCGTTTGCAGACAGCACTGGGATCGGTTTTTACCTGTCTGTCAGTGACCCTTGGCCTCTGTTATCTGTCTTCAAACCATAATTACTACAGGTTTCTTTGTGGTGATAATAGTTTGCGTGCAACTTGAAGCCAACTGCCTAAAATTCCTATGCCTGGTTACCATTATCATACCTGTACCTATATATTTCACACATACCAACAAAGATTTAAGATTACCTTGTACAGTGTGATTCTCTCGCTAGAGGACCAAAACTGTTGTCTATATATTGGCCATTTATGTGAGTTTTGTGATGAAACTTTGTGTACACATACCTTGAACAATGTAATGTAGTGCCACATCCCTCCCAATAGGCCTGAACTGTTCCACTGACCTTGGCTTTGCTTAGTAACACGAACATCTGCACGCGCTATACTCCAGTGTTGGCTTGGAAGCAGCATCGACAATGTCGTACACAATTGTAGAACGCGTTTCTCGTTCGTAACTACTGGCAAATGGGTTCATTTAAAATATGTCAAAAGCCATTTCGGTCCGAATTTGTTACGCGACGTGTGCGCTCAAAATGTTGTATTCAGAAATTGGTAACCTTGAACCTTGTGGGTGTAATGGAAGAACTACAGGAGCGATTACTGGCGTCACCATCAAAATCCTTGCGACGACTTTCTCAGGAAATAAATGTTCCATACTCTGCGTGCCAAAGAGCTGCTAACCTCCACGCTTACCGTGTGACATGTGTTCAAGAATTGCAACCGACGGACCATGAAAAACGTATGCAGTTCTGTGAATGGTTTCAACCCTTTATTAATCAGAATCCTGGGATTTTGGACTTTACTTGGTTCACGGATGAAGTGTGGTCTCATCTCAGTGGCTACATAAACTCTCAGAACACGCGTATATGGGCACAAACAAATCCTCATGTCCTACATGCAGAACCTCTACATGCAGAGAAAATTGGAGTGTGGTGCGCAGTGTCACGTAGGCGTATTATAGGCCCTATTTTTCATGAGAATAGGTTAACACTGAAGAATATATTAGAATATTCACTGACTTTGACAATAAGTTAACTCACGGATATTTCCAACAAGATGGTGCAACAAGTCACACGTCACGTGCAAGTATAAGGGAAATTGAAAGCTTTCTTGATGTTTGAATCATCTCAAAAACTCTTTGGCCACCAAGCTCTCCTGACCTAACACCATCCGACTTTTTCCTGTGGAGATGTCTGAAGGAAAAGGTATACAGAAATAGACAACGTACAATTGCAGAGTTGAAAGAGACTATACGTCAAGAGATTGAAGCCATTACGAGGAGACTTTAATGAAAGTATTCCAGAATTTGGAGCGACGTGTACAAACGTGTTTCGATATGGGAGGGGAGCCATTTTCGGCATCGCCGGAAATACACGTTTTGTGGCTGCCTGAATCCAAAAACGGCATTTATATATTTGTGTGTATTTGAACAGCATAACCCAAAGACAAAAACTTCGGTTAAATACCAAACTTGGTATTTAAGTAGCAGCTCTCAAGGATGCGACACGAAGATTTTCAAGAAAATCCTCCCATCCCGAACTACCTTCTACACGGAAAAAGGTTCAATTACATGTTATTTTCTCAAAAACAGCTCTAAAAGTTTTTATTACAATACTATATGTTTGAGATATTTACATGACATATAAAATGTATATGTTGAATTTTATGGGAATACCCTGTGAAGCCTTCATTCTGAATAACTTTTGTACAACTGGTAAACTGTAAGACGTAGACAAAATCTTACTACACAAAAAATGTACGAAGCGTATTCCAAAACTAAGGTCTGGTGAACAATATTTAACGGATGGTAGGCCTGAATGACGTTTCACGCCTGCAGCGCTATCTACCGACTCCGGAGGAACCTGCCGCAGTGTTGGTGTGGCGCAGTAGGGGTGGTGAGAACAAATCGCAATGGCCGCGACAATCGGAGATCCCGCCAGTTGTGAAGTGCGCGGTGTGATTGGATTTTTGCTGGCAAAAGGATCGTCAGCTTCGGATATCCGTCATGAGTTATGCCTCGTGTATGGACCGGACGTAATAAGTGACAAACAGATTCCACACTGGTGTCGAGAATTTCGAAATAGCCGCACAAATGTTCTTGATGAACATCGGAGTGGTAGGCCCAGTATTCGGACCGACGACATCGTTGAGCAAGCCAACCAAAAACTTCGAAGCGATCGGCGGCGCTTGACGATAACTGGTCTGACTGATGAATTCCCAAGTGTTGCTCTAACTTCGCTTTACAGGATTGTCACTGAACTGCTTGGTAACCGGAAACTTTGTGCGAGGTGGATGCCAAAACCGCTCACCACAAAGAGCAACAAATGCGCTATAAACAAGATGGAGATGGTTTATTTTGCCACATT
Organism: Deroplatys truncata; assembly: GCA_030765065.1. Classification (NCBI taxonomy): domain Eukaryota; kingdom Metazoa; phylum Arthropoda; class Insecta; order Mantodea; family Mantidae; genus Deroplatys; species Deroplatys truncata. Next base: position 29,009,289 of record CM060980.1, read on the forward strand.
GTTACGGGCGACGAGACATGGATAGCGTACACCAACGCAGAATCGAAACAACAGTCGATGCACTGGCGCCTTTTCGGTTCACCCAAACCAAAAAAATGTAAGCAAGTGCCGTACACGAATCAAAAAATGATGGCTACTGTGTTTTGGGACGAAAAGGGCGTCCTTTTGATTGATTTCATGGACCATGCGTCAACAATTACAACTGACGTGTACTGTGCAACGCTTACCAAACTGAGACGTGCGATCCAAAATCGACGCCGTGGGAAACTGTCGTCTGGCATCATCCTACTCCACAAAAACGCACGCCCGCACACCGCTGCCAAAACCTAAAAAAGATTCAAGAGTTTCGCTGGGAACTCTTTGACCATCCTCCGTACAGTCCCGACCTGGCACCAAGCGACTGTTTCCTCTTCTTGCATTTGAAACGGTGGCTGGGTGGACAACGATTTCAAACCGACGATGAACTCTAGAAGAACGTTAACAACTGGTTCAAGTCCCAGGCGCAGACTTCTATGAAGGTGGTGCAGCGTTAGAGCAAGTGTATAGATGTGAACGGCGATTATGTGGAAAAGTAAAGCATATATATTGTATAAAGTGTATAAAGTATAAATATTGCTGTCAACACCTTGTCTCATGAACGATGTTATTATGACCAAACGGAACTTAGTTATGGATTACGCCTCGTAGATCTCATTAAATCACACAATTTATATCAAATAATTTGTTTATGGCGTTAACAACTTCCGAAATATGCTTTGTTATCGGCTTCAATTTTCAAATACTGATGCTTTTTAAAAGTGAGAAGCCGCTATTCCTTATTTCTCGAGTTTATGCAAAGAACTTCCAATTTCAACAATCACATAGAAAACTGCTTTTTAAAAATCTGACTCGCTTTAACCAATATATTATTCTTATATTTACAACGAAACGTGAAATCAGAGTTTATCTCTATAACGAGTAGATAGAGGAATAAGCTTTCCTAATCCACTAGAGAAATTCATGTGAATGCAACACATCAGACGTTTTCAAGTGGTAACTCGCTTTCGTTTTTTACTTGCTTGAATGCGTGCTATAGTAAATAGAGTATTGTATTTCACCCAAAAATTCTATGTCGAGATTTCATCGAAAATATATGTTTTGGGACTACCTGAAACCAATAAAAGTATTTTTAGAAAAAGGCGCTGGCACGCTCGTGTGTGTCTGTGAACAGCACACGTAAAAGCTAAATACAAAGTTTGATGTTTAACAAAATATGAAACTTCATATTTAGGTTCAGCATGTTCAAAAGATGCGGCACGAAAGTTTTCAAGAAAAACCACCCACCGCAAGCTACCCTTTGCATGGATGATTTTTCAAATTTTGGATTTCTCAAAAATAGCTGTAATGGGTTTTTTAAAATACCATAGGTATGTTTAAGATATTTCCATGTAAAACAAAATGAATACCTTGAATTTCCTGGGAATAACCTGTGAAGTCCCCTTCATTAGGAACGAATTTTGTGTAACTGGTAAACCATGAGATACACATAAATGTACAACATGAAAAATCTGATATGCTGCACTCACATGACTCCCTCATCTCTTATACAAACTACTTTTACAAACGCTTATTCTCCATATGCTTCATGTTAATCGAGATGTTAATCTTATTGCTAATTTTCTTGTAGATGCAAGGGGAATATGGTAGACTTTAAGCGACAGTTAAATATTTTAAGAGCTGGTTGCTATGTGGCGCATTCGATTCTCTTTGCATGTCTAGGACATAAATAACGAATTCCCATTTGAGAAAGTGTATTGGAAAATTTAAGAGAATAACAAGCTATATCTCGAAAATGGTTCACTCAACAACAAAAATGTATATGACATAAATTGTGTATTTTAACGCCATCTACATTTTTTGTATAGTAAAATTTTGTAGTATTTCTCATTGTTTACCTTATGCAAAAGTCGTTCAAAATGAATACTTTTGGAGAGATTCCCAGAAAATTCGAGATATACATTTCATTCGTCACAAAAATAATCAAAATCGTTAGAGCCATTTTTGAGAAGATTAAAATTTTCGGAAAATGTTCCATGCAAAGGGTAATCTGGGGGGGGGAATTCCATGAAAACCTTCGTGTCGCATCTCTGGAAGATACTGAACCTAAATACCAATTATCCGACTGTTCGTTTTTGAGTTATGCTGTTCACAGACACACACACACACACACACACACGGACATGTTTCCAAAATGCTTTTTTTTGACTCAGGGGATCTCAAAACATGTATTTCCGGTGAAATCTCGGTATCGAATTTTTGGGTGGAATACAATACTTCCCCTGCTTACTATACGTAGTAGAGAAAGTAAAAATGTAGATCTCTTTAAAGCACACCTTTTATTTAAAATAACTTTTTGTGCAACCAGCCAATTCCCAGATGTGCGGTGTTACTGGTTTGAACTTTTCAATACTTTTGTCATTGCTTAAAGTGTAGTCCCATTCAGTTTTTCCTTGCGATGTCATGAAAAGAGCGTGGAATTTCTAGGCTAGAATATAGCGACTACCTTTAAATCATCTGACTATCGGCTCGCTTTCCCCTATCCTCCTTGTACCTTCAACGAAATGTGTAACGAAACTATTTCTGCACAGGTTTATCTACATTAGCCTGAAGTAGGTAGAAAAATAAGCTTTCGTAAGAATGGTTTATTGAAGTTATCTAAAAAAATCTGATGTGTTACACTCACATGGCTTTCTCTACTCTTGTACAAATTATTTTTACAAACGCTTATTCTCCATATGCTTCATGTTAATCGAGATGTTAATCTTATTGCTAATTTTCTTGTAGATGCAAGGGGAATTGGTAGGCTTTAAGCGATAGTCAAATATTTTAAGAGCTGGTTGCTATGTGGAGTATTCCATTCTTTTTGTATATCCAGGACATAAAAATTTGTGGTGTTACACTCACATGACTTTCTCTACTCTTGTACAAACTAGTTTTACATAATCTTATTCTATATCTATTTCATATTAATCGAGATAAAGATTTGTAGAAACGATCTTTTGAGATGCAAAAGAATTACATTTTACACATAGCCACCAGTTCTAAAAATATTTGACTATCGCTTAAGGCATACTATGTGACGCAGTAATTTGTATCACAAATTATGTAAATGTCAGAGTGATTGTAGTGTGAATATGTATTGTTGTGTGACATTGATTTTGAGATGTTTGTTGATTGTAAGTATTGTCGAGAAGTGGGTTTATACGGCCTTACTGAAACTGACAATAGTAACGTGCAATAATGTAGCGAGGGGGTGAGCTCTTTATCATTATTAGAGACGAGCAAATGACGTAAGAGTGGCGCATTTTTCTTAGAATTTGCTGGAACATTTTTCCCCAGAGCATATGTTTTCGTAATTTTCATTGGATATAAATATAGACGCTAATGTTGGCGCGTTTTATTAACCAATAGCAGCTCGGTTATAATCTTTAGGCATATTGGGGCGAGCAAGTATAAATTCAGTGTCAGGGTTAAGTTTCATGTAGTTCAACGGAGGCATTCATGGAGTATGCATTGCACACAGTTCAAGGTTACGCGTCGCAAAGTTATGAAAAATCTCTCGTGTCGTAAAGTTAATTACACAAAAAGTTGAAGTACGCGAATTAATAATGTGCAGTAAAGAAGTTATTATAACAGTTTCAGTTTGGCGAGTGTCAAGATTAATAGGTGAAAGTGAATAATGTGTTACGACAATAAAAGTGTAAAACAAATTCTTACATCAGTGTTATCTTTGGATAAAAACTCCTTTCCGTTTACACACCTGTATAAGATAAGTGCTTGACCGAAAAATCATAGCTAGCCGGAGGACAGTGAACCCAAAATTAAATACAATAACAGACGCTCAGCAAAAGATAACACGAAGTGACCGCGACAAATTGTCTTTCATACGTGGTGCATATCAATTTGAAGCATCTTCCAACCAACTACTACCAACATTAAAACTACCACAAAATGGCACCCAGAACGTGGGACGAATTAACCAGGAAGGAGTGAAATAACTAGGAAGGGGCGAAGGAACCAGGACGTGGAGCGAATGGAGCAGTGAACTGAACTACAAGACGCAGAATCCAGAAACAACTATAGGAACGACAGACGACGCGGATGAGTGGACATCGTAATTCCGAGATTAAAAGGCAACAGGGGAATTCAACTACAGGACACAAAAACATGGAGACGACGTAGATTCATCATAATACGACGCAGAAGCGACATATACATCTAGGAGAGAGGGGCAGGAAGCTGGACATCAAAGCAACATCAATAGACAGCATCATAAATGTCAGAGTAATTTTTTTTATCCTAAAAAAAAACAAATTTGTGAAAATTTCAATGTACTTGAGGAGTGGCAGGATTAAGAAAACAATGTCTACTAATAATACTGAAGAAACAATTATGGAAGGGGATAATGTAACAGTTAGCTGTAATTCAATACAGGTTACAGAAAATAGCTCAAACAATGTAGGATTTGAGGGAGGAAATGTTAGTGAAGAAAGTCAGAATAGAATAGCAGGAAATGTTCATTTTGATGCTAGTATGATGATGGAAATGCTGAGAAATTTGAGAGATCAATTGAGGGAAGATATTGGTAAGAGTAATGAGAAATTAGAAAAGAAAATAGATCAAAACAGGGAATATATGGAAAAGATTAATAGGGAATTAAGAGAAGATATTGGTAAGAGCTTAGAACAAAACAGGGAAGAAATTGAAAAGAAATTTATGGAGCTAGATAGCAGTATGATGAGAATGAGAAATGAAAATCAGGAAATGATAGCAAATGAGATAGGGAAAGTTTCTAAGAAAATGTCAGACATGAGCAGGGAAATATCTAACCAAAAAAAATGAGGTAATAATAAAATTGAACATGTTGATGTAAGATGTACAGAGTTAGGTAGCCGAATGAATAGCATTTCAAGTGAGTTAAGAGAGAGATGGAGGCTACAAATGCAGATTTAATTCAGGTGCAAGTTAATTTCAGAGGGGAGATATCTGAAATTCAGGAGTCAGTAACACAAAGAAATAAATTGTCTGAAGAAGTTAAAGTTGTGTCTATAAATAATCAAAAACTAACTTCTGAAATTAACAAATACCAAGTTGTTCAAAATGAAAACTCCAATCCAGTACAGTTTAGTACAGATTTGTCAGGTTATTCTCAAGTTAAAAAGATACCGCAAACATTGAAAATGATAGTTGTCAAAAGATGTGTTGTTCAGGAAACTTTAGATTGTTTTCAAATGGTATCAGGGGTTGAAATTTCATATGAATCCTTAAAGAGGTTATTCATGAATAAATTTTGGAAGGTTACGATACAGCTACGAGTAATGCTTAGGCATACACAATTTGATCCAGGAGGGGCAATTGCAATGACCGCTAAAAAAAATTAGCAAACCCAGGATAGTTAAAGCTGAACTGCAGAACAAAGTATTGGAATGTAAGAGGGTGAACTATGTATGTATGTCATGAGAAAGGAGAAATAAATTCAGGACAAAAGTAAATGTTAAAAAAAAAAATTTTTTTTTAGTAAACTGTTACGGCATTTGAAATGAAACATGTAATAATGAAAAACTTAATGTCATATTAAAGTAAAAGTACGTAGGTATAATTCAAATAGTATTCGGAATGGGGTAAAGATAATTAAAACAAATACTTATGTAGCACACAGATATGTGAAATTGTGTCCGGAATTAAGTGTTGTAAATATATTTGTATAGAGGATAAATATTTTGGTAAACGTGTTCAATAATTAGAAAATGAACCAGATTAAAAATTCTTGAATGTATAAATTTTTGTCAACAACCTAGGACAGTAAACCATTTTGTAACAGTAACTAAATAATTCAGGGTACAATATTTGCTATAAAAGAATTGTAATGTTAGATGTATATATATAAACACATTAGACCAGAGCCATTAAATAGTGGCGAGATAAAGGCAAAACATATGTCGATTGTTAAATGCGTGTGAAGTGTTAAGTGAAAGTGATAAATAGCGTGTGTTCCAAGATTCAGGAGACTAAAAACCCAATTATAAAATTTCCAAACAAGTTGTAAATATTTATAATTATGTTTCTAGTGGGGCATATGACGCAGTAATTTGTATCACAAATTATGTAAATGTCAGAGGATTGTAGTGTGAATATGTATTGTTGTGTGACATTGATTTTGAGATGCTTGTTGATTGTAAGTATTGTCGAGAAGTGGGTTTATACGGCCTTACTGAAACTGACAATAGTAACGTGCAATAATGTAGCGAGGGGGTGAGCTGTTTATCATTATTAGAGACGAGCAAATGACGTCAGAGTGGCATGTTTTTCTTAGAATTTGCTGGAACATTTTTCCCCAGAGCATATGTTTTCGTAATTTTCATTGGATATAAATATAGACGCTAATGTTGGCGCGTTTTATTAACCAATAGCAGCTCGGTTATAATCTTTAGGCATATTGGGGCGAGCAAGTATAAATTCAGTGTCAGGGTTAAGTTTCATGTAGTTCAACGGAGGCATTCATGGAGTATGCATCGCACACAGTTCAAGGTTACGCGTCGCAAAGTTATGAAAAATCTCTCGTTTCGTAAAGTTAATTACACAAAAAGTTGAAGTACGCGAATTAATAATGTGCAGTAAATAAGTTATTATATCAGTTTCAGTTTGGCGAGTGTCAAGATTAATAGGTGAAAGTGAATAATGTGTTACGACAATAAAAGTGTAAAACAAATTCTTACATCAGTGTTATCTTTGGATAAAAACTCCTTTCCGTTTACACACCTGTATAAGATAAGTGCTTGACCGAAAAATCATAGCTAGCCGGAGGACAGTGAACCCAAAATTAAATACAATAACAGACGCTCAGCAAAAGATAACACGAAGTGACCGCGACAAATTGTCTTTCATACGTGGTGCATATCAATTTGAAGCATCTTCCAACCAACTACTACCAACATTAATACCACTACAAAATGGCTACCACAACGTGGGGCTAACAAATAAATAACATTAAAACCCCCACATATCTTCCCCTTGTTTTGTAATTGCAAGGGCAATATAGAAATGCAGTAGCCTTTAAACATCGACATATATCTTAATAGCTGGTTGCTAGGTGCAGCACCATTCACTTTGCCACAGATTAATATTCTTTGCATATCCAAGACAAAAAAATGAATAACCAATTCCCATTTGAGAAAATAAGTATTGAAAAATTTAAGGGAATAACAAGCAATATCTCGAAAATGGTTCACTCAACAAAAAAAATGTATATGACATAATTGTGTATTTTAACGCGATCTACATTCTCTGTGTACTAAAATTTTGTATATCTCTTATGGTTTACCAGTTATGCAAAAGTCGTTTAGAATGCAGAATACTTTTGGAGACATTCCCAGAAAATTCAAGATATACATTTTATTTGTCATGAAAGTATCTTAAATATATGATATTTTAATCAAAATCGTTTGAGCTATTTTTGAGAAAATTAAAATTTTCGAAAAATGTTCCATGTAAAGGGTAGTCTGGGGTGGGGGGATTTTCTTGAAAACCTTCGTGTCACATCTCTGGAAGATACTGAACCTAAATACCAAGTTCGGTGTTTATCCGAATGTTCGTTTCTGAGTTATGCTGTTCACAGACACACACACGGACATGTTTCCAAAAATGATTTTTATGGATTCAGGGGGTCTCAAAACATATATTTCCGATGAAATCTCCGTATCGAATTTTTGGGTGGGATACAATACTTCCCCTACTTACTATATGTAGTAGAGAAAGTAAAAATTAAGAAAACAACTGAGTGACATTAGATGGAAAAGGGATAATATTACATAGTCAGTGCTAATACGTTATGAATTCCCTTTCGCAAAACAGACTTAACCATTCATGGTTTCTATATCTGTCGATAATTTTTCCTTCTGGAAAATGAATAGACATAACTCTGCCTTGATTAATGCTTCCTCTATATCTTAAATGTTAACGGAAAATTCAAAACGAATCTAATACAAAGCTAAGTCAACCTATTATGTGCGTAAATCAAAATGCGGTACTTGAAAAACGTTTTTATTTTACTCTCTTTATAAGACATTAGACTCTTAAAACTATACTTGCTGCGTTAGTACTGTTAGTAAGACGCATTTTTTTCTGTTTTTTTAACTTGTTTATCAAAACTGCATCTTTTAATGGAAAGTAAAATACTTTTAGTACACCAGAAATATAAACACTGTTTATTGACAACAAAATTAGTTCATAATATATTATATTGCGCAATCCCATAATTATAAAACTGTTAAGATGTTGAATTCGTGCATAATTGGTTATAAATTACTGTGTGGAAGTAAAAGTTATCTAGAAAAATTCAAGTAATTAATCTATTGAAACCTAAGCAGAGCAGTTTGTTGAGGCAATCATTCAAAGTTGCATTTTCAAATTAAATATTAGGTCAGGAGGAATATAACGGAATGAATGGATTATAAGTAAATAAATGAATATAGATTTGTCTTGATATCGATTTCTATGAGATCATTCTATCCAAACACAAGACAAAACCCTTATATGAATAACTTGCCTTATAGAAACTTATTCCTAATTTTAGTTCCAGTAAATAACGTTATGGTTATATAAAACATTGAATGCAACTTTTTCACATTATCTGTTATGCCATTCGTGAAAATCAGCGCACTCGTACCATTATCCAAAATATAATACTCTTGTTACGCTAAAGACTGCTATGGAGACAATCTCAACAGATCACTTAACATATAACAAAATATGTGGCCAGGAAACAACAAATTAAATACAGACAGCATTGTAAGCCGAGATTCGAAAATAATATTTCTACTTTATTACGGTATGTAATTATTTAATTTCCTTATCAAAATATGACATTAAATTTTATACAATTCCTGTAGCAGTAAACATTAGAGAACTGAAATAAAAGGATAAAGAATTACAAACAATTTAATGTTCTTCTTTAGCGGATTATCCTCCTCAATATAGAAATTATGAGCCTTTGAGGAGCAAGCAAACTGGATAATAGTATATTCAGGATGGGTGATCGGCCCAATGCCTGCTATGGCGGTGAAGAAGAATGAAATGAAAGGGATGACAGGGACGTTTCCAATGGAAAGTTTGACATTTTTGACCATAAGCTACTTCAAACATTTTGTCAACAGTGCGTCATTTGTTTTGTTTGCACTAACTTGAAAATTGTGTGTCAACAAAAACATGGAATTAACTGTGAAAATGTTCGTGCAATGATTTATTACGACTTTCCACGTGGATTATCAAGACAAGAGTGCATCGATCAACTAACTTCCACATTTGGCGACGAAGCTCCATCCTTTGCCACTGTGAAACGCTGGTATAACGAATTCAATCGTGGCCGCCGTTCGCTCAGTGATGAAGTTCATGAAGGTCGTCTAAAATCAGTTGTTGTGCCAGAAAACATTGATGCTGTGCAAAACCTAATAATGAAGGATCGTCATGCGACATATTGTGAGATTGAGGCAACCCTAGGCGTTAGTTTCACCAGCATATATAAAATATTGCAGGATTATTTAGCCGTGAAAAAGGTTTGCTTTCGTTGGATCTCACATAATTTGACGCAATCTCATAAAGATCCTCGTGTCGATCGGTGTACAAAAATGCCCAAGAAATACAATGGCGGTGCCTCAAAAGACGTATATAAGATTGTAACAGGTGACGAATCATGGATCTATGCGTATGAGCCGGAAGGTAAACAGGAGTCGAATGTATGGGTGTTTCAAGATGAAGCAAATCCAACAAAAGTTGTTCGCACTCGAAGCAAATGGTCGCCTGCTTTTTCAGCAAAACTGGCCCATGTGGCAACAGTGCCTTTAGAGGAACGAGCAATGCCGAATGATACACAACAATTTGTTTGCCGGTAGTCTTCCGTGAAGTAAGGAAAACCAACAAGAACCGTATGATCGTTAGTAGAGATATAATGCCGGTTTGAGCACAGTAGAGAGATGCCGACAAGCGATAAAGTTCTTTGTTCTACGCCGACAAGCCCCGCCCCCTCCCTTTGTGTGCTCACATGCCGCCAGGTCTCGTGTCGTTAGGCCCCGCCCCCTCTCGCTTTGTGTGCTCACCTAATGCCGACAGTGTCTGTGCTAACAGGTCCTACCCCCTCTCCCAATGCGTTCTACTGTGGCGTCATGACTTGAGGGAATTGTTTTCTCGAGTCCTGCCGCCCCCCGGCAAATTAATTAGGTAATGTTCGTCAAACATTATTGAAAAAAAGAATTGACATTTTTATGACTACTAATACCATTGATTAATTAATTGTATATGAATTGACTCGAGCGCAAGTGGCATTGTGTTTATAAGTAGCGCGCTCACAGGAACAGTCTGTCATGTAATGAAACACTGCAGCCTTCTTCTATCTGGGGGAAAGCGCTTGTCCATTAGCTGAACATGTTAGACGCTTTCAACACATTAATAGGCTTTTAAGTTTACATTCCGGATCTGTTTACATACATTAGCGATCAACGACATACTTCCGCCTGGAGGTAACGGTGACCCACATTAGCTGACCCGTTAGACGCTTTCACTCCATTAGCGAACAAGAGCCCGGCATGTAATGAAAAAACCCTTAACCTACTTCTGTCTGATTGTAACGGTGACCTCTATTAACTGACAACATTAGACGCTTTCACCCCATTAGCGAACAAGGTCAGTAATTGTTTTCCTAAGTGCTCTACACAACTCTCACCGCTTCAGCTTTAGCGGGGGAAATTATATAAAAGCAGCAGATTCTCCAATGATTTTCACAGTATCGTAAGAACACTGCGATCTAAGTACTCTGCAAACTTTATTCTTTCAACGTGGAAATTACATCGAACATCATGTCTGGTAAGTTGTATCACCAATTCATCTTCATTAAAAAGTTAACTTATTACTTAGTACATTTAACTTATATTTGCGTTCTTGTTTTTAATGACGGCCCTTTATTTGTAAATAGCTGAGTATTCTAAAAGTTAATAGCTAGACAGTTGAATTTTTTCTGAAATGTGAACACTTTAGTTAAGTATTCATTTTAGACAAGCTTATTCTACATTCAATAGTTAACTGCGCGAATTCTCAAAAACATGTGAACAATTTAGTTAAGTCTTGTTGAGTAATTATTATTCCAGGTATTTAAATACAGGATTTCACAGAGTGAATTATATTCCTTTCTAGACAAAATACAATTACTTGATTACCCTACGATTCGAATAAAGAATGTTCTGTATAAATATTCTTCTGAGGGTAACCGGTGGTAATCGAACCTGGGACTTCATGTTTCCATGCATTGATCGAACATTCATCAGTTAAGTTTTCATTTTAGGCAAACTTATTCTACATTGAATAGCTAACTGAGCGAATTCTCAAAAAAAATGTGAACAATTTAGTTAAGTATTCGTCTTGTTGAGTAATTATTATTCCAAGTATTTAAATACAGGATTTCACAGAGTGAATTATATCCCTTTCTAGACAAAATACAATTACTTGTTTACCCTACGATTCGAATAAAGAATGTTCTGTATAAATATTCTTCCGAGGGTAAGCGGCGGTACTCGATCCGGGGACTTCATGTTTGCATGCATTGATCGAACATTCATCAGTTAATGTTTCATTCCTCTAGTGCATTTTATTTAGTAAAAACTTCCAGCCTGTTTCCATCACGTTAAAAAAGAGATATTTTCCATGAGTGTGTCGAATAATACAAATGCTTTATTTTGTCATAGAAATTTCTCAGGTGTTTAAAAATACATGGACATTTCCCTGTATAAGCAATACGCAATAAAGTAAATTAACTTAATAATATAACTTTTCTTAAAAAAGTAAATAAATAAATAAATAAAAATCTAACGTGTAAATTAATAACGTTTTCAGCATTCACTTCTACTAACGTAGCTGAGGCATACATCCAGCTCCAGCAGGATCGTTCCTCAAATACAGCCATGATTCAGGCACCCCAACACCCGAATGGTAAGCATTCTTCAGAGTTTAAAAAAATTAATGTAACAATTCATATTAACTTCTTGTTCATATTCTTTATTATTATATTATTATTATTTCCAGGAAGCGGACTTTATTTTGACGTCTGTCATCCATCGACCGCTGCACAGGCACTTCCAGGCTTCCAAACCTTACTGGTGCCAAATCATCATGGATGGGGCTCTGGCCCATACATGCAGCAACACTCGAATGGTAAGAATTTACAGACCTGTGTTTGAGCAATTGTAACTAAAAATTATTTAATAGCAGGTATACAAGGGCGATTCTAGCATACAAAGACCTACCTACGACAGCCTAGAGTTCTGGATTGTATAAGGAGAAAAAGGATATATTTAAGGGGAGTTTCTCACCGCATATGCAGTCACATATCTCTTTCAGTCTCCCAGAATTCCGTGTATTTTCACGCCTGTGTTTAAAACATCTATTTTTCACGTATAGCGTATAGATTCTTCAGAACTCTGTACTTAAACATGCTATACTATTAATATTATTATTATTAATATTATTTATTTTTTCCAGGAAACGGACTTTATTTCGGAGGCGGCGTCGCTCAACATGCAACCGCTGCACCGGCACCTCCAGGCCTCGCAACCGTTGCACCTGCACCACAACGCTTCGCGACCGCTGCACCACTACCCCCAGGCTTCCAGACCTTCCTGGTACCAAATCAGCAGGGGTGGGGCTCTGCCTCTTACATGCAGCAAGCACCGAACGGTAAGAGTTTTTCAATATTTTATGAACTTCTTGCTTTACACATTCTATATTATTATTAATATTATCATTATTATTATTTTTTCAGGAAGTGGACTTTATTTTGGGATGAGTCAGCCATTGTCCGCTGCACAGGCACCGTCTGGCTTCCAAGCCTTCATGGAGTCAAATCAGCAGGGTTGGGTCCCTGTCCCATACATGCAGCAACCACCGACAGGTAAGAACATGTTTCAAAATTTTATGAAGTTCTTTTACACATTTTATATTATTATTAATATTGTTATTATTATTTCCAGGAAGTGGTCTTTATTTCGGAGACGAGTTTGTTCCTCACGCACACTCTGCACCACAAGCTTTCCCTGCATCAAATCAGCAGGGGTGGGGCCCTGCCCCGTACATGCAACAACCACTGAATGGTAAGAACCCTTCAACATTTTATGAACTTCTTTTACACATTCTATACTGTTATCATTATTATTATTAATATTATTATTTCCAGGAAGTGGACTTTATTTCGGGCGCGGTATCGCTCAACATGCGAGCGCTGTACCATCAGCCTTTCCTATACAAAATCAGCAGGGATGGGGGTCTGACATATGTGTGCAGCAACAGTCGAATGGTAAGAATCCTTCAACATTTTATGAAGTTCTTTTACACATTGTATATTATTATTATTATTATTATTATTATTATTATTATTATTATTATTATTATTATTATTATTATTATTATTCCAGGAAATGATCTGGGTGACGCTGGAAGCCAGCCTATGGACCTGGCAACACAGGGATCAGCATCGCCAGAGATGGGTGAAGACTCGACCACTGCACGGTCCGCCTCCTCAACGCTCGACACTCTTGAGGAAGTTATACAAGGTGAACCATCGACCTCCTCAGTCGCAGGCAATGAAACCGCTGCACTATCGACCTCCTCAGACGCAAGCGATGAAGCCGCTGCACCGTCAACCTCCTCCTCATCATCATCCAATGATGTAGAACCAGTTAATGGAAAGAGAGGACCGACATCGGATGGGAGGGAACAGCTTACAATAAAAAAAGCCAAGGTTAGTGCTAGCAATTGCCTGGGTCTAGAGTGCAATACCATACAATCAGCATTCAAGGGACGTATTTTTAATAGTAGAATAGAAAATACATTAGAAATACTCGAGTCCAGAGTCTTTTTAGATGAGTGCAAGGAGCTTATTATTAAAGAAGCGGAAAACGTTTTACAGAAAAGCAGGAGTGGATTAAAGATGCATTGTTCCATGGAACTTGAATATTTAATCCAGAAACCTGATGAAGAGAAGTCTCTTCCCACTGGCTTTAATTCTAAGCCTGTACTGATTCTTCCATCAAGCGACCTCAATCAGATCTTCTCTTCAATTGCGGGGGATATTTTGGAAAACATTTCAACATTTGAGGGGGGAGCATCGTCAAAGTCCTTGTCAAAGATACTCAGCCTGGTGATGGGCTTTACACACTACGATCCTTTACATGCAGGTTCATACATTGAACTACCTCAGAAAATTAGACATAAGTATGCTGTTATAAACATAAAGAATGAAGACAACTTCTGCTTCGCATGGTGCATGCTTGCCTCTAAATACCCTGTTAAACGCAACGGTCAGAGAACCACAAAATACCCTGAGGAACTGCTTTTCGAGGCATTCAATTATGAAGGTATCGAATTTCCGGTACCCTTACATCAAATTGAATGCTTCGAAAAGCAGAATAATGGAGTATCCATTTCACTGTTTGGTATAGAGGAGGAGAATGAGAACATTATTCCTCTATATCAAACCGCTGAAAAGAAGCAGCACCATGTAAACCTGCTATATATTGAACAGGGGGAGAAGTCCCACTACTGTATAATTAAAAACCTGTCCAGACTAGTAGGCAGTCAAGCCACCAAACATGAGCATAGAGTATGGACATGTGAGGCATGCCTCAAGAGATGCATCAATGAAAAGGCTCTGGAAGCACATAGGTTAAGATGCGGGAAATGCCAACTGCTTAAAATGCCCCAACAGGATGAATACCTTGAATTTAAAGCATTCTCTAAAAGCGTTCCTGTACCTTTTGTTATATACGCAGACATTGAATCTGTTCTGGCGAAGGTTCACTCTTGTGAGCCCTCAAGCAGCTCGAGTTGGACCCGAGCCATTCAAGAGCATGAAGCAATGTCTATTGCCTTGAAGGTGGTATGTAGGCATGACGAGGCCTTGTCAAAATTCTTTCTCTTTAGAGGTCCAAATGCCATCGATGACTTTATCAAACAATTAAAATCAATTGCTGATGACGTCATCGATGTGTATTCCAATCCTAAACCCATGGATTTAACCCTTGAAGAGCAACAGAATTTTGACAATGCTTCTGAGTGTCATATATGCCTTGCTGCTTTCACTGTGAGCGATTTGCGTGTGAGGGATCACGATCATGTGTCAGGGGAATATCTGGGTGCTGCTCATAATAGATGCAATTTGAATAGAAAGGTCCCTGATTTCATACCGATCTTTTTTCATTGCCTATCTAATTATGACAGCCACTTCTTGATAAGACGCCTGGCATATGATAATAAGCCCATATCGTGCATCGCTCAAAGTGGTGAAAGGTATATAGCCTTTAGCAAACGGTACAGGAACATCAGCTTCAGGTTTCTGGACAGCTTTAAGTTTCTTGACGACAAGCTGGCCAGTCTGGCTGACATGCTGGAGGAAAGTGACTTTAAAATAACAAGGGCAGAATATCCTGTTGAGGAGCATTTTAAGCTGGCGAAGAGCAAGGGAATATTCCCGTATGATTATGTTTCAAGCCTAGACATACTCAAAGAAACTTCTCTACCACCGAAGGAAGCCTTCTACAGCACTCTTACTGACAGTCACATCACAGACGAAGAATACAGGCATGCTGAAAAAGTCTGGGATACCTTTAATATCCAGAATCTCGGAGAATACAGCGATCTATACCTGAAAACAGATATACTGCTCTTGGCGGATATTTTCGAAAAGTTTCGAGATCTCATCCTGGGAATGTATAAACTTGACCCAGCATGGTTTTATACATTACCAGGACTCGCATTTGACGCTATGTTGAAGATAACTAAGGCGAAACTTTCCTTAATATCCGACAAGAGCATGCTGGAGTTTTTCGAGTCTGGAATTAGAGGCGGACTGTGCACAGTGGTGAAGGGCTATACCAAAGCTAACCACAGGTACATGTCCAACTTTGACCAGCATGCTCCTGTTATACACCTGTCCTATTGGGACATAAATAACTTATATGGAGCTTCTATGGGGTCTGCCCTCCCGTACAAGAATCTGAGATGGCTCACCAGAGAAGAAATTGATAGTATAAACTTTGCTGAAATCAAAGAAGACTCTGAGACTGGCTATGTGCTAGAGGTTGATATCGAATACCCCGACCATATCCACGACGCCCACAACGAGCTTCCTTTCTGCCCACAGAGCGCGATACCACCGAATGGCCAATACAAGAAACTGCTTGCGACATTAGAACAGAAAAGCAAATATGTCTTGCACTACAGGGTGATGCAGCAGTGTATTGAACAAGGTCTAACTGTGAGACATATTCACAGAGTGGTATCCTACGACCAGTCTAACTGGTTGAAGACATATATCGACGTGAACACAGAGAAAAGAATTCAAGAAAAGTCAAAATTTGGCCAAAACTTATGGAAAAAGATGAATAACGCCGTATATGGGAAATTTATAGAAAATGTGAGGAAATACAGTGATTTCAAAATAGTTGGATCCTGGGATCAGGCAAAGAAGTTGATAGCACGCAGCACCTACCTACGCACCATAATTTTCGAAGAAAATCTTGTAGGAATCGAGCTGGGTAGAGAGGAAGTGCATATGAACAAACCAATCTACATAGGACACGCAATTTTGGACATTTCAAAATTTATCATGTACGACTTCTTTTACAATATCATGAAACCAAATTTAAAAGACTTGCTGCTGAATTACATGGATACAGACTCATTCATTTTTGAAACGAGTTCTGATATCTATGATTTCATCAGGGAGAACCCCCAATATTTCGACACTTCAAACTTCGAAAAGGATAATGCATATGGCATTAAGCAAGCCAATAGGAAAAAGATTGGGTTGTTCAACGATGAATTGGGTGGCTTGGTTATGGAGGAGTATGTCGGTATAAGAGCAAAGTTATACGCCTACAAATACGGAGGGCAGACAATTAAGAAAGCTAAGGGCATCACCAGGGCAGGCATGGATAAAATCGATTTCGGCCATTATTTTGAATGTTTAAAAGACCATAGCCTAAAAATTTATTCGGTACAAAAAACATTTCGGAGTAAACACCACAAAATTACAACAATTGAAACAAACAAATTGGCTTTGAAGGGGGGTGACGATAAGAGGAAGTTGATGGAAGGAAGCTATAAGACTGTAGCGTGGGGCCATTATTCCCTTAGACCCGGTGATTGCTAGTGCCTAAACTTTTAAATAATGTATGTATTGTGTAAAATAGATATCAAATGTGTGAGGGTTTTTTGTGTAACACTTTTCCCTCAAAAAAGAAAGAAAAATGTGAATGCTTTTTTAAAATAAAAATACTCATGATTTTACAATTATAAAACTTTAGTCTTTATTAATTCTTCACATATTACACCAAGTCCTTTATATCAATCCATTGAGTATCTGGAAAACCATACCACTTTACAAGAACTTTGTTTCCACGTTTACGTATAACCTTTTCTACTAAATATGTATTAGGATAGTTAGTCTTTTTTAGTTCATGTCCATAAAAGCCACCTTTTATGATTTCACCATTCCTATCCTTTAGAAGGTATGTTGTAGGCTTGGTACGTTTCACACGAAATACTTTGAAGATTTCAACGCTCCAGTTAGATTCATAACCCTTTTCAAAATGTCCTTTATGTTTAGATATCCTGACATAATCACCAACACTAAACTTCCTTGAAGCCTTCTTCTCTCTTCGTTCTTGATTATAATTATACACAGTCAGAAGAAGATCGTTGTTTTTCACTTCATTAGGTTTCATGCGGATAGTTGAATGAAAAGTATCATTGTACTTTACAAGGATTCTAGGTAAAAGATCTAGCCACTTGTATGAGCCTTGGACTAAAAACTCGCGGTACATCATATTCTTCAAGGTTCGAATTAAACGTTCAACAGCCGCAGCCTTCACATTGGTATAGGTGCTGTAGTGGTTAATATTATACTTAAACATTAGCCGTTTAAAGAATTTGTTATAAAATTCTTTCCCGTTGTCACTTTGAATATTCCGGGGAGGGACATCCATTTCTTGTAATATATCCTCCATTGCCTTTGCAACATTAACTCCGCTCTTATCCTTTAAGGGTTTTGCATATGCCATTTTAGAGTAAAAGTTGATTGCGATCAGAATGTATTTGAAATTTTTGTTCACTCTTGCATATGGTATCATTTCAATCAAATCAATTTGTAATAAATCGTTCATACCTTTGCTGATAATTTTGCGTCGTAAATAGTTCCTCCTTGCCGACCCGTGAAGCTCTCTGGCGATATTCTGTTTGGCTGTCATGCTATAACTTTAGATGCTTTCAACTCCCTGATAATTTCCTCAATCTCTTGAGTGTGACTATTATTACCAGCACCCCTCGATGCAATTAGTAACCTCAGCCTATTCACTAATGTGTTAGGGTTTCTCCAGAAAACGTAGTCAACCTCCTTATCAGACTTATGCTCCTTCCATGTCAGTCCTAGACCTGAATGTGTATTGAGCAAGGGGCGTATTATATTCTTGTATTTATACGATTTACCAGATTTCAAACGACCGTGTCTGGTGTAACCAGATCTATGAAGAAAAGTACTTTTCATAATCTTAGCGTACGTCTCCAAGTCTTCACTGGTGTATGCAGAAATCTGAGGCGTTCGCTTAAAGATGAGCTCCGTCAAACCGTCTGTAGACTCATACGTTTCATCACCTATCAATATTTGATTATTTATAAAATGAATATCTTTATTTCCAAGCATATAACTTCCATCCTGATATCTCACCCCGTACAATGTATCAATGCGGTCCTTGTCTTTTGAGCGAACGTGTTGAAGGAAAGTAGAAATACTTGTAGAATCATCATCTTCATTCTTGACTGTCTCCACAGCCAACCCTCGTTGACTGTCCAAAATATCCTTGAGGGGAGCGGTTACAGGCTTCAAAGCTTCGGACATGATATGCTGAGTCTCAAACCTGAGACCTTTTAGAGCTCTCAGTTTTTCTTTTACAGCCCTGGTATGCTCGGCTACAGACTCTTTAAGTCTTATGCTTTCACTATCCATCTTACAAATGACGTGAAAATAGACGATTACATTCAATTTATAGTCTGCGTCCACCTTGAGTTCTCATCGTATCGATAGCCTTAGCTAACATCTCTATCGAAGTTCTCAGTTGCTCGGTTTCTTTCTTATGTTCCTGCGTATGTGACTTGAACGCTTCAGCAAAGATTGCCGTATTAGCGTACAGGCTTCTGGTTGATTCTTCTAGACTTGTCATTTGCTGCACATTAGTTTTGTAAGCGTCCATCATCATATTTACATTTTCCTCCACTTTCTTAAGTTTATCATTGCATGAATCAGTTTTGAGAGTATTCAAAACCTCTGTCTTTAACTGTCCGACTGTAGCCTCTAAATCTGAAACTCGCTTCAACGCTAACTTTTCTAAATTGCTAATTTTCTGATTGCAAAGATTCTGAAGATTTGTTTTTTCTCTATCAAGCTCTGTGGTAACTTGTTTAATGGAGTCCATTACAGAATCCACTCTGTCTTTTGTAGAGGTTGTTAGAGTATCCACCTTACTCGTAGCTTTATTCAGATTTGCTGTGATGTCTAGCAGCTTCTCACCTATTTGCATCTCGATTTCCTTTGGTAAGTACCTATTTAACTGCTGTCGCGTCTCGTTCGATTTCCTAATGATCATAGCTCTAGCATATCTTTTATTTACAGCATCTGTATCTCCGAGAGGATCTGCTATATCAGTGATTCTCTTATTGTCGAATATAATGTTACCATTACTATCTCTCGTCTGCGTGCGTGAATTGACATATCCAGTGATGAACTTTTTATTCACAACATCGTTATCGTGAACAGGATCTAGCAATACCTTCAATCTAACTTTATCAATCACAATGTTATTTTCCTTATCTCTCTTGAGGATATATCTTGAAATCAATTCATCGAACAGGGTCTTGACCATAACCTCAACATTGTTAGCAGCTTGCTGAGAGAAATCTTGCATTCTAATTTCGAGAGCATCCACATAATTCTTATTGGAAGCATCATGATTATCTTCAGGATCGTGAACGTTACACAATCTCTTATTCTTGAATTGATAATTTCCTTTGACGTCTCTATTTATGATAAAACGATCAAACACTCTTCTAACTGGACCAGTTCTCTGAGAACCGAACCTATCGATGCTCATGGTTAACTATGAATGATCATTTTCTTTTTTGTCGAGCTTAATATATACATCAAAACCATTCCTATATCGTCCCTCATTCATGTGAAATTCAGGAACTAACACAACAAAGGGTCTTCCTTCTGTAGAGCTCTCCCAAACGTTCTTACATAGATCTTTAAATTCGTTGTAGGTCATGTCGGTATTTACATAATCTTCGTAAATGTGCTTTAAGTTTAAATTGTCTTGCCTGAAGAGTATTATCATGTTTGTATTATCGCGAATTAAATGTTTTGGAACTTTAGCATAGGACTGCGCTAGATATACAGAGTCGACATTTCGATGTCTACCCATACTGTAAAAGGATGCTATCTTTTCCTGCTTTTCAGTGATGACGTCATCAAATATAAAGATTGAATTTTCTTCGACTTCAGAAGGATGCAAAACATCATCACCGTTGTCGAAGGTGTTCACTTCTATACCTTCGATGTTTCCAAGCACTTTAATTAGATATTGGTACTTTGGTTGATAGAGAGACTTTGAATAAATATATAAATTTTCAAAACGTAGTCCATTCTCATGGAGTAGCATATTGAGTAATACGTTTGTTTTCCCTGCACTGGAGCTCCCTAAAATAAGAGCTCTGACATTAGATGGAAATAACTTGCCATGACGATCACTTCTAAAGTCACTTTCAAAGTCTAATACCTGAATAGGTAGAGAGCAGTGCTGCTTAACAAGCTCCATGTTAACAACTAACTTATAACATGTATGTGCATTGTTTATATATATTAACGTTTGTAAAAGTAGTTAATGATTGACTGGAATGATATAAAAGGGCTAATGCATGCAATTACTCGTTTAGTCTATCATGAGAGCTAAGAGAGGGAGGTCGTTGCAGTATAAGCGAGGCTCTGGAATTATTAATTCTATAATTAATTCGCTCCCCTTTGAAGCTCACTTACCTGGATATAGATATTGCGGGCCTGGTACTAAATTGGAAAAACGTCTAAAAAGAGGAGACCCCGGAATTAACCAATTAGACACAGCTTGCAAACAGCACGACCTCGCGTACGCTGAGAATAAGGACACCGCTTCAAGACAAATAGCGGATAAGATTCTTGCAGAGAAGGCTTGGAAACGTGTGCAGTCATCAGATTCAACTTTTGGTGAAAGGTTAGCTGCAAGGCTAGTAACTGCAATCATGAAGGGAAAGGTTGCAGTGGGAGCCGGAAAGAGGAAGAAGAAGAGAGGAGGGTTTTTACCGTTGATTCCCATCATTGCTGCTTTAGGCGCTGCAGCAGGTGGCGCTGCTCAGATAGCCTCTGCAGTCAATAAAAAAAAGGCTGCTGATAGACACTTGGCAGAAGTTGCGAGGCATAACAAGGCGATGGAGACCCAAGGAAAGGGGCTCCGGAAGGGTAGGTGTAAGAAGAGGAATAAAGGAGGATTCTTACCTGCAATGCCGCTGATGTCGTCTTTAGCCGCTGCATCTAAAATAGCAAGGTCTTTGAAAAAAAGAGGATCTAAAGGCGAGGGTTTAAAGAAGAAGGCAAAAAACGGAGGAAGAGGATTGTACATATACCGGAGGAAGCCCTAAGTAACGTAGCCCTCGAATATTATGCTAAACGTTTAAAAATTCCTTATTTTAGAGGGGTTTATATGATTGACAAACTTCCTTTAAAACCACACTGCAAAGAGAGACTTATTACCAATCTCGATACATCAGATAATGAAGGAACACACTGGGTTGCTATAAGGAAAGAGGGTGATGTCGCATACTACTTTGATAGTTTCGGTAATTTGAAGCCGCCTCCTGAGATTGAGAAATATCTACAAGACGTTAAAATCTACTATAATACACAGAGATACCAGAATTTCGATTCAGTCATCTGCGGACACTTGTGCTTGCAATTTCTTTTATCCTAGAAGCTGCTTCATCGTCAAGATGAGTTATACAGTTACAGTGAGTGGGTCAGACACTGTTATTTCAACGTATCTAAACCCTCCTCTACAGCTAGATCCACCAGGTCATTATGAGATTGCTCTCTTGAATTTTGAAACATTCTATTCAATACCAAATGTCGATGGAAGTAATAATAGATTTCATTATATTCATAATGGTAAACCTGAAACCATTGTCATCCCTCATGGAACCTACGAGATTGCCGATATCAATACATTTCTAAAGGATAAACTAGAACTGAATGATGAAGTCTTCTTCATAAGGCCTAACAATAATACAATGAAGGCTGAAATTAAATGTCCTTATACAATAGACTTTTCTAAGGAAAGATCTATTGGTTCGCTTCTAGGATTCACAGACACTAAAACAATTCCTGCTGGAGAAGCGATCGAATCTGACGATCTTGTGAATATATTTAAAGTGAGTATCATACGTGTGGAGTGCAGTATTGCAACAGGCTCTTTCATTGACGGTAAAAGCGGACATTCGCTCTACGAGTTTTTCCCTTCTGTTCCGCCAGGCTATCATATCTCTCAAGAACCTTCGAACCCCATATATTTACCTGTCATAGATACAAACTATATAGACCAGATCACTATTCGAGTGGTAGATCAACACGGTAAGGTTATCAACTTCAGGAACGAAGTTATCACTACAAGACTCCACATAAGGCGTAATGGCAATACATTTTAAAAGACACCTCAAATACTATAATAGACGACGTACACAGCGATCGAAGCATACTACCTCTCCAACTTCCGAGGAGTTAACACGTGCTAACCGCAAGTTCCTCGAAGAGTTAGGTTACAGGACGCTATAATGGACATCTTAAACGTGACAGAAGTTCCAGCCTTTGACGACAAGATCACCAAGGAGGAGGAGCATATTTTTCTTCCATACAACACCTCCGCTCTGGATGTAAACGATGAAATTAGAATACCATGTCAAGCTGAAGATTTGTATACGCTACCTAACAAGAGTTATCTCTACATCGAAGGTGCTCTCACCAAGGTAGACGGATCCCTTACTACTACATCGAAGCTCACTAATAATGCTATAACCTTCATGTTTGATGAGATACGTCTAGATATGAATGCTACAACTATAGACAGAACAAGGAATCCTGGAATTACTACAACTATACGAAATTATGTGACTCTCAACCCTATGGAATCGAATCGTCTGCTGAATGCTGGATGGGCCTATCCTGGTGAAGAAGTTGATATAGTACACTCGACGAATGGAGCTTTCAATGCTGTAGTCCCTCTCTCGATGCTCCTAGGATTTGCTGATGACCACAAGGAACTTATACTCAACAGCAAGTTTGAATTGATTCTCATAAGATCCAAAGATTCTAGAAACTGTGTCCTGAGTTCGAATGGAGAGGAAGCTAATGTAAAGTTAACTAGAATCGAATGGAGGATGCCTGTAATTCGTCTTTCTGATGCTGAAAGAGTTCACATTCTAAAAATTGTCAAGTCTGATAAACCTCTACACCTTGCCTTTCGATCTATGGATCTTCATACCCAGCCTGCTGTACCCCAGACAAGATCTTTCACTTGGAATGTAGCAACAACATCTAAGCTCGAGAAACCTCGCTTCATCATAGTGTGTGCTCAGACTGCAAGATTGGGTGATTATAGCAAGAACAGTTCCGAGTTTGATCACTGTAACATTACTAATATGAGACTATTCCTCAACAGCGAATGCTACCCCTACCATGATTTGAACTTGGACTTTAAAAATTCAAAGTTTGCTTCACTATATGAAATGTACTGTAAATTTCAAAGTTCCTATTATGAAAGAGATAATTACCCCCTCTTGAAGAGAAAGGATTTTCTTCACCGTGCACCATTATTCGTAATAGACTGTTCTCACCAACCCGAGGAGGTTATAAATGGAGCTGTGAACATCAGAATCGAGATTCAAGCATCTGCAAATATACCAGCCCAGACGTCACTGTACTGTCTGGTTCTACATGACAAAGTATTTACCTACAAACCTCTTTCTCACTTGATGCAAGCACTTATATAATTATGTATATGTTTGGGTGAATGGTTTTGTAAAGGAATGTACTAGGATAAGTTTATGAATAATAAATTGAATTCATATACTAAAACACTCTTTTATTGACTTTAGCATACATTTCAAGCATTTTCCTTCTCCCCCTCCTACCCCCTGAAAAAACTAGTTGCTCCTGACTTGCAGAAATCATTTAAAATATTCAAATGTCTTTCAATATAAGGCAATAGTCGTTTTAGCTTCCTTACACCCTCAATGTCTAAAGATATTACATTATTATTTAAACAAGTATTTATGAAATGAATTGAATGGTCAAAAAATACAATAATATTGTATGCATAAATTACATTGTCACAATATTCATCACACGCAAACTTTTTTTCTTGGCGTAGGTAATCTTCAATCATTGGAATGTTTTTGGATATTATATCCCAGTCTGATTTTGTAATATAAACAAATGATTTATCACTTTCGCAGTTTATGTAGAGGGAGGGGATGTCATAGTATAGTCCAATATTCACGGAATGGGAGGGGGAGATGCTGACGTCATCAAGCGCATGTGATCGATTCTCCATGCTCCTCCGGGGTATCTTCAATGAATAAGAAGACCATAGGAGCATCGTTGAGGATTCTCCTCTTACACCGTCTCTTCTGCTTTTTCTCACCGCTCTCGTTCCGCCTCTTCCTCCGCTCCCTCCTCACACCCCTGCAACATATATTCAAAACAATGTTAGAAATAGGTTTAGTTAATGATTTCATACGTCTGAAAGAGAAAATACATATATTAGAAAAATCCTCTCCCCTTGTCACACAAAAAGTATTATCAAAGAGTGTCATACTCACTTCACGGTCTTGCACGATTCTGTGTGTATCTCGGGCGAGCAATCTGGAGTCGTCTGATTTATCCACTCCTGCATCCTCGTTGCTTTATCATCAGGGGTAGTAGTAATGTCGGGTAGTGGAGCGGCATCCTCCTCCATAGGCTGTGTATGGCGCTCTGCGATTGGATATTCCACTATATCGACATCGCGTCTCTCAGGATCCAGCTCCTCTATTGGTACGGGTACCTTAGGCGCAGTCATTCGCAGTCTGTAATAATTTAATTTTTAGGTTAGACACAGAGTAGCATTAGAAGCAGTAAATGAATATGTAATTTAACATTTCTTCTACTTACTCGAGTTTTCTCTTCCTCCGCTGGTAGACCTCGCAGTTGTCGTTACATAGGAAGAAGGATGTCATGCGTTCATGCTGGGCCGGGTTAGTACAAAGTACAGAATGCATGTATCCGGTGCACGACTCTGTATCACATTTAGCTAGATGTTTCGAGACGAAGACATTGTCAACTTCATCGACATCGCTAAGATCCTCCACATCAACACCCCTGTGATTTTCACTGAAAGAATGAAATAATTTCAAGTTAGATTTCATTTAACATGCGTACAATATATTACAGAGTTATAGAAATATGTATATTACTTACATGTTCGCTCCTCGATAAACAGGACAGCTCTCTGTACACACTTCCAGTGTAGTCATCTGATCATGATGCGAGGGTTGAGTACACAACACTGAATGCATTAAACCATTGCATGTTTCGGTATGGAAGTATACGTAGTGAAAATAATCTTCCCCGCACTCGCTCCAGTAATCATTCACATCAGATGCACGATGATCACCAGCCATTTCGATTATCACTGAACGAACACTGAAAAAACAATAAATGATCGCTCCGGCTGCCTACGTTCCTTATATACTGTAGACGGTGACGTCACGCAGCGGTGGAGGGGTGGAATGCATGTTGAGACCTGTTATTCACCCTCCAGGCAGAGCCCAGCTGTCTATTTTTTGAATACAATCACCTTTTTTAATAACATTTATAATATTTAACTATAATGTTATCCGTATTTATTTTACTTTTAATAACATATGTAGTATTCACCAATCAATGAGACGCTTCTGAATTATGAATACTTTATTCGCAATATTTTATTGAAAGAAATAAGAACTATGAAACTTAATCATTAATTATCAGGGAAAAAATTGTCTAGACTTGGGTTTTTCCACGGTTTGTGATGGAAATTCTACGAGCTAAAAGGTATTTACATTGAGTGTCTGGGGTTTTTCAGAGCACTTAGGAAAACAATTACTGGCATTGTTCGCTAATGAGGTGAACGCGTCTAAAGATGTCAGCTAATAGAGGTCACCGTTACCATCAGACAGAAGTAGGTTACGGGTTTTTTCATTACATGCCGGGCTCTTGTTCGCTAATGGAGTGAAAGCGTCTAACGGGTCAGCTAATGTGGGTCACCGTTACCTCCAGGCGGAAGTATGTCGTTGATCGCTAATGTATGTAAACAGATCCGGAATGTAAACTTAAAAGCCTATTAATGTGTTGAAAGCGTCTAACATGTTCAGCTAATGGACAAGCGCTTTCCCCCAGATAGAAGAAGGCTGCAGTGTTTCATTACATGACAGACTGTTCCTGTGAGCGCGCTACTTATAAACACAATGCCACTTGCGCTCGAGTCAATTCATATACAATTAGTTAATCAATGGTATTAGTAGTCATAAAAATGTCAATTCTTTTTTTCAATAATGTTTGACGAACATTACCTAATTAATTTGCCGGGGGGCGGCAGGACTCGAGAAAACAATTCCCTCAAGTCATGACGCCACAGTAGAACGCATTGGGAGAGGGGGTAGGACCTGTTAGCACAGACACTGTCGGCATTAGGTGAGCACACAAAGCGAGAGGGGGCGGGGCCTAACGACACGAGACCTGGCGGCATGTGAGCACACAAAGGGAGGGGGCGGGGCTTGTCGGCGTAGAACAAAGAACTTTATCGCTTGTCGGCATCTCTCTACTGTGCTCAAACCGGCATTATATCTCTACTATCGTTCTTCATCAAGACAATGCGAGCGCACACACATCGTCTAACAACAGAGTATTTGAAGGCTCAAAAATTCTAATTGATGGGTCATCCGCCATACAGCTCTTATTTGGCACCCAATGACTTCTCTTTGTTCCCGAACATCAAGAATAAATTGCGTGGACAACGATTTTCGTTGGCAGAAGAAGCCGTTGATGCCTTCAAAAACCACGTTTTGGAGGTGTCTCAAGAAGACTAGAATAAATGCTTTGAAAAATGGTTCAAACGGATGCAAAAGTGTATTGATCATAAAGGAGAATATTTTGAAAAACAATAAAGCTATTTTCAATCAGAAATTAC
The DNA here is from genome assembly GCA_030765065.1 of Deroplatys truncata. Taxonomy (NCBI): domain Eukaryota; kingdom Metazoa; phylum Arthropoda; class Insecta; order Mantodea; family Mantidae; genus Deroplatys; species Deroplatys truncata. The sequence continues at coordinate 29,036,702 of CM060980.1, forward strand.
TTTGTTTTAATTATTAGGCTTAAATATATAAATAGTGCCCCTCGTATTATACAATCCAGCACTCGCCTAGCGACCGAGAAACCCGAGAAAGAACCTTCGGTCAGATTGGTCGATCCCTGGAGTTTGAACCCGGGACCTCCTGAATGCAGACCATAGACATTACCGCCCGAGCCATCCCGCTAGGTAATTTAATATTATATTGTTATAAAATATTTGATACTCTTTCATATTATTTATTGCGTTTTATCCATGAAACAACTCGGGAACTTGAAATCCTTCAGATTAAATTTAAAAACCTGCAGGCACTACCTGTAAGTTATATGTGCACAGATTATACACGCTATGTTAGCAGGTGGCCCGTAAGCGCCGTTACTCAATGTTCAGTTTCTAAATCCGTTTAAAAGCATTTGTTATATCTAGTTGCACTGCAGTTAGGCAAGCCTACCTGCATTTAACGAATCGCACCGGCCACTGCTTGGTATAATAAAGTAACGATTTTGAATAAAAACAACTATTTAGCATTATTTGCCACAGAAAGCTTATTAATATGATAATTAATTAGTGGATTATAAAATATATATTAAAACTTTACGCACGTACATCAAATGATCCCTTGATAGATATATTTACATCTGGTCGCCAGAGCAATTATCGAGTGAGCGAATTAAAGTGGCCCTTAAACTATAAATTTGGAGTGAAAAAAAAGTCTATACCTAGTCACTTAATTGTTTTAAGAGCTCTGACTCCCAAAAAGGGGCATTTATAGAAAAGAAAGGTTCCTCATGCATGTGTGTGTGTGTGTGTGTGTGTGTGTGTGTGTGTGTGTGTGTCTTTGAACAGCATAACTCAACAACAAAAAGTCGGATAAATATACCACCTTTCCTTTCATCCATTTCACCAACATTTCGTTTCATCTACTTCCTTCATCCCATACCAGGCATCGGGCTGATCACCCATCTTGGATGCTCTGTCTGATCCATGAGTGTCTGCTCCTCGACGGGCCTCTGACCCCAGGCACCCGCTTGTAAGTCCTGGGGGGTGTAAGTCCTACATAAGAAGAGGGTAAACAGATAATGAATGAATGTATTTAAGTTTAGTATCGTTCAAGGATACGATAAAAGATTTTCAAGAAAATCCCCCGATCCCAAACCACCCTTTATATGAAAACATTTGAGATACTTTTGATTTTCTCAAAAATGCCTGTAATGATTTTGAATAAGGTACCTCATATTTAAGATATTTGTTTGACAAATAAAAAAGACATGCCTTTAATTTTCTGGGAATGGCAAATAAACTGTTTTCTCATTAACCACATCCTAGATATTCTTTATTACTGGTTTGAATTGTCAAATACATTACGCTTTTTAACTCTAAGTCGGTACTGGTTTTCGTTTTCCTTTTTTTTTGTCGTGGTCACGCAAAGAAAATGGAATTTCAAAGCCATCGCATAGCGACCCTGTTTTAAAAACAAATTGACCATCACTTTAGCCTAATGTGTTCCACATGTACCTGCAACTAAATCTGTAACAAAACCATTTCTGCAAATGTTTATCTCATTAATATGAAACAGAAAAATTAAGTTTTGTAGGAATAGTTTGTAGAAATCTGGGTAGAGAAAGCATGTGAATGTAACGCCTTCCGAAGTACTTTACCAGTTTCACCAGTCGTACTTCAGTATATTATGCAATGCTCTCTGTCTCCTTTGGGCAAAAATACGATATCTTTTCGGCTAGTCAGTTGCGTTACCCAATGTCCGTCTCTATAACACCATAAGTGGGGATTTATCTTCAAGCTACAAAGACACTGCGGACAACAAATGAACGTAAAGATTTCGTCAGCCTCAGTCTCTCGAAATAGCGCTAACAATGGTTACTTATGTATCTAGTGCGTAATCCTGGATATTGTGGCACTTAGCCCAACTTCACGAGTGCTTACAATAAAGAGATTATTCATGTGCTACATACAACTTTTATGCAACTGTAGTATTAAAATATTAAAAAATGTATTACACTAGACTGCATGATATTGGATGACTGAAAAGTAATAAGTGATTCTGACTCAGTTTTTTATGCTGATTTCAGAACTGCTTTTAGTTTTTTTTCTATCACGTACAGTTTTTTCACAATTTCACTTCAAAAATATAGAGATATAAAGATATTGCTTCCCCCACTACACATAAAAGTGGGCTTGATGAAGCAATTTGTAAGGGCTCTACCACAGGATGGACCCTGCTTCAAGTACCTTTACAAGAAATTTCCCTTCATTACACAAGACAAATTAAAGGTTGGAATTTTTGTTGGTCCTCAAATAAAGAAATTGATGAAGGATGATGATTTTGAGAAGACAATGAATGAGAGAGAAATAGAAGCATAGAACACCTTCCAATCATTTACTGAAAACTTCTTAGGCAACAACAAAGATCCTAATTACAAGGCCATTGTCGAAACAATGTTGGACAATTTCAAGAAGATGGGTTGTAACATGAGTGTAAAGGTGCATTTTCTGCATTCACATATCGACTACTTTCCAGAAAATCTGGGACATTATAGTGAAGAGCAGGGTGAATGTTATCAACAAGATATTAAGGAAATGGAGAGGAGGTACCAGGGCAGATGGAATGAAACTATGATGGCCGACTACTGTTGGATGTTGAGGAGGGACAGTCATCTTCAAGGAAGTGCAAGGAAGTCAAAGAAGAGCAAGTTTGAAAAAGAATTAAATGAAACACTTTGGTTTCTTGTTTTGTTAAAATGTAGTCATGAAATAAATTAGGGGAGTTCTTGAGAGTATTCTTAAAATGTTTCTTGAATAAAAACTTACCTTGTGTGAAATGGTATTTGAATACTTTTCTACGCTCATTAGTAAAATTGTCAAAACATTACTTGACTTGTGTAAAAACCTGACGTGATAGAAAAAACCGGAAGTTATTTCTGAAATCAGCATAAAAACTTGATTCAAGAACACCTACTTTTAAGAAATCATCTGACAAAAAGTTTGTAAATGCAGACTAGTGTTATAAATTTGTGGATTTAATGTTATGAATGACGTAGTACAGATGAGTATTGAATATGACGTAATTTAGTTTTGGTAACCGTTTGTAAGATTGTTATTTTGTGCTTGTTTTGAAGAATTAGAATAAATATAGCTGATAACTTAGTAATGAATATATGACAATTTCTGTACCTGGAAAACAGAGAAACACGCTAATGCAACGAATGAAACAATCTGGTTTGCACCGCCTTAAGAGCTGGTAATAATTTAAACGTTTATTGATTATTAATTTGTAAGGTATTTAACATTTAAATTGTTTTGTTTATTTTTTTCAGTCGAAGATATGTATGTGTTCCACACTCTGGTGTGCGTCGGATATTAAATGAATGGTGAAAGTGAAAGAGAATATCGACGTTTCATCGTTTGGTAATATTTCTGATTGCTTGAAGAAATGTTCAGTGGGACATAAGCCGAAAAAAATCAAACTTGCTTTTCAGATTCAAAATTGATGAGGTTAGGAGGGTGGAAGTCAGTGTCAGCGACTGAAGGTTAACTAGAGGAATCGAATAAAAATAAAATAGAGACTGCAAATGCAGTAGTGGCTCAGGTATAATGCTTTCTAATTAGTAAATTATTGTTGATTGCAGTAATAGTTTTAGGATTTTCATGTTTATATGCTGATTTGCTTGTACAGCAAATATTTTAGGCTTTCAGGTACGATTAGGATAAGGATTACGTTACGGAGGAGATCCCTAGCAACTCGAGCCACACAAGGATCTCTTGTGCATACACCCCTGGGTGGAACGGATGAGATGAAGGAACAGCAGGCGACGTATTGGCTGCAGAACAGAGTTCTCTAAGAGTTACGCACTTGACCATCCAGCCGGAGAGCGCTCAAGACAGCCCTCCCAAGCAACCAGAGGGTGGCTCATAGACTCCCCTCAGATCAGGGAGAGCAGCGGAGACTTGAGCGGCCTCCATCTGACGGGACCAAGAAGAAGTTGCAAGCTATCTACGCCATCTGTCCGCAGTCGTCCGACACATAGCCCCGGAGTCAACCTGTAACATGAAAGACGAAGATGAAATGAGGGAGAAATAAATTCGGGAGAGACAATGATGCTTCCCAACATTCGCCTAGTCACCCAGGGAAACCCCCGAAGGGTCAGGAAGGTCAGCCGCTGGAATCGAACCCACGACCTCCCGAATGCGGGCCACAGACGCAACTGCCTGAGCTATCTCAGATAAGTTGTGTAAATTGGTAATGTGAGGGTGGTGAAGTCTTGGAATGCTAGTTGCTAGGTGGTATTTTGGGGCAGTTATGCGAGAACGAAGCCAATTGTGCGCGATTTATTGCGCCACTACAAGCCCTTTTATTTCTACATTGTATACATATCATTAAGCATATTGTGTTATTCTCGTTTATCCACTTTCCTTTGCCTTATTACACCCAGCTCTCCAGGCTCAGAATACTCGCCTGAAAGCGCCCCTCCGTTACTATCTCTTTGTGTTTTAACAGTCACTAACTTTTATCATCTTCCATTTGAACGGTGGATCTCACGGTTCACCTAATACACAGACAGATGAATCTGGTTAGACCGTAATAACATATACAAGACAACCTTTTGACTTTCATCTTGTGCCATTTCAGTTGGCAACATCCCTCTTCAGAGCGTGACTTACTAGTCAGGCTATCCAACCGCTATTTCTTTTAACCTTATCCGCATATACACACACCAAACTGCGTCTTTCCGTATTTCTCTTCCTCCTGATTGGCTAAAAATCTTCGCGCTAATGATGTCTGTTGTTATGTAAGGAAGAATTCCAGTAGACTGCATACTATGAGAAATTGAACATTTGGCAAATGAAAAGTTGAATCTGTTGGAAAACATAAATATTGCGGCAACTTTTTTAACACTTAAATGATTTCAGTCTAATTATATAATATAAAATATAATAGCAGACCGCATTAAAGTACTATGTGTATACTACAATATATAAAAAGTGTATATTACAGTCATTGTATAGGTTTATATTATTGTGTACATACATAATAATGTTATGTGAATGTATTAGGTAATTTAATAATGTAGGACTGTGAGAATAGAAGCCGAAAGTTGCTAACAATAAGGTAACCTTGAGACAAAAATGAATTTGGAAAGGTTAATAATGCTCCTAATAATTCTTGGAACAATAATGTAATATTTAAAACAGTTATAAATACCAATAAAAAACTAGAAAAAACTTAAGTTAAATAAAAGCATTCTATTGGAGTAAAATAAGACAATCAGAGAGTTGAAGTAGAGAAATTTACAAATTTAAGTGGTAGAAGGCAGTCGCTAGTAGACTGGCGTTCCCAAACGGACACTAGACACGTTCCCGAGCAGCTAAATACTTATTCCTTGTGAGACATATAAAAATAATTACGGCGAGAATATTATAAAGTTTACGTGTTAAAAAGTGCAATTAATAAATAATCTCACAGCTCTGTATATCAGCGAAGTGTTATTTAATCGTGTGAAGGATTAATAAAAGGGGTGAAGTAAAAATTATAATTTGTTAAGCCTACATTATTTAGCCGCATCACCACCTGCTAAGAGATACATGTTTCTACAAATTAATACTGACGCAGCCGAGGAAAACTTAAATATATATATATATATATATCATATTTAAAGAAACATAAAAATACAAAGATGATTTTTTTAAACGTTGGGGCGAAGGCCACCGGAAACTTTGTATCGTACGTGGGGCAGTTATTTCATCAAGTTTGGCTCCCCAACAGTGGAACTACAATACAATCTTCAAATTGGAACTTAAACGCGGTGCGAATAACGTAAAGATATTCTATCTCAATATTTGAGAGAGTTTCCAAGTGTAGGAGGAATTAATCCAAGTAGGCTGAATTTAGGAGCCTGGCAAAGTTAAATGAATAAACTATTTATAAGAAAGAAGATAGCAAAAGTATAAAATTATAAGAATCCAACAGAAACATTTATATAGTGCAGAAAAATAAGAAGAAAGTCATGAAACCATGTAGCATTTAATATGTAATTTTTTAAATTATTTATTTATAGTAAGGAAAAAAACTGTAAAACAAAATCTCAGGAAAAGAATGGAAAGATAGCGATAGGAATAATTTAAATAAGTATATAGATAAAATATTGTCACGTGGTAAGTTGTGACACTGGGGGGAATAGCTACATGAGGGATTGCAGAGCTAGAGACAATCATTAAAACACTTGGCTAAAGCGATCTGACTATATTCTAAAGAGTTACATTTCTACCGTGCGATAGTTGGGTTTACAAGATCAGGGATGATGGTGGTACTACCTAACATTATTATTAACAAATTATTTTATAATGCTTACCTTGAGAAACGTCTCGTCGTAGAGCTTTGTCAAGCCGCTAGTGGTGCAAAATGCAACCATCCGGAGCGACCATGCAGCGGTCGTCGACGGGTACCATAGCGGTCCCGACTACAACCCAAAGTCCCCGCGAGCAGAGCTTGAGGGCTTGCTTATATAGAGTCGAGTACCCCAGAGGGGTTCATTCTAATACCGTGGCGGCTATTACCAAATATGGTCTGCCAACGCCCTGGAAAATGCGTAGGCTTAGGACTTTCCAAGGATCATGTGATCCACAGGGTGCAGAAGAGTCGTGCAGAAAGACACGTATCCCTGAGGAAATGGTGGCATAGTGAAATCCCTTTGAAATGTCAAAGGAAGTGGAAAACCATTGTTTCCTGATATATACACAATTTACTAAGACTGAGCAGAATTAAGAATATAAAATATGATTCTATATGAATTCAGAAACTTGTGACAGGTTAATAAAATAATGCCAATTAATATAAAATAATAATTACAATACGGATCTCCTCAGTCGTTCGTGACAATATGTCATAAATAGTAAACTGAGAATAAGTGAAGGGAGCTAGCAATACGCTAGCAACAAAGCAATACTCGTTGTCAAAGACAAAGAAAATCAAGGTAATTGTGGTTTTGAGAGCATCAGACACATAGTTACTGAAGAAGAGAAAATTTGCAGATTTCGAAGAAGAGAGAAGCAGTGTTAGTTATATTATGAGGTTGGGCGAGTATATACAACATATAGTTCCGCGAGAACGTGTCGAGAAATTAATTCCACGTAGAGGAGTACCTAAACTACTGCTATCACGAGGCAAAGTTAGGAAGTTATAGCTCCCCATAAATTGTAACAAATATACGTAGTAATTAATTGCAAAGTACGCGGCTTTAAAAATAATTACAAATAAATAAAATCAGGAACGTAACAACAGTATCGTTCTTGAGATTTTGTTGCTCGGAAGAAAAATAATTTAAATACATTTTGGAAATTTCATCATTATGTATTAAATTTAATATTAAGCATCGTAGTATTCATAATCTAAATAAAAGAAAATTGTAATACAGAAAGAGTCTCAACAAAATAATAAAGCAGAAGGTTTGGAACGGTAATTGATTAAGAGCTTGTATTACGATCTAACTTGTAGTTATTGCTACTTATTGGTTAACTGGAATGCCCCCTATTGCGAACGCAAGGTAACTGTAGGGTACTTAACCTGGAGTTTGTAAACACTTTGGTATGATGACAACATTTTCGTGCGTGACTTCACGCCACCTAGGTGGAAACTTGTTACATTATATATTTAAAATAAGCTTTCTGCTGTAATTTTCTTGAGTTCGCCGTCTAATTTCGGTGTATAATAAAATGTAAGTTTCTATTAAATTAGTTTGAGATATTTTCGTGATTAATATGGATTAATTTGTATAGGATAGGTAACGGCACATTTCTAAGGATTATGCCGTTAGTTTAGTTCGCATTGGAATAGCCTAGGTGCGTTTCGGTATGTTAAAAAATCTGATGTGTTACACTCACATGACTTTCTCTAATCTTGTACAAACTATTTTTATAAACGCTTATTCTCCATATGCTTCATGTTAATCGATATGTTAATCTTATTGCTAATTTTCTTGTAGGAGCAAGGGCAATTTAAGCGATAGTCAAATATTTTAAGAGCTGGTTGCCATGTCGGGTATTCCATTCTCTTTGCATTACCAGGAAAAAAATGAATAACGAATTCCCATTTGAGAAAAAGTACAAGTATTGGAAAATTTGAGGGAAAAACAAGCAATAACTCGAAAATCGTTCACTCAACAAAAAAAATGTATATGACATAAATGGTATATTTTAACGCGATCTATATTTTTTGTGCAGTAAAATTTTGTCTATCTCTTATCGTTTACCAGTTATGCAAAAGTCGTTCACAATTAAGAAAATTCCAGATATACATTTAATTTGTCGTGAAAGTATCATAAACATATGATATTTTAATCAAAATCGTTAGAGCCATTTTTGAGAAAATTAAAAATTTCGAAAAATGTTCCAAGTAAAGGGTAATCTGTGGTGGGGGATTTTCTTGAAAACCTTCCGTCGCATCCCTGGAAGATACTGAACCTAAATACAAAGTTTGGTGTTTATCCGACTGTTCGTTTCTGAGTTATGCTGTACACAGACACACACACGGACATGTTTCCAAAAATGCTTTTTTTTATTCAGGGGGCCTCAAAACATATATTTCCTGTTAAATCTCGGAATCGAATTTTTGGGTGGAATAAAACACTTCCCCTACTTACTATACGTAGTAGAGAAAGTAAAAATAAATAACGAATTTCCATTTGAGAAAAACTATAAGTATTGGAAAATTTAAGGGAATAACAAGCAATAACTCGAAAATCGTTCACTCAACAAAAAATGTATAAGACATAAATTGTGTATTTTAACGCGATCTACATTTTTTGTGTAGTAAAATTTTGTCTATCTCTTATGGTTTACCAGTTATGTAAAAGTCGTTCACAATGAAGAATACTTTTGGAGACATTCCCAGAAAATTCGAGATATACATTTCATTTGTCATGAAAATATCTTAAACATATGATATTTTAATCAAAATCGTTAAGAGCCATTTTTGAGAAAATTAAAATTTTCGAAAAATGCTCCAGTAACGGGTAATCTGGGGTGGGGGATTTTCTTGAAAACCTTCGTGTCGCATCTCTGGAAGATACTGAACCTAAATACAAAGTTTGGTGTTTATCCGACTGTTCGTTTCTGAGTTATGCTGTTCGCAGAGACACACACACGGCTATGTTTTCAAAAATGCTTTTTTTGGGGATTCCGGTGAAATCTCGGTATCGAATTTTTGGGTGGAATACAATACTTCACCTACTTACTATACGTAGTAGGGAAAGTAAAAAGAATGCCGTTAATATAGTTCTTGGAGATAGTGTAAAATAGGATAACTATACATGTAGCGTAGTTGGAAAATAAGTTATAGCTTTTCGGAGTATCAGGCTATGTGAGATTTCACTCTCAATATGATTTAGTTTAATGGCAAATAGATTTTGCATATAGTATAAGAGCGCGTTGGTAGCGAGAAAGCTAGAGTCTCTTGATTCTAACACACGCTAGCACCTATTGCATTAGTGTTGCTGTTAAAACATTCGAAGCTGATTAAGGCAGAAATGAAATGGTTTATCTGATGTACATTAATATCGACTTATTTTATTTCTGCAAGGTGCTTGATGTCACGGAGGTATTAGCCGCAAGATTTACTCCACTACACTGAAATTTGTGACGGTTACATTTAAGATACAGCTTCGATGAATGTGTTGAGTTAAATAGACCATAAACTCAGGAAGAGGTTGTGATGCTGCTATAAATTATTACAAAGCATCAGTGTGATAGAAAATACAGCCATAATACAATTTTGGTTAACCTTAATTATTTTCCTCATTCCTCTCTTCAATTTATTTTTCCGAGATCTTATTTTTATTATATAAATAATTTCTGAGCATTTACCTCAGTATCGCTACAAAAGGAGGGTTTATATGTCGAGCTTTCGCTAGATTAAAACATTCATCATCATCTTCATCATTATCGTCTTTCATGGTTTAAGCCCTCTGGCTTGTTCCGGTCTCATTATTTAAACTGTTCTGTCCATCTTCTTTTAGGTCTGCCGATGTTTCTTTGGCCTTTTGGTGTACATCTTAAAACCAACTTCGTATAATGATTATCATCCATTCTCTTCACAAGTTATTTCCAGTTGTTTTGATTAATTTCAAACATTCCATCATATTAAATTGTATAGTTTTTACTGTTAACACGTTCTATGTAGTGGGAATGAAGTTATCAATAAGTGCTTAAGTTTAGAAGAAAATTTCCACAAACAAACAAAAAATGGAAAGCCTATGTTAAATAACTAGGATTTCGCCGTTAATATATTCTTTTAGATTAGTGTGGGGTATTAACTTATACTATGTGATCAAAAGTATCCGGACACCCCACAAACATACGTTTTTCATCTTAGGTGCAATGTGCTGCCACCTACTGCGTGGTAATCATTATCCGCGACCTCAGTAGTCATTAGACATCGTGAAACAGCAGAATGGGACGCTCCGTGGAACTCACGGACTTCGAACGTGGTCAGGTGATTGGGTGTCACTTGTGTCAGAAGAGATTTCCACACTCCTAAACGTCCCTAGGTCCACTTTTTCTGTTGTGATAGTGAAGTGGAAACGTGAAGGGACATGTACAGCACAAAAGCGTACAGGCCGACCTCGTCTGTTGACTGACAGAGACCGCCGACTTTTGAAGAGGGTAGTAAAGAGTAATAGGCAGAAATCTATCAAGACCATCACACAGGAATTTCAAACTGCATCAGGATCCACTCCAAGTACTATGACAGTTAGGCGTGAGGTGAGAAACCTTAGATTCCATGGTCGAGCGGTTGCTCATAAGCCACACATCACGCAGGAAAATGCCAAACGACGCCCCGCTTGGTGTAAGGAGCGTCAACATTACATGATTGAACAGTGGCAAAACGTTTTGTGGAGTGACGAATCACCGTACACAATGTGCCGATCCGATGGCAGGGTGTGGGTATGGCGAATGCCCGGTGAACGTCCTCTGCCAGCGTGTGTAGTGCCAACAGTGAAATTCGGAGGTGGTGGTGTTATGGTGTGATCGTGTTTTTCCTGGAGGGGGCTTGCACCCCTTGTTGTTTTGCGTGACACGATCACAGTGCAGACCTACATTGATATTTTAAGCACCTTCGTGCTTTCCACTGTTGAAGAGCAATTCGGGGGTGGCGATTGCATCTTTCAACACGATCGAGCACCTGTTCATACCTCACGGGTTGTGGCGGAGTAGTTACACAATATCATCCCTGTAATGGACTGGCTTGCACAGAGTCCTGACTTGAATCCTATAGAACACCTTTGGGATGTTTTGGAACGCCGACTTCGTGCCAGGCCTCGCCGACCTACATTGATACCTCTCCTCAGTTCCGCACTCCGTGAAGAATGGGCTGCCATTCCCCAAGAAACCTTCCAGCACCTGATTGAAAGCATGCCTGCAAGAGTGAACGCTATCATCAAGGCTAAGGGCGGCCAACACCATATTGACTTCCAACTTTACCGATGGAGGGCGCCACGAACTTGTACATCATTTTCAGCCAGGTGTCCGGATACTTTTGATCACGTAGGGTATATGGATTTTTGTTTTCGGCTTCCTATAGGTTAGTAGAAAATAGAACCTTTTGGAATGTACGCTTAAGTTTAGGTTGTTATTTCGTAAAGGTTACTTGCAAAATAGGTTAGACTCCCGAATATTGGATTAATATGAGCATATTATATATTTAGACAAACATTACTGTCATTCACGATAAAAAAAGAAAATAAAGCAACATGCAAACTATGTCTAAGAATAATTCTGGATGTTTTATGAAATGTAATAAATTTAAAACAACCAGTGCAACTTTCGACAATCCAATAACGTTTACGAAATTCACTCTCTTTACAAACCTGGAAATTACTCTTTCGGAAGACTTAATTATCTTGGCTTTCCCCGTGTTATATAAACATTGCTCCAATATTTCGCCTTGGAATCGACTATTGACTATCAATCGAGGCCGAGGTACGCCATTATCTCCAAGTTACCTAGTACGTAACCACTACCCGAGATGGTGGTTAGTTATCTCCCGGTTAGCTGTTAACCGAAGGCCTAATACGAAAACTTGCCCTGACTTCCAGTTAATTTCTAACCGGAACCTTAACGGAGATCGTAATACGTGCCCTTAAAGTCATATTTAAGTATCGAAGCTTGAGAATCGAGAATTACAGTCACATACAATATTTAATAGCGTACCACATGATAGAACCCTTTTCTATTAGGGATGCAAGAAATTAAATGTGGTCTGATGGTTATAATGCTAGCTTCCAAATCCAAAGGTCCTTGGTTCGATTCCGGCTGGAGGATGGAGATGTTTATTTAGCCAGGATTATTCCCCGTCCTGACTTGAGTCTGGAACTAGGCTGAGAGAGTAAATGTGTTAATTTAATATTATAAAAGAAAAACCCAAAGTAAACGATCCCAAATATTAACAGAACAGTAATACGAGCGGACATCATTGTCTAAAAGAGCATGATTCGCTTAATGTTTTAAAAAAGTTGATCAAACATTTATCCGTAAATGTAAAACTGAAATTTAGGATTACTTAGCCATGACGGAAATAAACAATAATTACATGTGGGAGTATTAGACAACAAAGAACTGTGTAATTAGTCGTCTTTAAATAATAAGTAAATGACACTGCGTACTCTTATCAAACATTTTGGGGGGGACAGGAATAAAGGTATAAGGGAAAAACAACAATAAAAGGTATTTGGAAGGGAAAAGGAAGAGGAACAGAAAGGATTTAATACTGTGGTGTCTATTTATTGGGGACATAATTGGTGGCATGGTGGCTGGTACCGCCGAAGCAAACCTGCGATTCGTGGTTGATTACTAAAAACGGAGAACTCCGCAATGGACGAACTTCTCAGTAGGAAATAGGTAGCAGTTCATAGCCGAGGCCCTAACAAAGACCTAGAACAGTGGTGAAGTAAGAGTTTCTTGATGTTCCGTGCCCGGGCCTGCTACCTCCGGGCAGTCGGTGTATGCCCATGAAGATCTGGACAGTGCTGTTGTGTGTGATGGTGCGGAGGTCCAAAGTCGTCCCTCGGAGGTGTCGAGATATAGGTCTGAAGAGTCCTGATCACCCTGTTCGATCCTCTCCCGAAGGTAATCGTTTCCCATGCGAATGATGGTGCGGTGTGTCGAGTCTAATCTCTGATGGTCTTGGCGTGTTATGGTGTCTGTAACGGAGTTGAAGTGTGCGGTGAGGCGGCTGGATAAGCCCAGCAGCTCGCCGTGAAGATCTTGAATTACTTCAAGAATGCTGTTGTTGCAGGCTGTGTTATGCTCAACTATTGCGTTGGTATTCGCCAATTGGTGCTCTAGTTGAGAGGTGTCGATCTACGGTGTCGTGTAGATGGAGCTAGTCGGCGATGCTCTACTGGGTAGAGTGGGCAGATAGTGGCAGCGGGGAGCGGCGTCACATGAAGTGTCGGAATGCCCGTAAAGGCAGCAGCGGTGGCATGGAGTTGGGCGCACACTGCGGCTGGCCTCGAGCGACAAGGTTTGGCCTAACAAGGGCCGTCGAGTATTCGTCCTCGTCCACGAAGGCGAGTCGGACCAGCGGTGTAGAACCTCTGTCGTTGCGAATTCTAGTCGTCTTGGCCGCAGACGGCCAAAAGCGCTGCGCGGCGTTGAGCAAGAGCGTGTCAGGGAGCTGACGATGCACTCCCCGGACAACAACGGAGTAGCGTGCAGGCACGCTTTTCAGTGGCGTGTGGCTGCCTGCGCTTGCTGGCTAGATGGCGCTGGGCACTTCGGCTGGCGGCGGCAGTGAAGAGGCGGGAAGCTGTTCTTCGTCGGCGGCGCTGGTCGTGGCTTCTTCACAAGGAGGAAGCTTGGAGGCTGCGGCTGTCTTCTTCTGTCCCATGTTGCTTGCAGGAGAGCTCGAAGCGAAAAACCATCAAACATGGCGTCGGTCGCGGCATTTGAAACGTGCGTGTAGCCTAACCAGCTGGGCTACGCTCCCCGTAACTTATTTCCTTATCGCTTACTCGGTCTTAAGGATTCGAGTCCATGCCTTCAAGACAAAATGTTATACACGCACTATGAAACGGCAACTCTAGGCCGAGCCCGAGAACTCTAATTATAGATAATTTATTAATTAATTTTTATTCATGTTAAATCATGCTATGTACATATCTTTTTCTTTTTACCGCTTGTATAGTTTAAGAAGGGTGATTTAACGTTATGTATGTATCTAGGTTACTAATATTAGAAGAGTTATACATGGTTTAATGTAAATAATTTAAGCGCTATGTTAAAATACTGTCCACGACGAAATGTTTTAGCTACAGGAATAGTGCCTTCGAAGGCAGAAAATCTAGTTTATGACGTCTCTCTGGTCCCAGGGCCATTATTCGTACAGCGAGGGTGTAGCGCCTTTGTCCCTTTATTTGATAATTCGCCGTGACCAAGTGAGAGAGACAGATAGCTTAACGGTAAATTTAGGAAAAGCCGCGATTTATATTAAACTTGGACCAATGAGATCCCTGGAAGTTTATACGAAATAGTGAGACGCGTCGAGTGGCGCTAAAAATGGACCAATAGGAAAGGAAGCAGCCCCAGAAGTCTGCGACTATAAATGGATCTGCTAGGAACAAATCAGGGGCAGTTTTGGCATTTCATTGCAGTTGGGTAGTTTGGCATTTCATTGCAGTTTGACATTTTGTCATGTGTGGTCAGGGAGAGATGCTGCAGGATGTGTGAGATATCGCGCCAAAAAGGGAATAAAGACAGTTTTAGAAACACACCTAAGAACCGCTGCTCGTAAAGAGATAATAAGCATATTTAAACTTCGTGTCATACCCGCGCCGCGTTTTAACAGCGGTGGACAGTATTTTAACGGCGGCAATACCAGTGTTGTATACTACGTGAGTTAGTTAAATAAAAAGAAACGGCAGTGTCATCTTTTCATAACCAAAGCATATGTCTTCTTATATCACCACCCGAGATCGACGCTTCCTTTACCAAGGATAAGTCCATGCTCCCATATAGTTTAAAGAAAATTACTGCTAGCCGAGGATAAAATTGCAGAGAACCAGCACACTGCGAACTTCTGGAACAAACGTAGGAGATGCATCAAGGTAAGCCTACGAGCAACGGACAGGAGGAGGCGACTGCCGCAACTACCATATGTGGCATTTGTTACAAATTATTTGCATAGCATTTCCCGTTAAATATCTATATGCCTGAAAGTTTGCTAACTTGTATTAAGAATCTCAGCGAAGGCAATACCTAAGTTTCGTTTTTTAATGTTCAATTTAAACAAATTCAAACTAGTTAAATAAATATACTAAAAGGAAAGCAAACATTAAAGATTATAAGGATAACACCTAAGCGTGAAAAATTAAGATTCAAAATTGTTTTAAAACAGGCATGTTCTCTTTGTAATCTTTTGAGATGTTGAATCGAAAAACAATCATTTTTTTTCTCTAGCACACGTTATTTTTTTCACTATATGCGCTGCAATTTTAGTGAAGCGAAAGTAGCGTTATTTAACTAAATACAGAAAATGATAAACCGAGACATAGTATATAATGTCCAGAGTTATATATAAATGCAGTATATAATAATATAATGCAACTTTGTTACATACAATTTATTAAACTGCCGTTATTAACTATTTATCCCTAGTCCAATGCCATGTGGTTCGTTTTTCTCAAGTGTTACTTTACGTCCTGTGTAAGATTGTGAACCATCGTTGTACTTTTATCAAACCGACAATGGGATCTCGAGGGAAACGTTCTCCTTGTTTATAAATTACATTAAAATTTCCAGGAAAATGCTGCAAATAAAAATAAACTTTAAACCAATTAGCCGTTCCGAGGTTCTCAAGAACATTCATAGCACTGTTATCTACTTCAGTTAGTAAAAGAAAGATGCCAATATGCAACATAAACCCAAGGTGTACTTGTTTTGGTTTTGCGATTGATAAACCCATATTTTTGTATTGTTTTGTACGCATATTGTGTTATCTTACTAAGAAATCCCAGCTTATGTTGTTGGTCACAGAAGTAAATCTTTATGCCTATGGAAATTGTTATTCTTCACCGTCTTCAATTCTTTTCGGAACTGGAAATTGTATAAGAGCTTAGTGGTTTTCTTCCACGAAGTTTTATCAAAGAATGATGTTCGTCAGTATTATCGAGGAATTATCTGCGGCAAAGCAAGCGGCTAAGTAGTTAACTAAAGTAGATAAGGCATTATTGCAAACAAATTAAATTAAACTGAGTTTTATTAATGAACGCTCTATAGCTACCATGGTTCTTAGCATCCCATTCTATATTGGGCGTGAAAGACCGGTAATTTTGCTCGAGGCATCTTTATCATGACGCAGTATTTTATATCACAACACTGAATGCCAGAGTGATTGTATTGTAAATAAGCATTATTGTATGACATTGATTTGAGATGTTTGTTAATTATAAGCATTGTTAGGAAATAAGTTTACACGGCCTCACTGAAACTGACAATAAGAGTGGGCAAACAATGAGCGAGGGGGTGAGTTGTTTATCAATTATAAGAGACAAGCAAATGACGTCAGATTAGCGCGCTTTTCTGTAGAAATGGAGGGGATTTCTTCCCTAGAGCAAATGTGTTCGTAATTTTGATTGGATATAAATATAGACGCTAATGATGGCGCGTTTTATTAACCAATAGCAGCTCGGTTATAATGTTTAGGTATATTGGGGTGTGGGAGTATAAAGAGCTAAAGCCAGAGGCAAGTATCGTCCAGTTCAACAGGATCATTCACGCATTACACGTCGCCCAGTTTGACAGAATAATTCACAAGGCAAACGTCGTTCAGTCCAACAGAATCATACAAAGGTTATACGTCGCACAGTTTAAGAGAATCGTTCACGCGTTATACGTCGCGCAATTCTACAGAATCTCTCGCGTTGTAAAGTTAGTTATAAATGTGAAATACGCAAATTAATAACGTGCAGTAAATAAGTAGTTATAGTGATATTAGAAAATATAACAGTTTCAGTCGGGCGTGTATCAAGAGTCAATATGTGAAATTAATTAAAAGTGACGGCAATAAAAGTGTAAAAACAAATTCTTTTATGTGTTATCTTTCAGTAACAAATCCTTTCCGTTTACACACCCTGATTAAGAGATTTTCTCGACTGAGTACTAATAATAGCTAGCCGGAGCACAAAGAATCCAAAATGCAAAATAATAAAACAATAACAGGCGCTCAACAATAGATAACACGAAGTTACCGCGACAAATTGGCTCCCATACGTGGGGCAGATAAACATGAAGCATCTTCCAACTACCAACACAAATATTCTACTTCAATCAGGCCTGGGGTTCTTTTACGTGCCGTAAATCTACGACACGAGACCACTTCCCTTCCGACAAGTTATGCTAAGGATTTTTACGTCTGAATAAAATCCATCGCCCTTCGCCGGGATTGAACCCGCGACCTCGGGAACGAGAGGCTAGCATGATACCCCTAGACGATGGAGGACGGTTGAAAACATATATCGTGGACTTTAGGATACCGTTTTCATTTTATCGAAAGCGTACGTATTCAATGGTCTATATTCCGAAAGAATAGTAAAAAGTCACATTCGGAGCCAGTAACGCTGTTATGGAGCTGGGATGCTCATATGCTCCCTGTCGTGTCAGCCATAAAATTTGAATTTTTCGGCACCTGTAAGTAAGAAGGCACGACAATGGAATATCAGGGAAACGTTCCTGGAATTCCCCACAAAGTCGTAGGCAGACACGTTCGGCATTCCCATCAGCTCCAAAGTAAGAACAAGTGAAAATCAAGTGCACGGGGGGAGGACTCGCCCACCCAGTTAATTGCTAGTTTCAACAAGAGATGGGGGTGCGGAATCATTTCCGATTTAACATTCAGAAGGGGCGGGGGACAGCAGTGGGGACCTTCGTAATTGCAAACTGATGGACCCTGACATGGGAAAGGCATTTAGTCAAATATCGAGGGAGAATGTGTCCCCTTCTAATGGAGAATGGTTTCCGCACATCCTAAACTGCTGGAATTACCAGTATCGTATCGTAATCCCACTCATTCTGTTCGGTTCACTGTTTGTAGCTGATCCGATGTTTTATTTAGATAAGAGCATCATAGGGCTCAAGTGAGGAGGTTTTTAGCCGCCGGGAAATATCTAACCTTTAGAGCACCCGAAAGCCCATTAATTCCCTTATCGTCATTTCAAAACAATCTTCTGAAAAAGAAAAACAAATGCCGTAAACAAAAACTTGTTTGGATTTGGCTTTAAAATAGGTGCTGGGTGTATGTAGTTTTCAAGCAAAAGTGTTAAACACTTTTTTCAAAGACTACTTTCATGCTAACACATTTTAAATTTTTATGCTGATTCTCCAGTACATCGTCTAAGGGGGAAAAATTCTGATGTGTTACACTCACTGACTTTCTCTACTCTTGTAGAAACTATTTTTACAAACGCTTATTCTTCATATGCTTCATGTTAATCGAGATGTTAATCTTATTGCTAATTTTCTTGTAAATGCAAAGGGAATATGGTAGGCTTTAAGCGATAGTCAAATATTTTAAGAGCTGGTTGCTATGTGGAGCATTCCATTCTCTTTGTATGTCCAGGACAAAAAAAATGATAAGGAATTCCCATTTGAGAAAAAGTTATCAGTATTGGAAAATTTAAGGGAATAACAAGCAATATCTCTCAAATGGTTCACTCAATAAAAATAATATATATGACATAAACTGTGTATTTTAACGCGATCTACATTTTTTGTGAAGTAAAAGTTTGTCTATCTCTTATGGTTTACCAGTTATGCAAAAGTCGTTCACAATGAATAATACTTTTGGAGACATTCCCAGAACATTTAACATATACATTTTATTTGTAATGAAAGTATCTTAAATATGATATTTTAATCAAAATAGAACCGTTTTTGAGAAAATTAAAATTTTCGAAAAATGTTCCATGTAAAGGATAATCTGGGGTGGGGGGGATTTTCTTGAAAACCTTCGTGTCGCATCTCTGGAAAATACTGAACCTAAATACCAAGTTTGGTGTTTATCCGACTGTTCGTTTCTGAGTTATGCTGTTCACAGACAGTAACACAGACACAAAAATGGTTTTTTTTTGGATTCAGGGTGCCTCAAAACATGTATTTCCGATGAAATCTCGGTATCGAATTTTTGAGTGGAATGCAATACTTCCCCTACTTACTATATGTAGTAGAGAAAGTAAAAATGAATGATTTATATACTAAAAATTTTCCGCATGGCGAAAGAATGGCTATTTTAATGAAATAAAAATTGAACTTTATTAGGCAAAATAGTAAAATTTATACATTACGCACTTATACAATTATTAAAACAGCATTAATTACATTAATAGAAACATAAACAATGTAGGGAAAAATACGATGTGCTGCACTCACACAACTTTCTCTACTATTGATTATTTTTATGCATCTTTTACACACTGTCCTGCGGCGAGACCCTGTGGGTTAGAGGGTGGAGCTCTGGTTCTCGGCCGCGGAATGCGCCCGGATTCAATCCTACCCATGTGGATGCGGATTTTAAGTCCCGGGTAAAGGACCGGTGCCCAATCAGCATTGTGAGGAAAGTAAGGAGCTGTGATAGTCAGTGATCCCTACCACGGAGGCAAATATTCTGGCTGGGGGATGCGTTATGCTGGCCACATCACCTGCCCGTATTGTTTGGATGATTACCCACCTCTGCCGTGTACGTGGGCGTGAGACCGGCAGTCGGGTTGGCAAATCTAGGTCCCTCATGGACTGTAGCGCCACGGGATTATTATTTTTATTTTACATATTATTGGCACGAAATTTTACTTTTCTACCTACTTCATGTTATTACGGATTTCGTTGTAGACAAAGAGAATAAAGGAAACCGAGGGGACATTCAGTTGTTTAAAACCTATGCTGGCCTTGAAATGCTATACCCTTTCCATTCTATTGTGAGAAACAGCTGAATAGCGGCAGCACTAAGAAATTGACAGTATTGAACAATTCAAATCAATGACATCAAATATCTCAAAATGGTTGATGCCACAGAAAAAGCTATTTTAAATAAATTGTGTGTTTTAAAGCTGTCTACACGTTATACAAAATTATACGAAATTCCTTGCGAATAAAGAAGGCTTCTCGGACTATTTCCGAAAAATTCAAGTTATACATTTAATTTCTCATGTAAATATCTTAAATATAGGATATTTTAATTAAAATTGTTAGGACTTATTTTTGAACAAATCAAAAATAACGTAAACGTTCCATAAAAAGTGTAGTTTGTGGAGGGAAAATTTATTGAAAGTCTTCGTTTGAATCTTTGACAGATACTCAACTTAAATATCAAGTTTTGTATTTATCGGACTATTCGTGTTTGAGTTATGCTGTTCACACACACAGGCACGTGCGCACACTGAGATTTTTCTAAAACTGCTCCTTGTCGGTTGAAGGGCCTCAAAACAAGTCCAGTTGTTTCGACATCGAATTTTTGAGTGGAATACAATACTTTCTCTGCTTATTGTAGTAAAAATATTAGAGAAAGCACCTAATAAAAAAAGCAAATTTTAATGAACTTCTTAACAGAAACTGTTGAATATTTGCAGGCACTTTGACATAAACCGCATCATAATGAACATTCTGAATGTTGTCAAAGATAAACAAACATACAAAAAAGATGCAAAAATAAGCTGAAATTAAGCCATTTGAAGCTGTAAATAGGGATACTTTAGTTATCGTGTAATAGAATATACATTATGATAGAAAGTTCAGACTTATTAGTTAATTGTTTTCAAAGATTCTGCTAAAATTCACTATTAAGACAATAATCAGCAGTAATTATTCATCAATATTATTATTATTATTATTATTATAGTTGTTGAAGTCAAAATTGGGTAGATACTTGCATCGTCAAATTGACATTTGATATACTTACTTTTTAATCATTTATAAAGGGAATTGCAAAACAGGTTAATAAATTGTTGATTTAGCTTATACACACCTACCTGCTTTAATTTTCCTTTCAGTGGCAATGCAATGACGTCCATTCCCTCATGGAAGTAAATGTAACGCATGATAAATTTTCTTCGCTAGCTTACGTTTAAATAGTATCTATTAATCAAAGCCATCCTAGTGGGGTTAAATGTCTGTAGCAAAGCATTGTTCAACCTTGTTGACAGTGAGGTAGAAAGAAAACCCTGATATCCAGTTGTGGCTTTAGAATTGAACCTTATCACAAAAACAGTTTTTACAATGAGAATCGTAGGACATTTTCTAAAGGCGTGAACTGGGTTGTTTTTGTTGCCTGGAGCAGGCAACTACAGTACAATTTTGTTTCATACGCGGATAGCTAAGTTTTAATTCCAATAGAAAAGGCTATTAAAGCTTAGCCCAAGCTTAGTTCAGTAACTGCCTTTCAGAACTTAATGTTTTGTGACAACCGTTTAATTCTTACAATACTTATTTGTGATGCAAAGGTTAAAAGCAGTTTTATTTTACGAATAGGTATGTTTGAGAAACGAGGCCATAGGCCATGTGCAGCGACTCCACGAGAAAAAAAATCTGATGTGTTACACTCACATGACTTTCTCTACTCTTGTACAAACTATTTTCTACAAACGCTTATTCTCCATATGTTTCATGTTAATCCAGATATCGAGATGTTAATCTTATTGGTAATTTTCTTTACTGTGAACGTCTTTTGCATAACTGGTAAACCATAAGAGACAGACAAACTTTTACTACACAAAAAATGTAGATACACAATGTATGTCCATATACATTTTTTTCGTTGAGTGAACCATTTTCGAGATATTGGTTGTTATTCCCTTAAATTTTCCAATACTTATACTTTTTCTCAAATGGGAATTCGTTATTCATTTTTTTGTCCTGGTAATGCAAAGAGAATGGAATATTCCACATAGCAACCAGCTCTTAAAACATTTGACTATCGCTTAAAGCCTACCAATTCCCCTTGCATCTACAAGAAATTACCAATAAGATTGACATCTCGATATCTCGATTAACATGAAGCATATGGAGAATAAGCGTTTGTAAGAATAGTTTGTACAAGAGTAGAGAAAGTCATGTGAGTGTAACACATCAGATTTTTTTATTTTATTGGTTTATTTTTATGGTTCGCTCATTGTTTACCTTAAACCAGCCAATGAATTGTTTACATGCTACAGCATAATGCTTTTTTTTTATTTTTTGGTAGCAATTCCGATGTTACCCTTTGAGCTGCGTCTAGAATTTCGTCGGTTTTCGGAATTAATTTAATTAATTTTCACATCAGCCGCTATTACAGTAATCAATTATTCAGTTTTTAGAAAATACAAGGCTGAAAATACAATAAGTTAACTATTGGACGACATTGCGATAAATTGAGGTATGACAATTTGTATCTAAGCATATATTGCGACCATCGTGAAAATTAATGATGTAAACAGTTACAATATATTATACCATTGTAAACTCTAATCGAACGGAGCCGATTTAATAAACATGAGCAAATACATAGAGCACCTACAGTGTGACTGGATATGAAACTGAAGTTGGCAACAGTGCAGTGGCATAAAGCTTTTGTCGCATTAGTGAGATAAATTATAACTATTTCGCGTGTCTTGTGTTAAAAAGTTGTAGTTTTAGTTGGAGCTATCTAAGAAAGCATGTAGGAAGCTTAGAAGAAACACCGAATTAAAATAATGTACTGTATCACAGATGTTAAATATTCGCTTACAAGCGGCAGATAATGTTACTTGCTGGCAGGTGATGGTCCGATATTTTTACGCTAATAATAAAAAACTTGGAGAGAAACAATCTCAGTTCGTGAAACATTATTTAGATATCCATATGCGCCACCGATGGTGCTGCAAAATTAATTCTTATGCGTCCCGGTAAAGAATGAGCTATGTATATTAATGGGAGTGGGGTTCGATTTCGTGGTACAATAAAGGGCTGAATTTGAATCTCACGTTTACATGCAAGTATGTGATTGAAGTTTAAACATTAATTTACTCCTACCAGTTTATTGCATATCCTCTGTGTGCGTTCATAGTGCATTGACAGAGTAATTCTGTTTTAATGTATGATATAACTTAACCTCTTTTCAAAACACCTCAGGTCTTGGGTTATAATAAACGAAGTTATAATTAATTACAGCTGAATTCACTTGTGTTCAACAAGCTGAGAGCTACCAGACATTCTATGGAGATGAGAAATCCATGTTAAAACCTTTTTAGCCATTGGAAAGGTAGAATCAGATGACTGAAAAATTCAATGCCATAGCCGGTATTTGAACCACGGATATGGCATTGAATTTTTCAGTCATCTGATTCTACCTTTCCAACCCTGTGCAACACACTGCTTGTGTGAAAGAACAATTAATTCCATTAATTGACCTAATAGTGGTTGCAACTATAAAGCCCGGGACTTAAAGTACTTACAATGAATGTAAGTCGCCATTGGGGTATGACATCTCAATACAATTTGAGATCACCTTGTGGTTTACCGGGAAAAATGCGAATCAGCTGGAGAATTTAATGTCGTGTCGGCATGTTGCCATGGTAGCTCAGTGGTTAGAGCAACCGGACGGAGACCGGGAGATTCGTGGTTCAAATCCCGGTTATGGCATTGAATTTTTCAGTCATCTGATTCTACCTTTCCAACCCTGTCCTACACACGGCTTGTGTGAAAGAACAATTAATTCCTTTTTAGCCATTGTTAGGAGCCAGAATGTAAAATGTGCTAAAAGATGAATTATCGTTTGTGCGGATAGAGGGCAGACTTCAGACATTCTGTGGTTTAGATTAACGCCAATATGAGTATTATTTACCTAACTAGTATCAATTGATATTCCTATTCCGAGAGTTTAAATGTGCATTCTACCTCTAATCAAGGAAAAACAGCATGATAGACATGAGACCAGATCTAGCTGGTCGCAGTAGTGACTTGTCCCCCTGCAATAAACACATCCTACATCCCAAAATAAGATTTCTTCAAAACACACAATTTATTTAAGATATCTTTTTCTATGGCGTGAAGTCATTTTCGAGATACGTCTTATTATAGATTTGAATTTTTCAACACTATGTCATGTTCTTAAACTGCTGTAGACATTCGGTTGTTTCTCGTAAACTATTGGGAAGAGTATGGAATTTAAAACTAGCATAAACCGATTATCTTTTAAACTTATGACTATCGATTCGGTTTCATCTACCCCCTTGTATGTACAATTGAAGTAGTTAGTGTCTTTGGAATTAATTTATTTATTTAGCTCCACGTATGGACGTCAATTTTTGAAGAAATTGTTTTGTTGATAGTTTACGTAGAAGTTTGCACCACGCTTTGGGCGTCAATTTGAAGAAGATTGTTTGTTACGTAATATGCTGTTGCGTATGAGAAGCTGATTTGAAGATGATGTATTTTTGTTGTTACGCTCCAAGTTTAAAAAAAAAACATTAACTTTGTTATTAAACTGCTTCTATAGATAGTATTTATGTTTATGTTTGCCTCGGCTGCGTCAGTCTTACTTTAGAGACATGTCGTTTCTCTTAATCAGGGCAAGGTGCGACAAGAATGTAGGCTTACACAGATTTTAAGTTTAAATTCACTTATTTTTATTAATCCTTGACTCAAATTAAATAACACTACACTGATATCAAGAGCTGTGAGATTCTTTAATTTAATACTTGCACTTTGTTGACGCGTATACTTAATTTACGATTCACACGAATACGTAATATTTCTCTAGAGAACACATCTTCCATCTGGTTACTACCAAGGTCTGCAGGCAACTGAACATATTTCAACCGTCCAAACCCGTAAACTTCTGTATTTCAAGTCTCTGATTGGCTAATCCTAGTCCAGTAGAATACCTGCATTTTACTAAAGCCTTTTCTGGCTGTTGATTGGCTATTTTTAAACTGTCCCAAAATTTGCATTATTGCTGCCCTAATCATGACTAGTAGCATTTAAACTCTCAAACTCATTATTGCCTCAAGGTTACCTCATTGTTAGCAACGTTAAACTTATTATTCTTACAGCTCTTACATTATTAAATTACCTAATGCATTCATATAACATTATTAAACATGTTTACAATAATATAAGGATTTGCAATGACTGTTACATACATTTTTAAAAACTATTACATACATATTGCTTCAAGGCGAGCTGTTATTGAATTTACATATTGTATAATTTAACTGAAATTATTCAAGCGTTAAAAATACTGCCTCAACATCGAAATGTACAATGAAACTATTTCTGCAAAGTCTTATCTCTAACATGAAGCAGACATAACGGTAAGATTTCGTAACAATATTTTGTAAAAATTACATAAAAATAAGCCGGAGGAAGTGGTGCAAATATAACACATGTAATATATTCTGCCTGAGTAACTTGGATTGATGCCAACCTGCAAAGTCGAGCAATCTATGGGCACATTTCTCACTTTCTAGTTCAGTTTTGTGCTCAACAACAAAATTAAACAAAAGACACTAAAAGACAACGGCTATCCTCAAACTAAAGTACCAACAGGATCCGCCAGGTTTGCTTGTATGGCGGCCTATTCGTCACTAAAACAACAGATATGCAGGGATGTGGGCGCGGTTTAAGAATGAACAAAGCCATTAGTACGTTAACACACGGAGGTTAGGAATTACCTTGGAGGGCTTTATGGTGTACCTACATCTTTTGTTCCCTGAATTCTCATCTTTCAACGTGGCGTTTACTTCATCTCTATGCTTCTTCGTCTACTAGCTCACAGAAGCCACTGCTCCAAAACACATTCTCAGCCAGGTGGGTTGGTTCATGTTGATAATGTATTACCCGTACAGTAATTATTTCAACTAAGATGCTTTATATCACATATAAACACATCATGTTTGTTGCACATCTGTTGCACTGTCATTATAGCTTTATTTTACTGTGCACTGCTCCAGTAAAACGTTTAATGACAATGCCCTAATATTTGGCGCAAAACGTAGTTACACGTGTGGAAAGGATATTAATACATTTTCAAAAAATCTGATGTGTTACGCTCACATGACTTTCTCTACTCTTGTACAAACTATTTTTACAAACGCTTATTCTCCATATGCTTCATGTTAATTGAGATGTTAATCTTATTGCTAATTTTCTTGTAGATGCAAGGGGAATTGGTAGGCTTTAAGCGGTAGTCAAATATTTTAAGAGCTGGTTGCTATGTGCAGTATTCCATTCTCTTTGCATTACCAGGTAAAAAAAATGAATAACGAAAAAGTATATTGAGAAAAAGTATAAGTATTGGAATAACAAGCAATATCTCGAAAATGGTTCACTCAACAAAAACAATGTATCATACATAAGTTGTGTATTTTAACGCGATCTACACTTTTTGTGTAGTAAAATTTTGTCTATCTCTTATGGTTTACCAGTTATGCAAAAGTCGTTACAATGAAGAATACTTTTGGAGATATTCCCGGAAAATTCGAGATATACGTTTTATTTATCATGAAAGTACCTTAAATTTATGATATTTTAATCAAAATTGTTAGAGCTATTTTTGAGAAAATAAAACTTTTCGAAAAATGTTCCATGTGAAGGGTAATCTGGGGTAGGGGGATTTTCTTGAAACCCTTCGTGTCGGATCTCTGGAAGATACTGAACCTAAATACCAAGTTTGGTGTTTATCTGACTGTTCGTTTCTGAATTATGCTGTTCACAGACACACACACGTACATATTTCCAAAAATATTTGTTTTTTTGATTTTTCCTGTGAAATCTCGGTAGAAAATTTTTGAGTGGAATTCAATACTTCCCCTACTTACTATACGTAGTAGAAAAAGTAAAAATCCAATTATTGCACTCACTGATTCTCTCTTCTATAATTTATTCTTTCTCTTCTTCAACAAACTATTTTCTTAAAAATCTGATCTGTTGCATTCACGTAACCTTCTCTATTCTCTCTTCTACTAACTATTCTTACAAAAGCTTATTCTTATATCTCTTCTTGTTAATATAGATAAACCCTCATTACTCATTTACACATTTCGTTGTAGGTGTGAGAAGAATACATTATGCAAAGCCACAGTCAAAGTATTTGAAGCCGACTCCAGATCCGCGGTGGTCGTAAATTTTTGAACCGTATTGCACCACGATGAGGCACAAGTTTTGAAGCCCTAAGCTTTGCTTCAACGTCTACTGTTGATTCTGCTGCCGGCTGCTACAGTGGTTTGCTATGGGATCTTTCTCTCAGGTACGTATGCGTGAGCATAATGTGAAAGGATAGCACCAGTTTAAATTGACTGAAAAATGTAATGTGATCGAATACTTGAGCTATTGAAGTGAGTTGCTAACTGTTTGAAGATAAAGAATGCAGCTGATAATGAATCATAGCACTCGAAGGTGTAACAATTTAATTATTATACCTGCTAGCATCTACAGTATTAATTTTACGTTTAAAATAGTTCTTTCCGCAATAAAAGAAACTAGAAGCTTAAGTTGCCGTGAGTGGCTAAAATGCTTACCGGCAAAACCCCTCGCGGCTACCGCTAAGTCTTACTTACACAAGCGCGTCACTGGGCGCTTAAAATAACACGCGTAATCTCCAGATTAAGTGTCTAATTCTCAAGAGAGAGAGAGTGTCACGAATGTATGCACGAAGGTGTGCACACCTTTATTTTACTTAAGCACCGCCTACCTATCACTACCCCTACCAAGTCACCTTCTTGCTCGGAGCCAATCTTACAATTCTTACGTGTGCGTCTGTTATTTTGTTGCTATGGGGTAGCTCTCTGTTTCTCAGAATTTCATTTCCTTTCTCTTTTACAGAATTCTGCTATACGTGACTGTTCAAACGTACTGAATTCACCCCTTAACTGCGTTCCAAGAACTTTTATACTAACACATTCGTTACTTCGGCTGTCGCTAATGACATTGCGTAACCTGAATAGGTAATGACCTTTTTCTTGGACAAATCTTTTCACTCGAGCTTATTCCTTTATACCTTGATTTAATATACGGAAATTATTGATTGCAGTTATTTCTCTATCTTACTGTTATTTCTTTATTCTTATTTATATATTCTGTCAATAATTACAGTATCACATTTCAAAGCGGTCGCTATCTGTTGGATTTGAAATTCTGTTTCCTTCGTATGAACAGGAAAAAGAAAGAAAAAGGAAAGAAAGGAAAAAAATAGCGACTTGCAGTTGGGAAAAGTATAAAGCATCTGAAAATTCAAACCAATAAAAGTAATATCTTGGAAATAGTTAACGCCAAAAACCATTTTATTTGACATAAATTGTGTGCTTCGAAGAGATCTACATTTTTTGTGGTAAGATTTCTCTGTCTCTTACGGTTTACCAATTATACAAAAGTGGTTCAGAGTAAACAGGACTTCAGGGACTATTCCCAGAAAATTCAAGATATATATGTTATTTGTTACGAAAATATCTTAGACAGAAGAAGCATTTTAATCCAAATCGATAGGGACTTTTTAGAAAATAAAAAGTAACAAACATTTGCCCGTTTAAATTTTGTAAAGTTTGGAGTGGGGGAATTTGTTTGAAAATCTTCATGTTGCTTCCTAAAGTTCTGAACTTAAATACCAAGTGTTTGTTTAACCAATTTTCGTTGTTTAGTTATGCTGTTCACACACATACACACACCTTTTTCTAAAAATATTTGGGAAGTTTCAGAGCATCAAAATATGCAATTCCGGTGAAATCTCGGTATCAAAGTTTTGTGTGTAATACTAGATATTTCTTATTCCTATTAGAGACGCGATAGAGAACGTAAAAATTACTCGAGTCCAGGCTATGAAACAAGTATCAATAATACAATTTTTTCTATGTTTAAGGTTTAAGACAAAGAAAGAAAGTAGGCTGTAACATAAAAGGCAGTGATTTTACCTACAAAATAATGAGTGATACAGTAGGTATCTTTTGCAGCTGGTAATCCTGGATAGTCTATAGAATTTTTATAATCGGAATCCAGTTAACGGCAGCACTATATAACATTAAGAAAAAATCTGATGTGTTACACTCACATGACTTTTTCTACTCTTCTACAAACTATTTTTACAAACGCTTATTCTCCGTATGCTTCATGTTAATCAAGATATCGAGATGTCAATCTTATTGCTAATTTTCTTGTAGATGCAAGGGGAATTGGTAGGCTTTAAGCGATAGTCAAATATTTTAAGAGCTGGTTGCTATGTGGTGCATTCCATTCTCTTTGCATGTCCAGGACATAAAAAAGATGAATAACGAATTTGAGAAAAAGTATCAGTATTGGAAGATTTAAGGGAATAACAAGCAATATCTCGAAAATGGTTCACTCAACAAAAAAAATTGTATATGACAAATTGTGTATTTTAACGCCATCTACATTTTTGGTATAGTAACATTTTGTCTATCTCTTGTGGTTGGCCAGTTATGCAAAAGTCGTTCACAATGAAGAATACTTTTGGAGACATTCCCAGAAAATTCGAGATAGACATTTCATTTGTCATAAAAATATCTTAAACATATGATATTTTAATCAAAATCATTAAAGCCAATTTTGAGAAAATTAAAATGTTCGAAAAATGTTCCATGTAAAGGGTAATCTGGGGTGGGGGATTTCTTGAAAACCTTCGTGTAGCATCTCTGGAAGATACTGAACCTAAATATCAAGTTTGGTGTTTATCCGACTGTTCGTTTCTGAGTATTGCTGTTCACAGACACACACGGACATGTTTCTAAAAATGCTTTTTTTTGGATTCAGGGGGTCTCAAAACATGTATTTCCTGTGAAATCTCGGTATCGAATTTTTGGGTGGAATACAATACTTCCCCTACTTACTATACGTAGTAGAGAAAGTAAAAACACAATCGAGTAAATATATTAAAATATGTTGCTTCCGGATTTTTATTAAAAATTAGCAGAATCCATAGCTCCATCAGCATTACTGCGTTAAAAGCAAAGGTTTCTTTCCCATCCCCCCTCTCTCTCACTTCCTTTCTGTGCATGTGAAATGTGTTCATGTAGTTTTTAAAACACCGATATTATAATTCATTTTTGAAGTGCTAGCAAACAATTACGCTAAATGTAAAGGGAATAATATTATACTAAACTTGAACCTCCTTCTTATGCTTGTTATGAATGCGAGACTATACTATTTTTCTTGGCAGCCAGAAAACTGTAATTAAATGTACAGTTTTATTATGAATCAAACAATTATGGCTTACAATATACATGAATAACCGTAATCAAAATCCGGAACACTCTTCACAGAACTCAATAACACTAGTCTGCATGATATCCGATGACTGAAAACTTATAAGTGATTCTGACTCACGTTTTTATGATGATTTTAGAACTGATTTTAGCTTTTTTCTATCATGTACAGTTTTTTCACAATTTCACTTCAAAAATATAGAGATATTAAGATATTGCTTCCGCCACAACACATAAAATTGGGCATGATGAAGCAATTTGTAAGGGCTCTACCACAGGATGGACCCTGCTTCAAGTACCTTTCCAAGAAATTTCACTTCAGTATACAAGACAAATTAAAGGCTAGAATTTTTGTCGGTACTCAAATAAAGAAATTGTTGAAGAATGAAGATTTTTGAGAAGACAATAAATGAGAGAGAAATAGAAGCATGGACCGCATTCCGATCAGTTACTGAAAACTTCTTAGGTAATAACAAAGTTCCTAATTACAATGCCGTTGCCGAAACAATGTTGGATAATTTTAACATGAGTATAAAGGTGCATTTTCTGCATTCACATATCGACTACTTTCCAGAAAATCTGGAGCATTATAGTGAAGAGCAGGGTGAACGTTTGCACCAAGATATTAAGGAAATGGAGAGGAGGTACCAGGGGAGATGGAATGAAACTATGATGGCCGACTACCGTTGGATGTTAAGGAGGGACAGTCATCTTCAAGGATCTGCAAGGAAGTCAAAGAAGAGAAAGTTTGAAAAAAATTAAATAAAACACTTTGGCTTCTTGTTTTGTTAAAATGTAGTCATGAAATAAATTAGGGGAGTGTTCGAGAGTATTCTTAAAATGTTTCTTGAATAAAAACTGACCTTGTGTGAAATGGTATTTGAATACCTTTCTAAGTTCATTAGTAAAATTGTCAAAACATTACTTCTTATTTTGTGTAAAAACCTGACGTGATAGAAAAGAACGGAAGTTATTTCTGGAATCAGCATAAAATTTGATTCAACAACACCTAATTTTAAGAAATCATCTGACAAAAAGTTTGAAAATGCAGACTAGTGAATCAATTTGCGAGACACCTACAGTGTTCGGTTGCATGCCGTTTTAATCTACATTTTGTCGAAATCAGTACTATTCTCCAAACTAGAGAATACGCATGATACATATATAGCTACTTGCATAGTTGTAGGTACAAATTTCTTGAATGAACAGCTAATGCAACAATTAGCGCCACGTGCGCAACACATTAACATAAACTTAATTTTAAGAGGGTTTCTTATTACAAGTCCAGTTTCAAGAGCAGGCTTAGCTACAGTTAGAAAATACCAGCAGTTCTTTGAGCATTTTCATTAGTTCCCTAATTACTACTAGGCTTCCTGCGAGGGTAGCGGCTTTGTGGGACTGAAGTTTGCTACAATCGGAGGAGAATGACGTCATCTCTGGGGAGGGCCCAGCGGCGTGCAAGTACACCTTGGGTTCGGCAGTCTTCTGACTGAAAATGGCTCAGGTCTGTCACGACTTCCTGTCGCTCCTGGCAATAAACATGTTCTTAGCCATTAACACGGTTAATTAAAGATATATCGTTATATTAGGAATGTATGAACTATATCCCTAAATTGTTTGTACTGTTTAACATCGGTCCTTACTGCACACAGCACAATAGGCGAGGGACACTGATGTTATCTGAAATGAAATGATTATTGGGAAAAGAAATTTGGGAAGGAAACGATCAAGCCTAAGCTTGAGGTACTATTTTTCACAAAAGTAAATGGTCAACTTTGGTGAGACATGCACGAAGGGTCACCTAATTCTCAGGCATTCTTGCACAGATGGTAGGAAAATGAAATTTATCATGTGCTGCCCTAGCTGTGTATGCTCATGTTAGCTACCGGCTCACCTCGCAGTTTTGAAAAGCAATATTTCAGCAATCAGTGTAAACGGACAAATATTGCAAATTCAACTTCAATACAGCTGTAGAAAATATGTTGTTATTGTGTTTCGATTAAGTAGTGGACCAGAAGTAAAACCGATTCCAGTGTTAGGTGCTTTCTGTGCAGCCTGAACCCATTAAACCGTGTTACTGCTGACAGTGGTGGTGAAACGTGGATCGAATATCATGTAACACGTGGTTTTCTGTTCCTTTTTTTATATAGAACATAATTATTTACATGTATACTTTGTGTTCATGTGTCATGTGTGTTGTATATGTGCAGCAGTAATTGCGATAGATCGCGGTGTATAAACCAGATTAAACACAGTAATAATAAACCTGGGAACAAGGGAACATTTAAAAACAAAACAAAGAAGGGAAGGAAGGTTTGCAAGAAAAAAAAATCCCCACTCCAAACACTTTGCATAGAACACTTTTCGAACATTTTTATTTTTGCAAAACTGACTCTAATGATTATATTAAAACGCCGTATGTTTAAGAAATTTTCATGACAAATAAAATGTGTATCTTGAATTTTCTGGGAATAGGCTCTCTAAGTCTTCTTCATTCCCTTGAATTTTGCATATACTCGTAAACCGTAAAAGGTGCACAAAATATTGCTATAAAAAGTGTAAATATCGTTAAAACACGTGATTTATGTCAAAGAATTTTCTTTGAGTTAACCATTTGCGAGATTTCCTTGTTATTGGTTTGAATTTTCAAATACTTATACTTTTCTCAAATGAGAAGTCGATATGTTTTCTTCTTTTTTTCCACTTGCTTTTTCTACCACATACATAGGAGGTAGAGAAGATGTTTTATTTCACCCAAAAAAATCTACATCGAGATTTCACCGGAAGTACACGTTTTGAGCCTTTTTGGAAAAAAGATCCATCCATATGTGTAATGAATGAGAGAGCGAGAGAGTCTGTGAACAGATAACTGAAGAACGAAATGTTCACTAAGTAACAAAATTGGTATTTAGGTTTAATATCTTCCAAAGATGCGGCAAGGTTTTCAAGAAAATCCCTTCACATCAAACTACGTGTTAAATGGGAGATTTTTTAAATTTAGAGTTTTTTCAAAATTGGCTATAACAATTTTGATTAAAATACCACATGTTTATATGACAAATAAAATGTATACCTTGAATTTTTTATAAATTGCCTATAAAGCCTTCTTCATTCGGAACATAACACAAAAACTGTAACATAACAGCTGCAACACAAAGATGTAGATCTCTTTGAGATACAATTTATTTTAAATACGTTTTTCTGTAGCATCAGCCATTTCCGAGATAACGGTTGTTATTG
Source organism: Deroplatys truncata (assembly GCA_030765065.1). Taxonomy (NCBI): domain Eukaryota; kingdom Metazoa; phylum Arthropoda; class Insecta; order Mantodea; family Mantidae; genus Deroplatys; species Deroplatys truncata. The sequence continues at coordinate 29,070,157 of CM060980.1, forward strand.
GCTTGAATTTCCAGTACTTTCTCAATTATTTAAAGTACTTCGTTGTTCAGTTGTTTCTCGCGATGTCATGGAAAGCGTATTGAATTTCAAGGCCATCATAGAGGGAGTGGGCTTTAAAATATCTGACTATCGATTTCGTTACATCCGTTCCCTTTGAAGCTTCAACTGAATGTGTAATGAAACTACCTCTGCAAAGGTTTATCTCGATTAACACGAAGTAGACAGAAAAACAAGCTTACGTTACAAAGGTTTGTAAAAGCTATATCACAATAAAGGATAGGAGGTAGTCATGCGAGTTAACACATCATTTCTGCAAATATTTATCTCAACTAACATGAACTAGATAGAAGAATAAGCTTTTGTAAGAATAGTTTAAAATTTCTTTCTGTATTAATTTGTTTCTCACGATGTCATTGAAAGATTATGGAATTTTATAGCCATAGTGAGCATGACTATGGATTCGGTTTCCTCTATCCCTCTTGTACTTCCAACGAAATGCGTAATAAAACTTGTGCAATAAATTATTTTTATCAGCATCTTCCCTGACTATGCACTCGCTCCTAGTCACAGCAAGACTGCATGGAATCTTCATTAACACTCATTAGATATACACTACGTGATCAAAAGTATCCGGACACCTGGCTGAAAATGACGTACAAGTTCGTGGCGCCCTCCATCGTTGGAAGTTAATATGGTGTTGGCCCACCCATAGCCTTGATGACAGCGTTCACTCTCGCAGGCATACCTTCAATCAGGTGCTGGAAGGTTTCTTGGGGAATGGCAGCCCAAACTTCACGGAGTGCGGAACTGAGGAGAGGTATCGATGTAGGTCGGTGAGGCCTGGCACGAAGTCAGCGTTCCAAAACATCCCAAAGGTGTTCTATAGGATTCAAGTCAGGACTCTGTGCAGGCCAGTCCATTACAGTGTTGTTAGTGTCGTGTAACCACTCCGCCACAGCCTGTGCAGTATGAACAGGTGCTCGATCTTGTTGAAAGATGCAATCGCCATCCGTGAATCGCTTTTCAAGAGTGGGAAGCAAGAAGATGCTTAAAATATCAATGTAGGTCTGCGCTGTGATCGTGCCATGCAAAACAACAAGGGGTGCAAACCCCTTCCAGGAAAAACAACCATATCATAACACCACTACTTCCGAATTTCACTGTTGGCACTAAACACGCTGGCAGATGACGTTCACCGGGCATTCGCCATACTCACACCCTACCATCGCATCGCCACTTTGTGTAGTGTGATTCGTCACTCCACACAACGTTTTGTCACTGTTCAATCGTGTAATGTTGACGCTCCTTACACCAAGCTAGGCGTCGTTTGGCATTTTCCTGCGTGATGTGTGGCTTATGAGCAGCCGGTCGACCATGGAATCCAAGGTTTCTCACCTCACGTCTGTCATAGTACTTGGAGTGGATTCTGATGCAGTTTGGGATTCCTGTGTGATGGTCTGGATAGATGTCTGTCTATTACTCTTTAGGACCCTCTTTAAATGTTGGCGGTCTGTCAGTCAACAGACGAGGTCGGCCTGTACGCTTTTGTGCTGTGCATGTCCCTTCACGTTTCCCCTTCACTATCACATCAGAAACAGTGAGGTTTAGGGGTGTGGAAATCTCGCGTACAGACTTCTGACACACGTGACACCCAATCACCTGACCACGTTCGAAGTCTCCGTGAGTTCCACGGAGCGTCCCATTCTACTGTTTCACGATGTATAATGACTACTGAGGTCGCGGATAATGAGTACCAGGCAGTAGGTGGTAGCACAATGCACCTAAGATGAAAAGCGTATGTTTGTGGGGGGGTGTACGGATACTTTTGATCACATAGTGTATCTTGCGAGTTTTCTTTTAACTCACAGCACAGGTGCTGTTCTTTCACATTTTTCAACTTACATTATTTATCGCCAAATAATGTCATTTCTTCCACTAAGTTTTCAATGAGCCTTTATGTGTTAATTTAAAATTAATAATAGTTTTAAATTGTTAACAACGGATAACTGAATAATAAATCTGAAACTCATTTATTTCGTTGCCCTTGACACAGCTATGTAGGAATCACCATTACAATCAGCGCATGCATGTATTTATTCCAAACCAATACAATCGGTATAACACAAACATAAACCTGTGCGAGCTTCCAGAAAGAATCCGGATTAGAGTTAATTAGTGTATCGGTTTTGTGTGGAATATTTGATAAACCAATCATCACTGTAGGGGTCGCTGTTGGCAGGTGTACAAAACCCCACACCTGTTTGTGTGATGACAGATTACCCGTCCACACAGTTCAAGTGGAGCATGTATAATGACTTTGTCAACAGCATACACACACCTACGCGGAGTAGCATATTTGGCGTCTCCAGAAAAATACCAGTTGTCAACGTTTATTTATGTGGGTAGGAGACTGTGGGACTAGGCATAACAGCTTGTTATAATTCAAAGCTAAATGGCACACTGTGTCATAATAAAAAGTGGACCAATTTAAAGAAAGTAGCAAAATAAATCTCTTTTAATTCATGGTCGGTAACAGTTCGTTGAAATCGTTATAAAGTATTATCACTTCCTTTGAGGAAGAGATGAAAATGCAATTAGAAAGCTCTAAAAGAGAATGACATGCAATATATTACTAACTTGCTTAATTAAAGGGAACTTAATTCACTTATTCTTAAGATATACATCCCCTCTCTCATTTTACCATTCTACCATTTATCATCAGTAAAATATATTCCCACTAAAGTCGGTGTTTTTATACCAATATTGTATGGTTTGGACTTTCCTTAGGTTACGTGATATTTTCCATTTATTGTAAGGGTTGTACGGATCAATATGAAATTAAAGCATTAAAAGATCTTCAACAATCATTCACTAAAAATCCGTTTACGTGAGAAAATTTCGATACTTAATTTATTTTCTCAAAATACTAATTATAAAACCATAAGTTTGAGAGATGTGTATGTATATATATTTGGAAACTTGAACCGCACTAATCGATTAGAAGGCGCCGAAAGACTGGCAGGGTAAAGAGATAATCCAACGGGATTGCTACTACTGCGAGAGAGTAGAGACGTCTTGTGTTCGTCTCCCCAGCGAGTGAACTATCTGAAGAAAAGGCTTCGCGCCTATTTCATTATGCCGCTACTTCACAGCATAATGAAAAGTGAAATGGCTGGTAAAATTGAACTATATCACATAAGTGAAGTGACAGTGAAAATTGAACTAGATCAATAGTGAAGTGACAATGAAGACTGGATAAAATCACAATGTTTTATTGGATTTTCTATTATTTGCTGTGAGGTGCTTTCCATTACCAAGGAAATTAATAAATGATGGGAAACTATAAGAGATGGACAAGGCCTTATTATAAAGAATAGTGAATTTCGTCAAATATATATAATTTACGCAACATAACAATTTTGCAGCATTAAACATTTGCGATATATTCAATCTTAGATGTTTGAGTTTTATCAGGTAAGTATTACATTGATATGCCATGCATGTAACGATCCTTTATTTATCAATTTTAGCTTACAGGGCGCATGATAAACAAAACTTGATCTCTGATATACACATTTGGGTGTTATCTCCGCATCCAGCACAAAACAAAGTCCGTATTGCATTATCTAGTGTAGGAGTTCTAGGCAATATTCTATCATAATTAATATACAGTGAATGGATGTAGCAGCTTCATAAACAGTAACTCTGAATTAGAAATGGATACACTAAGTTTTCTATCTGTTAGGATCATATTTTATTGCTTGGTTCGATACATTTACTTAACAATGTTATCGATTTCAGATAACGGATAGCATACACAGACGTCGTCAAAGAGTAAATACCTCATCAGTTAAAGAAACATTCTAGCACACGAGTTATTTTGGTTTAGAAATGTATATTTGTACGACGCATTCCTGCATAAAAATGGTTTAGAATTACTCGTTCCTGTTATTAAACATTTGTAGTTAATGTATAAATTAGGGCATTTTCCTTCCGTTTGCCTTGTTTTTAATTATCGGTACTGTTCTGAAATGAATCACAATCGTATTCTTTTTTCTAATTTTTAACATTTAGAAAGTAGGGCTATTTGCATGCTTGTCTCTCTGTTCACTTTCTCTGCTATAGGAAGTAGAAGTATTGCACTCAACCCAAAAATTTGATATGGAGAGTTCACTGAAAATACACGTTTTGAGGTCTACTGAATAAATACAAAACATTTTTAGAACAATTTCCGTACGTGTGTGTGTGTGTGTGTGTGTGTGTGTGTGTGTGTGTGTGTTTGTAAACAGCATAACTCGAAAACGAAGAGTTGTTCAAATACCATACTTAGTATTTAAGTTCAGCTTTTATTCAAGGATGCGACACGAAGCTTTAACAAAAATCGCCTCAAACCCAACTAATTTTTCGTTATTGTTGACTTTCTGAAAATGGTAACGATTTTTATTAAAATACCACATTTTTAAGAATTTACATGACAAATAAGATGCATATTGTAATGAAGCCGTCGCGATGTCGTGACCTTCAAAGCGACGCTAGCCGGCAGATTGGTGGGAGGAGTTTCCAGCTGATGTAAAGAATTCCAGGAAGGCTTTCTAGCCGTAAGGTTGGATCTTTCTTTTGTTCTCGGGCTTTCCAGAATATTCAGCATGATTTTCGAAGAAGTCTGCAACGGTATATAAGAGAGTGTAACTGCCACAGGGGGTTGTGAAAAATTCAAGTGAGTCAGCAGTGAGCGATTCTCCGAGCGAATTGGCGACGACTGTTGCGACGTGCAGCGAGTGCTACTGCGGAGCGAACTTGTGTTCGACTCCTAAGCGAAGTGAACTGTCCGGCGTGAATAGGCTACGTCACGAAGGAAGAAGTGTAGGGTCGGAGAATTGAACTAGTTTACCTTGGACAAAGTGTCGTAGTGGTTACCTACTAGCCTCTAGATCCCGAGGTCGCGGTTCAAACCCGGCGGAGGGCGATGGATTCTTTCGGGCGTAGAAACGTGAAAGTACCTTAAGTCTGATAAAGAGCCCTCTCAGCGAAATTTTCGGTCTTTCGCGCCTAATATAGAATGGGACGCCAAGAGCCGTAACAGTTAAAGAGCGTCCATAAATAAAACTCAATTTTGAACAAAGTGAGATTCGTGAAGTGAACTCCCAGTGATGGTGAACTACATAAAAACGAAACAGTGAAAGTGACATTTCAAAAACTGCACAAAGTCACACGATGTAAGGAGTGGGGTACAAAAGCCACGAAGGAGGACACACTTAAACAATTAATTATTATTAAATAAAATGAAAAGTGTAAAGGAGGAAATGAAATTCAGAATGGACAAGACTAGAACAGAAATGAAGACCGTAATAGAGAAACTAAACCCACAACTCGGTGGTGACATCGATCGTGTAAAATCTGAGATAAACGCAAAAGTAAAAACGTTGAAAGACGACATTGCACAGACCTTAGAGCAAATTAAATTATATTACATCTGACATGCAAGGAAGAAAAATTAATGGGGTAGAAGAGCGTATAAATCAGCAAGAAAAATGACGAAGGAAAATTTCATTCATTCATTATCTGTTTATCCTCCTCTTATGTGGGACTTACACCCCCAGGACTTACAAGCGGGTGTCTGGGGTCAGAGGCCCGTCGAGGAGCAGACACTCATGGATCAGACAGAGGATCCAGGATGGGTGATCAGCCCGATGCCTGGTATGGGATGAAGGAAGTAGATGAAATGAAATGTTGGTGAAATGGATGAAAGGAAAGGTGATGATGGAGCAGTTGGTGGAATGAATGGCGGGGGAAACCGGAGAACCCGGAGAAAACCGGCCCAGACGCCGCTTCGTCCACCACAAATCCCACATGCGGGTCCCTGGGATTGAACCCGGGCCGCCTCGGTGGGAGGCGAGCGGTCTAACCACTCGGCCACGGCGCCGCCACGAAGGAAAATAAGACGACAATAGAGCGTCTAAATCAAGAGAAACTTTTAGACCAGCAGGCGAATACAAAAACAGTAAAACCCCCGAAATTCGAGACACTACCTCGTGGGCGGTGCTTGATACCATTGCTACCCACAATGGATGGACGCCAGAGAGAGGACGACCCAGCTTTTGAATGCCCCGCAGGGGCAAGTATCGGAAACCCTTCGCACCTTCCCCGCCGATGATGCGACCGAGGATTTGATCAAACTGTTGGGGAAGGGGACCTGGAAAACATCACTTGACCCCCACCTACAGAACCCAACTCAAAGAAAGAGTTTCTGAGAGGAGTCCACGCATTCATCAGCAGGGTGAGAGACCGGGAGGTGAAATAACACGTTCTTCTGGCGGAACACCATAACATCAATGATGTCCTGGTGGCTGCCCTCCACATTGCAGCAGCAAAGATGACGGCCAGAAGAGCCACATGGTACCGGTCAGAGCTGTGTCCGCCGAGAATTACAATTACCGGCGTCGACCACAACAACCTAACCATAGTAGAACTGGGGGCGAGAAACCTAAGTGCTCGAGTGTGGTGAGCCGGGACAGCTAAGGGCGGACTGCGAGCGCATCCTGGACGAGGATCAGTAAAACCACTAAGGACTGACGTGAAGAGGGGCACGGCGGCGCCTTCATCACCTTCCCCTGGCTTCGCGTTGAACACTGTCCCCGGGAACTACGAGGAGTGTCTGGTAGCACACGAATGGATTCAGGACCGTCCCTGTAGAGTGCTAGTGGTAATAGGGACCTCACTAATAATCGCCAGGCCCGATATGGTACGAGGACTACCGGTCAGGCGCTACAAGCTAGGAACCGCCTAGAGCGAAATCCTGTCCATGACTGGGGAAGATTATCTGGAGTGGACTCTTAGCAAGAGCGAGCTCAAATGTGGATGTCGGTTGCCACAATCACCAAGGAAGTTATCCATCGATTCTTCGATGCTGAGGTGGACGTCGGGCGCTGCACCTGGGCCGTGACGAGATCCTCTTGAACCATTCGGAGAGATTACAACCGGTGATGCTCTTACTTACTGAACAAGAGGTGGTTCCAGCATGGAGTGAGAGGTGGTGACAACGCGGGCAGAGAACCCTTAACGAGGAACATGATTATGGACGGAGGGGGACTCGACCGACATGGGGTTTATATCGCGAAGGTGCTGTTTCCTGCTCAGGAGGCCGATCCAGTGATGGTCCTTCATGCCAAACGGGATTAGGAGTTGCTTAGCGGAAGTGCGAGCCGGTCGGCTCTATAATATCTGCGGTCAGAGCCACCGAGGGCCGACCGAACAACAAGAAACTGGACAGTCGCCAGAGTAACATTGTTCAGGTGGCGGCCAAGAACCTCTCGGTAGTGCTAGTGAAAAAGAAGGATGGAGATCTGCGCTTCTGCAGTGACTACAGGAAGCTGAACGCTGCCACGGATCGATGACACCCTACACAATCTAGCGGGAGCTCAGAAGTTTTCCACCCTGGACCTGAAGTTGGGATACTGGCAATTCATTCCGACGATAAGGAGAATGCAGCATTTTCTACTGGACATGGTTTGTCGCAGTTCACGGTAATGACATTCGGACTCTGCAATGCCTCCGCCACGTCCTAGAGACTGGTGGAGTCTGTGATGAGAGGCCTCACATATGGCACTTGTCTCCTTTATCTCGACATCATTATTATAGGCAAGACATTCAAGGATCATCTAAGAACCTGGGGATGGTGTTCGAAAGGCTTCGCCAGACCAACCTCAACTTGAATCCCAGGTAGCACAGTTGTTTTTAAAAAGGAATTGCATTATTTAGAATCACCTAAGTCCTGGTGGAGTGGCTGCGGACCTAAGAAACTAGAGGCCGTCAAGGAGTGGCCCAGCCCAAGGAATAAACAAAAAATGCGCGGTTCTGGACCTCTCCACGTACAACCGGAAACTTTTGGCCTGATATGCAAACATTGCCAATCCGCTGACACAGCTGACAAAGGAAAGACAAGTCTTCCAATGGTCCGACCAAGACATGTTTCCTGACCCCTATGAAGGTGCTGTGCACGTCCCCGGTTCTAGGATCCCAGTTCCCTGTAAAAGCTTCATTATCCGCTCGGATGCCAATGACTTCGGCATTGGGGTATTCTATCGCAAGAGCAGGACGGAGAAGAGCGAGTACTGGCCACTTCAGTAGGACACTGTACAAAGCCTAACGAAACTATTGTGTGACAATACGACAGCTTTTTGGTATTGTAAAGTTCCTGAAGCACTTCCACAAGAACGTTTACAGACAGGAGTTCCATCTCCAAATGGACCATTCTCCCTAACTTGTCTGTAAAATTTCGCAATTTGGAAGTTCAACTGGGTCCAACGGCTGCAGAATACAATTTTACCTCCGGGCACCGTGCAAGAAGGCGTCATTCTAATGCAGACGCCCTTTCCCGAAGACCGTCTCAGGAAACTGCCACCACTGTGGGAAAATCGAGGCAAAGGAGAGTGCTGCAGCCATGCGCCCCGTCACGGTGCATCCTGTAGTTTGTTGAGACAAGCAGATCTTGAGGAGGGAGCAGCTGGAGGATCGAAAATGGGGGGGGGGATTTTGAGGGATAAAGAATCTGCGACCCACGTGGGTGGATGTTTATCCTAGGGGCCCGATCTACAAGAGCTATTGGGTACAGTGGACTCCTGGTGATCAGGAAAGGGGTATTGAAGATAGTGTGGGAGTCCGCAGACGGAAGAACTAAGGTGGAACAGTTGGTGCGCCTGAGGAGCAAGGTGAAGAACAAGAAGCCCTCGAGAGACTCATGCTGGTACTATAATTTAATTTGTCACTTTCTATTCTGTACTTCTCTACAAGCGGGTTGAGCAAAGCGCATTATACTAACCTTGAAGCAGTGTTTTAACACTTAAATGATTTCATTCCAATTGCATAATATATATATATATATATATATATATATATATATATATATTTCAATAACAGGCCGCCTTAAAGTAATATGTGTATTTAACAATATATAAAAAGTGTATATTACAGTCATTGTATATGTTTATATTATTGTATCCATGTGTAATAATGTTATGTGAATATATTACGTAATTTAATAATGTAGGAGCTGTGAGAATAATAGGTTAAAAGTTGCTAACAATCAGGTGACAATGAGGTAACCTTGAGGGAATAATGAATTTGAAAGTTTAAATGCTACTAGTCATTATTGGAGGAAGCAATAATGTAATAAAAGTGACAGTTTATAAAATAGCCAATTAACAACCAGAAAAAGCTTTAGTTAAATGAAGTATTCTATTGGATTAGGATTAGCCAATCAGAGACTTGAAATACAGAAATTTACAAGTTTAGGCGGTTGAAATCAATTCAGTTGCCTGCAGACAGTGATTGTAACCGGATGCGAGATGTGTCCTCGAGAGATTTAATACGTATTCGTGTGAGAGACGAAAAATAGTTTACTTGTTAAAAAGTACAAGAAATTAATACAAGAATATCACAGCTCTCTATATCAATGAAGTGTTATTTAAATCGTGTCAAGCATTAAATAAAAAGCAGTGAAGTAAAATTATAATCTGTGTAAGCCTACATTCTTAAATCGCACCACAACCCTGCCAAGACAACCATGTCTCTAACAATAATACTGACGCAGCCGAGGCAAACATAAATATTTAATACTTAAAGAAACAGTCAAATTACAAAGTTAATATCTTTTTTAAACTTGGGGCAAAGGCCACCAGAAAGCATATTTGGGGCGAAGGCTACCGGAAAGCGGGTACTATACGTGTGGTTGCAACGAATTTCAAGTTGGGTTCCCCAACAGTTGAAATATAATACAACTCCTTCAATACGACCTACTTCAAATTGACGCCAAAGCGTGTTGCAAAAAAGTTACAACAAAATACCTTCTTCAAATTGGCTTTCCATACGTGAAGCAAAACTACTACTTCAAATTGGTGCCCAAAAATGTGGGGCAAATAACGTAAAGAAAGTATACTACTTCAACTTCGGCTTTAAATGACCGTCTCCTCACACCCTCTTTTTCTTGACAAAATCAGTTGCCTGCTTGACCTGCTTGACAATGAACGTAACACTGGTGGTTTGTAACTGCAATAGAAGAAGTGAATTCTGATTTTTGTAAGAGAATGTGATAATTTAGCATTGTTATCAAACATATTTGCGAAATGCGTTTAGATTTTGTGAATGTTGCGTTTGCTGGTTTGATTGTATTAGTAATATTTATTGCCGACGTTGGAAAGAAAGGAAAGTATAATGTGCATAGATACCTTAGCGATGAATGTGTACATTGAAATGCGAATACCAAACAATTACGGTGACGAGTATAACCCAAAGAACTGTTGCAGCTACAGATGTATCTTCTCGCACGGTTAAAAGTGTTCTAAAAGAACAAAATAAAGCGAAAGCACGCGATAGCCTTTTGGAGACTCCCGGTAGAGAGAGAAAAAGAAAACGTCCAAATAGAGTATCCAAAAGGACAGCGATTGGCGCGTTTTGTACCGCGGCGATTAGAAGAATGATTTATTCGTTGAATAGGACAGATTTTCTACCTAGTTAAGAAGACATAAATAAGGTATTAAAGGAAAACAACCCGTTCGATGGAAACTCTGAGAAACGTTCGGAGGAAAATAAACGAGAGAACCAAAGGAGAGAAAATACATAATGGAAAGACCCGACTTTGTTTCGAAATGGCATAAACGTTTACGGACACATTGAAAATTAAGCAACTGAAATCTTCTTGTCGTCGAGTTATTTACCTGGTTGAAACTTGGATTAATGTTAATCACCGTGAAACTAAAGTTTGGATTTGCAAAGGAGTCTAACTAAATTTCCCTTTTGGAACTCCCACAGGAAAAGATCAGCGCTTTATAATTTCACATACAGGATGTTCAGCAGGTTTCATTCCCAACGCCTTCCTGAGTTTTAAACCGAAATCTAGCATAGACTACCATGAGGAAATGGATAGTAAAACGTTTATGGACTGGTTTCTTAACCAGTCATTGCCAAACTTTCCCTCCAACAGTGTCATTGTTCTCGATAATGCTTCCTATCACTCTAGAGAAATAAACAGGGCTCCTACTTAGGCATCCCTTAAATCAGATATGCAATCATGGCTTCGTAATAATAACTTGAATTTGATCCATACTCTACCAAAGTTGTATTATATGATCTTATAAAGTAGGAAAAAGATCGTCTCAAACTTTATGAAATTGATCACATTGCAGAAGAACATGGTCATACCGCCGTATCATTGCGACTTACACTTGACAGAGCTGATATGGGCCCAGATAAAAAACAATGTTGCAAAGCACAATATATTGTTTCAAGGCAGCAATGTAAAGTAACTGTTTGATTGTGTATTGCAAAATCTGTCAGTGGAAAGCCGAAAAAAACCGGCAAAAATTTGAACGTTTGAACATTTTATTGGGAACAAGGACAAGATAAGATTAGCGATCGGTTTGTGATACATTTAGAAGACTCAGACGGTGAGTACGAGAAACATTTGGAAATATCCAATATACAATGGGAGGAGGAATACTAATCACCAAAGACCAGGAATCCACCTCTAGCCCTTGTTGTTCTTTTTAAGGAATTTCTGTTCTACCCTACTAGCCGACCGACTCCGAAGGATGACAGAGAGAAATTAGTATTCGCTTTCTTGACTACTAAAAGTACATATACCATTGGAAGGCACCTGGGTATAAATAAGACCTTGAAGATTCTCCGCCGCCGATTTTATTGGTTGCATCTTCGTAGCGACGTGCAGAGGTGGTGTCTACAATGCGACATCTGCGCGGCAAGTCGGGGTCGGATTCAACAATACAACTCGGAGTGCCGTTCGAGGCAACTGCAATGAAAATAGCCCTTTCCCAAGGACGGACACAGGAAATCCCCACCTGATTTTGGCTATGAACTACTTCAACAAATGGCCGGAGGTTTACCTGATTCCTAATCAACAGGCCTCGCCCGTGGCTGATGCACTGGTGGACAACTTCCTTTGACGGCTGGAGATTTCCCGGGAGCTCCACAATCACCAGGGGACGAATTTTGAATCCAACCTTATGCGAGAGCTTCTCCAGCACCTCGAGATCCACAAGACCCATACCACACCCCTCCATTCACAGTCGGACCGAATGTTGGAGCGTTACATTAAGGCCTTCGAGGAGCTCCTTGGAAAATAGTGTCCAGTCATAAATGATATTAGGATGTGCTCGTGCCATTATTCCTCCTGGCCATCACTACCCGAGTCCACTAACATGACACCGGCCAATATGGTATTCGGAAGGGAGCTACGGCTACCCTGTGATGTTGCTCGGCACGCTCCCAGATGCTGACCAGCCCGCAACGAATTATATCAGGGCACAAAGGATAGGTTGGAGGACATCCACCATCTAGCCAGGGAGCCCCTGAAGCTGGCAAGTGACCGATTGAAAGTGCGCTATAACTGTCTGGCGAACACTGCCGGATTCCAGGTGGGTGACCTCGTATGTGTCTACCGCCCAACGAGGAATAAAAGGAAGTTACCGAAGCTGCTCGTATAAGGTAATCATCTGCATCAACGATGTGGTATGCCGCATTCGGCATCAACCTCGAGGAAAGCTGATGGTAGTCGATCTTGATCGAGGAGCTGCTCGGGATGACCAGCTCTGAGGACGGTGCTATGTAACGAAGCCAGCCACCGATGTCCTGACCTAGCCGGCGGATTAGTGGGAAGAGTTTCCAGCTGATGTAAGCAATTCCAGGAAGGCCTTCTAGCCGTATGGTGATATTTCTGGATCATTCTGTTGCTCTCGGGATTCCCAGAACATTCAGCATGACTTTCCAAGAACCGTAGTCGTATACAAGGGGTGTGTTCGCAACACGCGGTTGTTGAAAAGTTCAAGTGAGTTCAGTCAGTGAGCGAATTGGTTACGACTGTTGTGAAGTCCAGCAAGTGCTACTGCGGAGGGATGGGTTGTGGAGGTCTTGAGTTCGACTCCCGAGCGAAGTGAACCGTCCGGTTCAAGAGGCTACGTCACGAAGGAAGAGGAGAAGGGACGGGGAATTGAACTAGTTTACCTTGGACAAAGTGATATTAGTGACGTGAACTCACAGTGTAGGTGAAATATGTGCGTAAAAACGAAACAGTGACAGATAAAAGAATCAAAACAGTGACACTGAGAACTGAGTAAAAAGTGGCATTTGAAAAACTGGACACAATAAAAATATATTCAATTTTCTGTGAAAAGCCTGTGAAGTCTTCATTCTGAATAACTTTTGTATGATTTGTAAACCGTAAGAGGTAGACAAAATCTTACTGCACGAAGATGTAGATCCCGTTAAAGCTCACAATTTATATCAAATAAGTAGATTATTTTATGGTAATTACCTTTTCCAGGCATTCCTTCTTATGGGTTTGAATTTTCAAATACCTATAATTTTTCAAGTGTTAAGTCGCTATTCGTCTTTTTCAAGATGATTATATTGAAGACGATTTGTTACGTTATTTTGTTGTAGGAGTTGTATTATAGTTCAACTGTTGAGGAGCCGAGCTTGTAGTAGTTGCAACCGCACGTATAGTAAACATTTTCCGGTGGCCTTCGCCCCAAATGTACTTTCAGGTGGCCTTTGCCTCAAGTTTAAAAAAAAATATTAACTTTATAATTTGACTGTTTCTTTAAATATTATATATTTGTGTTTGCCTCGGCTGCGTCAGTATCATTGTTAGAGACACGTTTCTCTTAGCAGGGTTGTGGTGTGACTAAAGAATGTAGGCTTACACATGTTATAATATTACTTCACTCCTTTTTATTAATGATTGACACGATTTAAATAACACTTCACTGATATAGAACTGTGAGATTCTTTTATTGATTACTTGTACTTTTTAACACGTAAACTTATTTTTCGTCTCACAGGAATACGTATTAAATCCCTCGAGCACGCATCTCACATCCGGTTACAAACACTGTCTGCAGGCAACTGAATTGATTTCAACCGCCTAAACTTGTAAATTTCTGTATTTCAAGTCTCTGACTGGTTCTTCCTAATCCAATAAAATGCCTTCATTTAACTAAAGCTTTTTCTGGTTGTTGATTGGCTATTTTTATAAACTGTCACTAAAATTACATTATTGCTTCCAAGAATCACAAGTAGTATTGTTAAACTTTCAAATTAATTATTGCCTCAAGGTTACCTCATTGTTAGCAACTTTTAACCTATTTTGCTCACAGCTCCTACATTATTAAATTACGTAATATATTCACATAACATTATTACATATGGATACAATAATACAAGCATATGCAATGACTGTTACATACATTTTACAAATTATTACATACACATATTGCTTCAAGATGGAATTTACATATTATATAATTATACTGAAATTATTTAAGCGTTAAAAATACTGCCTCATTTTCCCGATGTCGTGAAAAGAGCATCAATATCAAAGCAATCATATGGCGTTCCGCTTTTTAAAACCCTGATTGTCGCTTTGGCACAGTGTATTCTTATATCTATAACGAAAAGCGTAAATTTATAATGAAAATGTATCTTGATTAACAAGATTACTATTGTAAGAATAATGATATGAGTATCTCTACTGATAATATCACCTCCAGTACAGCCTACAGAAGCACCGGTACTCGAAAGCTCCCCCATCAATTGCTAGGTCCTACGGCTTCTAAGAACAAAAATGGAGTAGAAAACTGCTATCTAGATCATCAGAAATATTTCTGGGTGAAAACGCCCTGAAATCCTTAATTATTATAAACACTATAGCTTAACTAATTCTTCTTTCACACAAGCCGTGTATAGGGCAAGGTTGGAAGAAACCGGAAAATCTGTGGCTCAAGGCCCGGATATGGTTTTGATTCTACTTTTCCAACTATGGCTTAAGCTACTGATTAATGTTTGCATATGATGACTTCGACCAGTAATCGAGCAAGTGAATAGTCATTGAATTATACGGCTATTTTAAGAATTTATTAGGTTATCATATTCGAACGGCTCTGAAACTTGGTAATTTATACGTAGACCTCAGATTTTAAGGCAAATACTTATTTAATTTCCTTAGTTGGGTGTGGAAAATAATTGCAGACGTTTAGGAATTATGAAAAATAAAGGCGCATATTGAATGCGCTTTAAACTGCTTAAAATGTTCTGATAGTGTGGTTGGTGCCCATTTAACGATTTTTTTTTTTAGGTTTCCTTTAGAATTGCGTAAATATATTTTTTTAAATCACTTCAGTGTTAAAATTGTATTTAGCAGCATGTACAAAACTGCGGGGAAGCGGAGACTACAATGCGGGTTCGAGTCAATCATAAAACACAACCCACTATGGCCAATTAATAGGTATTCCTCTGGTCAAAGATTTAGCGCTACAATGACAATGTTCAATACTTATTTTAAATTTCACTTTTAGTCTCTGTGTGTTTTTCGGTACTCGCAGTATGGATTGTTATCCGCTTCATTACTAGTAATCTGAAGAAACATACAGACGAAGGAAAAAGCGTTATTTGAAAGAGAAAGCTTTCGAAAGTTTTTGTTTTTACTTCGTTCCTGGCTGGTGGATCATGGACATTTTACTTCCAGACGGGAAACCGTGTTTTGTCGTTTCTGATCCAAAGATAAGCGTTAATGTTTTCTTCCTTAGGGTAACCGCAAGTAATTATTTTTACAGTATAAAAATATACTGGGATTACATGAATCATGAAAGGAATAGCGAAACAGATTTTAATGAACTTTATGTTTTCAATTCAAAAACGCCTATATTTCTGCGTTTAGAAAGGTCTTTTCATTGGAGGTTGAAATGCCTATGTGCGACAAAAAGCTTCTAGAATTGGGCAGAAAATCAAAGCCCACGCCTCCAACTTCATCGTCCCTTTTAGCCTTTAAAATGGTTTTAGCAGAGAAAAGACAGCCCAATTTGTAAGAATAACATAATTGTATGGGGCTTAATATGATTGTCCATAAAATTAAAAGGAAGAAGCTGTATTTTGAACATTTTTCGCCCTAAATCTGCTTCCCTGAAACATGGAATTCTCTCTTTTGAACCAGTTCAATGCTGGTCACACTGAAAAAGGAAAATAATTAGAAACAGAAAATTATATCTTATACAACTATATACCTATGAGATATATACGAGTATAGTGTGCCTACTTCTTAATCCTGATGCAGGTAATTTTTTCTGCCCCAAGTTTAGGCGCAATATGACGCAGGCACGCTCCGTCGTCCAACAATGAAGCAATACCTTTGCCTCACGGTTGCTGCTTGTCTCCTCCCAGTTGGTTCTTCTTTTGCCACGGCTGCTCCAGCATGAAACAACCTCAGGGTATGCGTGGGTGTGTACAGAGAAACACACAAGCGCTGTCTTGGAACACTTTTATTCACTGATTAAAATAATACTTTAGGTTTGCCGATCACTATTAAATGCATACGATGATACTTTGTCCTTACCAAGACCGAAGAATATTAACTACAGCTAAGCGTTCTACCCTCTAGCATGTTCGCCGCCATTCTTCTCCACACGACGAGAAAGTCGTCCTGCACTCACCAGGCACTCAGGCAGACTGATCTACCCACGCTAATACAAGGAAAACCAACGCCTAAACTTCCCCTCTCTCCCCTCAAACGCTCTCATCAAACTTAGCGTCATGATGCTTAGAGTGGCTTCACCAGGCTAAGTGCAGCTGTACTCGGCTGTTTACCAGGAAAAACTTGCTTCAATGGTATTTACCCTTTCTACCTGAGGCTGGTCCCTAATTAACAAAACTGTGCCTGTCTGGTCTTTCTGTCGCTTTTACAGTCAACAATTTTCACAATGCTTCTCCTTTTTATACATACACTGATTTTAAATATATTATTACTTATTTTATATCGCTATTCTTCTCAGAATATTATGATAATTATTGCCTTTATAATTCCCGGCTTCAGTCCGAAGGACCCGATCTGAAATATCTGAGCTGATACGTCCTCCCCACCCATCTTATCATCAGAAGACAAAAGTCATGTTATATGGTTGTGTCGATTCTGAGCTCATATAAGCATTCATTTAATTTATTACTGCTGCAGTTTGCGTTATCAGAAGTGATGTCAAATGTTAAAAAAACAGAAATGGAAAACAAACAAAAAGTTAAACGGATACTTCGTTGCATAGCGAACATGCCATTTGAGTCATAAGGAATTCTGCTACCTTCTTTGTTGCATTAAGAGGAATTAAACACAAAAAGTGGGCTACAGAGAAACAACATGGCATAAACAGCGCGCTGGCTGGTTTATAACTGCTGCAAAAACATCGCCAATGGTCGCAATAAGAAGCGGCAACAAAAGCAGCAGCAGCAGCTGGTGGTCAAATTGAAAACAGTGGCTCCCCTGGCGGTGGACAGTTTAACGAGTCCCTAATATTTATTTGAAGTGATGTTTCCAAACGTAGGCGGGCTACGGTGTAGTCGCATAGCAACACACACATACACCTCGCGTTCAAATTTACTCTTGTAATGAGTGTGCTGCGTTCTTTGCGGCAGTTCTTTCATTACCGTCTAGTAAACACACATCACTATAAAAATGCATCTCTGGAGAGCACAGAGTATTTGGTTGCAATAAGCTAACTAAAACCTCATCTAATGTTCATGAATGATGAACTAGTTTCAAAGTTATAGCTGATAAAACATACTGTGTAAGGTTAGTATTTAAGCAGATATTTCATTAGTTGTGATAGCTTCCTATATTTATGCATACGAGGGGCACTATTTATATTTTGAGCCTTGGCAACCCTGAATGTTGTAGGTGCCATCTGACGTTTGCAATGGAAAGTCTGACACTTTTTATCATAATCTACTTCAAACATTTTGTCATTTGTTTTGTTTACACTAACTTGAAAATTGTGTGTCAACGAAAACATGGAATTAACTCGTGAAAATGTACTTGCAATGATTTATTACAACTTTCGACGTGGATTATCAAGACAAGAGTGCATTAAAGGGTAGTTTGGGTGGGAGTATCTTCTTGAAAATCTTCATGCCGCATCACTGAAAGATGCAGAACTTATATACCAAATTTTGTACTTCATTGTTTAGTTATGCTGTTCACAGACAGAAAAACAGACATACAGAAACATACACGAGCGCGCGGATTTTTTTCTAAACTTACATCGAATGTTTGGGTGAAATACAATCTTTTCTCTAATTAGGTACTCTAAGTACGCAGTAGAGAAAGTAAAAACTGAATAAGAAGCCGAATCCAGTTTTTATCCGTACCCCAAAGCTTTTTGATTCGTGGTCATTGCTTTACTGCTGTCATCAACAAACCTTACTCAGTAAAGTTTGAGTACTGAGGCCCATGTAACCGTATAATATCAACGCTGAAGTAGATCGCAGTGTTTCCTTGTAGAAACAATGTAACACCGTGGTTTCCAGTAGGTTCGGCGTGTTGCAGTTACCCCAGGCAACTCCGAGCCTCACCTTAACCAGAAGTTTGGAATTGAGCTGGACTTCAATAATTGCTAATAACAGATTCTAGAAACTACTCGAGAATCTCGAAACATACAAAGTTCCAACACCATTTGGTCAATGGCATATACGGGCATTTCCAAATTACGTTCCACCTCATTTCATGGTATATTACCATTTAGTCATTTATTCATACACTTTCACTCGCTCTCACTCTCTCTGATTCTAACAAGGAAGATTTTTGTCTTCTCTATCGCTTAGAGAGCAAATATTTCAATCGTCCCAATATTTCGATATAGGAATGTAACCGAGAGTACCATTGGAAAATATGTAAGGTGAATATGTATCGTGTATATCTGTGTGTGTGTGTGTGTGTGAAGAGCATATCTCAAAAACGAAATATAGGATTAATACCAAACATGGTATTCAAGTTCAGATGCCACACGATCCAAGGATTCGACGCGAATATTTTCAATTAAATTCCCTCCCCATCCCAAACTACTCTTTTTATGAAAAATTGTTTCGTTACTTTTCTTAAAACTGGCTCAAACAATTCTGCTTAAAATACCGTATATTTAAGATATTTACATTACAAATAAAATGCGCTATATCTTGAATTTTCTAGGAACAGCCTGTGAAATCCTCTTCTTTGGAAGGTTTTTTGTACAACTTGCTAATCATAAGAGATTGAAAAAACATACTACACAAAAAAATATAAAAGTCTTAAAAACACACAATTTGTAATTATTACAAATACTCAATATTTTTTTCTGGCATCAATCAATTCCGGAGTATCCGCTGTTATTGGTTTGATTTTTCAATACTTGTCATTTTTTGATGTGCTACCGCCATTCAGTTGTCATGGAGAGGGTTACGGAATGTTATGTAAAGGGAACGGAATTTAAGGTCCATTTTTAAGAAGTTGACTATCGCTTCGCTATGCTGTATCTGTCTTTTACCTACAACGAAATGTAGTTCTGTATTTCTGCGAACGTTTATCTAGATTAGCACCAACAGATAGAAAAAAATTCTGATGTGTTACACTCACATGACTTTCTCTACTCTTGTACCAACTATTTTTACAAACTCTTGTTTAACATCTATTTCATATTATTGGAGATAAACATTTGCAGAAACGATCTTTTGACATTTTACACATAGCGACCAGTTCTAAAAATATTTGACTATCGCATAAGGCGTACTACTTTCCTCTTGTTTTGTATTTGCAAGGGCAATATAGAAACACAGTAGCCTTTATGCAAAGACATATCTCTTAATAACTGGTTGCTAGGTGCAGCATCATTCTCTTTGCCACAGATTAATACTCTTTGCATATCCAAGAAAAAAAATGAATAACGAATTCCCATTTGAGAAAATAAGTATTGAAAAATTTAAGGGAATAACAAACAATATCTCGAAAATGGTTCACTCAACAAAAAAATGTATATGACATAAATTGTGTATTTTAACGCGATCTACATTTTTTGTGTAGTAAAAGTTTGTTTATCTCTTATGGTTTACCAGTTATGCAAAAGTTGTTCACAATGAAGAATACTTTTGGAGACATTCCCAGAAAATTTAAGATATACATTTTATTTGTCATGAAAATATCTTAAACATATGATATTTTAATCAAAATTGTTAGAGCCATTTTTGAGAAAATTAAAATTTTCGAAAAATGTTGCATGTAAAGGGTAATTTGGGGTGGGGGGATTTTCTTGAAAACCTTCGTGTCGCATCTCTCCGGTGAAATCTCGGTATCGAATTTTTGGGTGGAGTACAATATTTACCCTACTTACTATACTATACTTACTAAACTTTTGTAACAATAGTTTATAGAAGTTACATAAAAATAGAACCGAGCGGGATGGCTCAGGCGGTTATGTCCGTGACCCGCATTCGGGAGGTCCTGGGATCGATCACCGGCGACCGCGCACTCTGCCCCGTGGGTTTTTGTGGTTCCCAGGCTCGCCAGGTGAATGCTGAGGTGGTTCATCTTCTACCACGACTCTCCTTCCTCTCATTTCCTGTACCTTCATCTTCTTTGCCATCTGTTTCAGGGTTGTAGGAGCAGGCAGGTTGCGGCTGGCGCTCTGTAAAGGTTTCTTCCGTGGCGTCGCTGCGGTACAGCTCAGTGAAGTCTCTCCACAGCGTGGAGTTCCGCTCCGAGGGATCCTGGAGGTCGGTGGCTTGTTGGTGGAAGGGACTGTGCGGCGTCGGATGCGTTCTATCTGGAAACGTTAGGGACTCTGTCCATGCTTGCACCTGCCGGCATCCGGATCTGCTCGCCCTTCGGGTCATCCCCTCATCCTTCCCTCCCAGGGGTCACGTTGGAAGCACAATGACCTGCGTGCGGTGCTCTGCCCCGGTTCCGGGGCACCTCCATAATGCATACCTTTGCCTTTTAAATAAAAATAGACAATGGTGGGTAGAGAAAGGCACGTGAATGTAACACAAAAACTCTCTCTCTCACTCTCTTTTACATTGATTCCGGTGCTTCTCCCAAAACCCATTTTTATTTCCTCACTTTCGTAGTTTTGTGTATACTCTTAACAAAATCAGGTGATGGATTCGAACTCTGGCTGTTGCAAGCAGCGATATCTAAGGCATACATTCCGGATTTTAGGATGTGTATCCGATAGCTTGAGGGATTTTGATAGCCGAGTTCATATCTTATTCATTAATTTAAGTAATTAATGGTAATTAAACAATTAATTATTGTTCGATTAAAGGAAGTTAAGCTTAAAAGTGAGGGGCGAGAAGAAATGAAAGTTTTGTATTGTTATTGCTGAACACTATATTTTAACACTCCTAGTTTTTAAATCCCTACGGCGCATCTGACCAAGGATTCACCAGGTCAAGCTCGCTAATGCACATAACTGTTAGGCAGTGTGTCGTGTTGTACTGCAGGTTCAAGTGCTGCTGCAGGAGCAGGCTCTCCAGGTATATACACTGGTGTGCAAAACCTAAGGACGAAAGTAATCTTCGCATGCTGTGACACTGCCATGTAACATAGCTCGATGAAACTTGAATCATACATAGAGGGAACTGCTATGGTATGGTACAGTGAACTAAACGAAATATGCAATGAGACGAGCAGAAATGCCAGTTTCACTCATAGATCATAAGCTACACTAAAGTCAATACAACATATGATGGCTCTCTAGATTTACATGCTCCGCATCGTGCTCCAATGCTGCCCACAAAGTCGGTAAGCAGTTCTTGTGGTAGGGCGCTCCGTTCCTCCACCAGCGCTGTTGGATGCTCGTTGGTGCATGTAGATGTGCTGCAACGCGTCTCCCCAAAGCATCCCACACGTGTTCGATGAGATTTAAATCGGGGGAACGGGCAGGCCAGTCCATTCGCCGAATATCCTCTTGTTCCAAGAGATCCTCCACCTGCGCTGTTCCTCCAATGCGATCGCGCATTGTCATCCATAAAAATGAAGTCAGGGCCGACTGGACCTCTGAAAAGATGCACATAGGAAGGAGTACAGTATCACAATGACGTTGACCAGTGAGCGTACCGTGTTCAAAGATTTGGAGATCGGTGCGTCCATGCAACATTATGCCTCCCCAAACCATAACACCCGGACCACCAAACCGATCATGTTCAAGGATGTTTCTGGGTTCATTACGTGTTCCCACCTCTCGCCGGATGAGGGTACGTGGAGAATCACTACTTAGACTGAATCTGCTCTCATCCGAGAAGAGTTCGCGACCCCATTCCTCGTTAGTCCAATTCTAATGGTCTTGGGACCATCGCAAACGGTGCCATCGATGTGCGGATGTCAATGCAACACAGCGTACTGGCCGACAGACAAAAGAGACCACCTCTGTGTAGTCGCCGTGCCACTGTCTATCGTGAGATTGCGTGCCTAGCTGTCCTATTAAATGTGGTTGCAATTGCACCCGCTGTTTGGCTTGAATCACTTCTTGCCTGTTGTCAATGTAGCGGTCATCTGCTGCTGTAGTTGAGCGTGGTCGACCACCACCTCTCCTTGGGACAGCAGTGCCTGTGGTTTGGAAGGTTCCACATGCACGTGAAGCAATGCTGTGAACAATTCCAAACTCCTGAGCAACACTCGTCACACTTCACCCTTCTTCCAGTTTCCCGACGACTCTTCCCCATGTGAAGTCATCCAAATGGTGTCTACGGGTCATGTTGCTATGAAGAACACCATTACAGTGCACTGTAACAGCTCGTTAATTGCCACACACTGTCTTGTCCTGTTTCGTCAACTACCCCGTTTTGCGGGACCAGACCCATTTGGAACTATGGGGTTGCTACACTCACGCCATGTGACGTCCAGCTTTCTGTGTACGTGTGAGAGACCTCTGGCAACATGCTCCCGCACCTTCATCTACTTCCACCAAGTAGTTCATTTGTTATGTTACTTTACCCATCTCGTCCTTAGGTTTTGCACACCAGTGTATAAAACTTAATATTCTTCAGCCTGATAGGTCATATCGGACCATGGATGAATCAAATAATGCTCAAACGAGTTCGTTACCACGTGAGGTATCTTAGCATCTCCCTATTGCTTACCCATCGTAGCCTTTGGAATCATCACTATGAATGTTACCTACCATAACTAAAATAAGTTTAGGAATAAGCAGTGAGGTTCAATGAGGTTACCTGTAGCAGGAACAGCTGATATTGCTTTAGGGATGAGAGACGAAGTTCATATTTACCTAAACCAAGAACTGGTTATGTTTAGGGATAAGCAGTGAGGTTCAATGAGGTTACCTATAGCAGGAACAGCTGATATTGCTTTAGGGATGAGAGACGAAGTTCATATTTACCTAAACTAGGAACTGGGTTATGTTTAGGGATAAGCAGTGAGGTTCAATGAGGTTACCTATAGCAGGAACAGCTGATATTGCTTTAGGGATGAGAGACGAAGTTCATATTTACCTAAACTAGGAACTGGGTTATGTTTAGGGATAAGCAGTGAGGTTCAATGAGGTTACCTATAGCAGGAACAGCTCAATGAAAATGAATGTATCTTTGGATTTAATAAAGTACAACCCCTAAGTGTTTAAACTAAATTTCAGACTTTCAATAATCCGGCACCCATATGTGCAAGGAATGCCGAATTAGCGAGAGTTTAGTGTTAACTATTTACGAAATACTTGGGGTTGTATATGTTAAATTCTCACGGACTGAATTTTACTTCGCTGCATCATCGCTAAATGTTCAAAGGCTCTTGTTTTATTACGAGCTCGTAAAGCTCTTTGCTCATGAAAAACAAACAAATAAAAACAAAAGAACCTGCTATTATAAAACAACTTTATATCATCCTTGCATTCTGCATATAAGAAAGTCTGTATTACCTGATCAGAAAACTTTTCTATAAGAAATATTTATCGTGATTAATGTAGATAATAAATAATCTTCTATATGATTAGTGCACATGAGATACCTCTTAACTGGTAATGGGTAGAGTAGGCTTTGTAAAAAATAAAACTACTGCATTCCCATAGAATTCTACGGCTTACTCGGCGGCTTTGACTTCAGTTTGGTACTTCTAATGTGTGAGAAATAAACATGCACTTTCACAAATTCCAGAGATCGTGGACGATATGGAATAAACTGTAACTGGAAAATCAAGATGTCTCCTGGAAATCGAAATCGGCATGCTGACCGTAGCGTCATTAAGCTTGCGGTAATGCAAACGAAGGTTCCAAAGACAGAGGCATCATAGCAAAGAGCATGAGAAAACTATCTCGGGATTTCAGAAGAAATTGTCATAATCGTAATGCTTAATGAAACATCATAATATTCTACCAGTTACGTGCCAGATCGCATTACAGATAAGTACAGTGATGCAATGTTTTGTGTTTATAGTAACTTTTCATTGTAAAACGGTTATTTACAGCTTACATTTACGTCTTGTGATATGGTTTCCTTTATAATTAGTCCATTAGATTTCTGAATAGAATACATTCCACGTTCTTGTAGCAGAAAACGCAATCTACTAGAAAATTGTTATTGGTGTGGCATAAGTAGTACATTCTGTTTTCTAAGTTTTCTTGAAATGCATATCCTGCATTCTTATGAGAAAATCCATATTATTGTTGCCCGTATTTCTGTATTCTACAGTTTGCATAAATTCTCTGATATCAGCAAAATTAATCTTTCCTGAATTTTGACGAGTTAGTTACGCAAGCGGTACGGTTTTCCATCTTCTGTTGCATATTTTTAGAGTGAAGATGCATCACGTGTCACTAAAAATATTTCTTCATTTCGCTGGAGGACTGTTGGTTACATTCCTAAAAAGTCGCTTATTCGCTACTAAAATAAAGGAAGAGAAAAAAACTTGGGAAGAATTATTGAATTCCTAAAATTCATAAATTCATAAAGAATTTCTTGAACATCCCTTATTATTCATTTTTAAAAAAAGATCATAAATCAAGTAATCAAAGCAAAAAAAATGAAAAACATTGAAGGATTTCGTAAACCGGATTGTGGTATCTTCATAAAATGGAATTCTTAACGATGTTGGGGGTTTAAAATGCTTCCCGACTTGTATATAATTTTTTATTTGCGGTTTATAAAGGTACTAATTAATACGGGCGCTGCGGACGATGTGCTTGACGTGATCTGAAGTGTTTGCCGTAAAGCGCACGTTAGCTTGAATCCGAGTACCATGGTAAACAAAAGAAATATACAAAGACAGCACTGCTACTACAACTCCCTTTCATTTTTATATGTTAAAAATCACGCATTCCGAAGACTTTAAACCCTGCAATGTTTTAATTACGTTCAGATTGTATCTCCAAACATTCATATTTTCCGCTTCTCTTTTCAATCTGCAACGCCGATTTTGTAATAATAAAATGTTTCTCTATCGTGATTCACAGAGTAAGCCAAAATAAACAGAAGTCATAAAACAAACTAGTTTTAATGGCTGCTGTGTTAATAAAGCGGAGTTGTGCCTCCTACTGCAGACAACTTGCTGAATGTGTGCCTCTGGTAACTTTCGTAATTGAATAGAATGTTGAAACGTTTACTTAACAGTCGGAGACTCCATGCCAGAACTGCGAGTGGATTTAGTTACAAGACCAAAACTAAAATAGGTATACTGCCTTAAAGAAGATTTAATACATGTAGTAGCCATATTGCAATAACCTTTCACATGTATGTTATTAGTTCTAAATACGTATTCTGTCCCATGCAAAATCAATAAATTACCAAAATTCTGATCTGTTACACTCACATGACTTTCTCTACTCTTGTACAAACTATTTTTACAAACGCTTATTCTCCATATGCTTTATGTTAATCGAGATATCGAGACGTTAATCTTATTGCTAATTTTCTTGTAGATGCAAGCGGAACATGGTAGGCTTTAAGCTATAGACAAATCTTTTAAGAGCTGGTTGCTATGTGCAGCATTCCATTCTGTTTGCATGTCCAGGACATAAAAAAACGAATAAGGAATTCCCACTTGAAAAAAGTATAAATATTGGAAATTTCAAACAAATAACTAGGAATGTCTCGGAAATGGTTCACTCCACAAAAATATATATCTAACATAAAGTCTGTGTTTTAACAACAATTACATTTTTGTGTACTAAACTTTTGTCTATTGCTTACGGGTTACCGGATATGTGAAAACCATTTAGAATGAAGAGGGCTTTTGGGGACATTTTCAGAAAATTCAAGATATACATTTCATTTGCCAGAAAATATCTTTAAAACACATTTGGTATTTTAATCAAAATCGTTAGAGGCATTTTTGAGAAAATCAAAATTTTCGAAACATGTTTCATGTAAAGGGTAGTCTGCGGTGGCGGATTTTCTTGAAAATCAGGGTATTGCATCCTTGGAAGATAGTAAACTCAAGTATCAAGTTATGTATTTATCCAACTTTTCGTTTTTGAGTTATGCTGTTCACAGACAGGCACAATGACCGACAAAAAGACACACACGCATATGGAACGTGTTTCCAAAAATGCTTTATTTCGATTCAGGGCACCTCAAAACATGTATTTCCGATGAAATCTCGATATCCAATTTTTGGATGGAATGCAATACTTCCCCTAGTTAGTATCTGTAGTAGAGAAAGGGAAAATGTTGAAGAGAATACCATATTTATTTCGAAACCAGCATATCAAATTTTGCGAGCTTTTCTGAATTGTGAATTTAACGTGATCCCTTCAACGAAACTGACAAACAGCTACAAATGGAGTAAGGGTAACGTCTTTGGGTCAAATTGCCTATCTGTTTCTTCATCTCTTTGGATGATTATAGCATCCTAAGCCCCGAACTTACTTCTGCTCCATATCATTCTTTCCTTCATAGTCTAATATGAACTGCAGAGTTAAAAGACTGCAATTATGCAGATAAGGAAGAAAATAAAAACAATAACACAAATAAAATAAAAATCTGAATTGCATGATATCAACATTACTTCAATGAGAAATGGATTGTTTTGAAAAGCATTCGGGAATCGTCACGTATTATGATGCAATTTGAAATTAAGCATACAATTAAAATTCTATGCAAAGCTTATTTTGGGTGAGGATTTTTTTGAAAATCTTTGTTACATACCTAATGAACTTAAATATCAGGTTTGGTATTCGTCAGACTTTTCGTTTTAGTGTTATGTTGTTCACAGACACATATGTCGCACACATACCTTTTTCTAAAAATGTCTTTTTTCGGGTTCGGAAATCACAAAACATGTATTTCGGTGAAATCCCTAACATAGAAATTTTGGATGGAATACTTCCTCTACTTACTCTAACAACTACGCGACAGAGAAAGCATAAAAAAAAGGACAAAATAAAACGTATAATGACCTAGGACTTGGAAAAAAAGCATGAAGTGTTATAAAATTCAAACAAATAAATAAAATTTTGGAAATGGTTAAAGCTACAAGGTGTGAGCTTTCACGACAACGAAATGTTTTGTGTGGTAAGTTTTCGTCTATCTCCAACGGTTTACCACTTATACCAGAATCAATCTGTATGCATAGGACTTCATAGCCTATTCCCAAAAATTCAAGAAATGCGTTTAGACATGGAAGTACACTATGTGATCAAAAGTATCCGGACACCCCTACAAACATACGTTTCTCATCTTAGATGCATTATGCTGCCACCTACTGCCTGGTACTCATTATCTGCGACCTCAGTAGTCATTAGACATCGTGAAATAGCAGAATGGGACACTCCGTGGAACTCACGGACATTGAACGTGGTCAGGTGATTGGGTGTCACTTGTGTCATAAGTCTGTACGCGGGATTTCCACACTCCTAAACATCCCTAGGTCCATGTTTCTGATGTGGTAATGAAATGGAAACGGAACAAAAGCATACAGGCTATCCTCGCCTGTTTAACTGACAGAGACCACCGACATTTCAAGAGGGTCGTAAAGAGTAATAGGCAGACATCTATCCAGACCATCACACAGGAATTCCAAACTGCATCAGAATCCACTCCAAGTACTATGACAGTTAGGCATAAGATGAGAAACCTTGGATTCCATGGTCGAGCGACTGCTCATAAGCCACACATCACGCAGCTAAATGCCAAACGACGCCTCGCTTGGTGTAAGGAGCGTCAAGATTACACGATTGAACAGTAGTAAAGCATTGAGTGGAGTGGCGAATCGCGGTACTCAACGTGGCGATCCGATGGCAAGGTGTGGGTATGGCGAATGCCCGGTGAACGTCATCTGCCAGGGTGTGTAGTGCCAACAGTGATACTCGGAGGTGGTTGTGGTGTTATGGTGTGGTCGTGTTTTTCCTGGAGGAGGCTTGCACCTCTTGTTGTTGTGCGTGGCACGATCACAGCGCAGACTTACATTGATATTTTAAGCACCTTCTTGCATCTCACTGTTGAAGAGCAATTCGGGGATAGCGATTGCATCTTTCAACATGATCGAGCACCTGTTCATACTGCACGGGCTGTGGCGGAGTGGTTACACGACAAGAACATCCCTGTAATGGACTGGCCTGCACAGAGTCCTGACTTAAATCCTATAGAACACCTTTGGGATCTTTTGGAACGCCGACTTCGTGCCAGGCCTACATCGATAGCTCTCCTCAGTTCCGCACTCCGTGAAGAATGGGCTGCCATTCCCCAAGAAACCTTCCAGCACCTGATTGAAAGTATACCTGTGAGAGTGAACGATGTCATCGAGGCTAAGGGTGGGCCAACACCACATTGACTTCCAGCATTACCGATGGAGGGTGCCATGAACTTGTACGTCATTCTCAGCCAGGTGTCCGGACACTTTTGATCACGTAGTGTATCTTACATCTGCTATTTTGATTAAAACCATTGGAACCATTTTTGGGAAAATAAAAAATATTAATAAAAAATCCGTCTAAAGTTTTATTTTGGGTGGGAGATTTTCTTAAAATTGTGTGTCGCCATCTTGGAAGCCTCTGAACTTAGATACCAGGTTTTGTATTCATCAAACTTTTTGTTTTAGAATTATGACATTCACAGGCAGACAGATATAGATGGACCTATTTTGGGATTCAGGGGCCCTCAAGACGTGTATTTGTTGTGAAATCTCGATACCGAATTTTTAGTTGGAATACAATTCTTGCTTTGCTTACTATAGATAAGAATAGAGAAAATAAAAAGCAGATTATGAGTAAATGATACACTCAGACCTAATTGATCTTAGTTGAGCTTAGTAACTTCCATTGAAGCAAAATCTAAATCATCCATCTTGAATACTTGTATTCAAACCCAGTTTATTCGTTGTAACAACTTTGGGTAAACTTTTCTGTTTATGCACAGCAGCTCAGTTCTGAGTTATACAGAGTGAACCAAAAGAATCCGAACCGCCTGCGCGGTGTTTTACCCGTTCGCGTCCTCGGCGCTCGTTGCCGTCTGCCGCTATCATAAAAAGGTGCGGATGAAACCATACAACATTTTTAAAACTACTTTTAAAGGTTTTACTTATAAACTTTGCTTAAGAAGATGCCGAAACTGGCCTCCGTCGTTGTCTATACATTTTTGGCACCTCTTTAGGAAACTATCCATCACTCGCCGTAGTTCACGTTGAGAAATTTCCTGGCGGATATCTTGTTTTAATTCTCCCAGGGTGTGTGGTTTGCCTTGTATATTTTATGTCCCCGGAGTGGTATTTTATGAACAATATTACCGGTTGCGTGGTGTTTTTCCACTGGGCGTCCGGAAATATTATAAAACATGATAACGCACTACCGCTGTAAACAAAGTCACGCTGTTGTGGATTTGCTGTGCAGTGTGAAGTGCAGTTTTGAGTTGACGCTCATGTGATGTAGTTCAGTTATCACGAGTTATTTATTATTTTGTTCTGTACTTAGTCACAAAGTATATTATGGCTCAATATAAGTTTTCTGCTGCACATCGTGTATTTATTTATGATTCGTATATGTTATCTCGGTCAGCTCGCCAAGTGAAAGTACGATTTGCAGAAAGATTTCCAGGTATAAAAGTTCCAGGCCGTACAACAATCCATGAACTTTACATAACTTTCAGGTCACTGGAAGTGTTCAGGCTAAGAAATCTAAAAGACTGCGTTCGGTTCTTACCAAGAAACATTAGACGACATCGGTCATCGTTTGGAAAATTACTCTAAAAATTCCAATACCAAGTTTGGTGTTTATCCGACTGTTCGTTTCTGAGTTAAGCTGTGCACAGACACACACACACACACACACACACACACACACACACACACACACACACACACGGACATGTTTCCAAAAAATACTTTTTTTTATTCAGGGGGTCTCAAAACATATATTTCCGGTGAAATCTCGGTATCGAATTTTTGGGTGGAATGCAATGCTTCCCCTACTTACTATACGTATTAGAGAAAGTAAAAGTGGTGACAAATGAAGCGCCAGAATTTTTCACTTTGGATGACACGTATTGATGATTACCGTTAAGACATCCCATACGCGGCAGGAGTTTAACAATGGGCATCACGTTTATAAACAGCAGCACTGTAGCTATATCTCTTCCTCCCGGGGTTGATAACCACAACAGATCTCTTGTAGTTCGCAGTACGCGAGGTGTCCTCCTTCATTGTATAGCCTACACCCCATAATAAAGATGATTATTAACCAGTACAATCGACTATAAACTATGTTTTCATTTTGTATATATGTTTTTAATATTTTAAGCTTTTGACGAAGCGGTAAATTGAACATTTCAGTGCGACTTTGCCTGTTTGTATCTTTAGCTCTGAATAATCTTTTTCTTTCACCACATAATTTAACTCTACTTGAGTTTTATTTATTCATTAGCCATCAAACTTATACCTTATGTGAGAATAGTAGTCATGGAGGATTGACATTGCGGATAATAGCATGAGGGGGGGGACGTAAATTGAAATTCAGTTTTATTTATGGACGCTCTTTAATTGCTATGGTTCTTAGCGTCCCATTGGGTATGAAAGACCGGAAATTTTGTTTAGAGGCCTGCTTATTAGACTTGAGGTTCTTTTACGTAAAAAAATTGACGACACGGGACCACCGGTTTCACTTCCCTTCCGATGGAAGCCATACTAAGGATTTTTAAAACCGAAAAAATCCTTCGTCCTCCGCCGGGTTTGAACCCGCAACCTCGGGTACTAGAGGCTAGCATGGTAACTACTACACCACGGAAGACGAAACTCCCGTAAACCTTCTATACGGGATCACCGGTTTTACTTCTCTTCCGAAGAAAGCCATGCTAAGCATTTTTACGCCCGAAAAAAATCCATCGCTCTCCGCCGACTTTGAACGCGCCAGAGCCATCCCTGAATGTACGGTGAATAATTATAAAGCCAAAATAATAAATATTGGTGTCAATATGATTCTAAAAAATAAACATTGTCAGAATCAAAATAAGAGGCGTGCTCGACGGCTAACTATGCATGTTGCGGCCAAGGAATTTGTTACGGAAATATATTATACCGTAACAACCTTACAGATTACTAAGCCTTCTTTGCCGTAGAACTCCAAACAATGGGTGATTTACACTATTCAAATGTGAAGAAAGCTCATTCGGCAGAGCATTAACCGTTAAAAAAAGGTATCTTCTGTTTACGTGGCAAACGAAGCTATACAAACGCTGAAGTTAAGGGAAACTACAAATAAATATTTAGTTAAATGAAACTGTAAGCGGTAATCCAGGAAGTAATGACATTTGGCATTAAAATAATTTAAAATGTGTTTTATTAAGAAAAACATTTCACTTCTAAAATTGAAACTACTTCATTTCTCACATAACAACTCCATGATTTAAGCATTTGACATATGTCAATGAGCTTTAGAATTCCCGTGTTCTAATCGGCTGCTGCCAGTCCATTAAGCCAAGATGTTCGGACACAGTTTTACGAAAAATGTTTTAGGAAGTATCACAGGTCTAGGGTTACGTGTTTCTCTTCACGATTCTTTGTTTATTTGATTCTTCAATCATCTGCGATGAGTAATGGATGTCCGGGTCGAGTTTCGTCATGCACATTTGCTCGTCCATTGTTGAACGCTTCGCACAACTTTCTCAAAGTTATCTTGTTCTTTACTGCATCACTGTACACTTCCTTTAGTTGACGGTAAATTACTGCAGGTTTTAATTTTCGAGTTTCAAAAATCGATTAACACCTCTCACTTCACATTTGGTGAGACTTTCTATCACGCAGTTCATTTTGAACAATCACGGAATGCACAATAACAACTGTTTCGACGGGCACTTACAATACAGAAAAGATGTCGAGGCAACCATTCGTCCTTAGAAGCCCGGCAGCGATCTGCGCAGCGGGAATGCGCAAACGGTCGTTACTTCCTCGTAGATAATAACGCTCAACTGTGATACGAACTTGAGTTAGTTTTACAAAAATGAAATAGTTTTAGAAGATGGAATATTTAATGTTTGTGCAAATATTTGAAATATTCCATGCTCAAAAAAGCAAACAGTGTGTTATTTTGATCTGTGGCCATTGAAAGACAAGAAACAGGGTTTCACTGTTTTAATCTGAGCAGAGAAGAATCTTATACTCTCCTCTGAAGTAGTTACTGCACGCTTTATAGTAGCTATCCCCAAAGCTTGTAAGGAAATGTTCTAAGATATTATACAATGTAGAATTAAACCGACGTGCTTTTGCAAGTTTCAAGAACTGGGCTTTCTTTATAACTTACAAAGATAATCTGGAGAGAAAACGTGTTAAGCTATTCTTATGGACTTGCCAACTCCCTAAATGATGAAGTTGGCAATTACATCTTGAGGCAGTATTTTTAACACTTAAACAATTTCAGTCTAATTATATAATATAAATTCAATAACAGTCCGCCTTAAAGCAATATGTGTATGTAACAATACATACAAAGTGTATATTACAGTCATTGTATATGTTTATATTACTGTATCCAGTTTTTAATAATGTTATGTGAATGTATTACGTAATTTAATAATGTAGGAGCTGTGAGAAATAGATCAAAAGTTGCTAACAATGAGGTAACCTTGATGCAATAATGAATTAGAAAGTTTTAATGCTACTGGTAATTCTTGGAGCAATAATAATGTAATTTTTGAGACAGTTTAATAAATAGCCAATCAACAACCAGAAAAAGTTTTAGTTAACTGAAGGTACTCTATTGGAGTAGGATTAGCCAATCAGAAACTGAAATATAGCAAAATTTACAAATTAAGAAGTCAGTTGCTTGTAGACAGCGCTCATAACTGGACGCGTTGGTTGTAGACAGTGTTCCTAACCGGACGCGAGACACGTCCTCGAGAAATTTAATACGTATTCAGTGTGAGACGAAAATAGTTTACGTGTTAAAAAGTGCAAGTAATTAACACAAAAATCTCACAACTCTCTATATCAGTGAAGTGTTATTCAAATCGTGTCAAGAATTAATAAAAAGGAGTGAATTAAAAATTATAATCTGTGTAAGCCTACATTCTTCAGCCGCACCACGCCTTGTAAAGAAATCCATGTCTCTAACAATAATACTGACGCAGCCGAGGCAAACATAAATATATAATATTTAAAGAAACAGTCAAAACTACAGAGTTATAATTTTTTAAACACTTTTGGGCCAAAGGCCACCGGAAAGTACATTTGGGGCAAAGGCCACCGGAAAGTACATTTGGGGCGAAGGCTACCGGAAACTTTTTTACCATACGTGCGGTTGCAACTACTTCAAGTTCGGGCCCCCAACAGTCAAACCACAATACAACTCCTACTTCAAAATTGGCTTTCCATACGTGAAGCAACAACCTACTTCAAATTGGCGCCAAAGCGTGGGGCAAATAACAACGTAAAAATAACAGTACAACAACCCACTTCTTCAAATTAAATAACAATACAACAAATTAACAACTTCAATCTCTTTTTATTTTTTGATAGATAAACCAACTTATTCAGTTACCTTGTGTAAATGATATATTATATCAAAGGTGGCGAAAACGCCTTCCTTCCGCGAGTCACCAAATATGCAACACACACTGCATCACTCAGCAGTATGTGAAAAACAAAGCAACAGCGGCGGAGGGAGAACGGCGCCTACGACTCAAAATGACTCGCGAGTCCCGTTTTCGCCACCTTGTTTTCCGTACACATCTGGAGCTTGTGAACCGTTTCATTGTAGATTTAATATAAGCTTCGTTTTCGCAAATACTGACGTTTGAACCGTAATCAACGTGTGGCGTAAGTTTCAAGAAGAGAGCTTCTTCAAAACCAGTTCCATTAATGATCCTGCGATGACAGGATGTCTCCACACGCACATAATGAAATTAACACACCTCTAATTAAGGTTATTAATAGTAGGATTTTTATCGAATTATTGGGCACTAGAAAAGAGAGATTCACTCTATAAATGGGATATGAACATAAAATTTGTCATTATATATTGCAATGCAAATATCCAATCCGACACGATATCATTAACCTGAAGAAGCTGTTATATTTAAACAAAGCTGCAAATGTTTACTAATGATCAGTAGCTTACAAATCTGCTAGATGATCTATAAATTAGACAGGAGACACTAAAATAAAAAACAAGCAATGTTTTACCCATATCTATATATGGTACAAAACTTAACCCTCACTTACTGGGTATCATAAAAGTTCACAAGTGTTTAAAAATGGTAAGGAAAACATAAGATAGGAATAGTCTTGTGTAAAACTTAAATATCGTGACTCAAAAGTAAGGCAGTATTTTTAACACTTAAATGATTTCAGTCTAATTATATAATATATAAAAAAACAGCCCGACTTAAAGCAATATGTGTATAATATAATATATAAAACGTATGTAAGTCATTGTTATGTTTATATTACTGTACACATATATAATAATGTTATGTGAATGTATTACGTAATTTAACAATGTAGGAGCTGTGAGAATAGAAGCCGAAAGTTGCTAACAATGACGTAACCTTGAGGCAATAATGCATAAGAAAGTTTAATAATGCTACTAGTAATTCTTGGAACAATAATGTAATATTTTAAAACAGTTTATAAATAGCCAATCAAAAACTAAAAAAGCTGAAAGTTAAATAAAAGTATTCTATTGGAGTAGGATTAGCCAATCAGAGACTTGAAATAGAGAAATTTACAAATTTAAGCGGTAAAAACCAGTCGCTAGTAGACAGCGTTCCTAACCGAACGCTAGACGGCAGCGTACCTGAGTAGTTCTTTTGCTCGGTACGTATTCAGTGTGATAGGAAAATTGATTATGCCGAGAATAAAATATAGTTTACGTGTTTAAAAGTGTACTTAATAAAATAATCTCACAGCTCTCTAGTAGGATATATAGGAGAGAGCTGGGCCACTTTTTTGCGTTTATATGGGAAAGGATAGGGAAAACGAGGCTAGATGGGACGGTT
Organism: Deroplatys truncata; assembly: GCA_030765065.1. NCBI lineage: Eukaryota > Metazoa > Arthropoda > Insecta > Mantodea > Mantidae > Deroplatys > Deroplatys truncata. The sequence continues at coordinate 29,105,380 of CM060980.1, forward strand.
CAAGGAGGAAAATGCGTTTATATGGGAGAGATAGGGAATACGAGGACTGACGCTAGGCTAGAGAGGGTTGAAGGAGGGAAATACGTTTATATGGAAGAAATAGTAGAGAGGTGCTAGGCTAGACGGAGGCTGAGGAGTAGAGTATGGTTTATATTAAAGGTATAGGAAAACGAGGAGGGGTGTTAGGCTAGACAGAGTTGAAGGGTAGAGTATGTCTTTTATATGAGAAGTATAGGAAAACGATGAGAGGTGTTAGACTAGACAGGGCTTGAAACGTAGTGCAGGGTTTATATGAGAGATATAGGAACAGGAGGAGGGGTGTTAGGCTAGACAGAGGTTGAGGAGTAGAGTATGGTTTTAGATGAGAGATATAGGAAAACGAGGAGAGGTGTTAGGCTAGGAGGGTTTAAGTATGCGTTTATAAGGAGAGACGAGAAAACGGAGAGAGATCCTATGTTAGGATACACAGGTGTTTAAAGCTAGAATGTGTTTTATATAGGCTAGATAGGAAACCAAAGAGATACTCTGCTAGACAGGGGACAGGAGAGGAATGCGCTTTATGAGAGGTAGGGATACGGGGAGTGGTGTTAGGCTAGACAGAGGTTGAGAGTAGAGTATGCGTTTATATGTATGAGAAGTATAGGAACAGGAAGAGGGGTGCTAGGCTAGACAGAGGTTGAGGAGTAGAGTATAGTTTATATGAGAGGTATAGGAAAACGAGGGGAGGTGTTAGGCTAGACAGAGGTTGAAAATAGAGTATGGTTTATATGAGTGGTATAGGAAAACGAGGAGAGGAGTTAGACTAGACAGAGGTCGAGGAGCAGAGTATGGTTTATGTGAGAGTCATAGGTAAACGAGAGAGGCGTTAGGCTAGAAAGAGCTAGAGGAGTAGAGTATGGTTTATATGAGAGGTATAGGAACAGGAGGAGAGGTGTTAGGCTAGACAGGTAGTGTAGCAGTAGGAATATGGACTTATATACAGGAGAGATAGGGAATAGGAGGTGCTAGACTTGAAAGCGACTTTAGACGTGAACTTAGTGGAAAACTGTTTCATGTCAATGTTCTAGACATGCCCATCACGTAACCTATTCAGGGAAAAGGTGACTCGTTCAGGGGAAAAAGGTGACTGCTCAGGGAAAAAGGAGGCCCACAAAGGGAAAAAGGCGACATGCAACGGGAAAAAGGTGACCAGTAAAGGGAAAAATGTCACCAGCAAAGGGAAAAAGGCGACCAGCAAAGGGAAAAAGGTGAGCCATAAAGGGAAAAAGATGACCTGCAACGGGAAAAGCTAACCCACTAACACTAACAGGTAAGTAATTCAGGTAGTATTGCAAGAGGCTGACTGGATCATAGCAGTGTATGATTTCACAGGTAATTCAGCTAGTATCGTATGTATTTAGGCTAATTCGTCTAATAACACAGGATAGATTCCAGATGCTAACTGCATCATGGCTCTGCATGATTTCAGAGATAATTCAGCTAGTATCGTAGGTATTTAGGCTAATTCAGCTAGTATCACAAGAGGATAGATTCTAGGGTTGGGTATAGCATAGTTTCATATTTCACAGGTAATTCAGGTAGTATCACGGGTGCTCGTGCTAATTTAGAGCAGGAATTCGTATCAGAGCTAGTTAAGGTAATTTCACATGATTCGGGTAGTATCACAGGTATTTAAATCATTTTCACAGCCAATTCAGCTAGTATCTTGAGCATTTAAGCTAATTCAGCTAGTATCACAGGAGGATAGATTCCAGAGTCTAACTGCATCATAGCTATGCATGATTTCACAGCTAATTCAGCTAGTATCGTAGGTATTTAGGCTAATTCTGCTAGTATCACAGGAGGTTAGATTCCAGGGTTGGGTATAGCATAGTTTCATATTTCACAGGTAATTCAGAGGGTATCGTAGGTATTTAGGATAATTCAAGTAACATAGGTGTTTAGAGTAATTAAGCAAGCATTACAGGAGGGTAGGTTCCAGGGGTTGGTTATAGCCTAGTTTCGTATTTTACAGATAGTTCAGGTAATATCATAAGTATTTGAGGTAATCAGCATAGTTTCACAGATATTATTGATAATTTCGATCAGAGATTTGTATCACAGCTATTTAAGGTAAATGCAGGTGATTCAGGTTGTATCAATGGTATTTGAGTCATTTTAACAGGTAATTCAGGTAGTATCACAGGTGCTCGTGCTAATTTAGAGCAGGAATTCGTATCAGAGCTAGTTAAGGTAATTTCACATGATTCGGGTAGTATCACAGGTATTTAAATCATTTTCATAGCCAATTCAGCTAGTATCGTGAGCATTTAAGCTAATTCAGCTAGTATCACAGGAGGCTAGATTCCAGAGGCTAACTGCATCATAGCTATGCATGATTTCACAGCTAATTCAGCTAGTATCGTAGGTATTTAGGCTAATTCAGGTAGTATCACAGGAGGCTAGATTCCATGGTTGGGTATAGCATAGTTTCATATTTCACAGGTAATTCATCTAGTATCACAGGTACTCATGGTAATATAGAGAGTAATTCGATTATAAAACTTTTCTCATCCAACGTTACAACAATTTATATACTTTTTTCTAAATCTTACAAACTTATTATATGTTAAACAGTTATTGTACGATGCGGAGAGGGATAAACTGCATATTGGTTCACAAATTGAAAAGCTTTACGTCAACATACCTTTATTTTAGTTCGTTATAGATGTCTCTCCCCTTTTATCTAGGCTTGAGACTAGCACTAGGATTGCTCCTAATGGCAGGGTTACCACCTTCCCTTCCATCTTCTTCTTTCTTCATCAGGCGTCAGCTATCTGCATATACAGCACACAGATACCTTCTTTTTTAAGATTGTAGACTCACTAGAAAATCTTTATCTTTAACTTACATTCTTTTAAGCACTGTTTGTAATGGCGTAATGTCCATACGCATATGTTGTTATCCCGTCATCAGCAATAATTCTTTTATCATCAAACGGAGTCAATGCAATTTTATTCACTTGTACTGTAGCAAGGGCATGCTTTCGTGATAGGATCAGATTCATAGGTGTTCTGATGATTTCACTGGTTTTAAGACAGTCTGTATAGCTGTCAAACGAAATGTACTGCTTAATAGCGCTACGTTTTATACCTTTAATCTTTTTTATCATTGACCCTTGAATATCTATGGCATACATCTTAGGACGTAGTCCAACAAAGCGTAGGATGATTTTGCTATTAGCCTCATCTTTAAATTTTCCCAATACCTTCTTGTTCTGAGTAGAGTAACATATATGGTTGGCAGGGTAATCAGCTGTATCGAGATGCTCAAGAAAACGTAGCTTGTCCTGGTACACATCTTCAGTTGTTACACGATGAATGAACGAATCAGTGTCCATATACATAAGCTTCAGGTTTTCAGCTCCATAATAAGGCAACAAAACGTCGTAATGATAGTTATACATTAATGTCTTGGAGATGTCCAACACACTCATACCAATGTATATAGGCTTGTTGAGTACAATCTGACGAGAGGCCATATGTACAGCAGCTAGATTATCAGCATATATCGTCCTGTCGATAAACGTAGGCTTGGCGATCAGCTTCTCTAGAGTTTTTTCATTGGTCACCAGTCGTATATCCATACGATTACGCAGGTTCTCCATAGTTTTTCCAAACATAGCGTTGTTAAAGAGTTTGTAGAGATCCTTCTCGAAATCATTCGCAGCTTGTTGTCGTAGCCTGTTGTTAAATTCCACATAAGGTTTCAACCACTGAGACTGTCGGAATTGTAGCACACGATGGATTTTTGTTAGTCGCAGTCCATGACTAAGAGCTTGCTTCAAAGCCATGTAATGCACTACATACTTCTTTCGAGGTCCAAGATGAGGTATCAGTTTCTTTGTAGATGATTCCAATGGTTTCATACACTCTGGCAGGAAAGGTAGATCGTTGTGTAGATCGTGAAGTTCTGCAGGATACTCGATGTCGACTTCTAATATGTAGCCGTAAGGATCATCTTCTTGTAGTGTTTCTAAGTTGATTTCTTCAGGTGACACCCACTGAAATCCACCAAAAGGAAGGGCGTGACACATTGCCCACCCATATTGGTTATTTGCGTCCTCGTATGTGATAAATTGGGTTGGTCTCGTCGGATCAAACTTCTCCATATAAGTGTTATTAGCCTCAGCATACCGATGAGAAACTTGGCATAAACCTCCTCTTATACCTGATTCCACCATGAGTAATTGATCATAATCTTGTAACAGCTCTAACTTAATTCCAGTATACAGTAACATAGCGTCCCATGTTAGACCTGGAGAGGTAAAATAATGGGCGGGATCGACTTTGTGTGTTTTAAGGGTTTGCTCTCTGAACGTCTCAAAGACGTCAGCTAGAAGAAGTACATCCGAAGTTAAGTAGAGATCGCTGTACTCTCCCAGGTTTCTCACATTGAACAGCTCCCATACATTTCTAGCATGATCGTAGTCAGCATCAGTAATTTCTTCTTCATTTAATGTATTGTAGAAGGAGTCCTTAGGAGGCAAGCAGGTCTCGTTCAGGGCATCCCATGACGTAACAAAATCATATGGAAATACACCCTTACGGGTCATCAACTTCAATTTGTCTTCTCCAAAGTACTTTAGCGTTTCAGGATACGAGGTTAGATTTTTTACCAACTTATCCAAGCTTGTACTGAGGAATCGGAAGCTATCCACAAATCGAAGCTTTATATCTCCTACATACTTGGTGAATGAGATATAGCTTTCTTCAGAGTTAGGAATTACCTCCACACGTTCACTTGTGCACCCCAGCTCCTTTACAATGAAATGCGAGTCATATCCGCTAAGGTTATGCATGAAGACTGGTATATATTTAGGTGTTTTGCAGGCTAAATTACATTCATTATGAAGACTTCCACGATATTCACCGCTGATGTGATCATGGTCGCGTACTTTATAGTTCTCTTCTGTAATGGGTTTTCTACACAAGTAGCATGTCGTAGAAGACTCGAAATCCTTTTGCTGTTGATCCGTAAGTTTCAGAGGCTTAGCAGATTTGTATATATTACCAATCATTTTTGCAAGAGATGTCAGGTACAGCATAAACTTCTGAGCAGCATCAGCACCACGATACACATAGGGTTGCTTAGGAAGACCAGTTTCGAGATGTTCAACACTGGATGTAGGCTTCACGTAAACACAGAAGCTCATTGGTATGTGCTCTTGATAAGGGGTTGTATAGGAAGTTTCAGGATTGGGTATACACGTTTGGCATGGAGTGAGAATACCCTCAAAATCAGCATAGATGACATAAGGTACTTTCAGCATCCTCTCAACATTTTTAAACTGAACAATTGATTTCTCCTTGGTAGGCATAACTACCCTCGCAACACCATGTTGAATACAGAAGGCTACATGTTCTTGCAGTTTTTCCTGTCCACTTCGTCCATATCGATCATCAAAATGTGTAAAGCAGCGCTTACAAGTATAAACCCGTCCATTATGGTTAGTTTTCTGGCGTCGAACGAGTTTCTCAAAATTCTTTATATACACGTAGTGATGTTTTCCACTGATGTCATTCAATAGTAGCAGGTCGCGATGTTCAGGTAGTTCAATGTCAGCAACCTTTATTGGATACACTTCATGCTTCTCATCCAGCCCGAAAACGTTAATGGATATCTTGTTAAACTTCTCAAATTTAGGTATTTGAGAAAGTGGAGTAGGGTAGGAAACACAGCTGAAGTCGTACTTGTCTTGAAGTTCTTTGTATTTGCTGACGCGTTGAGGCTTGATGCTCACGAATTTGGCCAGTATAGAGTACATGAAACATTTCTCGTCGCTAAAGTTCTGGATGTTTATACATGCTTTCCTTGCTTCAACAGCTGACGGTAGTGGTATGTAGCTACTTCCTCGTAACGGGTTGTACTTGTTGATACGAAGTCGAACTCCTTCCACAGCAAGCAAAGCCCAGCTGCTACCCTTAAGCTGAGACTCCTCCATTTCAGTCACCAATTTCTTGAATTTCACTTCCATCGTTGAGTCCAGATCAGTTTCCAGGAAAACAGCTTGATTCCGTGTTTTAAATGTTTTGTCACAGGTTTCTCCAATACTGTTAACAAATCGACACTCAGCCAGCAGATTAATTTTAACACTCTTATGAATGCTAAGCTCTTTATGCACAGCATGGATTATACGTTGTTTTGCCTCTTGCAGATACATATTTAGGTCCTTAGCTGATTCGCATCGTATAAAATACGATTTCAATCGTCCTTCGAATGAAGTTTCGTATTCTTTCATATCGCAGTCCTCCATTGTTGACAGCAACTGATGTTTAGTTGGCTCCAATCTTCTTTTCTTCTGAGGGCTGCTTATTTCACATATATCTTCGTGTCGCTGTCCCTTATAACCATCTTTGAAGGTTACATTACAATGTTTACATTTGAAGAGCTTCTTACAGCTCATCTCGTGTCTTCTCTTGTCATAACCTCGGAGGAACTTCTTCCCACATTTTCCGCATGCATATCCAGTAGCGCTTGGAATAATATCCTTATACGCTGAGCTATTCATCTTTATTCTTGATGTAATAACGTATTAATCACTGATCAATGAAATGTAGACCTCTTCATCTTGACACCACTTTAGAAAGCTGATTATTCTTGGAGAGAACACGATGTTAACACCTCAAGACTAATTAGCACAATGAAGTCCAATGCCCTAGATCACCATATTTATAGAGGGAGCACGAACCTTTTAGATCAATCATAAACTCGCTCCATAACCACCTGTATATGATCGCTCAACGTGTACTAATCCCCCAGCCATATAACCTCAAGTCTAGAGACAGGATGTTTATGACGTCACACCCAGAGACAGGATGTCTAGCAGCATCAAACACGTTTAAACTCGTCTCATAACTACCTGCTTATGCTGTCACACCAGCAAGAGAAGTATTCCCACACGCTCATTCAGACATATATTTCAAATTCAAGCCCGCCACCACCACCATCACCACCTATTGTACCAAGGTTAATTCAAGCTGTATTATCACAATACTTAAAAGTAAAAGCTTAAAAGGAAACCTAGAAGATTTTCCCCCTTATTTACTTAATTATTTCATGTTTTTATTCCCTTTTCAATTCTTCCTTTCCATCTTCTCACAGAAAGACCATTACATTTCACTACAATCATGAGAAAAACAATTTTTCCAGAGTTACACAGATTCTAAGCTTCTAAATCGAACCCGGTAATACTTTTAATAAATGTATTTTAGCTCCCCAATATCAGCATCTACCATTTAATCTTTACTCGAACCTGATATGATCCATAAGCTTGAAGATATATGAAATCACCCTTCGGGATTCGATCTGAGTACTTTAAAGTAATATTTGTCACGATAACGATATTTAAGGACTAGATACTCTTGTTTGCGTTTACCTTGACATGTCTATCTAAATTAAATTACGAGTTATTAAATGTTTGCAAGTAAATTTCATTGAATCGGTATTCGAACCCAGAACACCAGGAACAAACTAATTTATAATATTAGTCTGACATGTTAAACAAAGTTGTATGCAGTTACATCATCGATCTAAGTGATATATTCTAGTGTACAGAGGAAAATTAAGAAAGTCATTAAAAAATCGGGAATCGAACCAAGCACAACTGATTGGCAATTATATACAGCATTAATCACCCAGTACAGAACCTATCAATCACGCTTTGCTGCACTCCTCTACCTCACTTAGTTCCCGAGATAATGAAAATTTAAAAATTAAGGATCGAACCCAGGACGTCAGGTATCTAATTACACATTTACAAGATACTACCTAATAACATAAACGCAATAAAGTTTATTTGACGTCTTTATCTTAATTGGTTTAGGAGTTATTAAATTTATAAGTAAATTCCATCGAATCAGTATTCGAACCCAGAACACCAAGAACAAAATAATTTATAATATGAGTTTGGTATGCTTAAAGGTGCTGTATGTAGTTACAGCATCAATCTAACTGATATTTTCTAGAGTATAGAGTAAAATTAAGGAAGTCATTAAAAAATCGGGATTCGAACTAGAGACAACCGATTAAAAATTATATACAGTATTAATTACCCATTATAACAGCTATCAATCATGCTTTGGTCCATTCCTCTAGCTTTCTTAGTTTCCGAGATAATAAAGTTTTTAAAATTAAGGATCGAACCCAGGACACCAGGTACCAAAATATACATCCACAAGAAACTATCTAATGACATTAATGTAATAAAGTTTATTTGACGTCTTTATCTTAATTAGTCTCCGAGTTATTAGAAGATGAATTTGCATTCACTCCTAGGATTCGAACCCAGGCATCCCGGTCAACTTGGAACAAGGTCCTAATGACGCGGCGCATTCCAAAGAATTGATTAGTTTTTATCCCAATGTTCTATCTCTTGTCATTCAGGAGATATAAGCGATTAAACAGTAGCAATATAATGGGCGGAGCTTGCCGGCATAGATCAAAAGAACTTTATCAGATGTCGGCATCTCTCTGTGGGCTCAAGTCGCTATTCTATTGCTACTGTTTAATCGCTTATATCTCCTGAATGACAAGAGATAGAACATTGGGATAAAAACTAATCAATTCTTTGGAATGCGCCGCGTCATTAGGACCTTGTTCCAAGTTGACCGGGATGCCTGGGTTCGAATCCTAGGAGTGAATGCAAATTCATCTTCTAATAACTCGGAGACTAATTAAGATAAAGACGTCAAATAAACTTTATTACATTAATGTCATTAGATAGTTTCTTGTGGATGTATATTTTGGTACCTGGTGTCCTGGGTTCGATCCTTAATTTTAAAAACTTTATTATCTCGGAAACTAAGAAAGCTAGAGGAATGGACCAAAGCATGATTGATAGCTGTTATAATGGGTAATTAATACTGTATATAATTTTTAATCGGTTGTCTCTAGTTCGAATCCCGATTTTTTAATGACTTCCTTAATTTTACTCTATACTCTAGAAAATATCAGTTAGATTGATGCTGTAACTACATACAGCACCTTTAAGCATACCAAACTCATATTATAAATTATTTTGTTCTTGGTGTTCTGGGTTCGAATACTGATTCGATGGAATTTACTTATAAATTTAATAACTCCTAAACCAATTAAGATAAAGACGTCAAATAAACTTTATTGCGTTTATGTTATTAGGTAGTATCTTGTAAATGTGTAATTAGATACCTGACGTCCTGGGTTCGATCCTTAATTTTTAAATTTTCATTATCTCGGGAACTAAGTGAGGTAGAGGAGTGCAGCAAAGCGTGATTGATAGGTTCTGTACTGGGTGATTAATGCTGTATATAATTGCCAATCAGTTGTGCTTGGTTCGATTCCCGATTTTTTAATGACTTTCTTAATTTTCCTCTGTACACTAGAATATATCACTTAGATCGATGATGTAACTGCATACAACTTTGTTTAACATGTCAGACTAATATTATAAATTAGTTTGTTCCTGGTGTTCTGGGTTCGAATACCGATTCAATGAAATTTACTTGCAAACATTTAATAACTCGTAATTTAATTTAGATAGACATGTCAAGGTAAACGCAAACAAGAGTATCTAGTCCTTAAATATCGTTATCGTGACAAATATTACTTTAAAGTACTCAGATCGAATCCCGAAGGGTGATTTCATATATCTTCAAGCTTATGGATCATATCAGGTTCGAGTAAAGATTAAATGGTAGATGCTGATATTGGGGAGCTAAAATACATTTATTAAAAGTATTACCGGGTTCGATTTAGAAGCTTAGAATCTGTGTAACTCTGGAAAAATTGTTTTTCTCATGATTGTAGTGAAATGTAATGGTCTTTCTGTGAGAAGATGGAAAGGAAGAATTGAAAAGGGAATAAAAACATGAAATAATTAAGTAAATAAGGGGGAAAATCTTCTAGGTTTCCTTTTAAGCTTTTACTTTTAAGTATTGTGATAATACAGCTTGAATTAACCTTGGTACAATAGGTGGTGATGGTGGTGGTGGCGGGCTTGAATTTGAAATATATGTCTGAATGAGCGTGTGGGAATACTTCTCTTGCTGGTGTGACAGCATAAGCAGGTAGTTATGAGACGAGTTTAAACGTGTTTGATGCTGCTAGACATCCTGTCTCTGGGTGTGACGTCATAAACATCCTGTCTCTAGACTTGAGGTTATATGGCTGGGGGGTTAGTACACGTTGAGCGATCATATACAGGTGGTTATGGAGCGAGTTTATGATTGATCTAAAAGGTTCGTGCTCCCTCTATAAATATGGTGATCTAGGGCATTGGACTTCATTGTGCTAATTAGTCTTGAGGTGTTAACATCGTGTTCTCTCCAAGAATAATCAGCTTTCTAAAGTGGTGTCAAGATGAAGAGGTCTACATTTCATTGATCAGTGATTAATACGTTATTACATCAAGAATAAAGATGAATAGCTCAGCGTATAAGGATATTATTCCAAGCGCTACTGGATATGCATGCGGAAAATGTGGGAAGAAGTTCCTCCGAGGTTATGACAAGAGAAGACACGAGATGAGCTGTAAGAAGCTCTTCAAATGTAAACATTGTAATGTAACCTTCAAAGATGGTTATAAGGGACAGCGACACGAAGATATATGTGAAATAAGCAGCCCTCAGAAGAAAAGAAGATTGGAGCCAACTAAACATCAGTTGCTGTCAACAATGGAGGACTGCGATATGAAAGAATACGAAACTTCATTCGAAGGACGATTGAAATCGTATTTTATACGATGCGAATCAGCTAAGGACCTAAATATGTATCTGCAAGAGGCAAAACAACGTATAATCCATGCTGTGCATAAAGAGCTTAGCATTCATAAGAGTGTTAAAATTAATCTGCTGGCTGAGTGTCGATTTGTTAACAGTATTGGAGAAACCTGTGACAAAACATTTAAAACACGGAATCAAGCTGTTTTCCTGGAAACTGATCTGGACTCAACGATGGAAGTGAAATTCAAGAAATTGGTGACTGAAATGGAGGAGTCTCAGCTTAAGGGTAGCAGCTGGGCTTTGCTTGCTGTGGAAGGAGTTCGACTTCGTATCAACAAGTACAACCCGTTACGAGGAAGTAGCTACATACCACTACCGTCAGCTGTTGAAGCAAGGAAAGCATGTATAAACATCCAGAACTTTAGCGACGAGAAATGTTTCATGTACTCTATACTGGCCAAATTCGTGAGCATCAAGCCTCAACGCGTCAGCAAATACAAAGAACTTCAAGACAAGTACGACTTCAGCTGTGTTTCCTACCCTACTCCACTTTCTCAAATACCTAAATTTGAGAAGTTTAACAAGATATCCATTAACGTTTTCGGGCTGGATGAGAAGCATGAAGTGTATCCAATAAAGGTTGCTGACATTGAACTACCTGAACATCGCGACCTGCTACTATTGAATGACATCAGTGGAAAACATCACTACGTGTATATAAAGAATTTTGAGAAACTCGTTCGACGCCAGAAAACTAACCATAATGGACGGGTTTATACTTGTAAGCGCTGCTTTACACATTTTGATGATCGATATGGACGAAGTGGACAGGAAAAACTGCAAGAACATGTAGCCTTCTGTATTCAACATGGTGTTGCGAGGGTAGTTATGCCTACCAAGGAGAAATCAATTGTTCAGTTTAAAAATGTTGAGAGGATGCTGAAAGTACCTTATGTCATCTATGCTGATTTTGAGGGTATTCTCACTCCATGCCAAACGTGTATACCCAATCCTGAAACTTCCTATACAACCCCTTATCAAGAGCACATACCAATGAGCTTCTGTGTTTACGTGAAGCCTACATCCAGTGTTGAACATCTCGAAACTGGTCTTCCTAAGCAACCCTATGTGTATCGTGGTGCTGATGCTGCTCAGAAGTTTATGCTGTACCTGACATCTCTTGCAAAAATGATTGGTAATATATACAAATCTGCTAAGCCTCTGAAACTTACGGATCAACAGCAAAAGGATTTCGAGTCTTCTACGACATGCTACTTGTGTAGAAAACCCATTACAGAAGAGAACTATAAAGTACGCGACCATGATCACATCAGCGGTGAATATCGTGGAAGTCTTCATAATGAATGTAATTTAGCCTGCAAAACACCTAAATATATACCAGTCTTCATGCATAACCTTAGCGGATATGACTCGCATTTCATTGTAAAGGAGCTGGGGTGCACAAGTGAACGTGTGGAGGTAATTCCTAACTCTGAAGAAAGCTATATCTCATTCACCAAGTATGTAGGAGATATAAAGCTTCGATTTGTGGATAGCTTCCGATTCCTCAGTACAAGCTTGGATAAGTTGGTAAAAAATCTAACCTCGTATCCTGAAACGCTAAAGTACTTTGGAGAAGACAAATTGAAGTTGATGACCCGTAAGGGTGTATTTCCATATGATTTTGTTACGTCATGGGATGCCCTGAACGAGACCTGCTTGCCTCCTAAGGACTCCTTCTACAATACATTAAATGAAGAAGAAATTACTGATGCTGACTACGATCATGCTAGAAATGTATGGGAGCTGTTCAATGTGAGAAACCTGGGAGAGTACAGCGATCTCTACTTAACTTCGGATGTACTTCTTCTAGCTGACGTCTTTGAGACGTTCAGAGAGCAAACCCTTAAAACACACAAAGTCGATCCCGCCCATTATTTTACCTCTCCAGGTCTAACATGGGACGCTATGTTACTGTATACTGGAATTAAGTTAGAGCTGTTACAAGATTATGATCAATTACTCATGGTGGAATCAGGTATAAGAGGAGGTTTATGCCAAGTTTCTCATCGGTATGCTGAGGCTAATAACACTTATATGGAGAAGTTTGATCCGACGAGACCAACCCAATTTATCACATACGAGGACGCAAATAACCAATATGGGTGGGCAATGTGTCACGCCCTTCCTTTTGGTGGATTTCAGTGGGTGTCACCTGAAGAAATCAACTTAGAAACACTACAAGAAGATGATCCTTACGGCTACATATTAGAAGTCGACATCGAGTATCCTGCAGAACTTCACGATCTACACAACGATCTACCTTTCCTGCCAGAGTGTATGAAACCATTGGAATCATCTACAAAGAAACTGATACCTCATCTTGGACCTCGAAAGAAGTATGTAGTGCATTACATGGCTTTGAAGCAAGCTCTTAGTCATGGACTGCGACTAACAAAAATCCATCGTGTGCTACAATTCCGACAGTCTCAGTGGTTGAAACCTTATGTGGAATTTAACAACAGGCTACGACAACAAGCTGCGAATGATTTCGAGAAGGATCTCTACAAACTCTTTAACAACGCTATGTTTGGAAAAACTATGGAGAACCTGCGTAATCGTATGGATATACGACTGGTGACCAATGAAAAAACTCTAGAGAAGCTGATCGCCAAGCCTACGTTTATCGACAGGACGATATATGCTGATAATCTAGCTGCTGTACATATGGCCTCTCGTCAGATTGTACTCAACAAGCCTATATACATTGGTATGAGTGTGTTGGACATCTCCAAGACATTAATGTATAACTATCATTACGACGTTTTGTTGCCTTATTATGGAGCTGAAAACCTGAAGCTTATGTATATGGACACTGATTCGTTCATTCATCGTGTAACAACTGAAGATGTGTACCAGGACAAGCTACGTTTTCTTGAGCATCTCGATACAGCTGATTACCCTGCCAACCATATATGTTACTCTACTCAGAACAAGAAGGTATTGGGAAAATTTAAAGATGAGGCTAATAGCAAAATCATCCTACGCTTTGTTGGACTACGTCCTAAGATGTATGCCATAGATATTCAAGGGTCAATGATAAAAAAGATTAAAGGTATAAAACGTAGCGCTATTAAGCAGTACATTTCGTTTGACAGCTATACAGACTGTCTTAAAACCAGTGAAATCATCAGAACACCTATGAATCTGATCCTATCACGAAAGCATGCCCTTGCTACAGTACAAGTGAATAAAATTGCATTGACTCCGTTTGATGATAAAAGAATTATTGCTGATGACGGGATAACAACATATGCGTATGGACATTACGCCATTACAAACAGTGCTTAAAAGAATGTAAGTTAAAGATAAAGATTTTCTAGTGAGTCTACAATCTTAAAAAAGAAGGTATCTGTGTGCTGTATATGCAGATAGCTGACGCCTGATGAAGAAAGAAGAAGATGGAAGGGAAGGTGGTAACCCTGCCATTAGGAGCAATCCTAGTGCTAGTCTCAAGCCTAGATAAAAGGGGAGAGACATCTATAACGAACTAAAATAAAGGTATGTTGACGTAAAGCTTTTCAATTTGTGAACCAATATGCAGTTTATCCCTCTCCGCATCGTACAATAACTGTTTAACATATAATAAGTTTGTAAGATTTAGAAAAAAGTATATAAATTGTTGTAACGTTGGATGAGAAAAGTTTTATAATCGAATTACTCTCTATATTACCATGAGTACCTGTGATACTAGATGAATTACCTGTGAAATATGAAACTATGCTATACCCAACCATGGAATCTAGCCTCCTGTGATACTACCTGAATTAGCCTAAATACCTACGATACTAGCTGAATTAGCTGTGAAATCATGCATAGCTATGATGCAGTTAGCCTCTGGAATCTAGCCTCCTGTGATACTAGCTGAATTAGCTTAAATGCTCACGATACTAGCTGAATTGGCTATGAAAATGATTTAAATACCTGTGATACTACCCGAATCATGTGAAATTACCTTAACTAGCTCTGATACGAATTCCTGCTCTAAATTAGCACGAGCACCTGTGATACTACCTGAATTACCTGTTAAAATGACTCAAATACCATTGATACAACCTGAATCACCTGCATTTACCTTAAATAGCTGTGATACAAATCTCTGATCGAAATTATCAATAATATCTGTGAAACTATGCTGATTACCTCAAATACTTATGATATTACCTGAACTATCTGTAAAATACGAAACTAGGCTATAACCAACCCCTGGAACCTACCCTCCTGTAATGCTTGCTTAATTACTCTAAACACCTATGTTACTTGAATTATCCTAAATACCTACGATACCCTCTGAATTACCTGTGAAATATGAAACTATGCTATACCCAACCCTGGAATCTAACCTCCTGTGATACTAGCAGAATTAGCCTAAATACCTACGATACTAGCTGAATTAGCTGTGAAATCATGCATAGCTATGATGCAGTTAGACTCTGGAATCTATCCTCCTGTGATACTAGCTGAATTAGCTTAAATGCTCAAGATACTAGCTGAATTGGCTGTGAAAATGATTTAAATACCTGTGATACTACCCGAATCATGTGAAATTACCTTAACTAGCTCTGATACGAATTCCTGCTCTAAATTAGCACGAGCACCCGTGATACTACCTGAATTACCTGTGAAATATGAAACTATGCTATACCCAACCCTAGAATCTATCCTCTTGTGATACTAGCTGAATTAGCCTAAATACCTACGATACTAGCTGAATTATCTCTGAAATCATGCAGAGCCATGATGCAGTTAGCATCTGGAATCTATCCTGTGTTATTAGACGAATTAGCCTAAATACATACGATACTAGCTGAATTACCTGTGAAATCATACACTGCTATGATCCAGTCAGCCTCTTGCAATACTACCTGAATTACTTACCTGTTAGTGTTAGTGGGTTAGCTTTTCCCGTTGCAGGTCATCTTTTTCCCTTTATGGCTCACCTTTTTCCCTTTGCTGGTCGCCTTTTTCCCTTTGCTGGTGACATTTTTCCCTTTACTGGTCACCTTTTTCCCGTTGCATGTCGCCTTTTTCCCTTTGTGGGCCTCCTTTTTCCCTGAGCAGTCACCTTTTTCCCCTGAACGAGTCACCTTTTCCCTGAATAGGTTACGTGATGGGCATGTCTAGAACATTGACATGAAACAGTTTTCCACTAAGTTCACGTCTAAAGTCGCTTTCAAGTCTAGCACCTCCTATTCCCTATCTCTCCTGTATATAAGTCCATATTCCTACTGCTACACTACCTGTCTAGCCTAACACCTCTCCTCCTGTTCCTATACCTCTCATATAAACCATACTCTACTCCTCTAGCTCTTTCTAGCCTAACGCCTCTCTCGTTTACCTATGACTCTCACATAAACCATACTCTGCTCCTCGACCTCTGTCTAGTCTAACTCCTCTCCTCGTTTTCCTATACCACTCATATAAACCATACTCTATTTTCAACCTCTGTCTAGCCTAACACCTCCCCTCGTTTTCCTATACCTCTCATATAAACTATACTCTACTCCTCAACCTCTGTCTAGCCTAGCACCCCTCTTCCTGTTCCTATACTTCTCATACATATAAACGCATACTCTACTCTCAACCTCTGTCTAGCCTAACACCACTCCCCGTATCCCTACCTCTCATAAAGCGCATTCCTCTCCTGTCCCCTGTCTAGCAGAGTATCTCTTTGGTTTCCTATCTAGCCTATATAAAACACATTCTAGCTTTAAACACCTGTGTATCCTAACATAGGATCTCTCTCCGTTTTCTCGTCTCTCCTTATAAACGCATACTTAAACCCTCCTAGCCTAACACCTCTCCTCGTTTTCCTATATCTCTCATCTAAAACCATACTCTACTCCTCAACCTCTGTCTAGCCTAACACCCCTCCTCCTGTTCCTATATCTCTCATATAAACCCTGCACTACGTTTCAAGCCCTGTCTAGTCTAACACCTCTCATCGTTTTCCTATACTTCTCATATAAAAGACATACTCTACCCTTCAACTCTGTCTAGCCTAACACCCCTCCTCGTTTTCCTATACCTTTAATATAAACCATACTCTACTCCTCAGCCTCCGTCTAGCCTAGCACCTCTCTACTATTTCTTCCATATAAACGTATTTCCCTCCTTCAACCCTCTCTAGCCTAGCGTCAGTCCTCGTATTCCCTATCTCTCCCATATAAACGCATTTTCCTCCTTGAACCGTCCCATCTAGCCTCGTTTTCCCTATCCTTTCCCATATAAACGCAAAAAAGTGGCCCAGCTCTCTCCTATATATCCTACTCTCTCTATATAAGTGGTGTTATTTAATCGTGTGAAGGATTAAAAGGAGTGAAGTAAAAATTATAATTTGTGTAAGCCTACATTTTTAGCCGCATCACTCCCTGCTAAGAGATACATGTTTCTACAAATTAATACTGATGCAGCCGAGGCATAGAAAATATAATAGTTAAGTAAACATTCAAATTACAAAGTTGATTTTTAAACGTTGGGGCGAAGGCCACCGGAAACTTTGTATCGTACTTTGGGCGAACACTCCAAGAAGCTATCTCAAGTTTTTTGGCTCCCCAACAGTTGAACTACAATACAAATCCTCCTTTAAATTGGCATCTAAACGTTGGGCTATAGCCTTCTTCAAAAGACACTCACAAGCAGCGTGGCTGAAAAGTTTGGATTCTGCTTTATAATCCGGGGGGATTTTCTTGAAAATATCTTTGGAGGATACTGAACTTAAATATCAAGTTTGGTATTTACCTGACTTTTTTATGGGTTATGCTGTTCATAGAACCACAGACAGACACACATACACGCAGGCCTTGATCCGATGCATTAAAATAACCAAATTTAAAGCGCATTCAATTACAGGGTCAGGAGAGGCCGCTAAATAATTCCCAGAGGTTACGGTTTTTCAGTTCGGTTCAGTCTTAAAGCGTCACTGGCTGAAGCTACTGACCACTTTAATGTTTTGAGTACAAAAGCCAAACTGCTGGAAAATACATTCATTCTTTACGGTCTGGAACACGAACATATTAGAATTTAAATTCCTCTCTCAGTTTTTATTGATTGTTCTTACGCATTCTCCAACTTCTTCGTTCATATTTAAGCGATGAACCTAATCGGGTGGAATTAATCTTTGAGAACGACCCGCACGACCTCCCAAAAAGTTCCCACGTGGCTCCTGTAAGAAAAAGGAAGCGTCTTGTACTCACAGAGTTGCTAATGGAGCTGAATTGAGTTGTAAGCCATAAAACTTTTATTTGCATGGGAGCCAACCTAAGAATGGGAAGCAGAAATGACAGCAGCAAAATTACGATTCTTTTCACAACCTTGTAATGCCAAGTGCTACCAAGATTATTCTTTAAAGTTCTCGTGAGAAACATGAACAATTGACTCTGCATTAAAAGCAATATTTCATGAGAACTGTGCAGTGGCGGCTGCATTCAGTGGTGGTCAGTCAAGGTCTTTCGACCACCAAAGCTAATGCTGTGTGTCCAGTAAAGCGTCGCCAAGCTGCTTGCAGATAGTCGTAGCTAAATGTCTTGGGTTTGAGAAGTAGTTTTATGAGTGGACATGCTCGCTGTAACATATGGCTTTAGCGTTTCGTGGCGTGGGAGACAGCGAACTCGAATCTTGGCTGGAACATGGTTGTTTTCAGAGCGTGTACGTGCAAGCTTGTCTGCGTGAGAGAGAGAGAGAGAGAGAGAGAGAGAGAGAGAGAGAACAGACTGAAGAGGGAGGAAGGAGATGTAACGTGGATGGTGTTAGAAAACACAGAAAACATCTTATGCATGACACTAGAGCGACCTTCTATACGCATTATCAATTTTCATGTATTCCTTATTTATTGTGCTACTTAAATAAAACGTGATTCTTCTATATATTTAACTTTAATCACGATAAATGTTCACCTGGATAAGGTTTTAACGCATAGAATTCGGACTTGATCGCATACAAGAAGCGGAAAAAGAACAAAGAAAGAAAGAAACTTCAGCGGTTTATATTGCAAGTGAATGTTTGTTATTAAATAGTTCATCTGGGAAAAAAGAAGAGTCCCAAACTCTCAACCATGTTCTGTTTGATGATTCAACTTGGAAAAATGCAAACCTACAACAACGAATATTTAAAATGGCTAACTACAAAACGTTATTTGACACGAACTTTATATTTGAATGAGCCTTACAGATTTATTTTATTTATTTTGTTTCTCATCCTTTGTGATTTCCCTGATACACAAAATTCAATAAGGATTACGAAGATAGTTACAGAAAATGCAACACGCACATTTTATTTGCAATCAGTAATTCAACTATACATTTTAATAGAATTTATTAGAGTAATTTTTGAGAAAGTAAAAATTAACAAAACACACACACACACACACATACGCGGGTCCTTTTATAAAATTTAACGATTGTTTTTTATCCAGGAGATATGAAAAACGTGTATTTACAGAATGTTTAAAGGGAATGAATTACTTCCTCTGCATTAGGTAACTAAGCGAAAAAATCAAAAGTGGAGGACGTACAATAGTTTTTAATTAAAAAAAGAATCTGATGTGTTTTATTTACATGACTTTCTTTATTCACTTTTCAAAAACTATTCTTAGAAGGACTTTTACCCCATCTACTACTTCTTCTGCTTGCAGATAAACTTTCATTATACATTTACACATCGTAGGTAAAGCGATAGTTAGATTTTTAAAAAGTGATCGATATGTGATGGCTTTTAAATTCCATGTTCTTTGCACGAGCATGGGGGGAAAGAAAGAAAGAAAGAAAGAAAGAAAGAAAGAAAGAAAGAAAGAAAGAAAGAAAGAAAGAAAGAAAGAAAGAAGTGTTTAACACTTGAGAAAGTAAAAGTATTCGAAAGTTCGAATATTTCGGAAATTTTAATGCCACCAGGTTTTAATGAGATCTACATATTTTGTCTAGTGAGTTATTATATACCTCTTAGAACTTGTTCAGGCAGTGTTTGGAATTTCAAGAAAGGAGCTTAAAGAAAAATGGGTGGAGTTATAGTATACAAACTAATTTGGAAAATAGTGGTCTGGGAGAAGTTTGGAGGAGGGAAAATAATGTTAAGGGTTTTTGGAAAGAAGCTAGGTGGAGGTTTGAAGATATAGAGATACAAAATTTATTTACTAACACTGGGAAGAAAAGTTCCTTGGAATCATATATATTAATAACAAAATGTATGGGCTAGAGAATAGATAACTCAAATAAGAAACAAAGAGAAAGTATAGCCTGGGTACGAGCAGGTGTATGGAGACTAATAGGAATAAGAAATGGATTCCCACAGAACCAGTGTCAAATATGTGGGGAAAGAGAAGATTTAGAACATATCGTTTTTGACTGTAAAGGTACACAGCATTGGAGAAAGCAAGCTATAAATGGGGAATGGTTAAAACTGGACAGGAAGGTAGACTTAAGCAAGATTTTTAACAAGGATAGTAAAAAGGTAGGAGAGTACCTGTCCAAAGTAAAAAAGAAATGGTTATGGACAATAAAAAGAGATGTGAATTAGTTTTATCATGTGATGTTAAGTTATGTAAATATATTATCATAATATAAGTATTATTAGATTATTATTTTGGGATTACTACTATTATTTTATTATTATTATCATTTTTATGTTATGATTAAAGAATGTAATATGGGTAGAATATGGCAAGATAACAGCTTGGGCTGATGTATAGCCATATTCTAAGGAAGATTGCTAGCACAAATAAATAAATAAAT
This sequence comes from Deroplatys truncata, assembly GCA_030765065.1. Classification (NCBI taxonomy): domain Eukaryota; kingdom Metazoa; phylum Arthropoda; class Insecta; order Mantodea; family Mantidae; genus Deroplatys; species Deroplatys truncata. The sequence continues at coordinate 29,125,904 of CM060980.1, forward strand.
ATACCTTTTACGGTTTACGAATTATACAAAAGTGTTCCTGATGAAGAGACCTTCATAGGTTATCAGAAAATTCGAGATATACATTTATCTAATCAAAATCCTTAGAGCAACTTTTGGGAAAATAAAAAAGTATTCTTTTTAATGTTAAGGGTAGTTGGGAAAGATCCTTGGAAGATACTGAACTTAAATACTCAGTACGGTGCTTAAACCAACTTTTCGTTTTCAATTTCCTGTTCCTCTCTCTCTCTCTCTCTCTCTCTCTCTCAGATTATATATATATATATATATATATATATATATATATATCGTATCGAATTTTTAGATGGAATGCAATCCTTCCTCTACTTCTATATGTAGGTAAGTAGCAGAGTGATTTATCAGTGTAACCTTTCTTTTAGCTACGATCAACAAAGTGGTTATTGAGATCGCGGAAACTGACCAGAGTTTGTGGCGAACTATCAGCAATCACAATCCTATCTTTTGTCTGTTATGAGAATCTCGCAGAGAAAAATGAAATCACTTGGTCAGCATTACGTGCTTTCTCCAGAGAGGGAGTAACAAAGAAAGGGATAAACACAAGAGGGAGAATTCCTGCATCAGCTATATGAAGAAGATCCTTATTTAGGTTTTTGTTCCTGTAAGTGTTGAATATCCCAAAGCGTTTAAATTTTCCTTTCCGTTTGTATAATTATATTATCTATGCAGAATATTTACTAATAATAAGCTTTCGAGCATTTATGTTAGAATATGCCGCGTGTCAGAAGCCTTCGTTTACAAGTTTCAAGAATGTTGGAAGTGGTGAAAGTAAATATATATTACTTTCTCTACTACGTACAGTAAGTAGGGGAAGTATTGCATTCCACCCAAAAATTCGATACCGGGATTTCACCGGAAATATATGTTTTGAGACCCCCTGAATCCAAAAAAAGTATTTTTGGAAACATGTCCGTGTGTGTGTGTCTGTAAACACCATAACTCAGAAACGAACAGTCGGATAAACACCAAACTTGGTATTTAGGTTCAGTATCTTCCAGAGATGCGACACGAAGGTTTTCAAGAAAATCCCCCCACCTCAGATTACCCTTTACATGGAATATTTTTCGAAAGTTCTATTTTTCTCAAAAATGGCTATAACGATTTTAATTAAAATATCATATGTTTAAGATATTTTCATGACAAATGAAATGTATATCTCGAATTTTCTGGGAATGTCTCCAAAAGTATTCTTCATCGTGAACGACATTTGCATAAGAGATAGACAAAATTTTACTACACAAACAATGTAGATCGCGTTAAAATGCACAATTTATGTCATATGCATTTTTGTTGTTGAGCGAATCATTTTCGAGATATTGCTTGTTGTTGCCTTGAATTTTTCAATACTTATACTTTTTCTCAAATGGGAATTCGTTATTCATTTTTTATGTCCTGTATATACAAACAGAATGGAATGCTCCACATAGCAACCAGTTCTTAAAACATTTGACTATCGCTTAAAGCCATATTTCCCTTGCACCTACAAGAAAATTAGTAATAAAATTAACATGAAGCATATGGAGAATAAGCGTTTGAAATAATTGTTTGTACAAGAGTAGAGAAAGTCATGTGAGTGTAACACATCAGATTTATATGTTATTTGACAACACGTTTTGTTCAGGGCCATAGAGAACGTAAAAATTATCATCTTTAAGTAGGTGACAAAACCTCACATTTGTCATATAGACGCTTCGTGTTTATAGGTATATGTATAGGTCATACAACGGAGGCGGTCAACTCGCGCACCGCGACCTACATATACTGTATTCACTCTTAAGTTGATCCGCGCCAAAACAAACCCCAGGTGACCAGTGCACTGTTATAATGTACCCTTCCGCCATTCGTGCCAGGAATACCATCATACTTTCACGACTATATGGCGAGTACACACAGCACGTAATGCAAAAAGAACAGAACCCTTATTGCGATAAATTAAACGTTGACTAGCATATTCTGTTAGGAGCTAAACAGTGATAATATTAATACTTACAACAAAATAAACGTTTGCACATATAATAATAGTTAATTCTAAAAGAAACAAGTGAAAAATACAGTAACAATTGCGATAACATGCATTTATTTGCTCTCTGTAAGTGGCACTTTATGTTGGCGGCTTATTTTTAAAAAAGAAAGTGTACACTATTACACGAATTGCATTCTTCACGAAATCATCTTATTCTTGCATCGCATACTTTACACGCTTTCTTTTGTTTTCCGGATGTAACCACTTTTCCAATTTCAGGTTTTTCTTTACGAGCACTGTTTACACTTGTACCTGAAATCCCGGCGAACTCTGGAGTTAATTTCATCAGTTTTTCATGAGAAGTGTTGGATATTTCTCACATACCTTATAATAAACATTCAGCATTATTGTCTTTTCACCAATAGTCAATGGTTTGCCCGGCTTGTGCTTTACTAAGTTGACAAAAAGCCGAGAGCAATTTCACCGTCCTCCATGATACTAAACAAAGTGCTGGTTTCTGGCTGTAAACAATTACCTGCGCATACCTGGATGTCAGGAGACTCATACGAATCGCATGTTGGGACTTTTAAGTTAGTTAAACATATAAATCAGCGTTAATTAAATTCCTGGTATTTGTATAGAATATTATACCATTTAAGGATAAATTCATTACAAAATTTAGATTATTAGTAAGGGATTGCTTTCCTGTGCGCATTCCTACCGTGTTGTACCAAGGTGCACCAGTCACGTGGGTTTGTTTTAGCGCAGATCAATCTAAGAGTGAATACAGAGTAGATTTATTGTGGCTATCACTCCCAGCAGGAATGGATGAAGTGAAGGAACCACAGGAAACTGCAGGCTGCATCAGACAGGCCACAGAGATGCGCAGAAGTCCCTAACATTTCTAGCTGGAAGACCCGACCCACATCTTAAGCTACTCATTACAGGTTTTTCGAAATTTTTAATTTTCTGAGAAATGGCTACAACGATTTTGATTAAAATACCATATAGGTATTAAAAATAGGTTTAAGACAAATAAAACCCACTCGTATCTCTTGATTTGTTTGAGAAGAGTCTGTGAAATTCTGTTCATTCGGAAGGAATTTTATATAATCTTGTATAACTGTTAAGTGCGGAACGATAGACAAAACCATACTACACAAAAAAATACAGATATCTTTAATACACACAACTGATTCCAAACAACTTCTTTTGTGCATAAGCCATTTCCGAAATATTCGTTCTTAATGGTTCGCATTAATGTTCTGTTCCCTTTGTATCTGTAACGAAAAGTGTAATTTAGCTATTTCTGCAAAGGTTTATCTCCATTAAACTGAAGTGATAGAGAAATGAGCTTTCGTAAGAATAATTTGTGTACTCATTAATAATCGATAAGACGGCAGAGAAAGTCACGTGAGTTTTCTCCTCTGTCACCACTGAAACGAAACATGAAGTTTTTAAACACTGGGTATTAGAGATCACGACAGAGCTTCCATCGCGATTAACTGCAGTAGCAGCGCTTGAACTTCATGTTTGGCCCTTCATGGATGTATAACAGAAAATAACGCAGCCTTCTAAAATGCGGGGGTATTATTGTTGTTCGCCCCACATTGGGGAAACAATATGTAGTGGTATTAATGTTGGTAGTTTAAAAATGCTACTGTTTATTTGCCGCACGTATGAAAAACAATTTGTCGCGGTCACTTCGTGTTATCTTTTGCTAAGCGCCTGTTATTATATTTAATTTTTGGGTTCACTGTCCTCCGGCTAGCTATGATTTCTCGGTCAAGCACTTATCTTATACAGGATGTGTAAACGGAAAGGAGTTTTTATCCTAAGATAACACTGTAAAAGAATTTCTTTTACACTTTTATTGTCGTAACACATTATTCACTTTCACCTATTAATCTTGACACTCGCCAAACTGAAACTATTATAATAACTTCTTTACTGCCCATTATTAATTCGCGTACTTCAACTTTTTGTGTAATTAACTTTACGACACGAGAGATTTTTCACAAATTTGCTACGCGTAACCTTGATGAACTTCGTGCGACGCATACACCATGAATGCCTCCGTTGAACTACGTGAAACTTGACCCTGACACTGGATTTATACTTCCTCGCCCCAATATGCCTAAAGATTATAACCGAGCTGCTATTGGTTAATAAAACGTGCCAACATTAGCGTCTATATTTATATCCAATGAAAATTACGAAAACATATGCTCTGGGAAAAATGTTCCCGAAAATTCTAAGAAAAATACGCCACTCTGACGTCATTTGCTCGTCTCTAATAATGATAAACAGCTCACCCCCTCGCTACATTATTGCACACTATTATTGTCAGTTTCAGTAAGGCCGTATAAACCCACTTCTCAACAATGCTTACAATCAACAAACATCTCAAATCAATATCACACAACAATGCATATTCACACTACAATCACTCTGACATTTACATTATTGTGATACTAATTACTGCTTCAAAAACAACTAGTTTTTTGGAACATTATTGTTCTAACATTAATGAAATTGCATATTTAGCTTCGTAATGCTATTTAACCATTACTGTACATTTAAAAAGGCAACTCAAAAATGCATTTATTGTTTATGAACATAAGCTCATTTCTATCAGTTTCTCATTGAAATTCACATTAAATAAATTGTATTCTTAAAAAAAGCGAAATATTTGTCTAACTATTGCTGAAGGCAGAACTTGTTTTAATACAATCCATTAAGATTTTTATTTCAACTGTCTATATAGGATTATTTTATTTAGTATTCATTATCAAATATTTCATAAAGTTCAAGAGGAAGACAAAATCTAGCAATGTGAAATGAAATCGCTGTTAGAGTGAATCTGTTAATATAAAACGACTGGCATATTAATCGTAAACTCTCTCTACATTATGAGGATAACAAGCGTGGGCATTTAACATCTCGAAATAGAATAGTGATAATTTGAAAAAATTATCAGTAAATATTTTACAAATGGTTAAAGATAGATGTACAATATATTAGGCCAAAACTATAAAGGCAAATTCCACATTAACTGTATGCTTCAATGAACGATATCCACATTTCATTATAATACGTTTTTGTCCTCATATTTTCTGCAATAACAGGCTTCACGAATACATAGCATCTACAGAAAACTCTATGATATGCATTCCATTTCTCGTGCTATTGTCTCAAAGATATGATCTTACCAAAATCATTGGAAAACCTAAATTTTGAGACATAAGAAATAGCATTTTATTTTTTACTTTCTCTACTACGTACAGTAAGTAGGGGAAGTATTGTATTCCACCCAACAATTCGATACCGAGATTTCACCGGAAATACATGTTTTGAGATCCCCTGAATCCAAAAAAAGCATTTTGGGAAACATGTTCGTGTGTGTGTCTGTGTGTCTGTATGTGAACAGCATAACTCAGAAACGAACAGTCGGATAAACACCAAACTTGGTATTTAGGTTCAATATCTTCCAGAGATGCTACACGAAGGTTTTCAAGAAAATCCCCCCACCCCAGATTACCCTTTACATGAAACATTTTTCGAAAATTTTAATTTTCTCAAAAATGGCTCTAACGAGGTTGATTAAAATATCATATGTTTAAGATATTTTCATGACAAATAAAATGTATGTCTTGAATTTTCTGGAAATGTCTCCAAAAGTATTCTTTATTGTGAACAACTTTTGCATAACTGGTAACCCATATTCACACAAAATTTTACTACACAAAAATGTAGATCGCGTTAAAATACACAATTTATGTCATATACATTTTTTGGTGAGTGAACCATTTTCGAGATATTGCTTGTTTATTCCCTTTAATTTTTCAAAACTTATTTTCTCAAATGGGAATTCGTTATTCATTATTTTGTCTTGGATATGCAAAGAGTATTAATCTGTGGGAAAGGGAATGGTGCTGCACCTAGCAACCAGCTATTAAGAGATATATATGTGCTTAAAGACTACTGTATTTCTATATTGCCCTTGTAAATATATATTCCCCTTACATCTACAAGAAAATTAGCAATAAGATAGAGTCTGCAAATGTTTATCTCGATTAACATGAAGTAGATGGAGAATAAGCGTTTGTAAAAATAGTTTGTACAAGAGTAGAGAAAGTCATGTGAGTGTAACACATAAGATATTTTTAAACAAGAGTATGGTTATAACATAAATTCTTTGAAAGTCTGTCTTGCGTCCTCGAAAGATAAATAATATGAATACAGGGTCTGGAATTAATGCGAACTATGTCATTCATAGACCAACATATTCACACAAATATACGCATGTGGAGAAGGGATTTTCGTTTTCTGTTGTAAATTCTGTGGTAATATTGATATTACTTGTTATTTTGATCGTAATTTTGGGAACTGTGCTTAAAAATCATAAATTTTAAAGAAGCTCTCTCTACAAAGTATACCACTGTCACCTAAACGTATTGTAATTATTAGGAAGCCTTCCAGATAAAAAAAACTATAATTTTGCGTGCATTTAATTAATAAACTGATTACCTAAACTTGATTTGCTTCCTACTTATATTAAAGTTGTTAATAAATATACCGAATATATCTCATTTGAAAGGTTGGAGTGGTTATTTTATTTTTGGTAACAGCAACTGCCTTTTGTAGGTTATGTTCGCAAAATCTGAAATGAGCCGACAGCTTTTATTCGAGCTCCGACATAATAAGTCGGTTTCATAGGTACAGCGGCTCGTGAGCTGTTTTATGAATTTAGACGGATGGACAGACTGCTAATAGGTGCTCTGTAGCAGCGAATTCTCCTAATCATTAAATAATACATACATGGTACTTTTTATCACTAACAGTGAATAGGTATAAAAATACAGAACAAATAATATACGAATAGATCGTTTTTGAAAATGGAATATTGAATGCTCACTTGTTGAATAGACACGGAACAATGACATAGGTCTGTATTGCACAATACCCGACTTCAAACTCATCTCGCCTGATGCATGATTCTGCCACGGCTAGCTTGATCCACCTCGAAATTAACCAATTTGTTTTTGAACGCATAAAACTTTTTCTTGCGGTAAACTGGCCATGCCGCACGACACACCATGCATGGACGACTATCAAACGCCCCGTTAGCTTGCGTATTCGGGGAATTTGCTTCCGCACGCGTCGGCAGATCAGTCGATAAATAGTCGGTCACAGGGATCGCTGCAATACCGATTTATCTAGGGAAGAAGGAGGGGAAAGAAGGTCAGGATTTTGCAGCGAGGGATTGTGCGTTATCTCTTGGCCGGTATTTATTACAGTCCTTAGAGATAGACGCAAGACAACAGTAATTTACAATGAAATCAAACTCCACTAACGACAGTATATCGCCAGAGTGGACTTGCAAGCCTTCCCGAGTGTCCATGAGCTCCAAGCACAGTACAACTTTCGGAGAAACAGGAAGAGCGCATTCGGCTTCTGATTTGTGTAAATCTCTAGAGTCAGTATCAATCGTTAATATGCATACGTGACCTGTGATAATACCAGTTTGGATGTAAACTTCGTTCAGAAAAGGCTTCCTTGCTAGAGTCTATAAATGCGGTAGCGTCTTTGTTACGTGTGGGATCTACAGTCAAGATGACTCTCATAAATCAGTATGATTGAGAACGAATGTCAGCTTTTATCATTTCTTTCAAGCGACATATCGTTTGAACCTTTTCTAAACTTTGTAGCACTATATATTATCATCTCAGAATGCTGTAATGGTAGCTGGAGAAAAAGCAATAAGTTAATTACCAACTGCTCCATGGTAACCTGGGAGGGTTGCATTCGTGAGGTCCCAGGTTCGATTCCCGTCGGTCCGGCCACTCAGCCCTGGATTCTTTTCTAATTTTCAAAGGTTGGGCGAACACCGCATGATTATTCTTGTAGTACGAATTTCCTGACCACCATTTCCTGACTCCATTATTTCGTTTCCTCTATTTCACCTCCATCTCTTTCGGGGTTTAGGATCGGACGAGGGTGAATTGTAGGTTGCGGCGCTTGATAGGTTAGCCGCATCGGCGTCGGGATTGGTATAATTTGGAATCGTTAGGGACCCCGTGCTTGCTATCACGCACTGGCGTCGGATCTCCCCTTCATCCCCTCCCAGGGATAACCTAAGTCACAAAGGGACTACGTGAGGTGGGAGCACCGGTGGCTGAGGCCCTCCCTCCGTCTGGTTGATCCTAAGTTCATTAAAATATATGTGCAGTACAACAAGATTTCACAGTACTAACTACCTAATTTAAAACATTCAGTGTCAGGAGGAAAACTTTGTATTTCATTTCATTGACTCTAACTAGTACTTCTTTTATATTCAGCTCAAACTGTAAAACTGTGCATCATGTGGTTTTCCTATGAGTGTTAGCTCATGTGATCTTTACTATAAAGTAAATTACAGGCAAACATTAGGAATTCCAATTTTATCCCCTACTTTCACTAGAGGGTCTAAATTATAAACCGTAATTTCTTGAACGTGTGTTCAAGAAGACTGTTAATTTCCCCAAAACAATTTTTAGACATAAATGTAGAGAGTAAGTCGATATGCTTGTGTATGTACCTATATACTTTTAATAAATGCGAAAAGCCACATAATTACAAAATTTAATAGTTAAGGGAGACACGGAGATTTCTCCCGCATACTAATTAATCCCTTACTTGCGAAGATGCTTATATTTCCTTTTTTTCCGCAAAAAATACTGTAGTGACATGGATTAAAATCTCATCAGTTTGAGGCAAGAATTAATATAACAAAACGTAAACATTGAGTTACTTATAAAACTACGTATGACATCCTCATTCTTTTCGAATTTTATGTATGACAAAACAAAAAAATCTGATGTGTTCCACTCACATGACTTTCTCTACTCTTGTACAAACTATTTTACGAACGCTTATTCTCCATATGCTTCATGTTAATCGAGATATCGAGATGTTAATCTTATTGCTAATTTTCTTGTAGATGCAAGGGGAATTGGTAGACTTTAAGCGATAGTCAAATATTTTAACAGCTGGTTGCATACCATTCTCTTTGCATTACGAGGACAAAAAGAAAAATGAATAACGAATTCCCATTTGAGAAAAAGTATAAGTATTGGAAAATTTAAGGAAATAACAAGCAATATCTCGAAAATGGTTCACTCAAAAAAAAAAAAAAATGTATATGACATAAATTGTATATTTTAACGCGATCTACATCTTTGTACAGTAAAATTTTGTCTATCTCTTATGGTTTACCTGTTATGCAAGCGTCATTCACAAGGAAGAACACTTTTGGAGACATTCCCAGAAAATTAAAGATATACATATTATTTGTCATGAAAGTATCTTAAATATATGATATTTTAATCAAAATCGTTAGAGCCATTTTTGAGGAAATTAAAAATTTCCAAAAATGTTCCATGTAAAGGGTAATCTGGGGTGGAGGATTTTCCTGAAAACCTTCGTGTCGCATCTCTGGAAGATACTGAACCTATACCAAGTTTGGTGTTTATCCGACTGTTCGTTTCTGAGTTATGGTGTTCACAGACAGACAGACGGACATGTTTCCAAAAATACTTTTTTTGGATTCAGGAGGCCTCAAAACATGTATTTCCTGTGAAATGTCGGTATCAAATTTTTTGGTGGAATGCAATACTTCCCGTACTTACTATGCGTAGTAGAGTAAGTAAAAAGGATAAGAGCTTCTTTGCAGAAATGCTAGGTGGCTGCCCGACATGGCACGGTTAGATTTTTAAAATCGAATGACGAATTAATTTCATGTACCTCACCCAGTACTTTATGAAATTATTGCACAATGATCTTTAAGATTTTTACAGTCAATCCTCCCCTTTATGCCTTATAATTGTAATTTCATACATATCCAGCTATTCCTAATAAAGGGTGAAAACTCCCCCGATATTCAGGCAAAAGCATGGGAAACATGAGCAGAAGGTGTCTTCCTTAAGCTACCTCCGACAGTCTTCCAAGTTGTGGAAATGCTGCAAAGTGTCTACATAATCCTTGACGGTGGAAGAATCTTCAGTCGAATGGTCAAGTAACTTGTTAAATAGTTATAGTAGGGTAACTTTTAAACCTTTGTACCTTCTTGTTGGTCTTAATAATAATTTAATAAGAAAAGCTACACACACACACACACACACACACACACACACACACACACACACACACACACAGAAACCCTTAGGATATACAAGAAATAAAATTCTGCACTCCCAAACTACCAAGTTAACTGCTTTGGAAAATACACAATCTGCGACCATTGATAAAAATAATCTTCTCAGATGTTAATTATAAAATATCGGTTCACCATTGCTAATGTTGGCAGTTTACTTTCTTTATACAATTATTTACATACCCTGTTAACGAACATACATTTACAAAAGAAATACAAAAGAAATAAAGGAAAGCGTTTTACATGAGAGCTATTAAAAGATTTTGGCATTCAGAAACTTCAGATCTATAGAATTAGAATAAAGGTTATTCAGAGGTTTTGAAACCGTTTTATTACACACACATCTGCAGTATTTGGCAATTAAAGAAACAAATATAACATAGAATCGATTGTCGCTATTTAAATTCTGTTACATCATAGCTATCTATGTACACTATGTGATTAAAAGTATCCGGAAACCCCCACAAACATACGTTTTTCATCTTAAGTACATTGTGCTGCCACCTAATGCCTGGTACTCATTATCCGCGACCTCAGTAGTCATTAGACATCGTGAAACAGCAGAATGGGACGCTCCGTGGAACTCACGGACTTCGAACTTAATCAGGTGATTGGGTGTCACTGTACGCGATATTTCCTAAACATCGCTAGATCCACTGTATCTGATGTGATAGTGAAGTGGAAACGTGAAGGGACATGTACAGCACAAAAGCGTACAGGCCGACCTCGTCTGTTGACTGACAAGAGACCGCCGACATTTGAAGAGCGTCGTAAAGAGTAATAGGCAGACATCTATCCAGACCATCACACAGGAATTCCAAACTGCATCAGGATCCACTCCAAGTACTATGAGGCGTGATATGAGAAACCTTGGATTCCATGGTCGAGCGGCTGCTCAGAAGCCACACATCACGCAGGAAAATGCCAAACGACGCCTAGCTTGGTGTAAGGAGCGTCAACATTACACGATTGAACAGTGGCAAAACGTTGAGTGGAGTGACGAATCACGCTACACAATGTGGCGATGCGATGGCAGGGTGTGGGTATGGCGAATGCCCGGTGAACGTCATCTGCCAGCGTGTGTAGTGCCAACAGTGAAATTCGGAGGTGGTGGTGTTATGGTGTGGTCGTGTTTTTCCTTTAGGGGGCTTACACTCCTTGTTGTTTTGCGTGGCACCATCACAGCGCAGACCTACATTGATATTTTAAGGACCTTCTTGCTTCCCACTGTTGAAGAGCAATTCGTGAATGGCGATTGCATCCTTCAACACGATCGAGCACCTGTTCATACTGCACGGGCTGTGGGGGGGTGGTTACAAGACAATAACATCCCTGTAATGGACTGGCCAGAGTCCTGACTTGAATCCTATAGAACACCTTTGGGATGTTTTGGAACGCCCACTTCGTGCCAGGCCTCACCGACCTACATCGATACCTCTCCTCAGTTCCGCACTCCGTGAAGAATGGCCTGCCATTCCCCAAGAAACCTTCCAGCACCTGATTGAAAGTATGGCTGCGAGAGTAAACGCTGTCATCAAGGCTAAGGGTGGGCCAACACCATATTGACTTCCAGCATTAGCGATAGAGGGCGCCATGAACTTGTACGTCATTTTCAGCCAGGTGATCGGATACTTTTGATCACGTAGTGTATATTCGTTATAATAAAATATAACCGGCTATTTTTATACTCTGCGGAGTGCAACAAATATGTGTGTTTATTGTACTCCATGGCATTCTCAACTAAAAGTCAAGGCCTTTTTCGCAAGCATGTTCCATTTAACTCCAATATGTTCATATTTAAGTACCAGGGCTTTGTAAATTCTTTTTAATATTTTAGTAATTAGTAAAATGAAATTAGTAGGTCCTTTATATGCCCTATATGTGTCAGAACGAATTGGGCTTTTCCATGGTGAAAGAATAATCAAAATCAGCGGGCGCACACACTTTTTCTGCCTTTATAATATTCGAATAGATTTGCTTAAAATGCAATTAAGTACCATGCGTTCAATTTAAAGTCGGGCCGTAGATCGTCTGTATGCGTAGTTCGCATGCACTGTAGTGACCTCGGTATTTTTCCGCAGCGCATTAACGGTGAATGACCCGCTCATGGCTATGTTTAGCTGCTGTGTTATACTGTGCCAGCTGTTGCCTTCAGTTCGAGCTGTAAAGGCTAGCGTTTGTTCATTGTGCATCTCAAAAGTGAAAGTTTATACAAACTTCTTGTTGTGTGTGAATTACTTTAGAATATCCTTATCATTGTTGATGCTCTTGCCTTGTTACTAGTCCACTGAAGTGCCTACCGAAAAATCTCGTTCTTGAACAAAGAATTTTTATGTACGATATATGCGTAAGAACCGAATGATGTAGACAGGAGAAATTTCCTGGTATTCCAGTTCCAGGTAAAGAAACTGTTAGACGTCTGGTTAAGTTTAGGAAAACGGGATCGCTAAACCTAAGAAGCGAGAAAGAAACGATAACGATCAAACGGGAAAAATTGCCGAAACTGGTACATCATTCGAACGCTCTTCAAAGAAGTACCTAAGACTGTGGCACAGCAAGTAGGTGTTTCTAAAATCTCTGCTCATAAAGCTGCTAAACTTTTAAAATTGAAACCCAACAGAGTGACTATACTTCATGAATTACAACCTCAGGCGTCGAGAAATGCCAGGAATGACTCACCGATGGATACACCTCTCAACACAACTTACACCAAGGTTAGTCACCGTGCATGTTAGTGTCACTCATGAGTAAGTAACGCGGGCGTCTTAGAACAGAAACCCCCCCCCCCAGCGTAATAGACAGTGCGCGGAGCACGCACACGGCGATTCGCGTCCCGGGAATATAAGGAATGCACTGCATAATATAGGGGTCGCGATAGCAGTAACTCAACGCGTGAATCTGCCAACCCTCGCACTTCCATTGTCGTAATTAGCAGACAGAGTCCTAAGTTACTCGTGGCGTTCTGCACTGTCAGCGTGTAACTATCAAGAATAGCGAGTGAAAAAGCAAAGAAAACTCTCCGGCAAACCTTTAAAGTACTCCTTAACCGTCACTAATACAAAATGACATGGGTGCAGCTAGTATTGAGGACATCTACCCTAGCAGGAACAATCCGGGACTAGACGTTTCTATTTATAAAAACTCCAATTGTGTGTGTGATTTGATTAGTTGCACACAAATTGGGCGAGTACTGGGAATAACTGCAGTTCTATTAACATGTACATTGATAAGAAGGAGCAACTTGTTAGCCTTAATTACAAATTTAAAGGAATTCTTTATTGAAAAGTTGGTGTTAAACTTTTGATTAGAGATCTATTTTCGATTGATGGCAGCTTTTACCACATAAAATGTACTGGTTTAGCTCTACCCGGCAAACTTTCACTAAAATTATCAAAATATGGATTTAACAAACTTCTGGTTGGCAAGAAAAATGCATATCCAATGATCTAGGGAAAAGGGGTAGTTACAGTTTTTGTGGTTGTAACTACTTTTGATAATTTGTTATATTTTATTTATCTCGACCACTTACCTATAGTAAGTAGAAGAAGTATTGCATTCCGCCCAAAGATTATATACATATAAAGATTTCATTGAAAGTTTAGGTTTTGAGGTCCCTTGAATAAAAATACATTTTTAGACAAAAATCGTGCGTGCGCGTGCGTGTCCGTCCATGTGTCTACCTGTAAACAGCATAGGCAACTCTCAAAAACGAAAAGCGGTTATAGGTATACCAAATTTGGCATTTAGGTTGAGTATCTTCCAAGGATACGACACGAAAATTTGTAAGAATATTCCCTACCCCAAACTACCTTTTGATATAGAAAATGTTTCGTTATTTTCTCAAAAAATCTGATGTGTTACACTCACATGACTCTCTACTCTTGTACAAACTATTTTTACAAACGCTTATTCTCCATATGCTTCATGTTAATCGAGATGTCAATCTTATTGCTAATTTTGTTGTACATGCAAGGGGAATATGGTAGGTTTTAAGCGATAGTCAAATATTTTAAGAGCTGGTTGCTATGTGCAGTATTCCATTCTCTTTGCATTACCAAAAAAAATGAGTAACGAATTTCCATCTGAGAAAAAGTATAAGTAATAACATTTAAGTGAAAAACGAGCAATATCTCGAAAATGGTCACTCAACAAAAAAAATGTATATGACATAAGTTGTGTATTTTAACGCTACATTTTTTGTGTAGTAAAATTTTGTCTGTCTCTTATTGTTTACCAGTTATGCAAAAGTCGTTCACAATGAAGAATGATTTCCCAGAAAATTCAAAATATACATTTTATTTGTCATGAAAGTATGTTAAATGTATGATATTTTAATAAAAATCGTTAGTCATTTTTGACAAAATTAAAATTTTCGAAAAATGTTCCATGAAAAGGGTACTCCGGAGTGGGGGGATTTTCTTGAAAACCTTTGTGTCGCATCTGTGGAAGATACTAAACTTAAATACCAAGTTTGGTGTTGATCCAACACACGGACATGTTTCCAAAAATACTTTTTTGGATTCAGGAGGCCTCAAAACATGTATTTCTGGTGAAATCTCCGTATCGAATTTTTGGGTGGAGTGCAATACTTCCCCTACTTACTATACGTAGTAATAATAAACAGTAAAACTCTGACCAGTTTATTTTGCCTTTTAGTACCAACAAATCATGCTTTCTAAATTAAATTTTCTTATTATTCAATCTAATATCCTGAATTTAATGCGTCACAGTAAAACGTTGAGAACATTTGAGCGAGATAAAACCGCAACTATGATCAACATTGCGATTAACTCCAGGAAGATATAAAATAAAAGCTTCACGAGATTAAGCGCTAGAAACGTATGGGATGGTAATGAACAAAGAAAGTTTCGTGGAAGTCACATGAAAATGTTTTCTTATTTTCTTCATTCGCTCGCCTTTGGGTATATTAACACATTAAATCTATGAGAATTTCATATATTTTCTCAGGTTAACTGAAGACATACCTGATACACGACGCACCCTGCACCTCAAGACCCCTCCCCCCTGGAGTTTAATGGGGCGATGTACTGCCGCAGGTTAAGATTTTGTGTTTAAGTTTACAACTTATAGGGTAGAGATTGCAGATGTTCTAAACAGCAGTTCTGCAGTTACTTTGGAGCAGGGGCGTAGCGTCAATGGATGTGAGAGATGTGTTACATACCCTGTAACTTTCCTCAAACTGGTGGCAAAATTGGTGTTCATTGTAATTTTGTAGTACACACGTTCTAATATCATTAAAAATCGAGCTTTTCTAAATATTATAATTTGAATTTGCGCCACGCTGCGATAACTTGAACGCAGTCTGTATCGAGACAAGGCTGTGGTCTGACGCGGGTAACTCTTTCAGCCCCACGTTTAGGCGCAATATGACGCAGCCACGCTACGTCCTCCAAAAATGAAGCAATACCTTTGCTTCACGGTTGCTGCTTGTTTCCTCCCAGTTGTTCTTCTTTTGCCACGGCTGCTCCAGCATGAAACCTTAACCTCAGGGTAAGCGTGTGTGTACAGAGAAACACGAACGCTGTCTTAGAACACATTTATTCACTATTTAGAATAATACTGCGGTTTGCCGATCACTATTAAATGCATACGAAGTTACTTTGTCTTTACCAAGACCGAAGAATATTAACTACGGCTAAGCGTTCTACCCTCTAGCATGTTCGCCGCCAATGTTCACAACTCCACGAGAATGTCGTCCCATCCTCGCCAGGCACTCAGGGCAGACTGATCTACCCACGCTACTACAAGGAAACCCAACGCCTAAACTTCCCCTCTCTCCCCTCAAACGCTCGTCACCACTCGGCGTCATGAAGACGCTAGAGTGACTTTCACCAGGCTAAGTGCAGCTGTACTCGGCTGTTTATCAGGAAAAAGTTGCTTCAATGGTATTCACCCTTTCTACCCGAGGCTGGTCCCTAATTAACAAAACTGTGCCTGTCTGGTCTTTCTGTCGTTTACACAGTCAACAATTTTCACAATGCTTCTCCTTTTTATACATCACTGATTTTAAATATATTATTACTTATTTTATATCGCTATCCTTCTTAGAATGTTATGATAATTATTGCCTTTATAATTCCGGCTTCAGGTCAACGACACCTGCCGCCAGCTGGAGGAAACTGACGCTGTGTGCTTGACATTGGTGACCCAAGGTATGTACTCAGTTGGAGTACATCTGGTGTTAAAAATCGTGCTCATACAGTTGCATTTATAAACGTGAATAGGGAGTAATTCGCGAGTTGTTTTGTTTCTTGTATGTGTGTTTCTTCAATTGTGAAAATTTGAGCGGGCTTTGGACACTTGGTTACTCATTATCAAAGCAAATGTAGGTTAAGATTTGCGCGGGTTCTGGGAGAAAGGTATGTACACAGGCAGTGTACATCCGAGAGGTCACGAAGTGCAATAGCAAACAATACATTGTTTCAGTGCGGTTGTAGCAACGAAAATGAAAACAAACTGTTGTGTGATCGACAAGCTCAAGCTAAGAAGCTTCCAGTCATTAAATTTCTCTGAAAAGGAAGTTGTAATTAAAGCAGGTTCTCCAAAGCCCATACTTAGCATTAAGATTGAAAAATGTGTAAGGCATTTCAACATCAAAGTTTATGAAAGTGAGTCATGGTTGTGTTTTGTTGGTCATGTCTTTTTTCAAATGAAAAGTGCATCTGTAATTCCAACGGTTATAAAGATTTAAATAACATTTATAAGGCAGCCAAAAAACAACAAACTTTTTGGTAAAACTCCCAGAATAGAATTTTCTTTGGACAGTCAGTATAAGCTCTCAGTTGAACAGCATAACAATGAAGTGAAAAGGAATAGAGCTTTATTTTCTCACGTTGTACGGACTATAAATGTTTTTTTTAGGAAAGCAAGCACTTGCTCTTTGTGGTCATAATGAGAGTGAAGGATCTTCAAACAGAGGCAACTATGTTGAGTATTTAAATGTATTAGCAGTATATGACACCTCTCTGAAAGAGCACTTGGAAAAGTCGATTGTTTTTCGTGCAATTTCACAGGTGAGAATGACGTGTGAGTGCCGTCATGATGCGTGAAATTAAGAAGGAATTTCTAGTGCCTTTTTGTTTCATTGATATTAGATGAAACTCCTGACATAAGTAGTAAACAACTCTACCGTTTTGCGATACATGACCGTTGACGGAAATGTTGAAGAGAGGTTTATTTGCTTTGCAGATGTAAGTTCTGAGAGAAAAGGAGATTCTCTAGCTGAGATTAAATAATATGGGCAATTCTGTTTAGTTTGGGACAGACTTTAACGATTTTCACAATATACGTTGAGTTGCATACCCGAGTCTGATAATCAGGCTACGCCACTGCTTTGGAGCCTTCTTCGAGGGCTGATAGCCACGCAGTTCAGAGACTCAAGATTGCACCTGCGGCTACCAAAGAAGGAGAGTTGCCGTCTTCATTTACTAATTCAATGTTCTCCTCTACCCTTTATGGGTATTTTAATGTGTTTTAACTGGAAAATTCCCATCCAGGTAACCTGAGCCGAGATTTGAACTGGGGACCTCTTGAATGTGGATCAGACACACTTCTCCAACACCACGTTAGTGGGCACGTCTATCTGGTGGGGAGGCTTTTAAGTCTCTCTGCCGCTTATCTATGGTAGGGAGAGGAAGTGTTGTATTCCACCAAAAGTGCAATATCGAGATTTCACTGGTAATATACGTTTTGACATCTCCGGAGGCCCCCTCAAAAAAGGGCTTTAGAAACAAATTGCTCGCGCACAGGTACGCGCGCACGCTTTATTCCGTGAACAATACAATGGAGAAGCCGGAGAGACATGAAATTTCATTACTGAATCAGCACCGTTCAAACACACAAGATGAATATTTTGAAGAAAATTCCTTCCCCGCAAACAACCCTATATGGAAAAATATTTTCATGATTTTTTATTAAAATGAATAACGGTTTTGTTTAAAATAAAAGATACTTACATAATGAATAACAGGTATATCTTGCATTTTCTATAAATTGTTTGTACAGTCATCTTGATTCTGATTGAATTAGGTTCAAACCCGGTGGAGAGCGATGGATTTTTTTCGGGCCTAAAATCCTTAGCATGACTTCCTTCGGAAGAGAAGTAAAGCCGGTGATTCCGTGTCGTAGATTTACGGCACGTAAAAGAACCTCAAGCCTGATAAAGAGGCCTCCGAGCAAAATTACCGGTATTTCACGCCCAATATAGAACGGGACGCTAAGGACCACAGCAGTTAAAGAGCGTCCATAAATAAAACTCAATTTAGTTTTTACTTTCTCTACTACGTATAGTAAGTTCACTGGAAATACATGTTTTGAGTCCCACCTGAATCCAAAAAAAGAAGTATTTTTTAGAAAGTTGTCCATGAGTATGTCTGTGTGTCTGTGAACAGCATAACTAAAAAACGTAAAGTCGGATCAAAATCAAACTTGGTATTTAGGTTCAGTATCTTTCAAAGATGCGACGCGAAAATGTTCAAGAAAACCCACCCACCCCAGGCTACCCCTTACATGTAAAAATTAATTATAATTCTTCCTGTATTACCTAATAAGGTTCTTAAAAGATGCCCTGCAATTATATTTGCTGCTAATCGAATGACAAGAGTTCCTGGACGAATTATATTACTAATTGTTTCAATACAAACTATTTTTCTAAACGTTTGTTTTTCTCAAAAATCGCTATAACGATTTTGATTAAAATATCATGTTTAAGATATTTTCATGGCAAATGAAATGTATATCTTAAATTTTCTGCAAATGTCCCCAAAAGTACTCTTCATTCTGAATGACTTTTGCATAACTGGTAAACGGTAAGAGATAGACAAAATTTTACTACACAAAAAATGTAGATCTCCTTAAAACACACAATTTATGTTTCATGATTGTTTTTTGTGGGGTGAACCATTTCCGAGATATTGTTATTTGTTTGAATTTTACAATGCTTATACTTTTTCTCAAATGGGAATCCGTTATTCCTTTTTTTTTTTTTAATATCCTGGACATGCAAAGAGAACGGAATGCTCCACATAGCAACCAGCTCTTAAAAGACTTGACTATCTATCGCTTAAAGCCTACCATATTCCCCTTACACCTACAAGAAAATTAGCAATAAGATGTTTATCTCAACTAACAAAATAGATGGAGAATAAGCGTCTGTAAAAATAATTTTTATAAGAGTAGAGAAAGTCGTGTGAGTGCAGCACATCAGATTTTGTTTATTGAACTGATTTCATTTATTTGGAGAACCTAACACATAAAAATTTAACTACAACAGTAATGGATGGTTCACTGAAATATATAATTTATTATCTTGCATAACTTTTTATAGCACTGGGCGATTATTAAATATCCGTAATGAGATTTCCTAAAGTATTCCCATACAAGTCTGATTTACGCCATCAACAAAGCATTTTTGAAAAAATTGCAATTAGTTTATTTTCGAACATTAATTCATTGGTAACAAAACTGATTAGCATAAGTAGTAGTGTTTTGTGATTCGTAACGCGCATGTAAGCAAGTCCATACTTCTTAAAGTAGGATCATTTCTCTGCAAACGTATCGGGAATAGCTTTTTGATGAATGTTGTAATATTACTGGTGATGATAGAGGAATTCATATGTGTGTGACACATCAGATTCTTTGTTTACAGTAGTTATCAATAAGACTCATCGCTGCCTTATCTCTTTATTCTTTTAAGTGACTTTTAAAAACGTTGCTAACAGTCCTGTATTCTTGTTCTTTTCAGATCTGCTAGTTGACTCTTTGACATCTTGAAGTAACATTTTCCAAAAGCAAAGAGAAACAGAGGGTAAGGCTTTTAAAAATATGCTTAGAAAAAAGAAAATGAGACAGCCAAATCCCATCTATAAGTGACTGGGGCTGCTTGGCACACGACAGTCCTTTGAATTGATATCCTGAATATCAATGGTTTTATTCTTAAGGTGTGCGGGGTCTAGGTAGGCCCGGAATATACTTCTGAATGCAATTTACATTATTAGTTTACTTACAACATGAAGTATCGTTTTAAAATAAATTTTAAACAACAAAAAAAAAACAGATTTTAATTCTTGTGTTACACCGGAAGTTAAAATAACTATTTTGTACACGATGTGACGAATTGCCCTGGACGAACAGCTATCCATACCATACCATTTTCGATAATAAAGCGTTTAGTATTTTGTTGAGCGCCACCGTGTGTATTTCCGCATCTGAAATCATACTCAAGAGTTCCTCTTCTACTACCTCAGTATAATCAGGCTCTGAATCTGATTGCAAATCCCTTTCAAAATTCATTTCAGTTTAACCTTCACAGTCCCATATCAAATTTCAAGCTCTTTATCCTTAATTATTATATTACGAGGGCTGATCAATAAAGACTGAGACTGACTTTTTTTCACAGATATTTCTTACTTCATTTCAATGTTGACATGATCTTTTTCAAAGTAGTTCCCTCCTAACTGAATGCACTTTTTATAGCGTCTCTGCCAGTCCTCGAACACATGGTGCAGGCCATTCTTTGTCAGGTCTTTGAGAATCGCCTCACTTTTCTTTAGCACTGCTTCAGTGCTCTCAAATGGAATGCACCGGAGCTTTGCCTTTAGTAATGGGAATAAAAAGAAATCACAGGGGGTAAGACCGGGGCTTTAAGGCGGATGCGGCACACAGGTAATGTTGAATTTAGCCAAAAATTCCTGGACTTGATTTGCGACGTGAGGACGCGCGTTGTCGTGATGAAGCCGCCACCCATTCCGATGATGTTCTGGACGTTTCCTTGTAATGTGCTTCCTCAGTGTAGCCAATACTGACGTGTAGTAGCTGCTGTAACAGTAGTGTGAGGGGGGGAACTGCATGCTGGTAAATCATTCCATTTCGAAACACCAGGCCCACCTTGCTTAGCACAGAGGACTCGCCCTTCTTTGAAGTCCTTGAACCACCTAAACACCGTTGCACGAGGTAGTGCATCTTCACCGTATGCTTGCTTCAGCTTTTGGAAAGTTTCAAGGCTGTATGATTTAAACGAAAATAAAATTTTATTGTGCTGTATTGCTCCTCTCGTGTCACCTCCATTTTGTGGTATGCGAAATTCAAGTAGGCTCAACGATATACAGCATTACTACCAACCTCCCGTTACGAGAGTGCTGTCGCTTATGGACATTATACATGAAACCCTGCTCTTTTCAAGTATTCGTGGTAGAGACATAAAACTATCAAGGAAACTACAGAAAAAAATCAGTCTCAGTCTTTATTGATCAGCCCTCGTAGTTTTATTATCATGATATTAACCAATTTCTTCAAAAAGGAATATTATTGAAGATCGAGAAAAATTTACGCTTTGAATGCGGCTTTGATCCAATTTACAATGCAAATAAAAAAAAATAATTTCATCTTCCAAAATACAACTGCTATTAACAAAGCAACATCATCAACATATATTACTTTATCCATTGTTCAATTCCTATATTTCGCCTATACTTCCCATTAACAACTAAGTAACAAAATATGGTTTAAACTGCCATACAGTAACAAACAATTTGTTTTCAGAACACGAAAATTAATGCAGAAACAAGCGGATAGTTAAACATAGCCAATATAAAATTCTAAGGGCGGCGAGCACCAACCTGGAGTAAGCTCTACTTTCATAGTAAACTACTATTCAAATCAACACTCTGCGAATTCCATGCGAGAGTAAACTATTTCCGAAGAATTTCACTCCTTTCAGATATTCCCAGATTAAATTACCGCAGAAGTAAATGTCGGAAATCACCATCATGCACTATGTTACTACGGAATTAAATAGAGCACAAATATAGGTTAGAATTTACTCTTACGACCTGGTTGGAGTAACTAACCTGTCGATTGAACTAGAATACCGTATCGTATTTGGAGGAAGATATTTTTGACGTGTTCATGGATTACTTACATTACGTTAATGATCTCGATGAAGAAAACAGCGATTACTTAGGTTACTTTGATGATCTCGACGGAAAAAAACAACAGAAATGCGATAGTGGTATGCGAGAACCATATGTTACTTATACAGAGAGAGAGAGAGAGAGAGAGAGAGAGAGAGAGAGAAAGTTCATTGAACATTTCGGTATTAGGAAAGAATCTTATACACGCCTTTTGAACCTGCTTGGAGAACATTTCAACAAAACTCAGACACAAATTCAGCTCTATAATCCAAACTGCAATTATTGTTATGCGTCCTATACGTGTTTTACCGGAATATTTCAGAAGCTTGAGCCAGCATTACGATGAATTTAACGTAATGTGAAAGTCTTACACTGTATTAAATATATATATATATATATATATATATTTAGAACTGACCTTACGCGATGTAACTCAAAACTTTGGCAATGTCAAACTTTTCCTTCCCGTTACCTCAAGTTTGATTTCACATGGTAATTAGAACCAATCGGTACTAGCTCGAAGTAATAAAATAACTATGAATCAAGAGTCATTCCCATTACGTTAAGTGCATGCCAATTATACGTTTAGTTTACCAGCATTTTCATGTCACGTTAAGTAAAGTTCATCGTAATCCCGGTATTACAGGCGATCTTATAAATAAACGTTCAGCACGCGTCTGGTGACCGCGTATTTCATTGCGTTGTTCATTGCTTTTGAGGTTAAGAGCAAGACACCTACACATATAAATATACACGAGTGTTCAGAAAATAAAAGAACATTCTTCTTTACTTTTACAGATTTCCCACACATGTGTGTGGAATTGATTGCACGGATATTACTAGTTTGTATCCATCCGTGAATATGGTGAAATCAGAAAGATTATTACTCTATCAACACGCAAGTGATCTGCGATGCAAAATGAAGACTAGAAACATTGTTTCCAGAATTTTAAGCCTCTCTTCAGTACATTTCCCGTCGCTTGAATGATTAAACTCGTCAATCACGACTTTCCAGCATTTCTCTTTCAGCAGAGTTCATGTTGAAAAAAGAAATGTTACCTCGATGTTGGATTAGGATTAGTTTTAGATGCAGATGTTTAATAACAAGATTTTCTTTCCTTTGAAGTTTTAAAAAGTTTTTCTTTACACAGTTTGGCTTTTTTGCATTACTTTGGTCTTCATTGAAACCGTTAATAAAAGTAACCTCCTGTAAATCAGGAACCTAAGCTTATATTAAAACAAAACCTAATCCTAACCTCCCGTAAATCAGAAACGTAAAAAACTAATAAACCTAAAATAAAAAGTAATTAGGAACAGTACAAGTGTTGACGGTATTTCACTGGCTTTGACGACCAACGTAATGCAGGTTACCACACATTTTTACACTCATATTGTTTAAATGGATTTTCTTTATTGCTACCAGAAAACGTTTATCTCTTTCGCTGACGTTTCTCCCCTTTACCTATCGCACATAACCTTATTCATGATCCCATCAAGTAAATCGTGCAAACAAAACAATACCTCTTACTTCCGTAGTCGTAACTAAAAGAGTAAATTGTAATTGAGCTCTCCAGCGTTACTTCCGGGGTAAATTGCTCCTGTAATAACCTACTTCCGACCTTTAGTAAACGTTACTTCCGAAGCAATTTACTCCAACATGGTGCACGCCGCCCTAAGGATGCAATGTATTTGGATGGTATCCCACCAAATGCAATAGGAGGTAACAAGTGAATCCCAAGTTTTATTTATACTGGCTGGCTTATCTGATGTTGTACTGGCAGATTTTTTTTTAACTCGAATGACGATTTAATTATTTTCTTTATGAAATTATTTTACAATGATTTAGAAGTGTTTAAAGTTCATTGTACTATGTACAGCCCAGACTATTTCTAATAACACATGAAAATCCCTGATATTTACGTAAAAGGATGTGAGACATGGCGGGACGTTTGAGTATTTGGGGTGAAGCATATTACTTTCTCTACTACGCATAGCAAGTAGGGGAAGTATTGCATTCCACCCAAAAATTCGATTTTTGGAAACATGTTCGTGTGTGTGTCTGTGTGTGTATCTGTGTGGTGTGTCTGTCTTTGAACAGCATAACTCAGAAACGAACAGTCGGATAAACACCAAACTTGGTATTTAGGTTCAGTATCTTCCAGAGATGCGACACGAAGGTTTTCAAGAAAGTCCCCCACCCCAGATTACCCTTTACATGGACCATTTTTCGAAAATTCTAATTATCTCAAAAATAGCTCTAACGATTTGGATTACAATATCATAAATTTAAGCTACTTTCATGACAAATAAAATGTATATCTTGAATTTTCTGGAAATGTCTCCAAAATTGTTCTTCCTTGTGAACGACGTTTGCATGACTGGAAACCATAAGAAATGACAAAATGTTACTACACAAAAAATGTAGATCGTTAAAATACACAATTTATGTCATATGCATTTTTGTTGTTGAGTGAACTATTTTCGAGATATTGCTTGTTATTCCCTCAAATTTTCCAATACTTATACTTTTTCTCAAATGGGAATTCGTTATTCATTTTTTTTGTCCTGGTAATACAAAGAGAATGGAATACTCCACATAGCAACCAGCTCTTAAAATATTTGACTATTGCTTAAAGCCTACCAATTTCCCTTGCATCTACAAGAAAATTAGCAATAAGATTAACATCTCGTTATCTCGATTAACATGAAGCATATGGAGAATAAGCGTTTGTAAAAATAGTTTGTACAAGAGTAGAGAAAGTCATGTGAGTGTAACACATCAGATGTTTTTTAGATAATTACACTAGGTGAAATTTTAAACCATTGCACATTCTCTCTGGACCCATACTTATTTAATAATACAAAAGCCACATAGTTTTCACATAATACAGAAACGTTTAAACCCATACAAAAGCGGTATAACGTATATATTATATTATAAATACTGGTTGACTCATTCCCAATGCTAGCTGCACATAATTCTCTCCGTACTATTATTTGGCATACCCCGTTAACGAACTTGATTGCAACACACAAAGGAAAAACTTTAGTACACCAGGATTATTTTAATATTTTGGCATTGATGTCGAATATGTATCGTACTATCATAAGCAGGTTCGAGTCTCAGTTGCTAAGTCGTGACCATATATAAAGACATATATACATATGTATTGAAATAACACCCGTTATTTTCCCTACTTTATATGCATTTTCTGTGTAGTAACAATAATTTCTACCCATGGAATCCTCAATGAAAAGTCAAAACCTTAATCGCGATCATGTTCTTTTATAACTGCAGTACGTCGTATTCTAGTTAAATATGCTTTTGTAATTTCTTCTTAGTTTGTTTAATAATTTATGAACGTAAATTCGGAAGTGTTTTAAAGCCAATGTCCTTCAGAAAGAATAGGACTTTTCAATGTTGAAAGAATGATCAAAATTGATTGAGTGATTCTGAGATTATTATACCCATCCACATACACATCATGTACATATATACATTACAAATTGTTCCTCTTTATAATAGTAGAGTAGGTATTTTGCAGTTGTATGTCACGATTAACTTCAGCACATCCATATGATCCAAAATATCTCCTATAAACATTTCGAATCACTAACTCAAATACTTATAATATTTAAACTAAAAATATTGAACTTGGGCTCCACAAGGACCCCACATAATAGTAGGAAGGTTGTGGTAAGTTCATAAAGGGAGGCCTCACTGAAGCAACTTACAGAAAACTAGTGTTAAATCAGTAGCTTAATTTGAGGTATGACAAAATATTTACAACAAAAAGAGCTAACAGAAGAAGCTAAACTGTCGGAGCATTACAGTTTAAAAGTATTGTAGTCTCTTTAGTGTACAAGTAAGGTAATAACGGAGAAATAGGTAAACCAATCCATTAAATCTCATCCTAGCTTGTTATTTAACTAAACACATGTCGGATAGGGTAGTACAATAATTTAATTGCGAACTAAACCTGCTTACTGGTACAATATTGTTGATTTAGGATTAAAGTAAATAAACTTTACAATAAAATATTGTTTACTATAGTTCTCTAAAACAGCTGCTTGTCGGACTGTTAACAATGCAAAAAATAGTACACTTTCGCGACCTATTCCGCTAAAGTCGTCATGGGAACCTTTAGCGGCGTAATAAACAAAACCAGATGACAGTGTCGCATCTTCATTTACAAGGGAAATACTGCTTGGCTTGCATCAGTCTTTAAATGCAATAGATTCTCTCTCATACTGCTGCCGAGATTTTGCTGGCAGCTGCTCCGATTCAAGTTTCCGGCTCCGATTGGATTTTCATTCACATTTTCAGTCACAGCTTGTTGTTTAGAAATGAGCGTTCAGAATAAGCTCTGCCACCTACATCGTATGGTTATGGTCAACGCTTCCTGGGAGCGTTGATACGGTTCATAGCGTTGGATTCAGGTGCCTCTTAGAATGTGTCAACAAACGTGTCTTTTATATTTATACAGTGTTTAAATTACATTTATTCATTTATTTTATTTAACATAATTTAGAGTGTTTAAAGCACTATTTTACTTACTTGATATATAAAAAACTATACTCGGATAATAAGAGCGGAAAAACAACAGTTCCCTGAAAGTTTAGCACTACTAAACTACTGACATTTTAAGTCCTCTTGCACACAGTTATGAAAAGAACAGTTGCAAAACATGGTCGGCCAAGATAATATGGAGTAATAATATAATTACTAGGCGAGAACTAATGTGATTTTTCAACGCCTTAAAAGAATGTGCTATACACAATAGAAACGCAGTAACCAAATCCTTTGGTTCCTTAGTTCAGTAGTGTACAACTAAATGCTAATGCCATTCAACCGTACTCATATCTCTATTTTAGAAAAGGAGGCCAGTATTATTGTTTCGTTATTTAGTCTTTCAAAAAAAGTGTTCTATCTTTGAACTTAAATAATACACATTCTATAAACGATAGAGGTTCATTTATTTTTTATTTTGGAACATAATTAATGTCATTACGTGTGGAAGAGAACATGAGTTAAGTGACCGCCGCGACTTCGTTGGGTTGCGCGTATACGGTTGACCCAATTTTCAATGACAGAAGAACGTAAATTAGGTCCAACTTCACGATAACACGTGTGATGTCATTCATAATATCATTTACGTTTCTGACTTGTTGACATAAACTCGAGATTTAACATAACCCCACAAGAAGTAATCCAACGGCGTTAAATCACATGGCCTCGTGGGCCAGTTAACATCATCACCACGGGAAATGATGAAACCTCTGAACTTCTTCTTCAAAAGATCCATTGTTTCGAGAGCAGTATGACACCATCTTGCTGGAACCAGATGTTTCTGAGATCCATACCAACTAATTGAGGCCAAACATAGTTCCTTATAAGAGCCCGCTATCTTTCTCCATTGACAGTAAGAGCTTCTCCATCTTCATCTTGAAACAAATATGGACCAATGATTCCACCATACCAAAATCCACACCACACATTAACCTTTTGGGGATGAAGTGATCGTTTTTAAATCTGCATTGGATTGTGATTGCTCCAATAGCGGCAATTTTGTTTGTTAATACAACCATCCATCCAAAAGTGGGTTTCGTCGCTGAAGATGAGTTTTCGACAAAAATCCGGGTCAGCTTCCAATTGCTCCATAGCCTAGTCAGCGAATACACGGCGCAACCTATGGTCGTTGGGTTTAGTTCTGGAGTTAACACCATTTTGCAAGCGTGAAGCTTCAAGTCCAGATGCAGAATTCTCCAAGTTGTTCTTGCGCTCGACAAGCAATTGATTTGTTTCCTTTCTCGCGTACACTCTCATGAACAGCGTCTATATTTTCGTTGGAGCGCTTACGTCGATTACGTATAGGCATTCTTTGATCGCTGACAGAACCACTTCTTTCAAATTTATAGATCAAACGCCGAATCGTTCTCTCGCAGGAACGATTATGCACACCGTAAACTTCACGCAATACACGGATGGTTTGGCGAACAGATTATCCATTTTGATAATAAATTTTCACAATTTCTACGCGTTGCTGAATGCTGTAACTTTCCATGGCTATTTGTCAATAACAACTGTAACCACATGAAAAAAATGACTGTTGTAACTAATAACAACGGCATCTATCGCATGTTAAAGATAGGACATTCTTGTAGAAAAGATCCTTTACATTTATATTAAAACCGTCATGCCAAACATTTAGGACCCGCAGTAATAATATTGTACTATGAGTTAAATATATTGACTTTTTAATAATATTGAAAAATACTTTACCTCTGATAAAATAACATGTCATATATTTCACATAGTATTTATAACAGTTGAGATACATTCTAACTGGCAAGCTATTTGGTGCGGTGTATTTTGGTGTGTCGTTGAGTTACATTTGCTGAGATTTGCCGGGAATAGCTAACTCTGTTCACTGCACGCAAGCTTTCTTCTGATGGCAGGGAAATTGCTCGTAAAACTGCATTACCAGCAGCACGCTAAAGCCCTAAAATTGTCAACTCAAAACATTTCGCTGTAGATGAGAGCAGGTTTATTTTCAAGCGTTTTAAAAAAGACGTTGACCTTTCCTGCATGAAAGTAGATAAAATAAAAATAAATAAATAAAATCTGTAATACTCCATCCCGGCACCTTGTTATCTAAACCGGGACGTGTATTAACAAATTTTCAGTTTATTAACACAATACACTTACATTATCATTGTACAGATAGTTATAACCAATAAAAAGGAAAGAAAATACAAAAAGAAGTAATAGTAAAAGTAACTAAAATAAAATGTTTATATTTTCATCCACTAACTCAAAATAGACATGCAACAATTACATTTCTACTGGTAGCCAGCTATCTAACTAAATTATCTAAATAAATTCTAACTAAATAACTAAATACGTCGGAAACCGACAGCTTAGATACTGGTATCCAGCACCTCCAATACAAAACTAACACTATAATAACAAATAATTCATAATAATTCATTTATGGGTATTTTTTTATCCTTGTCTGCTTTAACTGTTTATGAGATAGTTAAATTTCTTTCCTTTTATTTCTTTTGGGGTGTTTGTATAATTATATACCATGATTACTTATATTTTAATTTATAATCAATTCACTCTTTTACCCTAACTTCTCAGCACTAAAATGTATATTAAATTCACAATTATTAAATTTACACTTCACTTCAGTAATCTGATAATAATTTATATTGATATCATATTAACTATTTTACAATACACTTCACTTAAAGTAGATAACACGCAGATCCATACATTGCATACTTTGAATGACACATTTTGGGGCATCTTTTAAAAAGTTGAAATTATAGGTAGTTCGTCAATGCCAGCTTAACATCATTACAGAAAATCAATGCATATCTACGTTGATCTTTGGAGAAAAGTAAGGGAAACACATTTCTAAGTCACCATTAGCGATGGGTAGTTACCCTTTCAGTGGCATTTATTACCTTATTTCATGAACTATACAATGGAATAAGTTACACAAATCTAGCGTTGTCATACACACAAACTGCGCTGAAAGAACACATAAGTTTTAGACAAAAACTGTTTAAAATTCCGAATATGAAATAATTTTTTTTCGGTCGGATATATTACTAATGTTGTTTTATGTACTCATTAATGATGAGGCATAATTCTCATCTCCTGCAAGACAAAACTGTAAACGTTAGTAGTCCCAAGTTATGTATACCACAGTAGTGATTGAATTAACTTCCAAGAAAGAAAGAAAGAAAGAAAGAAAGAAAGAAAGAAAGAAAGAAAGAAAGAAAGAAAGAAAGAAAGAAAGAAAGGAAGGAAGGCTGCTATTTCTAAAGAACTTCGTGTATGGAATTGTTTAGCACGGGGAAGTTTCTGTTGAAGGAAAAATTGAAAATACCCTTTCTAAACAGATTTTCAGAGAAAATGGGGCATTGTAACTCCTGTAAGAAAAGTAAATAACGGTGGGAAAAGAAATAACCAAGGAAAATACTAAGTGTAATGGTTAAGTAAGGATAGTCAGACGGAGGTGGCCCCAGCTATTGGAGCTCAGCACCGCATGCAGGTCCACTGTATCTTACGTGACCCCTGAGAGAAAGGGATGTAGGGGAGACCCGAAGAACGACCGGACACGAACGTATTCGTGCTAGCAAGGACGAGGGTAAAGTCTTCCAGAATGACACCAATCCTGTAGTCGAGGCGAGCATGCGGAATCATCAACCTGGGTACTAGCCCCCTAGCAAGCGGCACTAACCGGCATGGCAAACGCCAGGATGAAATCCTTTACCCGCCGCCAGGCACCAATCGTCGTCGCCTGATCCTGCAAACTTGGCACATATGAAAGTGAAACAGATGAAGGGAATTAGTGAAAGAGCAATCACCTACCGACCTGAAAAAATCACAAAAAAACCCAACGTCTGCCCATTACAAATTTTAATACATATCTCCTCCAGGAGTTGAGTATTCGTATAAAAACTGATTTTTCCATACACTTTACATTCATCATGATAGATACGTGTTTACCCAGAAATGGTCCCAAACTAAGAAATGAAGTTAGTTTTATACTTACGGAAACAACATTCAACCTTTTAATACCAAATCTGTTTTTATTTATATCGAGTTCATGCAAATAAATAAATAAATAAAAATAATATATTTTTCAAACATCTTATATGGCATCATTGCTTTGATAGAACTTAAAATGTACAACAAATATTTTGGAAACTGTTAATGTTACAAACACTAAATTATTTGACACAGTGTGCATTTCCATTTACCCTTAAGTAGGTTATTGCCTATGTCTTGCTGTTTTCTAATTATATGAACTCGGTAAGAAGGAAGAAAGCTTGACCGACCGTTCAAGGGAAATTCAAGGTATATACATTGCCGTTTGTGAAAATTGCAACACCAAGAAAGAATTTCCCGAATAACCCCAAACTTGGTGGAAGTGTAGAAGAGTGTGCAAGCAATAAGTGATAAGTTTGCAGAGAGATGGGGTACACGTAGGCCGAGCAGAGCCCTGTCGTGTCGGTCGACAAGATCAGTGTTGTGTCCAGTGTAGTCAGTGCGAAGCTGTCAAACAAGGTGGAAACAATAAAGGGAGTGCCAGTGTGCATCGTCGACGTCAAAGGGAGCCATATCGGCATGTAAGTGAGTTCGAATGGGGCAGAATGATCGGTATCCAGGAAGCGGGTTTGTCATATTGTGACATTTCGGCTCCTACAGGGCATGCTGCTACAACAGTGATGAGTGTGTGAAAGCAGTGGATAGAGAAGGTCGTACGCAGCGAAGAGCGGGTACTGGATCACGGAACATAACCACAGCACGGGATGACCGTCATCTTGTTCGCATAGTCATAACGGACCGTATAGCTTCATCCACAGTGTTGGCTCGACGCTGTAGTACTGCAACAAGTGTGAACTTGTCTGCATCAACGGTTCGTCGCCGTCTGCTGCAGGTTAGAGTGGTAGCATGCTTTGTCCAGAAACCACAAGATCCTCCAACTGTAATGGGCACGCGAATACCATCACTGGGGTGCTGAGTGGCAAAATGTAGTCTTTTCGGATGAGTCACGCTTCAACGTGTCCTACAGTGATGGCCACATAGTGTCCGGCGGCACCGTGGTCAGCGCAACCTGTAGGGCTGAATTGTTGAGTGGCATAGCGGACAAACACCAGATGTGATGGTTTGGGGCGCCATTGGTTACAACAACCGATCTCGTCTCCTACGAGTTGAGGGCACTTTGAACAGCAACCGGTACCTAACGGTGGTTGTAGAGCCTGAGGTACTCCCCCTGCTTCAGGCATCTCCACAGGCCACATTTCAACAGGACAATGCCCGGCCACATATTGCGAGGAATGTACAAGCCTTCTTCGAAGAGCGACGGGTACCATTGCTTCCCTGGCCTGCACGTTCGCCTGACATGTCGCCCATCGAACATGTCTGGGATATGGTTGGGAGGCACCTGGTGCGTCGCGGTCATCCAGTAACCACTGTCACGGATTTGTGGGCTCGAATGCAAACTGCGTGGAGAGAAATATTTCAGGAACTTATTCAGAGCCTTTTTATTCAATGCCACGGCATATAGCAGCTCTAATTGCAGCGCATGGAGGCCACACCGAATACGGAATATTAGGGCTCAAAGGTCGTGTACAGATTTGAAAAGTTTATCATTTGTTACCTGTCAAATACCTAACCTGTGGTATTAAATTTATTGAATTCATGCGTTTACTTCTTGGTGTTGCAATTTTCACAAATGGCAGTGTATATTATTTGTCGAGCCTATACCTAAAACATATGATATTTTAATCAAGAAGACTACAGCTATTTATATTCACGTTTAAAGTGATTTTGCGGTATTGTTAATTACTATAAAATCATCAATTTGAACCCTTAAGTGAAAATTAAATTATATGGAGTTTTATTTATGGACGCTCTTGAATTGCTGTGGTCCTTAGTGTCCCATTGGGCGTGAAAGACCGGTAATGTTGCTCAGAGGCCTCTTTATCAGGCTTGGTGTTCTTTTACGTGCCGTAAATCTACGACACGGGACCACCGAAGGAAGTCATGCTAAGGATTTTTACGCCCGAAAACAAATCCATCGCCCTCCACCGGGTTTCCTTAAGGTGGCTGGCTTAAATAAGTATAATTGCTACTGATCCGATTTCTGGAGTTTTAATTTTGCTGTTGAACGACACAAACGCATGCTCGCAGATCTTTTTGAGTGGAGTAATGATATCAACTCTGTCTAATGTAAGCGGTAGAGGGAGTAACAGTGTTTCATAGGCGATTCACTTAAAGGCACGCATTTTGTTTGACATAGCACAGGATCTTAACCAAATCAGAGCTTACATAATTATTTTATTCTTTAGAGAAAATAAGTGAAGGTTTTTTTCCCATTTAAGCAGCTTGCAGTTCGGGAACATTTCTAGAAAATTATCTTGCTTCCTCGTAAGATGGCTGACTTAAATATAAGCCTTTAAATGGCTTTTCATTGTTGACCTAAGCACATGGGATCGGAATTGGGGTTCACTGGGCCTCAAAACGTGCAGATCTTTCAAAATTGTGAAACTTAATTGTTGCAGGTATCGAATGCAATGCTTCCTCCAGCGTAATGACTACAGAAAATAATGAAAGTTGTATTTAGTGACCTCAGAATGAATTTACGTGCTCAGAATTGAAATGATCTCCAGCTATGTTACGATTTGACGTTAAAATATGATGCTCTAAATCGCATAAAATTTAAATGTTGCATCAAAATAGCTATCCCATTATGAGTTCTAGAGCTGCTCCTTGAAAGCATATCTAAATGCTCTTAAGAAGAATTGGGTTCACCACTTCCATAGCAAACAGATGCATTGCTTTTAAACACAGCCTAGCCTATTTCTTTCAGAGTTATTTGCTTCATACTAACAGCGCGGGTGAACGGATGTTGCCAACCCCTAAGCCAAGGGAAACGCGTAAAAACAACTGCGTTATAGGAAAGCTATTAGAGATCAATATATTGATCAAATCGGATAGAACTCAGTCGCTTTTAGCATCATGGGCACACATCACGCACCAAAGCAGAACTAAATTACTCACAGGGAAGCAAATTAAGGATAAGTTGATCATTTAAAGCATTTGTCCATTAGGGATCATAAGGGACTACAATGTACGCCGACAATTTAATGAAGATGTATTTTACTAAATATTAATGTGCACTTGTGGCGTCCTGTTTAACGTGCACAATATAGATTATACGCATATAAATATATAACTTTAACCAATAGCTTTACCTCGTCATCACTTATAATAACCATGTTTAAATGCATAACCCTCTTTTGTACAACATCTCCACGAAGAAATATCTTTAATGGTAACATAATCCGAATCTGAAATACCTTATAATTTTTACTTTCAAAGAGAACACGTTTACTAGATAATTGGAATCGTCTGTGCAATCTTAATATACAACTAAATAAAAACTGTTTTGCACAATTTTTCCATGAAAGAGTGTTTTAATGACAATATAATGTAGCGTATCAGTAAGTTCATTGTCATTACCAGACGCACTCTTGTGTTGCATTGTTGCTACTAGACATAGCATTATTGAGTTTCTTTGTAACGATCCTGGACCACGCCAAAGGGAGGACTTTGTTTGAAATCGTCTGGTATGACGCTAACACTGTCTGGCTTGGCTAGACACGGTTGGAGGGGAGTATAGATAGCTTCACTTTAGTGAAAGCGGTCGAGACGTGCGTGTGGTCAATCCACGGCTTCGAGGCATCTCGCCCCATCCTCTCTTCCTAGTTCATAATATAGTGTCGCCAAACGTTTCTTAATAAATTCCAGGTAATGTGTGTTGTGTAATGTAAAACCCCACGCCTTCCTCTAAATATACACACCAAGGTCCCGGTCTTCCTGCTGTTAGCGAGTTGCGCCCCTCCCCCATGTGCGTGCTGGGGTGAACTAAATTTATTACTTTTCTGGAAACCTTTTGGCCCTCACTCCAGCATGTAACATTTTTGGTGCAGGCGCCGTGATTTTGGTGTAACATTTCTGTTGGAGGTTGTCGTGTTTGTGGTGGTGTGCGAGTGCTCTAAATATGTGAAGTAGTATTTTGTGATTGTGACCACGTGGCGGGTGCATCAAGTCCTGTAGATCAAGGTAAGCTTTGTGGCATGAAAACGTGTGCGGGATATCTTTTTGTATGAGGGTGTGTGCTGTGAGTTTTTAATGTGACAGAAATTTTGCGGGATTGCGCAACACGCTTGTGCAGCATGTTTTGGTTTCGTAACGTAACCGTTACGTAGAAACTCTAAATTGTATTTCCAGAGGTCGATGTGCTGGTTTCCCTTTGGCGTAGCGCCAAAAAAAATTGCCTCTTTTGGCTTCAAATTTCTCTTTATAGCCCCTTATACTCCTCTCTCCTTCTCTCCACTGTTTCCCATTCCTCTCTCCCACCCTCTTTGCCTTTGCTTTTCTTTTTCAATTCCTTCTGTCACGTTATTTGCTGTGTGTGTGTGTGTGTGTGTGTGTGTATGTGTGTGTGTACTTTTCTTTCCTGTGTTTTCATTTATCTGTAAGACATGTGCCTTTGTTAAGTATTTTTGCAAATGATGCATTTCATTTTCTTATGTAGGTCTGAGGACAATGCTCACAGCCTGGTGTGAGTCTTATTTTGTAGTGCTATGTGCTTTATAAATAATAATAATAATAATAATAATAATAATAATAATACATAACTTGTCTGGCGAAAGAAAGGGTTTTTGTGGATGTTTGCGTCGTGTATATGATTAAGGACACTGTGTTAGGGCAAGAACGAAGTAATGTGTAAATTAATTGTAGTTGAGATTATGGATGGTGTGGAGTAACCGGGAGATTGTTCCACGTTTGTGCAAGTTATCTACTTCTGCTACATTGCCTCTAATTTCTGCCGTACTGTGCTACCTTCTAGCGACATTTACGTACAATTGTGGTGATAGTGGAAGCAAAATGCGGGAAAAACTTCGCACGCTAGTGCTCTTCTTCAAGTGTACAGGACCCACATTCAGTAATTATATCATACCAGTTGCGCATGCGCAGAAGCTCCTTAAGACGTGCACGAGTCAAGATGTGCTAGGGATCTTGTCATGTTTCATCGAGTTTAGAAGATTAGATTTAAAGGTCGTAGATTTTAAATTAGGGGTGGCGCCATGGCCGAGTGTTAGACAGCTCACCTCTCAGCAAAGCGGCCCGGGTTCGATTCCAGGGAGCCGCATGTGGGACTTGGGGTGGACAAAGCGGCATCTCGGCGGGCTTTCTCCAGGTTCTCCGCTTTCCCCCGTCATTCATTCCACAACTGCTTCATCATCACCCTTCCTATCCACCGTGATCCAAAGTGACTGCTCCTCGACTGGCCTCTGACCCCACAGGCCGCTTTTAAGTCCTGGAAGTGTAAGTCCTACATACGAGAAGAATAAACAGAGAAGGAAGAAGAAGATTTTAAATTGCCGTATATAGGTCACGTTTAATAACATTAAAACAAAAAATAATCAATAAATCCTCAAGGTGTTAAACTTTGACTACTCATGACCCTTGTGCTGTATGCAGCACCGCCACTGGTAACACAGTAATGTGCCGAGCAAGTGACTCCGTGGTAACGTGTGAGGTTCGCATTCGTGAGGTTCCGGGTTCGATTCCCGTCGATCGACCACTCTGACCTTGGGGTCTATCTGGTTTTCCCTGGTCCATAGGCGAATACTGGGGTGGTTTTTCATTTACCACTATTTACTCTCCCTAATTTTCCTTTCATTCCGTTTCCTTCCCATACTTTAGGAGTGCTTACAGGTTTCGTGACATGAGGCGGTGACGTTCACTCTCGCAGGCATACTTTCAATGAGGTGCTGGAAGGTTTCTTGGGGAATGGCAGCCCATTCTTCACGGAGTGCGGAACTGAGGAGAGGTATCGATGTAGGTCGGTGAGGCCCGGCACGAAGTCGGCGTTCCAAAACATCTCAAAGGTGTTCTATAGGATTCAAGTCAGGACTCTGTGCAGGCCAGTCCATTACAGGGATGTTATTGTCGTGTAACCACTCCGCCACAGTCCGTGCAGTATGAACAGGTGCTCGATCGTGTTGAAAGATGCAATCGCCATCCCTGAATTGCTCTTCAACAGTGGGAAGCAAGAAGGTGCTTAAAATATCAATGTAGGTCTACGCTGTGATCGT
Source organism: Deroplatys truncata (assembly GCA_030765065.1). Lineage (NCBI taxonomy): Eukaryota > Metazoa > Arthropoda > Insecta > Mantodea > Mantidae > Deroplatys > Deroplatys truncata. The sequence goes on from CM060980.1 coordinate 29,162,721, forward strand.
GCCACGCAAAACAACAAGGGGTCCAAGGCCCCTCCAGGAAAAGTACGATCACACCATAACACCACCACCTCCGAATTTCACTATTGGCACTACACACGCTGGCAGATGACGTTCACCGGCCATTCGCCATACCGACACCCTGCCATCGGATCGCCACATTGTGCACCGTGATTCGTCACTCCACATAACGTTTTGCCACTGTTCAATCGTGTAATGTTGACACTCCTTACACCAAGCGAGGCGTCATTTGGCATTTTCCTGCTGATGTGTGGCTTATGAGCAGCCGCTCGACCATGGAATCCAAGGTTTCTCACCTCACGCCTGTCATAGTACTTGGATTGGATCCTGATGCAGTTTGGAATTCCTGTGTGATGGTCTGGATAGATGTCTGCCTATTACTCTTTACGACCCTCTTCAAGTGTCGTCGGTCTTTGTCAGTCAACAGACGAGGTCGGTCTGTACGCTTTTGTGCTGTACATGTCTCTTCACGTTTCCACTTCACTATCACATCAGAAACAGTGGACCTAGGGATGTTTAGGAGTGTGGAAATCTCTCGTACAGACTTCTGGCACAAGTGACACCCAATCACCTGACCACGTTCGAAGTCCGTGAGCTCCACGGAGCGTCCCATTCTGCTGTTTCACGATGTCTAATGACTACTGAGGTCGCGGATAATGAGTATCAGGCAGCCTGTGAAGTCCACTTCGTTCGGAAGGAATTTTGTATAATTTTGTACAACTGGTAAACATTAAGCGATAGAGAAAACGTACTACACAAAAAAGCAGATCTCTTTAAAATACACAATTTATTTCAAATAACGCTTTTGTGGCATCAGCCGTTTCAGAGATATCCGTCATTAATTGTTCGAAGTTTACAATACTTTGTCATTCAAGTCCTTTCGATATTCAGTTGTTTATCGCGATTGCAGCATGCAGAGCATGGTATTGTAAGGCCAGTACATAGTGCCCAGTTCTTAAACATTTGACTATCGCTGTTCCCTTTGTGTTCATAACGAAATGTGTAACTCAACTGTTTCCGGGAATGTTTATCTCAATTAAAACGAAAACAAACTTTCGAAAGAATATTTTTGTACTCACTAACAAGAGATAGAGCGTAGAGAAAGTCGTGTGAATGTATCACATCAGATATTTTATGTGTTGTTTAAGGCCGGTTCTGACTACGTATGTATATGCAGCACCACAGTGGACACTGATAATGCATGCAATTAAATTATATAAGTAATTTTTGGAAGGCTCGGACATTTTACAGACTGAGGCGAACTTAATAGTATAATTAAACTGTCAGAGAGGACCGTTTTCGCGGGATTTGAACCGCGGACCTCCCGTTCAGAGTCCGTGTCTTAACGACTTCGACCACCCGTGTTGGTGTCATTAACTTACCTACCTGGAAACCACAAGAAAAGGTAGGGTGACCGGTGCTGCGGGCGGTGAACCCAGAACCTTCCAAATAACTGTAATTGTCCTTACCGCGTGAGCTATTTCGCTCGGATAGGACGGCTGAGATAGATAGTCAATAGAGTGAGAAAACTGGAACTTCAGCGAAAACTACTAGAGGGCGCATTATCGTTTTTCTTACCGTGTTTTTGGTAGTGTGCCAAATCCAACCTCCCAGGAGAAATATACATTACGCGACGGGCATGTATCAAAGGAACGCTGCCGAATGCGGCAAAAAGAAGTGCAACGATCAACGTAGCAGTTCTTCAACCAGTTCGCTACAAGAAGAAGAACCAGCATAAGTTTGGACTCGCATAGTAGTTCACGTCACGGGACTCGTCGACTGCACACGCGCAAAAAAAACACTCTCGACCTGCTACAACGTGCTGGCTAGGAGGACGAACCAGTCTGTCTTCGCCGAGGGAAACAAGCAGGATCACGACACATAGAAGTATTCGACACGGTACACAAAATTCTCTTTCGGCTAAATATATTTAAAATTCTCTTTTGTAATTGGGTAGCGGTAAAGACTTATCGTCGGATAGATATATTTATTTTGGGCGTTTTACTATTAATCTTTAAATGTGAGAGCAGGAAGCAAATGGATCGAATAATAAATATTGAAACTGTAAACTCTAAAATGAAATAGGGAATGAACAAGGGTTGATAATTGTAACCATTTGTGTGATATGGACGTGTTAATTTATTAAAGTAAAGAATACGGTTGGTAATTATTTTTATGAATATATCTTCAAGCCATTATTCCTTGTACAATCCATGTGATCCTGGGTCAAAGTATTCGCTTCAGTAGTGATGATAGTTTCACATGGATGTGCTTATATTGGCAACTCTACATTAAACTTATAATGTTGCCTTTTTGGTAATCCTTCCCTATTGCAATGATGTTGTTACTATTAGCCCGTATAGTATTTTGTTGGCTTGACGATCCCCATAAAATAAATATTTACATTGAGGGGTGAGGCGAGCGTTTTACCCGTGCTTCACATGTAGGGTTTCCCTTCCTCAAAGAATGATGTATCTGTGGCAGCTTTTAACTTCATGTTACACAAGCCGCTGCCGCTCTTTCCTTTCATCTTTAGAAGAGGGAGGAAGGAGAAGACCCGTGTACCTTACGTACATTTATCTCAGTCTATGCCGAGCCCTTCTAATGGCAAATTTCATTCTTAAAACGGATTTCAAAATGTTTCAGTAAACGTAAAGGTTATGTTTCTGCTTTGAAAAGGCTTGCAGTGCTTCTCTTCAGAGCAGTAACGTTCTTTTTTTTAAATATTACTTTAATGTTTTCTAATTATAGAAAGCACCGAGCGATATGGCTCCCGGTAACGTGTGAAGCTCGGATTCGGGAGGTCACGGTTTCGATTCCGTCGACCGCCTACTCTGACCTTGGGGTTTTTCGTGGCTTTCTCTGGTCGGTAGGCAATTTCTGGAACGATTTTGCATCTATCACGACTTCCTTTCCATAATTTCCCTTTTATTCCGTTGCCTTCTCATGTTTCAGGGGCGCTTCTAGGTTTCGTGGCGTATGGCAGTGCCAGACAGATGGCGCGGATGCTTGCTTAAAGGAAAGAGTATTCCCCGTGGACACTAGACGGCTACTTGGTTGACGAGTCGGCTATCTCCCTCTCTGGGCAGCTCCTGGGCCTTCGAGCCAGGAACTGTTGGGGACATATCCTCGTCTCTGCCTATAACCCCTGTGGTTCCTTCAATTCATCCTTTCCTGCTGGAAGTGATAGCCCCAAAGATTCCACGTAGGTCGCACTGAGCGAGTTGTCACCTTTATTGTATACCCTACCTTCTTTAAGTATAAAAATCATTTATTTTCACTTTCTCCACCACCTACCTATGCTAGTTATTCGTACTGCTGAAAGAGGTATAGCTTACGTATTCTGTTTTACGTAAATTATTATATCTTGAAGATCTTATAGTTAACCCCACGTTGTGGTAGCCAATTTGATGGAGGTATTAGTTACCTTGTTTGTTTACCTCGGTGCTGGTAGAAGCCATTCTTGTGACGTCATACGTTGGTTGGTTCATTTGTTCTGTTTGTAGATTCCTCTGTCGTAGCAATTTGTATCAGTTTTAAATGTCCACCGGCTAGCTATTATCTGATCTAGGTAGGCATGTTTTTCTTACAGGTTGTGAAGCGGAAAAGGAATCTTTTATCCAAAAATTACTAGTGAAGAAATGTATTTTATAATGTTTTATTGTTTCACACGTGCACTAACACTTTCACAGATTTATCTAGATAATCGCCATATTGAAACTGTTTATAATAACTTCTTATCACTTTTAACTCACGTACTTCAACTTTGTATATTTAACTTTAGAATATTTTATAAGATTTCTCGTGTAACTTAACGAAATGAAGGACTGATTGGCGACATCTTGTTGAACTGCGGAATCGACGTGGAGTGTACGGAGAATTTTGTATAACTGCGGGGCGATGTATAATGTTTTGAGAATCTTGCCGAAATTGGGGGACCCGCTACCTCAACCTGGCTTATTTATAGGCTTGCCTTAAGATACACCTAAAGATTATAAATGAACTGCTATTGGCTAATAAAACGCGCCAACATTAGCGTCTATTTTACTATCCAATGAAAACCACTAATACATATTACTTTTATAGAACATTCTGGAAGCTTTTTTTACTGAAAAGGCGCGAAATATTACGTAACTTCCTGGTTCCCGGTAACGATAAACAACTCACCCCCTTGCTGCAGTATTGTGTTATTGTTAACAGTTTCAATAGAGCCGTATATTATTATTTACCAATAATAATTACAATTATTAAACCTCTGAAATCAATGTTACACAAAAATACATATTCATATTAAAATAATTATTTACATTAAAGTAATTTGTGATACAAATTACCGTCTCACTGCCCACCCTAAAATTGGATATCGAAAATTAGGTGTGAAAAAATACAAGTTCTGAGATCCCCAAAAACAAACAAGTTATTTTTAGAAAATAGCCCGCGCGCATTTCATGATTAAAATACTTACCTAACTAGCAAAATGTATATGTTGAATTTTCTGTGAACAGGCTATGAAGTCCTCTTCATTCTGAATCAGTATTGTATAATTGTTAAAATCATACGAGAGAGAAAAAAGTTACTTCATGAAAAATGTACACTTCTTAAAACACGCAGTTTTAAGTGAAATACTTTCTGTGCCATTAACCACCTGTTGCTATTGGTATGAATTTTTCAATAGCTTTTTTGAAGTGCTAAGGCACCATTCTTTTGTTCCTCGTGATGTGATGCAAAAAGCACTTCAACACCAGCACATAGTGAACCTGCTTTTTAAAGATTTTACTATCGCTTCAGTCCCTTGTATCTTCAACGAAATGTGTGATGAAATCATTCCTGCAAGTGTTTATCTCGAGTAATGTGAAGTAGATAAAACAAATTCGGAGATAATACATTCACATGACTTTCTCTACCGTCTATCTTTTATTAGTGGGTATGCAAATTATTATTACCCCAGTTTATTTTTCTGTCTACTACATTTAAACCCAAATAAACCTTTGCAGAAATAGCTACATTACGTATTTTGTTATAGATACAAAGAGAATAGTCATAGTCAAATGTTTAAGAACAGGGCGCTATATGCTGCCTTAAAATTCCATACTGTTTCCATGCCACCGCGAGAAACAAGTGAAGAATTTTAAGAGAATGACCAAGAAATGAACAGTTCATACCTTCAATAACGGATATCTCAGAAACGCATTTAAAAATGTATTTATTTACCTATAAATTAAACAATTTAAATAAATCGTGTGCTTTAAAGTAGTAGTGCCTTGTGTAGTACGTTTTTGTCTATCGCTTAACGTTTACCAGATTCTATAAAATTTCTTCCAAATGAAATCACTTCACAGGTTATTACCAGAAAATTCAAGAGATAAATTTTATTTATCATGAAAATACCTTTCGTATATAGTATTTTAATAAAAACCTCAGAGCCATTTTTAGATAATCAAAATTTACGAAAAATCTTCCAAGTAAAGGGTAGTTTGGAGTGGTGGATTTTCTTGAAAATCTTCGTGTCGCATCTTTGGAAGTTACTGAACTTAATTAAATACCAAGTTTGGTGTTGATCCAACTTTTTGTTTTTGAGTATGCTGTTCACAGACACACTCACAGACAGACACACGGATCTTTCTCTGAACTCTTTTTTTATTCAGGGGGCTTCCAAACACTATTTCCAGTGAAATCTCAGTAGCGAATTTTTGGATAGAATACAATATTTCTCCTACTTACCATATGCAGTAGAGAAAGTAATAAGCTTTTGTAAGAATGGTTTGTAGAAGCTATATAAAACAAATTATAATGATCAGAGAAATTGTAGTGCATATAACGCAAATATAAGTTTATATTAAGTTATATATCATTTATGAGAATATCATATATATATATATAACTTTCAGGCTTCTAGCTAAGCACACTAAAGGTTAATTTATATCTAGTTGAGTTATTTTAGATCGACTATATTTAGCCTATTGTTTGAAAGTTGAACCAGATTTGCAAAATGTAATGACACGACCGGAATTTGAACCAGGGGTCTGACGACGTTTCTTTGCTGTGCTGCCTACAGATGCCTCCGAACACGGATAGAAACTTCCTCTCATATAACTCAGTTTCCAACTTTAGTATACAGTCGACACAGAAATGTTTAAAATAAAAGTGGGGGATAACAGCGCAGTGCGAAATCCAGGCATAGTTATGCAGTGTTGTGTACTAGCCTAGTTTTCTTTGCCGCGATGTAGGTAAAATGAACATCTAGCTCAGCAGCTATTCAACATCATATAAAAACCAATATTTAGATTTCTGAACACACGCCTAAACCAAGGTTGCAGTGTTTCACTTAATCAGAACCAAACCCAACTTTCGGGATAGATCAGTTAGCTTTGGAACATGGACACAAGTTTTTACCACTATCGCATGCCACTGTTATCTAAACACCAGAGATGAGTTTTTTTTTCAACTTGAAAGCAAAGTAGAATCTCCGAAAACTCTTGGAGAAAAAGAATTATTGAACTGCAAGTTTTCATACTACCATATTTTGCGCGGCCTGCTTTGTGCATACCCTCACCACACTCTTTAAACCTTTCTGCAACTGTACAGGTTAGCTCACACACGGAAAGTCGAAAATCAGTAGCTCATCGATTTTTAAAATATAATCCCGCTCCAATTAAAGAACTATTTATTTATATACTTTGTCATTAATTCCATTTCGAAGCCAATACAAGAATCGTTTAGAAATGAATGATCTTCGTGCAATACTACCTCTTTTTCTTCCTTTTTATATTAAGGGAGGTAAAGGGTTTCAGATGTCATCGCTTAGGAGGTGATTTTACGTAAAGAAATAACATCTTAGTCTGCGAGCGAAACACTAAGCTTTTCATGTCACTGTAGGGACTGTGATAAATTTTACTAAATTATATGACAGAGCAACTGTTCTACTGTGCGTACCTTCATTTTTTTCCAGGTATGCTACTATTTAGGATTGTTTCCACAAATCGTAACTTATGCCGGCAGATGTTACCACTAGGCTTTTAACTGCATTTCCCCTGACCTAGCACGGCATTTAGAGAGTTGCGACGATGTCTCTTCCTGTGGACGACGGTGGTGAATGTCAAAGGTTCTCTCTCTCTCTTTCTCTCTCTCTCTAACTCTAACTCTCTTTCTTTCTTGTTATTAAGGCTTGAATAAACTAAAGTAGACTTGCTCTAAGTACTTTCTATTAATTATTTAAACAAAGATGTTTAATTGATTTTGTTATATTTTCTTAAATGTAAAGCACAAAATTATTTTACTTCTGGAATTAATTGTTCTTTCACACAAGCCGTGTAGTGGACTGGGCTGGAAAGGTAGAATCAGATGACTGAAAAATTCAATGCCATAGCCGGGATTTGAACCACGGATCTTCCGGTCTCCGTCCGGTTGCTCTAACCACTGAGCTACCATGGCAACGTGCCGACACCACATTAAACTCTCCAAATTGTGTGAAAGAACAATTAATTCCGTTAATTGACGTAATAGTGGTCGAAACTATAAAGCCCGGTACTTAAGTACTTACAAAGAACGTAAGTCGCCATTGGGGTATGTCATCTCAATACAATTTGAGATCTCCTTGTGGTTTACCGGGAAAAATGCTAATTCAACCTTATTTTACTTCTATTTATTTTCAGTAACTTCTACATTAATAAGATTTTAGTATTTTATCTGGAAGTTAAAGCTGAGGTACGGTTAATGTAGTGTCGCGGTTAAAACACTTATTTTCTTAGAAAATGTCAGACAAAGGCGAGTGTGATTCGGTTTTTCATAGTTGGTTTGTTTTAAACATGTTACTGCAAATACACCAGAAGGACTCTGATGGAAATTAAACATGACTATGCATCAATCCTACAATCAAATAATAATGCAGTCACGGACGCCTTCGGAAGCTCAGCACTTAATGTGGTTTGCATCCTATCTCAGTTGTTTTCTGAAGTGTTTTTATACAGATCTATAAAAGATAGAAGAAACGTGCTCATGAACGTTTTGAGTGTGCTCATCGAGTTCTCACAGAATTAATGGAGATATCAATGGGCCCTTCCATCTGGTATATGTGCTGAAGCAGTTACCAGTTACCAGCTGCTGTAGCTAGAGGTTATAGTAATGAAAGTAGGCTGCAAAACCAGAGCAGGAAGGTGGCGAGTGTATCTATTCCGCCCGGAAAACCTCCGCCAAAGCCTCCTGTTGTAGTAATAAAAGTATATCCGGGCTGCACATGCACACACACACTGAGGCGGGGCGGAAAGCTGTATCTTTAAATTTAGCCGGCTCTAGGCGGCTTTGTGCCGTAATACGCCACATAAAATTTGTTCTCCGGTTTTGTAATAACGGTCCACAGCGCTCAGAGGAACAGCGATATACAGAAGGCTTGCCTAGAGCAGCGAGGGGCAGGCACACAACCGTTTAGTTTAATTATTCACTTGGGCACAGAAAGCGATTGCCACGTATTATAAGCTCTCAGTCCATTGAAAACACCATAATACGTTTAAGAAGCCAGAGGACACAAAATTCGAAAATATGGCAAGCGAATACGCTCTACCTTATGTAAACATACCGCCCGAGGCAATTTCAATACTTATAGTACATTCCATAGACTGTACAGCGGGTATAAACAACAAAGCAATACAAGAAGTGCGGATAAAGTGCGACTAACAAACAAATATGATTTAGGTGAATAATAATGATGATAATAATAATAATAATAATAATAATAATAATAATAATAATAAACAGAACTATTGCTGTGTTTTTACGAAAATTCAGTTAATTATATAGGGTCTTTCAACAAGAGTGTCATATCTTTGAACTTAAATAAAACACGTTTTATAAATGAAAGAGGTTTATTTCTATTTTTATTTTAGAATATAATTAATGTCATTACGTGTGGAACAAAACATCAGTTAAGTGACCGCCGCGACTTCGTTGGGTTGCGCGTATACGGCTAATCCAATTTTCAATGACAGAAGAACGTAAATCAGGTCCAACTTCACGAATAACACGCGTGATGTTATTCATAAGATCATTTACTGTTTCTGCCTTGTTGACATGAACTCGAGATTTAACATAACCCCACAAGAAGTAATCCAACGGCGTTAAATCACATGACCTCGGGGGCCAGCTAACATCACCACCACGGGAAATGATGAAACATCTGAACTTCTCCTTCAAAAGATCGATTGTTTCGAGAGCAGTATAACATGTGGCACCATCTTGCTGGAAACAGATGTTTCTCAGATCTATACCATCTAATTTAGGCCAAAAATAGTCCCTTATAAGAGCCTGGTATCTTTCTCCATTGACAGTTAGAGCTTCTCAATCTTCATCTTGGAACAAATATGGACCAATGATTCCACCATACCAAAATCCACACCACACAGTAACCTTTAGAGGATGAAGTGGTCGTTCTTGAATCTGCATTGGATTGTGATTGCTCCAATAGCGGCAATTTTGTTTGTTAACACAACCATCCATCCAAAAGTGGGCTTCGTCGCTGAAGATGATTTTTCGACAAAAATCCGGGTCAGCTTCCAATTGCTCCATAGCCCAGTCAGCGAATACACGGCGCAAACTATGGTGTTTGGGCTTTAGTTATTGAGTTAACACCATCGTGTAAGCGTGCAGATGCACAATTCGCCAAGTTGTTCTTGCGCTCGACGAGCAATTGATTTGTTTCCGTTCTCGCGTACACTCCCACGAACGGCGCCTATGTTTTCGTTGGAGCGCTTACGTCGATTACTTACAGGCGTTCTTTGATCGCTGACAGAACCACTTCTTTCAAATTTATCGATCAAACGCCGAATCGTTCTCTCGATTATGCACACCGTAAACTTCACGCAATTGACGGAAGGTTTGGCGAACAAATTTTCACAATTTTTAGGCGTTGCTGGATGCTGTACCGTTCCATGGCTATTTGTCAATAACAACTGTAACCACTAGAAAAAAATGACTGCTGTAACTCAATAACAACGACAGCTATTATATGTTAAAGATAGGACATTCTTGTTGAAATATCCTTTGCATGGAATGCACTATTTTGCAAACTACAGCGTATGTAGCGCTAATGAAAGTAATTTAATCATCATTCCAACGGTGTAACGACAGGAAAGGGAGCTATTACCAAATACAGTAAAACCTCGTTGACATGATTCCATTATTAACGCTGAATCGATACTAATAATACTCTTTAATAGGGTGCCTGGACTTTTTACGGTGATGATGATGATGATGATGATGATGAGTCTTCTACTTGCAGATAGATTCAGCTCCTTAGTCAGATTGAATTTGTTAAGCTACTACAAAATTACTTCATAAGCTTAATGTAGTGAATCTAAAGTTAAGACTCAACCGACTGAGCAGCAACCTTGGGTAAAGCAACAGCTGCCATGTCTCCTATTGGTTGTTCTCCAACTCCGACAAACGCGTATTTCATCAGTCGAGTCCTGGCAGTTCATGGGACGGCATTTCGCCTAACGTTATGAGTAAAATTAGACTATGAGTTGGTCTTAAGATATTCATTAAGTTAGAGTATACTTTACAACTGATTATTTGTTGATTATGTGTATTTGAAATACTTTTCAATAAGATTATGCTGGAACAAAACTCAGCTATAAATTGCCAGGGGTTACAATTCCTAGCACGGCAGCTATTCATAATAAAGTCAAGCTTGTTAATAAAGCAAATGTCCAAAACCATGCAAAAAAAGTTCTACAATGTCAGTGTTGACTGGAAAAAATAGACAAAATAGAGATACAAAGTAGGTATCGCGTATGGTTCACCATCTAGTCACCACCACCTATAGATAGTAGATAAGAAAGCTTTTATGCTTAGACAATTTTTTACTTTCTCTACTACGTATAATAAGTAGGGGAAGTATTGCATTCCACACAAAAATTCGATACCGAGATTTCACCGGAAATATATGTTTTGAGGCCTCCTGAATTCAAAAAAAAGTATTTTTGGAAACAAGTCCGTGTGTGTGTGTCTGTCTGTGAATAGCATAACTCAGAAACGAACAGTCGGATAAACACCAAACTTGTTATTTAGGTTGAGTATGTTCCAGAGATGCGACACAAAGGTTTTCAAGAAAATTCACCCATCCTAGATTACTCTTTACATGGAACATTTTTCGAAAATTTTAATTTTCTCAAAAATGACTAACGATTTTGATTAAAATATCATATATTTAAGATACTTTCATGGCAAATGAAATGTACATATATCTTGAATTTTCCGGGAATGTCTCCAAAAGTATTCATTGTGAACGACTTTGGCATAACTGGTAAACCATAAGAGATAGACGAAGTTTTACTACACAAAAAATGTAGATCGCGTTAAAATACAAAATTTATGTCTCATACATTTTTGTTGTTGTTGTTGAGTGAACCATTTTCGAGATATTACTTTTTATTCCCTTAAATTTTCCAATACTTTATACGTTTTCTTAAATGGGAATTCGTTATTCATTTTTTTTGTCCTGGTAATGCAAAGAGAATGGAATACTCCACATAGCAACCAGCTCTTAAAATATTTGACTGTAGCTTAAAGCCTACCAATTCCCCTTGCATCTACAAGAAAATTAGCAATAAGATTAACATGTCGATATCTCGATTAACATGAAGTGTATGGAGAAAAAGCATTTGTAAGAATAGTTGGTGCAAGAGTAGAGAAAGTCATGTGAGTGTAACACATCAGATTTTTGTGTACATTTCGGTTAGGTTTGCCGTGATTTGCCGACTGTTTGTACCAGATTCGGCGGTGAGTGCGGCAACTCCGCTATATCTAGATCACTGCTAAGATCAATCTAACCCTAAATTCAGTGCAGAAAACTTTCCTTGGATATCTTAAGAGTAACGTAAACTGGCATAATTTTTCCATAATTACTATAAATGAATTACAAATTAAAATTTCTCCAAAATGTGTTAGCAAAACACTTCGCTTCCTAACTTTATCAGATTTAGGACAGCAAATGATATGCGGATTAGAGACAATGTTCATAATTTACTAACAAAAGAGTTCATGCAAATACGACAAATTGGTCAATTGTAACAAATATTTTTCATATGACACTTAAGTGGCTAAAACCTTTGCAATTCACTCTATCATCATAGAATATAACATGAATTTCAAATATAATTGCAGTTGACAGTTTTTGCTGAAATAAGGTATTCCGTTTACATATGTGCCATTTTGGATATATCCCCTCAAAACTGTTTAATAACTGTTGAGAAGCTGTGAAGCCTTCACATTATACTTCAGCTATAATAAGGAATCACCTGGAATTTCCCGCTTGCAGCCAGACTAAGTATTCGTTTGTCGTCGCCACATCACTCGGAGGTGAAATGGTTCCTGAGAGCGCCACATGTGAATGTACAGAAAGACTGTAAAACAAGGGAACGTTTTTATGTGATTGTTATTTGAGTTGATATGTGGACTTTTAGGAAACGAATTTAACTTGAGAAATATTATTTCAAAGGCTTGGCACATCAAGTTATCAGTAAATTTATACCAGAAGTTTAATGCACAGTTCTTGAAATTATTTATTTCTTTCTATTGGCTTCGTCACTTTCCTTCGTTGTACCCCTTTAAGGTGGTTAGTTTTCTGATTGGTGAACATGATCCATGCTTAGTTGACGTTGTTGTGATCTGGCACGAAGGAAGTAGGTCACGCCATCAGCATATACCCAGCTATGAATTCGTTGAAGTGGAATATTTTTTTTGTAGTTGGGAGATGCTTCACGTTTATCTGCACCACGTAAGGAAGCCAATTTGTCGCGGTCACTTCGTGTTATCTTATTTCTGAGCGCCTGTTATTTTTTTACTACTTTGAATGTTGGGTTCATTGTCCTCCGGCTAGCTATTGTTTCTCGGTCGAGCACATCTCTTGAACAGGGTGTGTAAACGGAAAGGATTTGTTACTCAAAGATAACACTGATAAAAGAATTTGTTTTTACACTTTTATTAACGTCACAATTAAGTTCACATATTGACTCTTGATACACGCCAGACTGAAACTGTTATATTTTCTAATATCACTATAATCACTTATTTACTGCACATTATTAATTCGCGTGTTTCACATTTATAACTAACTTTACGACGCGAGAGATTCTGTAGAATTGCGTAACGTGTACTTTATGTATGTTTCCGTTGAACTACGCGACGTATAACACACGAATACTTAAGTTGAACTGATCGACGTATTACACGCGAATGCTTCTGTTGGACTGATGAAATCTGCCTCTGACTTTAGCTTTTTATACTCCCTCACCCCGATATGCCTAAAGATTATAACCGAGCTGCTATTGGTTAATAAAACGCGCCAACATTAGCGTCTATTTTTATATCCAATCAAAATTATGAACACATATGCTCTAGGGAAGAAATTCCCGCCACTTCTACGAAAAGCGCGCCAATCTGACGTCATTTGCTTGTCTCTAATAATTGATAAACAACTCACCCCCTCGCTCATTGTTGCCCGCTCTTATTGTCAGTTTCAGTGAGGCCGTGTAAACTTATTTCCTAACAATGTTTATAATTAACAAACATCTCAAATCATTGTCATACAATAATGCTTATTTACACTACAATCACTCTGGCATTTACATTATTGTGATACAAATTACTGCCACATCGTTAACCAGAAATTACGTTTCCACTAACATCTATTCTGAAGAAATGCTAACCAAAATGGTTGCGGTTGCGTGAGTCACAAATTAAACATTACAAGGGCTAATCCAGTGTGAAATAGATGTTATAAATGGTCGTAGAGCATTAAAAGGTTACGTGGAAACACACACACACACACACACACACACACACACACACACACACACACATATGTTACACATATGAAAATTGAAACGCGGGTTTTCTCTTATATTTTTCTGATTCCGTGTATATCAAGTCATATTTCTTTCTCGGATCAAGACAACATCAAGTGATTTCAGAAACCACACCCAGCAGATCCCTCCCTAGGTGCCGCTTATGCAATGGATGCTGAAAAACACGTTGCTTTGGTCAAAGATTATCTTATACTGTGTGAATATCGTCCTCCTTACGCAGTTTCGCGGAAATGACAGTGTAATCTCCATTCAGGTTTTGCATAGCTTAGGTAGCAATAAACAATTCTCTCGCAGCTTATGCTTCGTAATTTTAGTACTTGTGCATGGAGACGATTGCCCTTGTGTTATTATTAGGGCCCAGAATTTTAGATCCTCTTAACCTTCATTTTAGATTTTCTATATCCTTAAAATAGACTTTGATTAGTTTTCTTTGTGGATCATTATTACTAATAGCAATAATTTTCTGTTTTTATTATTTCAGGCTATACTCCCGTGATTTAGGATTTTATACGATGAAAATATGCTGTTTTAAAATAAATGCCCATTCCAATAATTTTCCTGTTTTTCTTGTTTTAGTAACATTTATTTATAACCTTATTTCCAAAAGGGTAGAAAAGAAAATCACACAGAATATAATTTACTATTTCTTTTGCTTGCATTTGTCAACAACGCAATAGATGGCTAAAAGCATATCTAGAAATTGTCTGGCGTGGACGATTTCCTTTTCTATTTCTCTTATTTTAGTAAAATTAGTATAAAGGTACGTATTTCATAAGAGTCTACCCTAACAAAATCTACCCACAAGAAAACATACATACACTACGTGATCAAAAGTATCCGGACACCTGCCTGAAAATGACGTACAAGTTCGTGGCGTCCTCCATCGGTAATGCTGGAAGTCAATATGGTGTTGGCCCACTCTTAGCCTTGATGACATCGTTCACTCTCGCAGGCATACTTTCAATCAGGTGCTGGAAGGTTTCTTGGGGAATGGCAGCCCATTCTTCACGGGGTGCGGAACTGAGGAGAGGTATCGATGTAGGTCGGTGAGGCCTGACACGAAGTCGGCGTTCCAAAACATCTCAAAGTGTTCTATAGTATTCAAGTCAGCACTCTGTGCAGGTCAGTCTATTACAGGAATGTTATTGTCGTGTAACCACTCCGCCACAGCCCGTGCAGTATGAACAGGTGCTCGATCGTGTTGAAAGATGCAATCGCCATCCCTGAATTGCTCTTCAACAGTGGGAAGCAAGAAGGTGCTTAAAATATCAATGTAGGTCTGCGCTGTGATCGTGCCACGCAAATCGACAAAGGATGCAAGCCCCCTCCAGGAAAAGCACGACGACACCATAACATCACCACTTCCGAATTTCACTGTTGGCACTACACATGCTGGCAGATGACGTTCACCGGGTATTCGCCATACCCACACCCTGCCATCGGATCGCCACATTGTGTACCGTGATTCGTCACTCCACACAACGTTTTGCCACTGTTCAATCGTATAACGTTGACGCTCCTTACACCAAGCGAGGCGTCGTTTGGCATTTTCCTGCGTGATGTGTGGCTTATGAGAAGCCGCTCGACCATGGAATCCAAGGTTTCTCACCTCACGCCTAACTGTTATAGTACTTGGAGTGGATCCTGATGCAGTTTGGAATTCTTGTGTGATGGTCTGGATAGCTGTCTGCCTATTACTCTTTACGACCCTCTTCAAAAGTCGGCGGTCTCTGTCAGTCAACAGACGAGGTAAGCCTGTATGCTTTTGTGCTGTACGTGTCCCTTCACGTTTCCACTTCACTATCACATCAGAAACAGTGGACCTAGGGATGTTTAGGAGTGTGGGAATCTCGCGTACAGACTTCTGACACAAGTGACACCCTATCACCTGACCACATTCGAAGTCTGTGAGTTCCACGGAGCGTCCCATTCTGCTGTTTCATGATGTCTAATGAATACTGAGGTCTGGGATAATGAGTACTAGGCAGTAGGTGCCAGCACAATGCACGTAAAATGAAAAACGTTTGTTTATGGGGGAGTCCGGATACTTTTGATCACATAGTGTAATACAGAATAGATTCCAGTGTTTTGTTCTCTTTCTCTCTGTTTTTCTCCCCCCCCCCCGTTACAGTAGATAACTAACTGCCTACATACATGCCGAAATTTTGGGGTATGAACGATTTCCTATTACCACATAGCACATTCTTGTGTAAACAAAAGGTTTTCTCCACAGAATTCTCTGCAGCTTCGAAGAACATGGCACTCCCACTGGACCTGGAAGCTCTTTTCTGGAAACATAGCCAATAATATGCCAAGGCTCTTTGAGTGGCAGGATTGCGCTTTCCAAGCAGAGAATAGCTTCTGGTTTAAATGTGCTTGATATATTCAAGGGAAACCGAGCAAGGTGTGGTCGCGGTAACGTGTGCAACTGGCATTCGGAATGTTCTAGGTTCGATCCCCGAATGCTGGGTGTTTTTTTTCTCTACCATGATTTCCTTTCCATTATTTCCCTTTCATTCCGTTTCTTCTCATCTTTCAGGTGTTTCTAGGTTTCGTGGTGCCGATGCGGACAGATGGCGCGAATGTATGCGTAATGGAAAGAGTCTTCCCCGTGAACATCAGAGGGCTTCTTGGTAGGCGGCTCTCTTGGCAACTTCAGTACTGGGACGGGTCTGCGAGCTTGGAAATGTTAGGGACATCCGCACTTCTCTGTGGCCTGTCTGTTTACGGTCTTAGGCTCTTGTGGTTCCTTCACCTCATCCCTTCCCCTTGGGGTAGTAGACACAATATATCTCTGTAGGTCGCGGTACGCTAGGTGCCCCCCTCCATTGAATAATCTACACCTATACCGCCTGGGAGGGACCGGGGGCGCTGCCCACGTACCACCCTCCAGTACTGTATCCCACTCACAACGCCCGTTGTGGGCAGCGGCCAGGCGGCAGGCCGTGGCTCGGCAACGGGTATAGCGCCATGGAGTTTAGTTTTTTATAACTGCTTATATGCAACAATAGTGGGAGCCTAAGGTATATATGTATTTATCATCTAAAGAACTGCGAACAGCGATTTAGGACGTTCTAGGTCGCAACGCCGCATTTAGGCATTTTTGGGTCCTATGAAGTATATTTAGCCCCGAGAAAGTGTGAAGAATATTAATATCCGAAAATGGCTTATTAAATGACAAGAGGAAATGGGTTAAAAACCTAAGAATCCAACCCCTAGTTATTACTATTACTTAAAATGCATTCAGTGGTTCTTCCTATACAATCATTGAGTTCTTAGCCCTTGAATTGTTGTCCACCAATCAATATGTCTGAAGTTCCGAAAATGCCATTCATATACTAGTGGTCAGAAATAAACACAAACTTAGCAAAACAATTGAGCAGATAACTCTGCCTCTAACAATAATGCTTGCTTCAGAGACTAATGATACATGGATTCGCTCTGTGTTTAGTGTCAATTAGTTATGTACATGGAAATAAGTAACCCAGAGCGAGAAGGATTTCATCATGTCCAGCTGTCATCTTTCGCTATATCAATGAGAAGTAACGAAATCATCCTCTGAAGATGAAGTCATGGCTGCTACTGTAAGACTGTTGGGTGAAGGATGGTCCACCTCTTGTGGTGAGTAGATAGCAGTATTGAATTTAATTCTTATTTTGAAGTGATTCTTACTTTCTCTACTACGTATAGTAAGTAGGGGAAGTATTGTATTCCAACCAAAAATTCGATACCGAGATTTCACCGGAAATATATGTTTTGGGGAACCCTGAATCCAAATAAAGCAATTTTGGAAACATGACCATGTGTGTGTCTGTCTGTCTGTCTATGAACAGCATAATTCAGAAATGAACAGTCGGATAAACACCAAACTTGGTATTTAGGTTCAGTATCCTCCAGAGATGCGACACGAAGGTTTTCAAGAAAATCCTCCCACCCCAGATTACCCTTTACATAGAACATTTTTCGAAAATTTTAATTTTTTCAAAAATGGCTCTAACGATTATGATTAAAATATCATATGTTTAAGATATTTTCATGGCAAATAAAATGTATATTTTGAATTTTCTGGGAATGTCTCCAAAAGTATTCTTCATTGTGAACGACTTTTGTATAACTTGTAAACCATAAGAGATAGACAAAATTTTACTACACAAAAAATGTAGATCGCGTTAAAATACACAGTTTATATCATATACAGTTTTTTTCTTGAGTGAATCATTTTCGAGATATTGCTTGTTATTTCCTTAAATTTTCCAATATTTCTTCTCAAATGGGAATTCATTATTCATTTTTTTATGTCCTGGACATACAAAGAGAATGGAATGCGCCACATAGCAACCAGCTCTTAAAACATTTGACTATCGCTTAAAGCCTACCAATTCCCCTTGCACCTACAAGAAAATTAGCAATAAGATTAACATCTCGATTAACAGGAAGCATATGGAGAATAAGCGTTTGTAAAAATAGTTTGTACAAGAGTAGAAAAAGTCATGTGAGTGTAACACATCAGATTCTTAATTATTATTTAATGAATGCAATCAATGCACATTTGATAAAACAGTTAATACTCAGCATTAAAAGACTTCAACTTTTACGAAAGGAATGAGAAACATACCTTTAAGAACTGGATGGCAAGCTGCTCTGCGGAATACCGCATTACGTGGTAATTGGTCAGTGTGAACCCGCCAACATATGAGCAGGGATCGGAGGGGACATCTCGCACCCTCAAAGACCCAACGCGGATCTTTTATCACCTCCAGGAGGTACGGATGAGGTGAAGGAACCGCAGGGGCTAAAGACCCCGGGACAGGTCGGTCGACATAGATGCGCAGATGTCCCTAACGATTATAAGCTTAAGGACCCGGTCACATAAGCGGGCTGTGACATCAGAGAAGGCGTGCCTCTCGCGGAACCGCGGAGAACTCTACCCATCCGAGGCGACTCAAAAAGAGTGCCATCTGGCAGGTCCGAGAAGAACTTTCTAACGAACAAGCATCCACGCCATCTGTCCGAAATCGACCGACACTCCACGCCTCCTAAGCCTGCTTGAAACATGAAAGGGGAAGCCAACCAGAAAAAAACCACGAAAAGCCCATGGTCTAGGTGATCGGCCGCAGGATTCGAGCCCATTACCTCCCGAATGCGAGCCTCGCGCGTTACCCGCGGATGCAAGTAGTGCAAGTGATATCTCATTTAGGTACATATGTGTACACTTTAGTAAATAAATGTTAAATCTATGTTCCTGAAATTTGTTCAGGTTATTCTTCAAGCTTTTTTTTAATAATCATGTGAATCAGTTTTTTAAAAAAGCTCTTGCCTATTTGAATATGATTTTATAAAGAATTGCTTTTTAAAACAAATCAAGTAAAATGTTATTAAAATAAGCTTTTCAGAATTAAGCAAATTCCATTATAGTTTCACTTATTAGGGTGATATTAATAGGTGCTAAACATTTCAGACCTGTAGCTTCATTAGTGCACACAGCATTATTAAACTGAGAAAAACGGTTTAAGGGCTTTATTAAATTCCTCTTTTCCATTCACTTGTTTAGAAGAGTCCAGGGCCATAATTGGGGTTCTCACTGTCTTCCTTGGTTCTCTTGTGGTTCCTCCATGTGATTTCAAAAACTTTGCTGTTTACGAAATATAGATTATAGAAAGGGGGCGTGTCTTCCATAAACATAACTTACATTAACATGCAAATTAAGTATCTTATACACTTAAAATTAGCTTTTTGAATACACATTCTTGTTGTACACATCTTAAATGTTCAAAATACCCTGTGACTGGCTGTCTTACCATGAACCGCGAATTGGATTGCACTTGTCTTTGTTAGCCTTTAGTCTTTATATTATAACAGTGCAACGTGGTTAAGTGGAAATCTCTTGTAGTATGTGAAAAACTACAAACTCTCCGTAGGTACGAGGAATCGAGTTGTTATCTTCTGTCATCTTTGTATTTTGCACTCTTGTCGTTGAACAAGAACAAAAACTTTGTATGAAAGACTGAAAAAATAGTTGAGATAAATTCTATTCAAAATGCTACCGATTGCATATTGCATAGTAATCCCTATGGCGGTGCACCACGTGTATTATAGAGGCCATTGAGAGGGATATGTAACGGCAGAAATAGTATCATCGGGTAAACAAACACAAGCTGACTCCCCTTACAGCGGCACGGAGCTTGTTAAAGAAACAGGAGCTAATGTGTATGTGTGTTACTGAAACAGAGTTGTTATAATTTCACCCGGATCCAGTTTTATTCCAAGTGAGCTAACGTCATGCGCTAACCAGTGTAGTACAGATACACATTTGTAAAACTCCATATTTTGGGCTTTTAGAACGTTAATCACACAGCCTGGGATTTAGACCGAGAAGAATTCAATAAGCACTAAATCAATAAGATCACATTCAAAGCAAAGCTTCATATCTTTACACATTTTCCTCTTATTAAATACGTAACTTATCGTTTTCTTTCAATCTTTTTGTTTGTTAATAAATTCACACGTTAAAAGTTATGTAAAGTTATATGTATGTAAAGTTATATTAATAAGCAATCCGAGTGAAATGGCTGCGCAGTAACGTGTGAGACTGAATTTGGGAGGTCCTGTGTTCGATTCCCGTCGACCGCCCACTCCGACCTTGGGGTGTTTGTGGTTTCCTTTGGTTGGTAGGGGGTGAATTCTCATTTACCACGATTTCCTTTCCATAATTTCTATTTCATTCCATTTCCTTCTCATCTTTCAGATGTGCTTCTAAGTTTTGTGGCGTATGGCGGCGCCGGACAAATGGCGCCGATGTCTGCTCAAAGGAAAGAGTACTTCCCGTGAACACTAGAGGGCTGCTTGGTCGACGGGTTGTTCATCGCTCTCTCTAGGCAGCTCCAGCAGTAGGACGAGCCTTCGAGCTGGAACTGTTAGGGACTTCCAGCCTGTATGCTGTAGCCTCCTATGGTTCCTTCACTTCATCCCTTCCAACTGAGGGTAAAACCACAAAAAGTCTATTTAGGTAGCAGTGTGTGAGTTGTCTCCCTCCGTTGTATACGTTATACCTATATCAATTAGCAAAGAATTCATCAAGAGAGTAAAGTGGCCTTTCTATTAATCAATTAATCGTTTTTAGGTAAGTTGCTCACAGTCAACATCCTTGCACCTACAGTTAGAAATATCTAATTTTATTTTTTCATCACAAGTTTTAAATCAATTTATACAAAAGGTATGTACGTAAATAGGATCTTTAAGCTGGAAATATCGTCAATATCTTATCGCTTTTTTGTTGTTTTTTCGCCGCTATCGTAATGTAATCCTTATCATGTGTTTTTGATACAACACGCTCTCCGTAATATGCAAGTTACCACTCCATCACTGAATTGCATTGCATAGACTATACATTTACAAAATAAACTATAATAAATATTTATCTTTAAATAACTGGAATCTAAGGTTTCAATTTCACATACAAAGGAAGACAGTTTGATAATAATATTTACAACCTTCGTTTTTTATTGTATAGTTTGTGCAGCCCCCTTAAAGCCCTATGCTCATATCAGGAGCTCTCACTTTAGAAATTGATGGTGTTATTAACTTGTTGACTGTGGATATATAACCTTTGTTTTATTTATTTTTAATAGGAAACACACTCAAAGACACTACCACAATCTAACTCCTGACGCTGCGGAGGGTAGGAAATGGCTATTTAAATAAAATTCCCCACCCCAGTCGAGAATCGAACCCGGATCCTCAACAACGCTAAACATTCGACCACAAAGACAATCGAGCTTTCTTTAAGAGCATTTTTGTAAAATCCTTCAGTTAGTGCACTTTTATTCTTAATTTATTGTAAAATTATATATAAATGATTACATAATAATTATATCTTATCGTTACTGACCAAATTAGTGATTATTAAACATTTTTAAAGGAAACTCTTCAATTTTTCATATACAGGAATTGGAAGATCGCTTTCTTTCTTCCTCTTATTTAATTTAAGGCCATTTTACCGGACATGGCATTGGTCGCTGAATGAACGAAGTGGTTGAAACGATGCAAATGAGCCAAGTTTCACGGATCATCGATTTACCCGACATTCCCGACATTACCCGTCTTCTGCTAGTAAAAAAACAAGAGAATAATTAAGAGATATCCTTTTAAATGGTTTGTATTTTTACTTTCTCTACTACGTGTAGTAAGTAGGGGAAGTATTGTATTCCACCCAAAAATTCGATACCGAGATTTCACCGGAAATATATGTTTTTTTTTTGGAAACATGTCCGTGTGTGTCTGTCTGTGAACAGCATAACTCAGAAACAAACAGTCGGATAAACACCAAACTTGGTATTTAGGTTCAGTATCTTCCAAGGATGTGACACGAAGGTTTTCAAGAAAATCCCCCCAGATTACCCTTTACATGGAAGATTTTTCGAAAATTTTAATTTTCTCAAAAATGGCTCTAACGCTTTTGATTAAAATATCATATGTTTAAGATATTTGTATGACAAATAAAATGTATATCTTGAATTTTCTGGGAATGTCTCCAAAAGTATTCTTCATTGTGAACGACTTTTGCATAACTGGTAAACCATAAGAGATAGACAAAATTTTACTACACACAAAATGTAGATCGCGTTAAAATACACAATTTATGTCATATAGATTTGTTTTTGTTGAGTGAACCATTTTTGAGATATTGCTTGTTATTCCCTTAAATTTTTCAATACTTATTTTCTCAAATGGTAATTCGTTATTCATTTTTTTTGTCTTGGATATGCAAAGAGTATTAATCTGAGGTAAAGAGAATGGTGCTGCACCTAGCAACCAGCTATTAAGAGATATGTATGTGCTTAAAGGCTACTGTATTTCTATATTGCCCTTGTAAATATATATTCCCCTTACGTCTACAAGAAAATTAGCAATAAGATAGAGTCTGCAAATGTTTATCTCGATTAACATAAAGTAGATGGAGAATAAGAGTTTGTAAAAATAGTTTGTACAAGAGTAGAGAAAGTCATGTGAGTGTAACACATCGGATTTTTCAATAAGTTGCGTAACCATAGAACACCAATCCCTGTATTAATATGTAAAACCTAGAATACCTGGAAGTCCAGCTGAAAGATTGGAATGAACTGGACTCGGAGCTCATCTTAATGGAAAACGCGGCACTGAGGTTAGTAGTATGGATTGCTAAGCTTTCCTCATTACAGCTCTATTATATTTAATTATATATAATTTTAAGTCAAGTTTGTTATTAAGCCCTATTATACAACACAAAAAAAATTAAATTAAAAAACAAACAAGAGGAAGATAATTAATTTCTCTTCCACACATGCGTGTGTAGGCTCAACTTGCATTCTCAAATTCATTTTTGAGATAATATACCCCAAAGACGACTTACAATCTCTTAAGGACACCAGGAGTGATTGCATTCCTGCATACCCAAGTTATGCGTACAATTCAATTTCAGTTTTTGTTACTATAATTTGCTTGATTAAAATGAAATTTGGTAGTCTTAGAGAACAAGGTTTCTGCATTTAATTAGTATATAATATATGGGATAAATTCAAAAACGTTTATGGAAAAGTGGCATAAGTCACACCATGTTTTCTAACAAAAATTTTGTACCTCATACTTCAGGTACTTTCTTAGGGTTGATTGTGCAGTCACTATTTTTTCCTGTGATACTTAACATATATCTTGAGATTCTGAACTTCATTAAATTTGGATACCATAAATCAGAAGGGAAAGAAAATGTTGCATATCTAATGGCACAAATGACCTCTATTGGTTTTACCACTTACTATTTTTTCTATCTATCCTAAACTTAATATTCCAAGAAAAGGTTAGTTCACTACTACATTAGGTACTTATACATGTAGATTAAAACTTTCATGACAATAGCTTTGATAGTTTTTGAGAAAAGTGTACCTGAAGTGTTAAAAAATTAAGTTACGGGAAGTTGAGTCGAAAGTTGAAAGTGTAGTTTTTGCTTATTTACTCACTTTTTTAGAACATGCCAGCTCCATATTCCTCACCACTGTGGTTATTTTGAGCTCCTCTTTTCCTCTTCTTGGCCTAACCTTGTCACAAATTATTTGAGCTGCTTTTTTTGCCTCTGAGATTCGACGTCTATCATTTTTTTAAAATGCTGTCTTCATATTTTGAGCAGTTTTGATACCCATTTTTTGCATAACTTTAAGCCTACGACTACATCCTTCATTAATCCCTTCAAGGATACCCAATGAGATGAGGTGAGGTGTATTCTTCTTGGAGTACGAATAAAAATATTTTTGTTGCTGTTGTTGTTACTTTGGGGCGCGAAACTCTATGTAACGTATTCATATCATGTCATAATGCCTTAAAACGCTTGGCCATCTGAACACATGATAGTTGCAGCATTCTCTGAGCTCATTAACTGCGTAATATTGTGTGTGAATTTTTTTAAACTTAAAAGGGTAAAATGCATATGTGCATTCAATCGAAACCCATCAGCATCCAACCATGCCGTCACACCGCTTGCTTTAGTTGGGCCCTCCCCATCCTTTACCACAGTTTTAATTGAATGCAGAACATGCATTTTACCGGGTTTCGATCCTACGATCCTTGGTTTTGATAGATTAGATACTCCTATCGTGCCTTAGACCGCATGGCCATAAATCCCGATGTCGAAGTCAAGTTGCAGATGGAAGCACATTGCAATGTATAGCAGAATGTTCAATGCACGCGCTAAAATTTACCCCATGTCAATCGGTGGATTCGTTCAGAAATTCTAAGCGAAAGAAGTCTTCTAAATCTAAGAATGTGTAAGGTTGCGCCCCCATATTTAAATGACCAATTTAAAGGGCTTCCTAATCGTGTAACATACCATGTTATAAATATCATTTAAAAACTAAGGAGTTGTACTTTTTATCGATATTTTCGCGGAAATTCACTTCCCGGTTTCAAGTGCTTTAAGTTCCGACTTCATAGTTATCTAATAACTTTTAAGCCAATCAATAATTAATTGGCCGTATGCCGTCTGTAGGCCAAAGTTGGAAAAGTAAAATCAGACTGAAAAGCTCAATACCATAGTAGGGATTTAAACCACGGATGTTCGGCCTTCCGTGCCGTTGCTGTAGCCAACTGAGTACCATGACAACATGCCGGTACGACACGTTTTAATTCTGCAACTAACTCACATTTTTCCCACAATCCACAAGGCATTTTCAAAATCATTATTGAGATAACATACCCCAAAGGCACTTACAATCTGGTAAGTACTTTAAGTCCCAGGCTTCATAGTTAACCCTATTAACTCAATCAAAGATAATTAATTGATCTTCCACACAAGCAATGTGTAACCTAAACTTGGAAAGGTAGCTTGAAAAATGCAATGCCACAGCCTTGATTTGAACGGGATTAGAGCAACGGCATAGAATGGTGAAGATTCGTGGTTCAAATTTTTGGTTATGGCATTGAATTCTTCAGTCTGATTCTACCTTTCCAAATAAGAGGAAGTTTTAGCTGTTATTGTTAGAGAGACATTTTGTATCGAGTTTATGATATCGAAATGGATAATCGCATATCTAATCCAATGGCTTTCAAGTCTCTGTGCCACAGTTGCGTGCTTATGACAGCAGCAAGTGTTTTTCTTTAGCAATAAAGTTGGAATAAAGAATCGTGGGATAAGTCTTTTCTCATCCAGAAAGGAAGAAGGTATTTTAATACATGATGAAGTAAAGCCAATCTCTATAATGGTCGCTGGATGTATGAATGAAGGATATTTTTCCACGAAGAATTTCATTCTAAGCTCGTTTTCGTTTCCTGATTCCGAGAACTTTACTTTAAACGGCAGTAGCAACATTAGATTTTATTACTAAGTGTTTTTACTTACGTAGAAGATGAATACATTGCCATTCTGGTACCGGTCCGCTCCACGATCCATTTACGGTAACGATTCAGTCATCACATCTCCAATTCTTCAAAGCATTGTATAATCTACTCTTTTTTACTTTCTCTACCTTGTACCAGGCAGGTAGAGGAAAAGTTGATATTCCTTACAAAAATTCGATATCGAGATTTCACCTGCAATACATGTTTTGGGACTCCCTGAATCTAAAAAGAACATTTTTATACGGCCCATGTGGGATTGTCTGGGGTGTGTGTTTAAATTAAATTAAATTAAATTGAGTTTTATTTATGGACGCTCTTTTAACTGTTGTGGTTCTTAACGCCCCATTCTATACTGGGCATGAAAGACCGGTAATTAGGTCTCTTTATTAGGATTGAGGTAATATTATGTGCCGTAAATCTACGACACGGGACCACCGGCTTTACTTCCCTTCCTAAGGAAGCCAAGCTTAGGATTTTACGCCCTCCGCCGGGTTTGAACCGGGAACTAAAAGCTAGCATGGTAACCACTACACCACGGAGGACGACTGTGTGAATAGAATAACTCAAAAACGTAGTATTTAACTTACAGATCTTCAAAAGGTATGTCACGCTGCTTTTCAAGAAAATCTTCATTTACATAGAATATTTCTCGAAATATTTTATCTTTTGAAAAATGGCTCTAACGATTTTGATTAAAATACCACATATTTAAGATAATTACATCATAAAGCATATTGACATCTTGAATTGTCTGAGAATAGCCTAGGAAGTGCCCTTCATCCAAAAGAATTTTGTATAATTTTCAACGTGTAACCCTTAATAAAAGAAAACCATTTATGACTTAATAAAAAATGCGGCTGTTTGCCTTATCAATTTTAATCATGATAGAGTTTACCATATCAATACATAGTACATAATATGCTACATAATTTAATTTTATAAAAATAAATTTTAAAAACGTACCTACTAAAGTAAACCTGTAAAAATCTTTAAACGCACAATTTATTCTTGTACCACCAGCCATTTCCGAAGTATTCATTAGTATTCGTTTGAATAATTGTTCAATGTAATATGTAATCTTTTTAAAGTGATGTCACTATTCACCTGTTTCTGGCGATGTCATGGAAAGAGTATGGAATTACAAATGCAGCATATAGCAAAGCATGTATTTCCGGTGAAATCTCGGTATCGAATTTTTGGGTGGAATACAATACTTTCCCTACTTACTGTAAGTAGTAGAGAAAGTAAAAAAACTGTAGCGGATAGAGAAAGTAATGTGAATGTAACACATTAAGAAATACACATGTGCTCTAGTTTCCAGGCCTATAGCGTGCCTTATGCACGGCCACACAGTGTCCAGATACGAATAAGGTGGAATCTTTTTGTTCAAATGTTCGCATGTCAACTTTAGGTAAACCTTGGAGATCTCTCCTGTTGTATTGTCTGAGCTTCCCCCGAACTCAGAATAGTCAATAATTACATTTTCAGATGCTGCTGTAGATGGTGGAGATGATAAGGCTTACATTTTCAGATCTTCCAGAGTTCTGCTTATGCTGCATTTTAAAAAGAAATGTCTATTGCAGAAATGTTGTTAAAATTACAATAAGTTTGCTCCATTAACAAGTGTATCCTGTATTATGCCACATGCACTACGTGATCAAAAGTAGCTGGCCACCTGGCTGAAAATGACGTACAAGTTCGTGGCACCCTCTATCAGTAATGCTTGAGGTTAATATAGTGTTGGCCCACCCTTAGCCTTGATGACAGCGTTCACTCTCGCAGGCATACTTTCAATCAGGTGCTGGAAGGTTTCTTGGGGAATGGCAGCCCATTCTTGCCGGAGTGCGGAACTGAGGAGAGGTATCGATGTAGGTCGGTGAGGCCTGGCACGAAGTCGGTGTTCCAAAACATCCCAAAGGTGTTCTATAGGTTTCAAGTCAGGACTCTGAGCAGGCCAGTCCATTACAGGGATGTTATTGTGTGTAACCACTCCGCCACAGCCCGTGCAGTATGAACAGGTGCTCGATTGTGTTGAAAGATGCAATCGCCATCCCCGAATTACTCTTCAACAGTGGGAAGCAAGAAGGTGCTTAAAATATCAATGTAGGTCTACGCTGTGATCGTGTCACGAAAACAACAAGGGATGCAAGCCCCCTCCAGGAAAAACACGACCACACCGTAACACCACCACCTTCGAATTTCACTGTTGGCATCACACACGCTGGCAGATGACGTTCACCGGGCATTCGCCATACCCACACCCTACCATCGGATCGCCACATTGTGTACCGTGATTCGTCACTCCACACAACGTTTTGCCACTGTTCAATCGTGTAATGTTGACGCTCCTTACACCAAGCGAGGCGTCGTTTGGCATTTTCCTGTGTGATGTGTGGCTTATGAGCAGCCGCTCGACCATGGAATCCAAGGTTTCTCACCTCACGCCTAACTGTCATAGTACATGCAGTTTGAAATTCCTGTGTGATGGTCTGGATAGATGTCTACCTATTACTCTTTACGACTCTCTTCAAATGTCGGCGGTCTCTGTCAGTGAACACACGAGCTCGCCATGTACGCGTTTATGCTGTACATGTCCCTTCACGTTTCCACTTCATTATCACATCAGAAACAGTGGACCTAGGGATGTTTAGGAGTGTGGAAATCTCGCGTACAGACTTCTGACACAAATGACACCCAATCACCTGACCACGTTCGAAGTCCGTGAGTTCCACGGAGCGTCCTATTCTGCTGTTTCAGGATGTCTAATGACTACTGAGGTCGCGGATAATGAGTACCAGGCAGTAGGTGGCAGCACAATGCACCTAAGATGAAAAACGTATGTTTGTGGAGGTGTCCGGATACGTTTGATCACATAGTGTATACCGACGACGACGCCGTGTTCCTGGATGGGAACATCACATATTGGTGGACGCTCCTCTTGATACTTTGCAGCTAAATTCCTGATAAATGTTACGTTACAGAATAATTATGATTTAATTCATAATCAATTACCACACTATGCTGATAATAGGCTATGTCATAGCCCGTAACACTGAGTTCTTCCCGTGGAAGGGAATGCATGCAAGTGGCTTTCTTGTTTATCGATTCAACATGCCAAGTAATCAAATGAAGTACAGGTAGATAAGCTATCATCTCATTTACGGACATATGAAAACGCTTTCACTTATGTCAGCTATTAATACTACAATGTATAACACTGTTGAAAATCATAGCACTGCAGTGGATGTGACAAATATTCACTCGCGCTGTAATCATTAACTTTATCGTATTTTCCTGTTTTTTCTTCTTCTTTTTTTAATGTTTGTACATGCGATTTAAACGCACGAGATGACAAACATTTTACTTGTTATTGCATTACATTTTACTACTTAAAAACTTACAAGACTTTTATATATTATTACAATATAAACATTTCGGTAATATATGCAATATGCTCAACTTAGAAATTACCGTAAAAGGAGATGACTTTAGGCTCTGAACTAATAGGGAATTTCGGGTATACTTATGAATACGTGGTACATTTAAAAAACTGATTTGGGTCAAAGTCTCCCTACAAGGTCAGTCACGTGGTAGGTATATTAGGCAAGATATCTTCATTAACACTGTTATTCGTTTTACTTTATTTGCTGTGAAACAGTAGAAAGATTTTCAGTCTCGTTGTTGCTGACACTCACTGCGTTCTTATAAATGGCTACGAACGAGCTCGCATTCGGGAGGTCCTGGGATCGATTCCTGGGGCCAACCACTCTGACCATGGGTTTTCGTGGTTTTCCCTGGTTGGCAAGGTGAATTCTGTGGTAGTTTCTCTTCATCCATTTGCTTCATTTCCTATTATTTCACCTTCACTTTCATAACGACTTAGGGGCCACGTGTGTCAGTCGGATGTTTGCTCGTTAGAAAATTCTTCTCGGCCCTATATGCAACCCTCTCTGAGCCGACTCAGATAAGTCGAGTATTCTCCGGTTCCACCAGAGGGAAGCCTCATCTGGGTAGCCCCCGTTGTGACCGGGGCATTCCAGATTGGGGTCGTTAGGGACCTCTACGCGTCTCTGTCGGTGTTCACTTACTCTACCTATACTAGGTTTACCCAAAATTCGATATCGGAAGTTCACTTGAAATACACGTTTTGAGGCCACCAAAACAAGTAAAGAAGATCCCGCGCGCGGTGTATGTATGGGGGGAGGGATTAAAGAGCATAATTCAAAATGGAAGTCGGATATACCGAACATGGTATTTAAGTTCAGCACTCAAAATTCCAGGAAAAGCGTAATCCTAAGTAGAGCGTACCTTTCACCAAGCCAACAGGCAGAGATCCGGTAACGGTACGGAGAAATAGAAAGAGACAGATAGAGAAAAGAAAGAGACGGAGATATGGAACTAGCTTCACAATGCTAGAAGGTGGCGCTTAAGCGCACGGATCTGAAGCCACACATTCTCATACATGTTAAGGTAACGCGGTCTGAGGACCAATAGCAAACGTCGTTACATTTTTAAGCGCAGAGGTGAGCGTCACCAGGCTCCCGTACATAAGGGCAGACAAGGCCTCAGAGCCCACTCTCTCTCATCTGTAATTGTCGTCGGTACGAGGCGCTACGCTGTTAGCAAATTCACGTGTGTGCACAAGGGTGGGAATGCGTGTGCAGATAGCTAGGCTCCTGAATTATTTAAAGTGGTGGGATTATAATAATGGGAAAAAGCTAGCCGCCCATAATTATTTCAATTGTGAATAAACATCATTGATTAAGGGAAACTTGCAGTGTGTTTTTTAACTTGCCTCACCCACTATAACGTGAGAATTAAGAATTAGATATAGGTAGGAACAGTTAGGAATGGAATACGCAACAACCAACGAGCACCCATAGCCGAGGAAGAACACTGCCGAAGACCACAACAACCCAAGGATCGGCGATTTCGCGCTACATATAGCGTACGGCAACGTATTCCCGCTACACTATCTTTTACATGGTAAATTTTTATTGTTTTTATTTTCTCAGAAATGGCTCTAACGATTTTTAATACTATCTGTTTAAGACATTTTCCATCACTAATACAACGAATGTCTTGTATGTAAATAACATTTAAGTCCCCTACATTCTGAATGAACTACAGCTGCTAAACCACAGAAATAGAGGCAAACTTACTACACGAAAAATGATGTTAAAACTCTCAAATTATGTCAAATAAATGTTTCGCTGCATTTACCATTTCGAGATGGTAGCTTGTTATTAGTTTCAATTTGCAATACATCTTCAAGAATCAGGAAAATCATGGACATACATGGAGCCATATTAGATGATATCCAACACAAACAACTGAAATGGTATGGGCACTTAGAAAGAATGGAATAAGGAAGAATTCCAAGACAAATATTAGAGTGGACTACATCAGAAAGAAGAAACAGAGGTCGTAACGGAATTATCTGGAGGGGTAAAATACAGCAGATAATGGAAACCAGAGGGTTGGAGGAGAAAGAATGGAGAGATAAAGAACAATGGCGTCGGGCAACCGAAAGACGTGAACATAGTTGTGAAACCGGTGGACTACTACATTTTCTCAAGTGCTAGTTCACCATTCGTTTGTTTCCTAGGATATCACGCAAAAAGCATGAAATGTCAAAGCCTGAATATAGGGAACGCTTATTTTTCTAATGTTTGACAACGAAATGTGTAACCATTTATGTCGATTAATATAAGTGGATAAAACAATATGCTTTTATAAAAAAAGTCTGTAGCAGATATATAAAAATAAAGGATAGTGATTAAAGAAATCCATGTAAATGTAACGTAACAGATTCTTTTTTACCTAAGGCTGAAGAAGATTGTCATAAGAACCATGGCACAGGTTGTGAATTTGCGCAATTAGGGGATTACGGGAACTCCGCTGTGTGGTGTAAGTATTACTACCATGTTATAGTTATTAAGGCTTCTCTCCCTTTATATTCGAGTATGTTATGTCATTTAATACGTGTATGACAAACCAGCAGGTTGTGTTTATAAGAAATTATCATACAGTAAAAGTAAGTTTTATGCCTGTCTTACAGCTGTTATATATGCAAAACATAAAACAGGTGCTTGATTCAGACGTAAAACGGTTGCTACACTGGCATTTTTCTGTATTCTGATACTGTAGTAAAACCTAATTGCAATTTGGCATTTTTCTGTATTTTGATATTCTAGTGAAGCTTTTTAATTGCAATAAAATCGTTTCTAACCATTGTGTAACACACGCATTGCTGACTCCTCTCTTCCAATTCACAGAACATGCGGGAACAAACTATTTCGGAGATTTACAACACACACTGAAAGAAAAAGTAGATAGCAATACCTATTTTACTTTCTCTACTACATATAGTAAGTAGGGGAAGTATTGCATTCCACCCAAAATTCGATACCGAGATTTCACCGGAAATACATGTTTAGAGACCGCCTGAATTAAAAAAAAAAACCATTTTTAGAAACATGTCCGTGTGTCTGATTTTTGTGTGTGTGTGTGTGTGTGTGTGTGTGTGTGTGTGTGTGTGTGTGTGTGTGTGTGTGTCTGTCTGTGAACAGCATAACTCAGAAACGAACAGTCGGATAAACACCAAACTTGGTCTTTAGGTTCAGTATCTTCCACAGGTGCGACACAAAGGTTTTCAAGAAAATTCCCCCACCCCAGATTACCCCTTACATGCAACATTTTTCGAAAAATTTAATTTTCTCAAAAATGGCTCAAACATTTTGATTAAAATATCATATATTTAAGATACTTTTATGACAAATAAAATGTATATCTTGAATCTTCTGGGAATGTCTCCAAAAGTATTCTCATTGTGAACGACTTTTTGCATAACTGGTAAACCATAAGAGATAGACAAAATTTTACTACACAGAAAATGTAGATCGCGGTAAAATAAACAACTTATGTCATATACATTTCTTTTATTGATTAAACCATTTTCGAGATATTGCTTGTTATTCCCTTAAATTTTCCAATACTTATACTTTTTCTCAAATGGGAATTCGTTATTCATTTTTACTTTCTCTACTACGTATAGTAAGTAGGGGAAGTATTGTATTCCATCCAAAAATTCGATACCGAGATTTCACCGGAAATACATGTTTTGAAACCCCCTGAATCCAAAAAAAGCATTTTTGGAAACATGTCCGTATGTGTGTCTGTGATCAGCATAACTCAGAAACGAGCACTCGGATAAACACTAAACTTGGTATCTTCAGTATCTTCCAGAGATGCGACACGAAGGTTTTCAAGAAAATCCCCCACCCCAGATTACCTTTTACATGGAACATTTTTCGAAAAATTTAATTTTCCCAAAAATGGCTCTAACGATTTTGATTAAAATATAATATATTTAAGATACTTTTATGACAAATAAAATGTATATCTTGAATTTTCTGGGATTTTCTACAAAAGTATTCTTCATTGTGAATGACTTTTGCATAACTGGTAAACCATAAGAGATAGACAAAATTTTACTACACAAAAAATGTAAATCGCGTTAAAATACACAACCTATGTAATATACATTTTTTTGTTCAGTGAATCATTTTGGAGATATTGCTTGTTATTCCTTTAAATTTTCCGATACTTATACTTTTTCTCAAATAGGAATTCGTTATTCTTCTTTTTTTTGTCCTGGTAATGAAAAGAGAATGTAATACTCCACATAGCAACCAGCTCTTAAAATATTTGACTATCGCTTAAAGCCTACCAATTCCCCTTGCATCTACAAGAAAATTAGCAATAAGATTAACATCTCGATCAACATGAAGGTTTGGAGAATAAGCGTTTGTAAAAATGGTTTGTACAAGAGTAGAGAAAGTCATGTGAGAGTAATGCATCACATTTTTTGTTTTCTTCCTGCTCCTTTTGTTATTTATTTTTGTGGGAGATATTTAGCAGTGCGAATCCTATGTAGCCTAAGTGCAGCTAATTTCTAAGTTAGTGATCGTCTAGCTTATTCCCTTGTTGCACGAAATCGCAAAACCCTTTCTCTGCGCCCTTTTGGTTCTCAAATGGCCATTACCCCCGCCTGCAAGATGGTGTGTATGTATGTGTGCGCTTATAGAGAAGTACGGAACAGTAGCGCGCTCTGTTCGGCGGTGCTGACGACTAAGGACGCAGAACGAAAAGGAAAGCACCGGAAATCTGCTGCCATTATCGTTTTATGTAATTGTTATGGCTCTGTGCCGAGGGAACGGTGCTAATTGTTTATGTGTTAGCAGAGACTGCAACATATGGACAGTTTTACCCCGCTTGGTCTGCGCTAGCATCGACACGTTTCACTGTTTACAACGGAAAAAATATTACTTCAAAGAAAGAGGCTCAAAGTTAGACTGGATCATGAATATCATCATGACCTTTCCTTGACTCACAACGTTTATGTTCGAGGTTGTCGCTTAGAAGCCTCAGCGCATTAGAGATATTATTTTGGGGGTGGGGTGGGATGAGAAACGCTGTGTTTTGCACTCTTTCCATACAGAAACGAAATGAATGAAAATGTTCACCCGGGGCAGAGAGGACGTGTAAAATTTCCTGCTTTCCAAGAAATAAGGAGCTTGATGTTCACATTACCAGTGTTTCCGATGATAACCGTTAAAAAAATCCGATGTGTTACACTCACATGACTTTCTCTACTCTTGTACAAACTATTTTTACAAACGCTTATTCTCCATATGCTTCATGTTAATCGAGATGTTAATCTTATTGCTCATTTTGTTGTAGATGCAAGGGGAATATGGTAGGCTTTGAGCAATAGTCAAATCTTTTAAGAGCTGGTTGCTATGTTCCATTCTCTTTGCATATCCACGACATAAAAAAAATGAATAACGAATTTGAGAAAAAGTATAAGTGTTGGAAAACTTAAGGGAATAACAAGCAATATCTCGAAAATGGTTCACCTAACAAAAGAATGTATATGACATAAATTGTGTATTTTAACGCGATCTACATTGTTTGTGTAGTAAACTTTTGTCTATCTCTTATGGTTTACCAGTTATGCAAACGTCGTTCACAATGAAGAATACTTTTGGAGACATTCCCAGAAAATTCGAGATATACATTTCATTTGTCATGAAAATATCTTAAACACACGGACATGTTTCCAAAAATGCTTTCTTACTTTCTCAACTACGTTCAGTAAGTAGGGGAAGTACGTATTCCACCCAAAAATTCGATACCGAGATTTCACCAGAAATATATGTTTTGAGACACCCTGAATCCAAAAAAAGCATTTCTGCAAACATGTGTGTGTGTGTCTGTGTGTGTGTGTGTGTGTGTGTCTGTGAACAGCAGAGGTATTTAGGTTGAGTATCTTCCAGAGATGCGACACGAAGGTTTTCAAGAAAATCCCCCACCCCAGATTACCCTTTACATGGAACATTTTTCGAAAATTTTAATTTTCTAAAAAATGGCTCTAACGATTTTGATTAAAATATCATATGGTTAAGATATTTTCATGACAATTAAAGTGTATATCTTGAATTTTCTGGGAATGTCTCCAAAAGTATTCTTCATTGTGAACGACTTTTTCATAACTGGTAAACCATAAGAGATAGACAAAATTTTACTACACAAAAAATGTAGATCGCGTTAAAATACACAATTTATGTCATATACATTTTTTTGAGTGAATCATTTTCGAGATATTGCTTGTTATTCCTTTAAATTTTTCAATACTTATTTTCTCAAATGGGAATTCGTTATTCATTTTTTTGTCTTGGACATGCAAAGAGTATTAATCTGTGGGAAGAGAATGGTGCTGCACCTAGCAACCAGCTATTAAGATATATGTCTATGCTTAAAGGCTACTGTATTTCTATATTGCCCTTGCCAATACAAAACAAGGGAACATAGTACGCCTTAAGCGATAGTCAAATATTTTTAGAACTGGTCGCTATATGTAAAATGTAATTCTCTTTGCATGTCAAAATAGTTTGTACAAGAGTAGAGAAAGTCATGTGAGTGTAACACATAAGATTTTTTGGATTCAGGGGGTCTCAAAACATATATTTCCGGGGAAATCTCGGTTTCGAATTTTTGGGTGGAATACAATACTTCCCCTACTTACTGAACCTAGTAAAGACAGTAAAAAGATCCCTTAGATGATAAATCAATATTTAAATTAGAGAGCCAGTATTTCAAATACTTTGTAATGCTACCTCCACCCTGACCTTGGGCTTTTGTGTAGTTTTCCCAGGATGATAGGCGAATGCTGGGATACATTGTAAACTATCACGAATTTTCGTTTCATCTTTCGTGGTTGCAAGGGCTAGCACGACGGTAAGCGGCAATTGGCGAATGGGTAGATATGTTTTATACAGAGAGCTGTTTCTTCCTCGGTACGGAACCTTCTGCCCGGGCCAATCGGATTGTGGAGGGGGGGGTCGAATTGACATGCTGTAGTAAGCACAATGTGGTGCCAAAATTCTTTTCTTAACCCTATTCGCATAACACGGTGTCCTTCCCAGTTTGTTCAGGACCATTCTTAAAAAATACGTATTCAACGATTCTGCAGATGCTGGCTTGACCACAGAACGCCAGCATTCAACCAACTGCAACAACCAACCAGATGGACAAGTTGATAGAGGTATGGGATTTCACAAAAAGCTTATACAGCATTTCAAGTAGATATGCCTAACTTAGAAAAAAGCCCCAAAATACTCTTACTCAAAACATAAGCTATAATAATTATTTATGCAACAAATTGATAATCTTGATGATTATGACACAGTGAATGTCTGTCGCACAAATGTCAGTGAGTCCGACAATTTTCACGAGTTTCATATTAAGATAATTCACATTTTATGCAATCTTAGTTTTATAAGTTGAAGGACATAAATTACTAAATGATTCGGTTTCCATATATGGCATAAGTAAGAGTGTCTTCATACGTTAGCTTATCCCACTGAATCATTTGTTTTTACCTGACGTGTTGAACCAATAAACAAGACAAGCCCTTGCATGCATTTCGTTCTTGGAAGATAAGTAAGCAGGTATTATGAACTGTCTAGCTTATTCTTAGCACAGCATGGTAAATAATTATAAATTGAGATATTAATTATTGTATAATTCGCAGAAAATGCATCTTCAGTGACAAAGATAACGAGAAAGTATTATTAATACTTCTGTTATAAGAACTTCATTATCTACAGATTTTTCATTCACACGAAAATCGGTACACAATGATGTAAATGCAAGTCCAGTCTTTTTCTTCTTTAATCATCAATAGAGGTTTTGGCATCTACGTTGCTCAGGGAAAATGAGTGAATGTCAGAGAATATCATAAAATGGTTTCATCTTCTCTCTATAAGTCAGGGCAATTAGGAATATCGGTATTGATCATTGTTATAGGAAATATGTCATTGGTATTATTGGCACGCGTGTCATAATGAGCCAATCATGGACGTTATTGAATACATAACAACCTGTTTATAATGGTAGGACTGCATTACGTTCTCGAAGTCTTTGTAATTTAACCGTTATCGTATCAGCAGAGTGAGCCTTCGTGTAACATGGCGGCAGCGGCCAGTGTGTGCCTCCAAGAAACCGCAGCTTCAATATCAAAGCAAGAACGAAAGGGAATGCCTCTTATACAGTTCGAAAACGTGAGCCCTTAAGATGTGGCATGGGAGAAGTCCAGCTGGCTAAACTGGGACCACATAGGGACAACTGTAGAATTCATAAAAAAGGTTTCAGTACGGAAGAATAAACGATCGACTTGGGTTTCATAACTATAGGGGGCTATTTAGAATTGCGCTACATAGACGTGGCCTTCAAAAGTATTTTAGGGGTGGAAAATAAAAAAACCTTTGAGACAGGCAGCCAAAGCTATACCGCTTTGATTGCAGGATGAAAGAATTACGTCTAGTGAGTGTTACGCTGCAATATGATTTGTGCTCTTCATGTAATCTCAAAGAATACGTAAATAATATCCAATATTTTAATTCTCTCAAAGTGTATCTTTACAGCAATTTTAATGTTTTGTAGATACATTTAAATGACAGATCACTGTGATTCTAAGTCTAATTCAATGTTGAGGATGGTAGTTTCTGCCCCACGTATGGAAGCGAATTTGAGGAAGGTGGTGTATTATATTTCGACTGTTTGGGGAGCATTTATGTTTGGCTCGGCTGGGTTAGTATTACTGTTAGACATAAATTTCTTTGCAGAGAGTGGTGCGGCTAAGAATGTAGGCTTACACAGATTATAATTTTTACTTCACTCCTTTTATTAATTTTTTACACGATTTAAATAACATTTCACTGATATAGAGTGCTGTGAGATTATTTATTAATTACTTGCCCTTTTTAACACAAAGTATTTTTTGTCTTACAATGAATACGTATTAAACTTCTCGAGGACGCGTCACGCGTCCAGTTAGGAACGCTGTCTGCTAGCAACTAACTTCTGAATTTGTAAATTTTGCTCCATTTCTGTTTCTGATTGGCAAATCCTACTCCATTAGAATACTTTTATTTAACTTAAGTTTTTTTTTCTGGTTGTTGATTGGCTATTAATAAACTGTCTCAAAAATTGCATTATTGTTGTTCCAAGAATTACTAGTTTATTATTAAACTTTCTAATTCATTATTGCCTCAAGGTTACCTCATTGTTAGCAACTTTTAACCCATTATTCTCACAGCACCTACATTATTAAATTACGTAATACAATATTGATTCCAGAATCAGAGGATAACTTAATAATGAAAGTAAAAATGTTTACACATTATTTAGAAACTATGATCAGAAATATTGAATGAATAAAATAAAAATATTAACAATTAAGCGCAAATAACGTTTACAAAATAGGTTGTAACAAATGCGGAAATAAACAAATTCCAATATGTAGATCTTAAAATGTGAATTGATTGCCACATTAAAAGAAACTGATATTTTGAATTTAATATGTGCAGCACAGTATGAAAAGTGCTAGATAGACAAGGAAGAAGTCACAAATGAAATCCAAGAGACTTTGAGTTCCCATACTCCAATATTCAAGCGAAACGTGGGCTCTTAAGAAGCAGAGCAGAAAAATTGAATTGGCAAAAGTAAAATTTTTACGATCAGTTGCTGCGTATTCTTTGCTGGATTATAAACGGAGCCAGGAAATAAGAAACGAATTCAGGATATTTAAACTTAAAGGGGAACTAAACACAAAAATCATGTTTCTTTCTAAATGAAGGACATGACCTGTAAAATGTAGTTATAAGATTGTTTTCTTACTCCGTCACACCGTTGTTGCTGCGCAAGCGAAATAATACGTGCAGTAATAGTTTTCAAAAATTGTTCTTGTTGGCATTTAAGTTCAAGAGTAGTGTACTTTGTGGTGGTGTTTTGGTGGTAGTGGTACTGAATCAGTTTAACATTTACATTACTTTCTCTACTCTTGTACAAACTACTTTTACAAACGCTGTATTTTCCATATGCTTCATGTGATTCGAGATGTTAATCTCATTGCTAATTTTCCTGTAGATGAAAGGGGAATTGGTAGGCTTTAAGCGATAGTCAAATATTTTAAGAGTTGGTTGCTATGTGGAGTATTCCATTCTCTTTGCATTACCAGAACAAAAAAAATGAATAACGAATTTGAGAAAAAGTATAAGTATTGGAAAATTTAAGGGAATAACAAGCAATATCTCGAAAATGGTTCACTCAACAACAAAAATGTATGACATAAATTGTGTATTTTAACGCGATCTATATTGTTTGCGTAGTAAACCTTTGTCTATCTCTTATGGTTTACCAGTTATGCAAAAGTCGTTGACAATGAAGAGTACTTTTGGAGACATTCCCAGAAAATTCAAGATATACATTTTATTTGTCATGAAAGTATCATAAATATATGATATTTTTATCAAAACCGTTTGAGCCATATTTAAGAAAATTAAAATTTTCGAAAAATGTTCCATGTAAAGGGTAATCTGGGATGCGGCGAATTTTCTTGAAAACCTTCGTGTCGCATCTCTGGAAGATACTGAACCTAAATACCAAGTTTGGTGTTTATCTGACTGTTCGTTTTTGAGTTATGCTGTTCACACACACACACACACACACACACACACACACACGGACATGTTTCCAAAAATGCTGTTTTTGGATTCAGGAAGCTTAAAACATATATTTCCGGTGAAATCTCGGTATCGAATTTTTGGATGGAATACAATACTTTCCCTGCTTACTATACGTAGTAGAGAAAGTAAAAATGCATAACGCACGGAGTGCAAGAATTCCAACTTCCCACGCAGGATACAGGATAACATGAGTGAAAAGTGGATAAAAAAAACACTATCGTCGAAAATATATTTTACTCAGGAATAAATACCTACACGAACTTTTATGACTGGTTATCCACATTTTGGAAATTTTGGAATAGAGCTGCTTCTTCTTCGAACTATTCAAGTGTGAAATAAACCCAATGTCTGTGATGGTAGTGTCAATTATTTCTTCCCTCGTCAGCTCTAGTAAATACATAGTCGGTGTTCTCTCGGAAGTTAGTGGAAAGCGCGACCAAGGCCCAATTATTATTTGAAGGCATCTCCATTCAAGCTGTAAATGATACATTACTAATTGCTTTGCTTGTTTATTTCTAAGCCAGTAAAGAAGATTATATCGTAGACACTTTCCACTGCGCTATTACCAATACATAATGGCAATTGCTAAAAAATTCCGTTTATTGCATTTCATTTCAGGATACATTTAAAATCATTAGTGTAATTTTTATTTAAAGCGCTGTTTTGCAGCGTGCCAATTAAAACGGACGGCAGACCTGGGAATTAACCACAGCATTCCAAATACTTCCAGTGCGTGCATCAATTTTACTGTTCCTCTCACGGCATGATTGTAAAAGGGTCGTTAGGCGCACATATATAACAAATTAATTAAACAAATGAAGCCGCGAGAACAGCTGTTTTTACGATGGCGATGCTGTTCATTGCCAAGGCTAAATCACTACTCTCTCCTCTTCAAAGGTTAATGACCATTTGCTGACTGGTGTACGCTCAAGAGGCAATTTGCTTTACACACTTGCCTCCACGTCTACGTTTAACGCGTGTGTGAGGCATCTTATGAGAAAGTTTTTATCTTCACAGAGTGCAATTCTAGTTGCGATGGATAGTTAGCTCGTGACACTGTCTGCGAAGGTCGAAGATCCGTGGTTTGAGCACATGGTAGTGGCCTCGCTAAGATCCTTTAGGCCCGGTATTATAACAGTAGTTTGACCGATAGATAATGTTAGTTTGTGCAGTCGAAGCGAAAGTGTTTGATGTGAACAAAAAGATAGCAAGATATCATGCCCGTACCCAGAAAAAATATTCGGGGAGGGGTTTTCCATAACTAGATCTAAACTTAACAGTACCCCACACAGTTACCTACTCTATAGTATATAAACGTTACGTAGATCAGAAAATTGCTTAGAGACATTATAGAAACAGGAAAATCTCACCAGAATGAAGATATTCTACCTTACAGCACAAAACATGGAGACTGCTTCGAAAACCAGGATGTATGGTCACCTTACCTATGTAAGGTGACGATATTAAGTTTCCCTTTTTCTTGTAAATGTGCTACTAGCAATAGACCTACTTTTATCTAACGATGTTGGTTTGATATGAATTTAAATAAATAAAACTGTCTAAAGTTTCGAGGGGGGTGTTGAACCCTAAACCCCCCTCTAAATTCGGCCCTGGAAGATATGTATGTGCACATTTTTTCATGGGAGAGGTAGATAAACGTTGGTCGAAATGAAATTTATAGGAAGTTAGGCGACAGGCAAATGTCGCAGTTCTCAATGACTTGTGTTATCTTATTTGTTGGGCGCTTATTGTTTAATTAGTTTTAAATTTGGGTTCTTTGTCCTCCGGCTAGCTATTATAACTCAGTCGAGCACGTATCTCTAAGCAGGGTGTGTAAACGGAAAGGAGTTGTTATTAAAAGATAACACTGATAAAAAAATCTGAATCTAGACTTTTATTGCCGTCACGCTTAATTAATAATTGACATATTTAATCTTTATACACGCCTGACTGAAACTGTGATATTTCTGAATGTAACTACAGTCGTTTGAGTTGCCACGCACCAATTATTACTTCGCGTACTTCACATTTTTGTAACTAACTGCGACGTGCACCTCGTGAGAGATTCTTCAGAACTGTGCGACACTTCCTTATGGCTCGAGAATATATACTCCTTCCCCTCGAATTGCCTAAACATTATAATATAGCTCCTATTGGTTACCAAATCGCGCCCACTTTAGCGTCTGTTTTGGTCAGCCAATCACTACTACTAACATATATGCTCTAGGGAAGATATTCCCTCCATTTCTAAAACAAGCACGCTACCCTGACGTCATTTTATTTATCTCTTCTTAGTGACAAACAACTCACCCCCTCGGTTTATTGTTACCCACTTCTATTGTCAGTTTCAGTTAGGCCGTGCAAACTTATTTCCTAACAATACTTATGGCTAACAAACATTTAAAATCCTGTACATACAATAATATTAATTTACTCTACAATCACTCTGGCATTCACAGCATGTTATGGTATCACATATTGCCTCAATATTTATAAAAGCATGCCCCTATGTTAACGCGATGCAAGGGTCAATTGTAGTATGTGGTTCCTAGTTTTACTGTCTACTCTTAATTTTCACCAATGTATTATTATTTTAATAGAAAGCCAATAATAAAATGCATCGTTTTACAGTTCATAACTTCTCGTTGCGTGTTTCATTCGGTTTCGAATTTAACTAGATATGGTTAGGAATGTCTGTTTATGTAAGTCTGCATCTGTTTAAGAATTCATTATCATTCCGTATCTGAAAGTGATGAAGCCTATTTAGGAACATTCTAGTTCTCCGAAGTCTTTCAATTTTCTAAATAATTTCCTCATCGCCATTCAACAATTCCTTAAATACCTTCACAATCCCCACATGTGCAGCTAGAACCGCTATCCTACAACATACATTAAACTATAGTTAAACGGAGGAGGTTTTCAGTTAAGTTAAATTGAAGTTTAACTGAACATTAAAGTTTATAATATACAAGGAGTAAACTCCAGCTAATAAATGGATTCGACAACCTGACCAGTTTACCATTAGTGAATGGAAAACAGCATTAAAAATCTGATGTGTTACACTCACATGACTTTCTCTACTCTTGTACAAACTATTTTTGCAAACGCGTATTCACCATATGCTTCATGTTAATAGACATATTAATCTTATTGCTAATTTTCTTGTAGATGCAAGGGGAACTGGTAGGTTTTAAGCGATAGTCAAATCTTTTAAGAGTTGGTTGCTATGTGGAGTATTCCATTCTCTTTCTATGTACAGAACATAAAAAACGAATAACGAATTCCCATTTGAGAAAAAGTATAAGCATTGGAAAATTTAAGGGAATAACAAGCAATATCTCGAAAATGGTTCACTCAAAAAAAATGTATATGACATAAATTGTGTATTTTAACGCGATCGCATTTTTTTTGTAGTAAAATTGTGTCTATCTCTTATGGTTCTTCACAATGAAGAATACTTTTGGGGATATTCCCAGAAAATTCGAGATATACATTTTATTTTTCATGAAAATATTTTAAACATATGACATTTTAATCAAAATCGTTAGAACCGTTTTTGAGAAAATTAAAAATTTTGAAACATGTTCCATATAAAGGGTAATCTGGGGTGGGGGGATTTTCTTAAAATCTTCGTGTCGCATCTCTGAAAGATACTGAACCTAAATACCAAGTTTGATGTTTATCCGACTGTTCGATTCTGAGTTATGCTGTTCACAGACACACACGGACATGTTTCCAAAAATGCTTTTTTTGAATTAAGGGGGCCTCAAAACATATATTTCCGGTGAAATCTCGGTATCGAATTTTTGGGTGGAATACAATACTTCTTCTACTTACTATACGTAGTAGAGAAAGTAAAAATGACTGCCAATGGTTGTCCGCTGCGTGCTATACCAGGAAGGTCCCGAGACGGTAACCACTGT
Source organism: Deroplatys truncata (assembly GCA_030765065.1). Classification (NCBI taxonomy): domain Eukaryota; kingdom Metazoa; phylum Arthropoda; class Insecta; order Mantodea; family Mantidae; genus Deroplatys; species Deroplatys truncata. The sequence goes on from CM060980.1 coordinate 29,206,476, forward strand.
CGCCACTGCCTTAAAACTAAAAGGTCATACAGTATTTCAGGAAGTGTATGAACTCTCTCAAGACGGCTCCTCTCGTCGGATTGACATACTAGCTATCCCAACAGGCTCATCATCCGGATATATCATCGATCCAACAGTGAGAATGGAGCAGAATGAACAACAACCAGCTCAAGTACACACTGAAAAATGTCGAATCTACGAGCCTACTATCCCCTACCACCTTGAGAAGTACAATTTATCATCCACTGAAGTTATTGGACTGATGGTTGGGGCAAGAGGAACCATATCTAGGCACTTTGCTGAGGTTTGCAAAAAGTTCAGTCTCAAGGCCAATGTCACCTACTCTTAAAGGTTCAATCTAAATTCTCCAAAATCATCCATATTCAAATTAATTTAATTCTGTATGACTAACAGCAGAAGAGTAATTTCCCCTATAAAATAGAATCTTCCGCTGTTTTCGTTTACTCATAATTGGAATTTATTTCAGTGATAATCATATTTTGTTTTCTTGTTTTTATATAATAATTTGTAAAAGTAACAAGTTTTGTGTATTTGGCAGCCCCTACTTTTGGGAAAGCTGAAAGTTTTCTTTCTGAATAAATAAAAAATAAATAAAAAAGTATAGTTTAACCCTAACCCTAACCATAAACCTCGTTTTTAATACCGGCCCTTAGTGTTTCGTCGGGGATTGCAGTTTCAAGTTTCGCCACGTGTAGGTGGTGAATGTAAGCAAATATGGCAAATAATAAACACCAGAACACAAAAAGAAAAAAAGCAGAAAAAACCAAGGAAATAGGAGAAAAAGGAGAATCGCTGTTAAAAGAATGTCCTGGCTGTAACTCAAATTTTGTAAATGTGATCCCCGTAACGATTATTTTACTTTCTTAAATTTATTTTTTGCTTAACTTCCTTTATTACATCCCGTGGAGAAGAATGGAACTATACGATATGGACAGAGATATAAAGAAGCTGATTCAGGCAGAGTAAGCATGGAAGAAAAATGCTGATACTGATCAGGAAGGGGAATAAAAAGTGACTGGGATACTGGATGAGAAGAAATTGCTTGCTAAAAGATGCGGTGAAATGAACGTTGAACGACTAAAACATTCAGGGCAGAAGAAGATACCACATGACAGAAAGTATTAAGATAAGTATTTCATGTGGGGAGAAGAAGAGGAAACCAGAAAGGAGGGAAGAATGCAGAAGTTTAGGTTTCTAGTGTAGAAACTGCTTGGCCGAAAATTTTGATTGAATGAAAACATCTCAGGTCTACCAAGATGATGATGATGATGAATACGCTCAAACAAACCAGTGGTCCAAAGAGCCCTCACATCTGTACTTTCAAGACAAGGGAAAACCGAAGTAAAAAGGAAGTGGGGAAAAAAGGAAATCAAAGTCTATGCATATACCTACGCAAATCTAGAGTTGGAGAGACACTCTCCGGATTACTTGGGATACACCTACTATACTATACAGTGTGGATAGTATGAAATAACCAGTATAGGGTTTAGAAATTATGATGTCCTTGAAGCCTCTGTATTCATCTTGTAATAAAGCCCCCTCTGCAAACAGTCACAGCATATTATTTCGGGAACTACATTAGCAATTATCCCAGTTTTATTGTCAGAAAATGTCGTTTGGATACAGCAGATGGGCCACAGAACACAGAAGCAGCACCTTAATTCGGCGACCGTAGATACTAGAATAACAAATTTATGAGGATTATTATTATGAAACAATTGCAGCCATGTTTAAAATGAGGAAACCAATAGCCAGAAGAAAGAAAAGATTCTGATGTGTTACACTCACATAACTGTCTCTACTCCTGTACAAGCTATTTTTACAAACGCTTATTCTCCATATGCTTCATGTTAATCTTATTGCTAATTTTCCTGTAGATGCAAAGGGGAATTGGTAGGATTTAAGCGATAGTTAAATATTTTAAGAGCTGGTTGATATGTGGAGTATTCCATTCTCTTTGCATTACCAGGACAAAAAAAATGAATAACGAAGTTCCATTTGAGAAAAAGTATAAGTATTGGAAAATTTAAGGGAATAACACAAGCAATATCTCGAAAATGCTTCACTCAACAAAATATATATATATATATGACATAAATTGTGTACTTTAACGCGATCTACATTTTTTGTGTAGTAAAATTTTGTCATCTCTTATGGTTTACCAGTTATGCAAAAGTCGTTTAAATGAATACTTTTGGATACATTCTCAGAAAATTCGAGATATACCTACATTTCATTTGTCATGAAAATATCTTAAACATATGATATTTTAATCAAACTCGTTAGAGCCATTTTTGAGAAAATTAAAATTTTCGAAAAATGTTCCATGTAAAGGGTAATGTGGGGTAGGGGGATTTTCTTGAAAACCTTCGTGTCGCATCTCTGGAAGATACTGAACCTAAATACCAAGTTTGGTGTTTATCCGACGGTTCGTTTCTGAGTTATGCTGTTCACAGACACACACACACATACGAACATGTTTCCAAAAATGCGTTTTTTGGATTCAGGGGGTCTCAAAACATATATTTCCGGTGAAATCTCGGTATCGAATTTTTGGGTGGAATGCATTAGTTCCCCTACTTACTATACGTAGTAGAGAAAGTAAAAAACGACCAAATACCACTTCACAAAATCCTCTTAGAGCTGGTGTAATCGAGAGCTGTACGTTATTCAGGCGATCTTAGAGTTTGGATGCACAGATTAAGACACAATCTGCAATTTAAAAGTCATACGTTTCAAGCCAAAACGTGCAATGTAACTAAAGCAAAGACCGTGCTCAATAACAAAAAGAGCAAAGAAAGAACATAATCACATGTGAAATATTTGAACCACCAGATCTCGAACCATGGGTGCTATATAGTGGATAATCTCTCATGCTCGTTCATCAAGTACTCTACCGCTTTTACGGTTTATATCCGATGCTGAAATAGCTCTCTGTATTACTCAAGGGTATAACAAAAATGATATCTTTCTCCTAGGTGGTAAGCTGTATGTTTAAACTTGGAGAGTTGCAAGCCAGTTTAAGTAAGAAAACACACAAAGCAATAACAACATGTGCGCATGCCCTAACGTGATCAGGAAACAATAATCTTGCAATAAAAGCGGGCTTGGCGGGTCAATATCGCAGGAAATCCTAGCCTCCCCGTCTTGGACACGAAAGCTTTTAACATATAACGCGGAGTACTCACCCCATATCAATTTTTCTTGCAGGGCAGGAGGGTTGATGTAAGCTTGACTCCCCACGCGTCTACATCATGCCTCCTTTTTAAGGGATGAACAGAGAGGTGAAGTAAAAAAACCGCAGCTCCGTTCCAGCATGGGTGCTTTATGGGAAGGGCTAGTGTTATAAAACCTAACATTATGACCTTCTGGCTCCCTAGTACATTAGTACGGATCTTTATTTACTTGGTGTTGGTCCACTGGGTCATAAGTCATAGCGGTAGTACTCAAGGATAATCAGAACAAATGGAGTAAAATCACGGCTTTAAAAATGAATCAAGTACCTAAAGAAACTTCTCTATAAAGAAACACCGGTAACGTTAGACTGGAAGTGACTGTAATAGTCTATGTCGAAATTAAATTCATTTCAATACAGCTTTTGATGTGGATAAAGTTTAATATAGCGTAGTCATACAAAGAGGTTCCCATTTTGGAACCACGTAGCTTGATATTATTTATTTTTTTCTGACGTGAAACGTTTTTCCCATTAACCTTTACTTCCAGTGCATCTCAACATGAGCCGGCCCTCGTAGCCGTGGTCGCTGGAGTATATAGCTCCGGCGCTCCTCCAACCTGAGGGTCGCGGTTTTGGGTCCCGCCATGAGCATGGATATTTGTGTGCGTGGGTATGTTGTGTAATTGCGGTGATGAGCCGTAACGAAAACAGTAAAAACACAGTACATAAACTGGGTAAAACAAGGAAACTTTTAAAAAAACATAAATAAATAACATGTAGCTTCTTCTAATTCAATGTAACAGTTAATTTTCTTACCTCTGCTGGTCAACTTCAAAACTGTACTTTTTTTTATTCTATTTTATTTTACGTCGCTTTAACTCCTTGGTCATATCGCGATGGATCTGTTGGTGGATATCTCTTAGAACGATATGTGATGCACAGTTAGCCTTCTAGGTCTCATTCCTGTAACGCCTGCTTCATGCCGTGCAGATAGCATTAGGGTGCCGTCCAGTCTAACCGCTGTCCTCACACAGAAAGGCGGACAGTTATCCTTCAAGGTGTCATCATGCTGTGCAGACGGCATTAGGGTGCCGTCCAGTCTAACTGTTTACATTGTCTGTGGCATAGCATTCGCTATTATCACTTATTTTTCTTTTTACTGTTGTTTTAAACTTAATTTGGAACTTTGGATCGTGGTATTTAATATCCAATCCGGTATTTACCTTGGCGACTGAGGAAAACCACGAAAAAAACCTCAGACAGATTTGAACCCGGGACCTGTACTTCTTCGCACAGCTTGTAAGTATAGTTTAAACGCTCCATTCTTCTTGCAATGTCATAATCCACTTAAAGATTAAAAACCTTATTCCGCCGATGTTAAATCCATCAAATTCGTAATCCATTATCTCAGGAACTATTTACGATATCGGACTGAAATTTTTACAGGATATTGACGCATACCTTCTACGTTCAATGATCTACATTTATCCATTGTTTGTTTATTAAGGAAGATACGATTAATTTCTTAAACATACCATGTATTTATTAAAATTTGTCTGAATTGTTTTATAAATACCAAGGCATCTCGTTAACACCAAAGCAAACCCATAACAGCACCTAGAGGCTGTTTCCTAAATTACTTTAGCTATTTCAATAGTTTCTAAGGAAGCGAGTAATTTATCTCACAAAATCTAATTCACAGAATGGGCTGTTCGAAACAAAAATTCAAAAAGTAAACTCGCAAATATTTCCAAAGAAATAAAGCACATGACTTGAGCACACAGAAACTTTCATAGTTAACAGTAGTACCAAATTGTAGAGAAAAGCTTCCCCTAAAAGATGGGCTAAAGCTTATAATTTTACTCCAATGTACTTAGGAGTATTGTTTTTTTTCTGTAAAGTGGTTCTGAATTCACAGCAGAAAATGCCAGGTACAGAATCATTTTAACAAAAATGGTAAAAATGCCAAAAGTGACAAAAAACTATCAAATTACAGAGGAAATTCTAATAAATAAGACTACAGAAAGAAGTAAAAATATATTTTTTTGGCAATTTTCGGCATTTAGTCTCCTCTTAAGCACTCCACAAATCTGTTCCTTAGTTCCTTCTTTAAGATCCTTAAGAAAATCCTTATTTTAGAAACTACTTTTGCCATTGCTACTGTATGGTTTCCTGAGAACTATTATGGTAGATATATCCCAAATATTTTTGCCTGTTTGTGTGTTTATCTCATCTCAATTTTTTTTTAACTTTCACCCCGTGCTCCTTCCCTTTTATCATTTACTAAATATGGATCATCCAAATTCTTATAATGTTCAAACTAAAGCCGATTTATTTTACATTCTGGGCTCTCTATTAGCACTTTTTTCAGGGTTCTCTCTTTTTCTGCTAGCACAGTGCCATTATATCCTTAAATTGTACGTAGTTTATTATTCGTTTCTGGAAACAATTACTATTCATTGAAATTTCTAAGTAGATTGGCTGATATGGGAAGCTCGTATTTAACTTCACTCTGAGTAACCCTCTTTATTTTCAACCAGGCCAATTTTCGTCATAATTTCTGCTCTGTTAACAGTTGTTAACGCAACTTATGGCTGAGAGTGGGATTTCTTCATTGTACAAGAGAGAGAGAGAGCACGTTTCAGGAGTTGCGTATATCATTTGACTCATAAACCATAACAAAATGCACAATACACAATTTTGCAAAATCAAAAATGAAAATATGTTGTGAGATTCAATTTTAGGGCATACATTTGAGTAGCATACATAACGTGTCTTAAAAAGGACGTTCCTGTTTAGGACATTGAATTAGGAAAAAAATTAAAAAAAAAAAAACTGTACTTTTTACTTTCTCTACTACGTATAGTAAGTAGGAGAAGTATTGTACTCCACCCAAAAATTCGATACCGAGATTTCACCAGAAATATATGTTTTGAGGCCCCCTGAATCCAGAAAAAGCATTTTTGGAAACATGTCCGTGTGTGTGTCTGTCTGTCTGTGAATAGCATAACTCATAAACATACAGTCGGATAAACACCAAAGTTGGTATAGATTCAGTATCTTCCAGAGATGCGACACGAAGGTTTTCAAGAAAATCCCCCCACCCCAGATTAGCCTTTACATGGAACATTTTTCGAATATTTTAATTTTCTCAAAAATGGCTCAAAGATTTTTATTAAAATATCATATGTTTAAGATATTTTTTTGAAAAAAGAAATGTATATCTCGAATTTTCTGGGAATGTCTCCAAAAGTATTCTTCATTGTGAACGACTTTTGTATAACCGGTAAACCATAAGAGATAGACAAAATTTTACTACACAAAAATGTAGATCGCATTAAAATAACAATTTATGTCATATACCTACATTTTTATGTTGAGTGAACCATTTTCGAGATATTGCTTGTTATTCCCTTAAATTTTTCAATACCTATTTTCTCAAATGGGAATTTGTTATTCATTTTTTTGTCTTGGATATGCAAAGAGTATTAATCTGTGGCAAAGAGAATGGTGCTGCACCTAGCTATTAAGAGATATGTCTATGCTTAAAGGCTACTGTATTTCTATATTGCCCTTGCAAATACAAAACAAGGGGAACATAGTAGGCCTTAAGCGATTGTCAAATATTTTTAGAACTGGTCGCTATGTGCAAAATGTAATTCTCTTTGCATGTCAAAAGATCGTTTCTGCAAATGTTTATCCCGATTAATGTGAAATAGATGGAGAATTAAGAGTTTGTAAAAATAGTTTGTACAAAAGTAGAGAAAGTCATGTGAGTGTAACACATCAGATTTTTTCATGTAAATATCTTAAAGATATGGTATTTTAATGAAAAATCTTCCATGTAACGGGTAGTTTGATAAGCTGGGATTTGTTGAAAATATTTATGTCGCGTCTTTGAATATACTGAACTTAAATACCAAGTTTGGTATCTATCGAACATTTGGGTTTTGAGTAACCTATGCTGTTCAAATAACCCCTCCCCCCCACACACGGACCTTTTTCTCAGAATGCTGTTTTTGGGTTTAGTTGGCATCAAGACATGTATTTCCGGTGAAATCTCGACATGGAATTTTTGGGTGGAATACAATACTTTCGCTTTCCTACTACAGCAAGATGACAGAGATACTAATATCATTTATTGGTTTTTAAGCAGCATCCGGTTGCTTATCATTCAATTGTCATTTTCAGACGGTTCATTGGCCGGAAGGCGTTTTTATATGTAGTACGATCTATGCTCTGTAGTCCTTAAATGATTGATTGTATGCAGTACTAATGTAACGGGTACTAACACAGCGCTTAACCAAGATATCAATATTCATACTCTGCAAATTCATTATTTAATTTCAAACCAAATTGTAGTTGGCTCTAGTGTAATGTGCAAATAAATCCTTGAAAAATATAATTTACATAGGATGCCTGAACTGTCGCCATTAAACTGAAATACAATAACGGAAAAATGTTCAGACCAGCTCCGAAGTTTTAATCTTTGGAGGTAAATTCTTATGTTATTAGGATTTGGCCAAGATGTCACCTAGAAGATTAGAAATGGTAGTAACGAGTACTGCATGCAGACATGTCTATAAACATAGCAAACGAACATAAACACGTCCCACCAGCAGTATTAGTGTAGGCTACATTTTACAAAATTCGATCTCGACTATGGAAACACACTACTAAATAATTTTCCTTGTTATTTTTTATCTTAAAGAGTATAGCCATCGTTATAATATAAAACATGGAAAAAATATGATGTGTTACACTCACATGACTTTTTCTACTCTTGTACAAACTATTTTTACAAACGCTTATTCTCCATGTGCTTCATGTTAATCGAGATATCAAGATGTTAATCTTATTGCTATTTATCTTGTAGATGCAAGGGGAATATGGTAGGCTTTAAGCGATATTCAAATATTTTAAGAGCTGGTTACTATGTGGAGTATTCCATTCTCTTTGCAATTCCAGGACAACAAAAATGAATAACGAATTTCCATTTGAGAAAAAGTATAAGTACTGGAAAATTTAAAGGAATAACAAGCAATATCTCGAAAATGGCTCACGCAACAAAAAAATTGTATATGACATAAATTGTGTATTTTAACGCGATCTACATTTTTTGTGTAGCAAAACTTTGTCTATCTCTTATGGTTTACCAGTTATGCAAAAGCCGTTCACAATGAAGAATACTTTTGGAGACATTCCCAGAAAATTCGAGATATACGTTTCATTTGTCATGAAAATATCTTAAACATATGATATCTTAATCAAAATCGGTAGAGCCATTTTTGAGAAAATTAAAATTTTCGAAAAATGTTCCATGTAAAGGGTAATCTGGGGTGGAGTGGATTTTCTTGAAAACCTTTGTGTTGCATCTCTGTAGGATACTGAACCTAAATACCAAGTTTGGTGTTTATCCGACTGTTCGTTTCTGAGTTATGCTGTTCACAGACACACACACAGACACACGCACACGGACATCTTTCCAAAAATACTTTTTTTGGATTCAGGGGTCTCAAAACATATATTTCAGGTGAAATCTCGGTATCGAATTTTTGGGTGGAATAAAATACTTCCCCTACTTACTATACGTAGTAGAGAAAGTAATAAAGCTAGAATGTAGAAATATTCACCAAATATAGAGAAATGCCGAAGAGATAACGAAATTTATATTGAGTATGCATCATGTAGTTTTAAGACAGAGATTCTAGGGTCACTTTATACTTTAAAAAGTTATACATTTAGCAATATTCGGTAAAAAAGAAAAGAATGCATCACATTTTTGGACAAACCGCGGAATTTTCTTTCAACAAACAATGAGAAAAAGTCGTAATTATTTTCATGCACAGTGCGCCATTTTTCTGACACTAAGAACAGTAGTCAGTGACTTGTAATATCCTATATTTCTTGCTGGGATTGTGGGTAAGCCACCAAAAGTTATTCTTTAATGTGACTTTAGATCTATTATTGTTGTGCATGTCCATTACATGATATCAATAAAATTGTTTGAAATTCTGAGGTACAAACACGTGAAATGCGTGCAATATGTTGCAACAATTAAAATGTTGCAGCATTTTAATAAGTAAGTAAATCATAGCGTATTTCAATTAGAGAACATTTTGCCGATTCTTTCTGAGAAAACGTCACTTGTGAACCCGGTTAGTTTGTTAAATCATGTGCCGTAACGTTAAATAAGAAAATACACTCAATTAACATTTAATTTCTGTAAATAATATTTTAGTCGCTCATTTTGATAACAATTCCTCATGGTACTGTGTTGTGAATGTATACTTTTATAACTTCATTGATTTTTTTTTTTCAGAATAAGAGAAAGCATTTTCCATAGTATGCAAGGAAGCTTTTGTTAGCAAGCCCAGGAAATTCGTTAACGAGGAGCGAAAACCCCTACCGTCTCTCCATTAATTGCAATGCTGTTTTTCACTGATTATATGCATTAGGGCCCGCTCATGCGTGAAATTAGCTTTCTGGGCCCAAAGAGCATACTAACAGTAACTAGGATAATGAATACATGTTGCGTCATTGTTAAATCAGCACAAAAAGTTCGTTAACCAATCCACAATTATACCAGTATAAATCATAATGAAATTCACCTAAAAAAAATCTTAAAGCCCTTTTGAAATATTGTGCTAGCAACGGTAAGCTTTTTGGAGCTACTTTGAATCAACAGTTACAATCCTTAGAAAAGCTAAGTTTCATACATAAGATAGCCAGATAACTATTGATTCTTCACCAACATAATTACTCTCATTATGATGTGAAAATTTCGTTATAGTTAAACTCATTTTTTCAGATCTGTATATGTTTTCAACACCTAATTCTCTTACATTTCTCTAACTATTTTACTTTCTCTACTACGTATTGGCATTTTTGGAAACATGTCCGTCTGTGTGTCTGTATGTCTCTCTCTCTCTCTCTCTCTCTCTCTCTCTCTCTGTGTGTGTGTGTGTGTGTGTGTGTGTGTGTGTGTGTGTGTCTGTCTGTGAACAGCAGAACTCAGAAACGAACAGTCGGATAAACACCAAACTTGATATTTAGGTTCAGTATCTTCCAGAGATGTGACACGAATGTTTTCAAGAAACTCCCTCCACTCCAGATTACCCTTTACATGAAATATTTTTCGAAAATTTTAATTTTCTCTAAAACGGCTCTAACGATTTTGATTAAAGTATCATAAGTTTAAGATATTTTCATGACAAATGAAATGTATATCTTGAATTTTCTGGGTATGTCTCCAAAAGTATTCTTCATTGTGAACGACTTTTGCATAACCGGTAAACCATAAGAGATAGACAAATTTTACCACACAAAGAATGTAGATCGCTTTAAAATACACAATTTATGTCATATACATTTTTTTTGTTGAGTGAACCATTTTCGAGATGTATGTATGTATGTATTTATTTATTCTGCAATTGGGTACTTCCCGGTGGCAGAATTAAACCGTACAAAATTTACATCACCATGACTAGCTTACAATAATAATAATAATAATAATAATAATAATAATAATAATAATAATAATAATAATAAACAAGGCTAACAGTACAAAATGATTAATTTTAAATATTAACAAAGCTTTTAAAAACCCTAATTACTGAACCATTTATAATTTACTTAACTATTCACAATTACTTAACTATTCACCATTTACTTCACTATTCACAATTTACTTAACTATTCACAATTTACTTAACTATTCTCAATTTACTTAACTATCTACAAAGTTCTTAACAATTTACAAAGTACGTAACTATTTTCGAGGTACTTAACTATTTACAATTGGTCCTTATATTTAGTTACCAGTATTTTCAACCTGGTAGTGTCAACTTTAATGGTATAGTTTGTGAAATGAGTACACTAGTTAATTAACCAACATTTATTCTGCCAATATTATTTCTGAACTGCTTTAAGGTCAGAGGACAGCCCTGAAAGGCTGCTACAGGCAATTCATTCCATTCCTCAATGGTTCTATTAACAAAAGAAAATTTTCCCACGTCGGTTCTGCACTTTCTACCCCTAATTTTAAACAGATGATCGTTTCGACCGTAGTGTGCTGGCTTCTCTAACCTCTCTCTAACATCCGCCCAAGCATTTGAACCAGTATAAGCTTTAAATAACGCAACTAATCTATGTTTTTTACGCCTAACTTTTAGCGGTTCCCATTCATTCTCTTCACCTTTTGTAAACCCAAAATCTTTACCTCTCCTTATGAATTTTATAGCCCTTCTCTGCACTTTTTCTAAGGAATCAATCTGATTGACTCTGTATGGGTCCCAACATGCTACTCCATATTCCATAACCGGCCGCACTAAAGATTTGTAGGCTAGTTCCCTGGTCTTTGCGCTCCCCTTTTTCAGTATTCTCATTACGAAATGCAATGCTTTCCACGCTTTCCTAGATGTACTATTTATCTGTTCCCCCCATCCAGCATTACTTGACAAGCACACTCCCAAATATTTGCAGCTGTCCATCTGTGGAATTGGTTCCCCGCCCATTTGATAGTTATGTATAATCTTCCCCTTAGTTCTGCTAAAAACAATGGACTTACTTTTCCCAGCATTAATTGTCATTTTGTTTGCTTCGGCCCACCGCCTGATTTCATTTAGGTCGTCCTGAAGAGCAGTCTCATGCATGGAATTCCTAATCTTATTGTAAATAATACAATCGTCTGCGAACAGTCTTATCTGGCATTTAATGTTTATATGGATATCATTAACAAAGATAAGAAACAGTAACGGGCCCAGTACCGAGCCTTGGGGCACGCCCGAACTTACGGTCCCCCCTTCTGACAGTTCTCTACCTACTCTTACTCTTTGCGTCCTCCCTTTCAAAAATTGTTCTACCCACAATACAACGCGATTATCAAGTCCCGCATTTGCTAGTTTCCGGATGAGTAAACTATGTGGCACTACGTCAAAAGCTTTAGAAAAATCTATCACCACTGCATCAGTCCTTCCCCCTGCATCCACCTCATCCGCCAAATCTTGAATTAATGAAGTTGTTTGACTTTCACATGAATACCGGGATCTAAACCCATGTTGCGCTTTGTTGAACCACTGTTTGTTTTCTAAATCCTCCCGTATGTATTCTGCAATTAGATGCTCCATTACTTTACACACTACCGACGTTAGGCTAACAGGCCGATAATTATTTATTTCTGTTTTATTACCCCCTTTGTATATTGGAACTACAATAGCGGATTTCCAGTCTTCCGGTAGTGCACGGTTGTTAATTGACATGTTAAACAAGAGCATTAGGTAGGGAAACATGGCTTCTCCCCCTATTTTTAATATTTCAGTAGGTACGTTGTCCGGCCCTCTTGATTTTCGATTCTGTAGCATCTTGATCCTTTTACGTAATTTTGGCGCCATTATTTGAAAAAGCGATTCTCCACCACTCCTATTTTCCCGTTCAGGACTATCATCCATTTGATGAAAGACCGATACAAAATGTGCATTTAATATGTTCGCCTTTTCCTTATCATTTATTACGGCAGTCCCGTTAACTTTGAAATCTGGTATGCCTTCTTTATTACCCCTGCGTCTCCTCACATAATTGTAAAATGCTTTCCATCCATCACTTTCCTTATTTAAAATTTGTTCTAAGAACCGCTCCTGCGCTTGCAACTTTTCGTTTTGTAAATTCTTGGTTAATTCTTTAAATTTAATAAAATGCCATTCTGATTTCCTCCTTTTATGATACGCGCGCCTTGTTTTCCTTTTAAGTGACCTAATACGTTTTGTATAAAATTCTGGATCAGCGTTATTTTTCATAACTTTAAAAGGTACATGTTTCATAATTGCTTCCGAAGTAAGTGTTTTGAAACTAGCCCAGGCTTCATTTACACTAGTGGCAGATTTTACGAAGGACCAATATTGCTCGCGTAGAAAATTCTGAATAGCAGCCCCGTCCGCTTTCTGGAAATTCCAGCTAATTGATGTTTGTTCTAATTCAAACCGGTTTAATCGTCCCCCCCCCCAGCTTACTTCTAATTGCACACAATGGTGGTCACTGATACCTGGCAAGACCTCACATTCAGCAAACAAAGACTGAGGCCTGCATAAAAATACATCTAGTAAGGCTGATTGCCGAGTACTTGTGTTAACGACTTGCAACAAACCCTGTTCCCAAACCAGAAAATTAACAAGATTTTGGTCTTCGCCTCCTGTTAACTGACCTTTCCAGTTTACATTTGGCAGATTTACATCCCCTGCTACAATAACGTTTCCCTTTACGGAAGAGATTTTTTCTATTAATTTATGCAACGTTTTGTGATTAGTTTCGCTAGGTGGTCTGTAGCAAGCTATTATTGTTATATTATTACCTTCGTTTTTTTGATCAATAATTTCAATTGCCATAATCTCTACATCCTCTTCTACCCATAGCGCTTTGCTTTGTAACTCTGACTTAGCGCAAATAAAAATTCCCCCTCCCCTTCCGTCCCTGTCCCTCCTAAACACCCTGTAATCTGAGCTGAAAACTTCCGCATCATTTATATCAACATTTAGCCATGACTCCGTACCTATAATTACATTTGGATTACATATCTCCATTAAATTCCAAAACTCTACAACTTTATTCATAATACTACGGCAATTTACCTGTAACAGCCTTAAAAAGCCAGCCCCTACCTGTGAATCTTCGTTTCTCCGAGGTTGTTGTCACTGTTGCTTCTGCCGCTTGCTGCCATCGCTCCACGTCGTCACCCTCCCGAACAACGCTGCCAACTTCGAATATTGCTTGTTATACACTTACATTTTCCAATACATATACTTTTTCTCAAATTCGTTATTCATTTTTTGTCCTGGTAATGCAAAGAGAATGGAATATTCCACATAGCAACCAGCTCTTAAAATATTTGACTATCGCTTAAATCCTACCAATTCCCCTTGCATCTACAAGAAAATTAGCAATAAGATTAGCATCTCGATATCTCGATTAACATGAAGCATATGGAGAATAAGCATTTGTAAAAATAATTTGTACAAGAGTAGAGAAAGTCACGTGAGTGTAACACAGAATTTTTTTCACTGTTAGCGTAATTTAATCTGAAACACAATATGTTAAGAGGAGAAAGTTCTTTTCACCCTCGCAGCATACTTAATGAATTATGTGAAGCACTGTATTGCCTTATAAGAGCTTTTCCAGGAAGGACTTTTAAAAACTTCTCAGGAAACAATAACATCAACAAGGTACGAGATTTAATAAGTAGTGCACAGGATTTTACACCCTACAACCCTTACATATTTTCATGCATCTATAACTATGCTTTCAATCCAAAGATTTTAGCGTTAGGTTAATGATTTATACTAATCTATTTCATTCCGAATACGGCCTATTTAAAACCAAAAGAAAACATTTAAATGGATTTAAGCAGTATGCAGACCATTGGAAGCCCGAATATAAGATACTTCGGAATTACACTACCTAGCAACAGGCCGGCACCACCTTAAATTCCACAATTGACTTGCATTTTTTCCGGTAAACCTGACGTTCTCAAAGTACTTACGAGATTATGTGTCCCTATTGATGTGTCTTACCTCAAAATGAATTTAAATAATTAATACCTTAGGTATACCTTGAGACAGTATTTTTATCACTTAAATGATATCAGTATAATTATACAATAAATAAAATATAATAACAGCCCGCTTTAAAAGCCCTGTGTGTATGTAATAATATATAAAGTGTATGTTACAGTCGTATTATGTACATTTTTATAATGTTATGTGAATGTATTACGTATTTTAACAATGTAGGAACTGTGAGAATAGAAGCCGTAAGTTGCTTACAATGAGGTAACCTTGAGGTGATAATGAATTGGAAAGTTTAATAATGCCACTACTAATTCTTGGAATAATAATGTGATATTTAAAACAGTTTATAAATAGCCAATCAACAACCACAAAAGCAGAAAGTTAAATAAAAGTATTCTATTGGAGTAGGATTAGCAATCAGAGATTTGAAATAGAGAAATTTACAAATTTAAGCGGTAAACGCCAGTCGCTAGTAGACAGCGTTCCCGTGCAGCTAAATACGTATTCAGTGTGAGACATATAAAATTCATTACGGCGAGAATATTATAAAGTTTACGTATTAAAAAGTACAAGTAATTAATAAATAATCTCACAGATCGCTACATAAGCGAAGTGTAATTTAATCGTGTGAAGGATTAATAAAAGGAGTGAAGTAAAAACTATAATTTGTGTAAGCCTACATTCTTTAGCCGCATCACCCCCCTGCTAAGAGATACATGTTTCTACAAATTAATACTGACGCAGCCGAGGCAAACATAAACATATATAATATTTAAAGAAACATAAAAATACAAAGTTGATTCCTAAACGTTGGGGCGAAGGGCACCGGAAAGTGAACGTTGGGGCGAAGGCCACCGGAAATTTTGTACCATACATGGGGCAGTTACTTCATCAATTTTGGCTCTCCAACAGCAGCAATACTCATTTTCAAGTCTAAGCATTTGAGATTTATGCTAATCTATTTTATTCCGAATACGGCCTTTTTAAAACCAAAAGAAAACATTTAAATGGATTTAAGCAGTATGCAGACCATTAAAAGCCCGAATATAAGATACTTGGGAAGATAGACTCAGGCTGAAAAGTTCAATGCTATAGCCCGGATTTGAACTTCAGATCTGCAGCTCTCTGTGCTGTTGCTTTATCCACTAAACTACCTAGCAACAGGCCGGCACCACCTTAAATTCCGCAATTGACTTGCATTTTTTCAAGTAAACCTGACGTTCTCAAAGTACTTACGAGACTATATGTTACCTCAAAATGAATTTAAATAATTATTACTTTAGAGGTATACCTACATAACATTAAATATCTGAGTACATAACTTTTAGATAAAGATTCTTAGTACATTTACCACAAATGTCAAGGATCAAACAAAAATATTCTTGCAAGGAGTATTTTATGTATTAGGAAATGTTGAAAATGATGAAGAGAAGAAATAAGTCTAAGGTTTGCTGGGTATGACCGAGCATATCGCTCCGCGGTAATGTACGAGGCTCGTATTCGCTTTCCGGGCGTCGGAAACTGCAGAGTATATTCTGCCTCGATTATGGTCATATGGAAAATATGCACATATTTACTAAACAATTTTCATTTCGTTCGAAATGGAGAACTGGTTTAGTTCGCCTGTGGCCCGGCAGCCGAGATGGAGCGCAGTTTTACATCGCCCGGCACTACGGCTTCAGCTCCACTCAATATGTAATAATATTGTTTCTGCTGTACAATACTTTTCTTTATGGACGACATTAAAGACAGTGAAAGTGAATGGGGTAACTTTGTGTTGGTATATGAGAACTGCAAATTTTACAAAGACAGGGAACTGAAAACCTATGAATTGCTGTGGAGGTGTTGAGTAAGAAAATTCAATGCGAAAAGTTATTCATTGGTGAAGAATAACGAAATTATTAGAAAACAAGGTGAGCATAATCATGTGGTTGACATTAGCAAATTAAATAGCCAAATTATTAATGCAGGTACGAAAACAAAAGCCGTCCATGATGTTAATACTAAGCCATCAAAAATATTTCTTGCTGTTTGTCAAATCTTGTCTACATAAAACCTAAACGTGCGTGATAATCTCGTATAAGAGATAATTTGTACAGATCGCGGAGAGAACGTCAGCCAGTAGGTATTGCCTAAATCACAACCGGAAGTTCATGACAGATTGCGTTATTTAAATTTTATAACTAACGGGGCGAAGATTTCGTTCTTTCCGATGACAAAAACAGCGCAGTTATTCTGTTAACGTGTGTTTATTTGCCAATATGGTATATTTACATAGACTTGATATAATATACATGTACGGAACTTTTCGTTACTGTTATGAGTTTTCAAACTAAATGTTTATACTTCTTCGCAACCATAAGTGCATCTATCTCTCACACAACAAATAAATGGCTGTAAATCATTTCACAAGCATTTTAATGACAGCTTTTACAGCAGTCATCTTTCTGTGTATAAATTTGTGAATCAAATTTTGGACACACAAATTGAGACTTACATTAAACTGAAATAATGTGAAAAGCAAGAGAAGTTTTAATGTGAAGTCAGACAAATGCAAAAGAAATATTAAACGGAGAATCGAATTATATGGAGCTCTTCGTAAATATCCCGTATGCAGATTGTTAAATATTTGTATATATATGGTAGGATTCATTATTTGAATGCAAGTAAAGGATACTATATTCTCTGTTTCCTATTACGGCGTTTTTCTGTCATAGTGTACGTTATGTCAAAAAAGTGATTGGAAAGGCATAATTATTTTGTTTGCAGATCTGAGTAGTACACAAATGTTGCCAAAGACTCTGAATAATTATCAAAACATTTGTTGACAATTTGAAATGTTACAACACGATGAATAAACAAAGAAAGCATAATACTTAATTACTTTTGTATTACACTTTATATAGACAAAAGGGTTTACTCAGTGTCAGTACCTTCATTAGATACTTGAGATGATTTTTTGCTGCCGCAGTTCCGTAGCGGATCCTTGAATATTTACTGGATCATCCCTGCATTGGACGTTCCACTGCACCGAAACCAGCTTTACTGTGTTTGCAGGAGAAAGCCTATTCCTGGCTTTCGTGTGGATTCGCCCATAAGCCGGTAGTTTCGCCCCCTTGCAGCTGATGACACGAGGTCTGTAGCGAGAGCACTCTTGTACGGTTCCACAGTACTTACATTTTGCCTCTAACTTGCCTTGTAGTGTCAAAATGTTCCCACAGTTAAGCACGAGGACTATTGTATCTTCCGACGCTTGACAACTAAAACAATTCTAATCATATCGTGCCTTAAATACCCCGGATGCCCAGGCATCAGGAACAGTCAAGAACTGCAAACGGTTCGCCTGAGGTGTATACAAAACGTTATGCATAAATGTTATGCAGCTGGCATCGAATTATACGATTAATGCCAATAATAGGGGTAAAATGCAGTAGTTTACGTCTTATCTTCGTACTATACCGTAATTTTACAACCCTAGAGTGAACCAAACATGTTATTGTTTGAAATACTTAACTTCAAAGCCTCGTGCTATAAAACAACGACAACACTATAATAATAATAATAACAATAATAATACCTATTAGACGTAACAGAGAGCTAATATTAAAATATCCGATGTTACATTCACATGACTGTCTCTACCTTCTACCGCTTATTAATGTATATAAAAGTTATTCTTACGAAAGCTTATTTTCCTATCTCCTTCATTTTAATCGAGATAAGCCTCTCCGAAAATATCTGTATTACACATTTCGTTACACATACACAGGGAATAGCGATAGTCGAACATTTTTGGAACTGAACGCTGTATGCTGGTCTTAAGATTCCATACTCTTTCCATGAGATAGCGAGTAACAATTGAAAATCGACAAGACTAAAAGAATGGCTAAGTCTTGTACAATTGGAACTATTAATAACAGATATTTCGGAAATGGGTGCCACAAAAACGTTATTTGAAATACATTGTGGGTTTTAAACAGATCTTTAGCTTTTGTGTAGTACGTTTTCGTCTGGGGCTTAACGTTTTCCAGTTATACAATTTTATACAAAATTCTTCCGAATGATATTCCCAGAAAATTCAAGATCTTGTCATGTAAATGTCTTTAAATATGGTATTTTAATCAAAATCGTTATAGCAATTTTTAGAAAATAAATATTTTTGAGAAATGATCAATGTAAAGGGTAGTTGGGGGTGGAGTGGATTTTCTTGAAAATCTTCGTGTCGCATCTTTGGAAGATATTAACATAAACACCAAGTTTGGGGTTTATCCGACTTTTCGTTTTTGAGTTATGCTGTTCACAGACACTCACAAACGGGCGTTTTTCTAAAATGCTTTTCTTATTCAAGGGGCCTCAAAGCATGTATTTCCAGTGAAATATAGGTATAGAATTTTTGTTTGGAATGCAATACTTTCTCTACCTACTATGTAGAGAAAGTTAATAAAAAAAAGCTGCATACGTCCAAACACTCTAAGAGTATTACGATTTACACAAACACAAGGGAAATGAAACACAAGGTTTACTTTCTCTGCCAGACACCTATGATAAGTAGAGGAAATATTGTATTTCCCAGCTAAAAATTCGATATTGACGTTTGACTGGAAATATCTGACTTTTAGGTTTCCTGAACCCAAAAAAGTATTTTAAAATACCGCGCGCGCACGCGTGGGTGTGGAAGTAAGAACAAGCATAACTCAAAAACGAAAAGACGGAGGTAATAAACTTGGTATTTAAGTTCAGCACCTCCCTTTACACAATGTTCTTTTTGAGGCGGTGCGCTAATTCACATATAAGAAACATCATTCGTAAAAATCTTTCTCGTTTTACAGCAGAGTGCCTTCCTTCATTTTCTATAAACGAAACTTCTCTCTTCATTGGAGTTAATTAATTATGAATGTTGCAGCTCATGTTCAGTAATAATATATTTCGATATGAGTATGGAAGTGCATTATTACAGAGTCGAGGAATAGATTGATATGATGAGAGGAGATTCTATTTCCGAGATTCTGTTAAGCCTTTCACACGTATGCATGAACACTATGTTTTGCAGAATCGTGGTTTTTTTATTTTTCATACATTACAATGAATAAACTGATGTGTTACACTCACATAACTTTCTCTACTCTTGTACAAACTATTTTTACAAACGCTTATTCTCCCTATGCTTCATGTTATCGAGATGTTGATCTTATTGCTAATTTTCTTGTACATGCAAGGGGAATTGGTGGGCTTTAAGCGATAGTCAAATATTTTAAGAGCTGGTTGCTATGTGGAGTATTCCATTCTATTTGCATTACCAGGACAAAAAAAATAATAGCAATAGATTTTAACTGTACAGTAAACACACCGTAGTGATAGCACTGGAAAAATGTTTTAACACTCTGCCTAAATCCCTCGGCATGATCCCTTGTAATGCAAAATTATTTGTCACTGCATTGCAGATTACTTTTACATCACCAATTACAATATCCTGCAGCCAAACCTCATCAGCGCACAAGTAAGGCGGATATGGCATAACACCATCATAATTTGAAATTGATTTTAAGTGCAAATCATTGCCTAAATGAAGAATTTTATCAATTACTTCAGAACTCCAAGCATCAATATTTATTACAGTTGAAAAACATAACGCCATCACCGAGTTGCTTGTGCAGTGTGTGTTTTTAACCTCACCAAATATGTCGTTATTTTGGCTCAAGGTGCCAGCAATCACTTTGGCTGCTTTCACGGAAAACAACTTCTTAACATTAAAATTAAAACTGGTTCGTTTCTTACTAGGCATTATGAAAAGTCTTAAAACGTAAACCAGTAAACAAAGAACAGAAACCAAAACAGAAACACCTGAAAATGTTACTATAACAAATAATATATGAATGAATAAAATGAAACAGCCCTTAAACCGTGGAAACAAAAAATATAAACTACGAGTAAAATAGGAACATTTAAAATGCTACTATAACGAACAATAAGACATGAGTTAATAAAATAAAATGATCTTACGAAATTGGTTCAAATCAGCATTCCTTTGAAGCAAAAGCCGATAGAAGATTCACAAAATCATAGCAGTTCGTTTATTTCTCAGTATAAAAAATATTTGACTATCGCTTAAGGCCTACTATGTTCCCCTTGTTTTGTATTTGCAAGGGCAATAGCCTTTAAGCATAGACATATCTCTTAAGAACTGGTTGCTATGTGCAGCACCATTCTCTATGCCACAGATATCTTTGCATATCCAAGAAAAAACAATCAATAATGAATTCCCATGTGAGAAAAAGTTTGGAAAGTTTAAGGGAATAAGAAGCAATATCTCGAAAATGGTTCACTCAACAAAACAAATGTATATGACAAAAATTGTGTATTTTAATGCGATCTACATCTTTGTGTAGTAACGTTTTGTCTATCTCTTATGGTTTACGAGTAATGCAAAAGTCGTTTACAATAAAGAATGCTTTTGAAGACATTCCCAGAAAATTCAAGATATACATTTCATTTGTCATGGAAGTATCTTAAATGTATGATATTTTAATCACAAACGTTTACAGCCATTTTTGAGAAAATTAAAATTTTCGAAAAATGTTCCATGTAAAGGGAATCTGGGGTGGGGAGATTTTCTTGAAAACCTTCGTGTCGCATCTCTGGAAGATACTGAACCTAAATACCAAGTTTGGTGTTTATCCGACTGTTCGTTTCCGAGTTATGCTGTTCACAGACACATGTTTCCAAAAATACCTTTTTTGGATTCAGGAGACCTCAAAACATGTATTTCCGGTGAAATCTCGACATCGAATTTTTGAGTGGAATGCTACTACTATATATATACTATATATACGTAGTAGAGAAAGTAATAAAAAACTCTAATGCACCTACTCAACATCAACTCGGATTTCCGGGGAGGCAATGCTGGCATTTCAACAACGAATACGATGGATTAGTAAGATAGTATAATATAGAATGCTTTTAAGTCAATAAAGTTGTTTGACGTAGATACCTTGACCCAAAACGGGTTGTTTGAAAATAATAATATACGGACGAATAGAGCTTCAGCATTTCAAAAAGAATTTGAAGTAGGAGACCTGAATTATGAAGATGCAGATATTGAGGAGGCATGGAAAATTGAGTTGTGTTTTACTTCCCGCCCTAGTGTATATTGTATGTTATTACGGCCACCAAATTTATGCTGATAGGCATGGGTTTCCTTGAAAACGAATACATGCGTTAGAATTGTAAATTTGCTTCCATATCAGGAGGACGTAGAAAACACATTGCTAAAATAGCATTATTACCTTAGCACTTAAGAAATCCATTTAAAGCAACATACATAGTAACGTCAGTCAACCTTTTTCTCCTCTTTTTCAGGCGGCTTTGTTTGTGTTGCTTTGCCAGAAGTTTCGAGAGAAAGGGTAGCAAGAGCCCATAGAACGGGTCATCTCAGTGTGTAGAAGTTTCCTGGATATCATAGGCCAAGGGTGGCGAAAATGACTTTCTTCCTCGAGCCATCAAATATGCGACACGTACTACACCACTCTGCAGCACATGGAAAACAAATGAATAGACAGCTAGAAAAGGAGTGGCGCCTGCGAGTCACACTGCCTCGCGAGTCCCGTTTTCGCCACCACTGTGATAGGCTATACAACAGATGGGAGAAATACACGCAGCAGCGGAGCATAGGATTCAGAAAGAATAGTCAGCAGAATAGTGAACGATGTTAAAGCCTGTAAAAAAGATATTTATCGCAATTGCAGATTACTAAGGTTAGCTTTCACTATATTTCTGCATACTCAAGTGGAAAAAATCTGATTTGTTACACTAACATGACTTTTTCTACTCTTGTACAAACTACTTTTACAAACGCTTATTCTCCATATGCTTCATGTTAATCGAGATATCGAGATGTTAATCTTATTGCTAATTTTCTTGTAGATGCAAGGGGAATTGGTAGCCTTTAAGCGATAGTCAAATATTTTAAGAGCTGGTTGCTATGTGGAGTATTCCATTCTCTTTGCATTACCAGAACAGAAAAAAAAAACAATAACGAATTCCCATTTGAGAAAAAGTGTAAGTATTGGAAAATTTAAGGGAATAACAAGCAATATCTCAAAAATGGTTCACGCAACAACAAAATATGTATATGACATAAATTGTGTATTTTAACGCGTTCTACATTTTTTGTGTAGTAAAATTTTGTCTATCTCTTATGGTTTACCAGTTATGCAGAAGTCGTTCACAATGAAGAATGGCTTTGGAGACTTTCCCAGAAATTTCGAGATATACATTTCATTTGTCATGAAAATATCTTAAACATATGATATTTTAATCAAAATTGTTAGAGCCATTTTTGAGAAAATGAAAATTTTCGAAAAATGTTCCATGTGAAGGGTAATCTGGGGTGGGGGGATTTTCTTGAAAACCTTCGTTTCGCATCTCTGGAAGATACTGAACCTAAATATCAAGTTTGGTGTTTATCCGACTGTTCGTTTCTGAGTTATGCTGTTCACAGACACAAACACACACACACACACACACACACACACACACACACACAGACATCTTGTTAAAAATGCTTTTCTTGGATTCAGTGGGTCTCAAAACATATATTTCCGGTGAAATCTCGGTATCCAATTTTTGGGTGGAATACAATACTTCCCCTACTTACTATACGTAGTAGAGAAAGTAAAAAAGAATGCTCTGCACATTCAGTTCTCTGCCCGCTTAAGAAGTATTCACATGTTTTTCAAGCTGCTTATTTTAAAGATTGTTCTGCAATGTTTTTATTTCTGCTTAGCTTAGACAGACAATATATCAATGTAGAAGAGCGAAATGAGTATATTATGAAGATATTCGGTTCAGAGTAAGAGGAGTGCGACATTGGCTTAGAAAATAATCAGGTTGCGGATCTGTCTCCGAGACATCGTTCACTCATCAATTGAAAGAATTGAAGTGTTTCTACAGTTGAGAGGGAAGATGTGACTCACTTCGCTATTCATCCGGAATAAATATTTTGAGGAGAGCGTAAATAAGAGCGAAAGTAGGTGTTAATTATTATCAATCGATGCGTGTAGAGAGCGAAGATGTGAGAAACGGATGTGCAAAGAACGCGGGAGGGTTGCAAAGTGGCAGGATCACCCTCTAACCCCTGGAGGCAAGTCGAACCTCAGCCAATCAGACATCGGAAGATCCTCCCTCCGGTTTTATAATGACATCCTCTCCAGTGAAGAAATTGAGTGAATATATCTAAAAGTAACGGTACCCCAGTAAAACACTCCGTTTGGATGTTAAGCAAAGAAACAGGCGTTTCAGATACGCTTTCTGCAGAAAGAAGAAAACATTCTTAATTTTTTTATTTCAAAATTCAAATAATTGCGTTTCATACACATTAAAGGTATTTAAACAAATAATTTTAATAATAAAGTTAAACATTAAAATATCATGGAATAAGAATATACAGAGCTCATGTTTTCACGTCAGCCTCGCACAGCATATTACTGATCGAGTATAGCTAACACTTTGTGTGAAACACTTGGCCTTACAAGTTAATTGGGCAGCAAACGCTCGAGGAGATCGTGTCAGAAATATCCACATGTCGCATTACGTTTCTGAATGCAAGAGGACGAAACGAACAGGAATATGTTAATACTTCTCTTCAAAAACAGGACGTATAGGAGAGCACGTCTTTTTTTCTTCTTCTTCTTTCTTTCTTAAACGTCCCCTTGTTTTACCCAATGTTTTACCGTTTTCGTTACCGCTTATCGCGGCAATTACACAATACACATACACCCACAAACACCCATGCCCATGGTGGGACCCTAACCCGCGACCCTCAGCTTGGCGGAGCGCCGGAGCTATACACTCCAGCGACTACGGCTACAAGGGCCGGCTTGTCTTCATCATTTTCGATGTACTGCAAGCAAAAGATCGCAGACATGGTCTTGAGCTGAAAACTTACTGCATGTAGGATGGAAACACTGAGAAGCGAATACTTGGGAGCTTCGTTTTCGCTTCTAGATTCGTTTCTATATCTCTACAAATTTAATAGCATTGCAAACGTTTATTCGAATTTACGAAATGTTATCGAATGACAAACCGTGCTGCTGTATGGCTGGTACCGTAGCACGGTTTGAAACAATGCTGATCGGCTTGAAGTCGCTGACGACGAGAAAAAGATCTGTAAACCTATAATACTTATGAAATTTATTTTGGAAAGGCCAGTAATAATAGGCAGCCATGGATCTGTTTTCCAAAAATCATTTTCAGCTTCCAAACAACCTTATGAAGGAGAGTACTGCTGTTCCATTAAGCACTTATGTGTTTTTTTTAAATTAATACATATAAAATTCTATCAATATTTATTTTCTTCAGGACTTATTGTTTTATAAATCTTTGTATGTGTTTATTTATGTTTTAATTACCAAGTTGGATCTATCCTATTTATAAATATTTTACTTATTGACATTATTCAGCATTTATGTATCTTATGAATTAATGGTATTCCATTCCTAACGCACTTCCAATGGCTGAAATAGGTAGGAATATAAAATACATATATGGCACAAAACAAAGTATACAGACTCTTATTACTGTCGAAATGCTCTATGTGTGAACTTTACTTTCCCTCGCAGGGAACCGACTGTACACGGGAAGTTTATTGAAAATGTGTGCTGGAGGCGTGTTGCCTTCAGTGAGGAAATACAACAGCCATAGTCTTTTTTTGCCCCTTCTGCAAGATCACTCGCTTCTACAAAAAGCGGTTTCAGCAGGATATATGTATAGCGTTCCTTCAATAACGCTTTACTGAAAACCAGGGGAAAAGAGCGAGTCCATATCCTGTAAATTTCCTGAATCCAAAGACTATGGATGCTTTTTTTTTCAGACAGCTGAGGTACGGAGACACACATCACTATCACATGTAGCTGCAGATCAACATAGACAACCTGTGAGACGCTTCAACAGAGCTCATGTCCTTCGGTGTGTTTTCGCTGCTCACAGCCACGACTAAATTTTCGTTTTCGGATTTATCGCAGGCTATGTATGTCAAGAGAAATGAAGTTCTGCAAAGTCAAGAATTATTCCTGTTTAATCAACGGGCGTTTTTTTGCAATAAGGTATTACATGCTTCGCTTACATCAGTCGATATGCCTGTTAGCTCTGATGAACATTGGTATGACTTATACCCTCATTTACAGAAACCCTTTAGGAATTATGTTAATATTAAAAAATCTGATGTGTTACATTCACATGTCTTTCTCTACTCTTGTACAAACTATTTTTACAAACGTTTATTCTCCATATGCTTCATGTTAATCGAGATGTTAATCTTATTGTTAATTTTCTTGTAGATGCAAGGGGAATATGGTAGGTTTTAAGCGATAGTCAAATATTTTAAGAGCTGGTTGCTATGTGCAGTATTCCATTCTCTTTGCATTACCAGGACAAAAAAAAACAAAACAATAACGAATTCTCATTTAAGAAAAAGTATAAGTATTGGAAAATTTAAGGGAATAACAAGCCATATCTAGAAAATGGTTCACGCAACAAACAAAATGTATATGACATAAATTGTGTATTTTAACGCGATCTACATTTCTGTGTAGTAAAATTTTGTCTATCCCTTATGGTTTACCAGTTATGCCAAAGTCGTTCACAATGAAGAATACTTTTGGAGACATTCCCAGAAAATTCGAGATATACATTTTGTCATGAAAGTATCTTAAATATATGATATTTTAATCAAACTCTTAGAGCTATTTTTGATAAAATGAAAATTTTCGAAACATTTTTCATGTAAAGGGTAATCTGGGGTGGGGGTATTTTCTTGAAAACCTTCGTGTCGCATCTCTGGAAGATACTGAACCTAAATACCAAGTTTGGTGTTTTTCAGACTGTTCGTTTCTGAGTTATGCTGTTCACAGACAGACACACACACACACGGACATGTTTCCAAAAATGATTTTTTTGGGGTTCAGGGGGCCTCAAAACATATATTTCTGGTGAAATCTCGGTATCGAATTTTTGGGTGGAATACAATACTTCCCCTGCTTACTATACGTAGTAGAGAAAGTAAAAAACTTATCAGCATACGTGAACGAGACAAGCAAT
Source organism: Deroplatys truncata (assembly GCA_030765065.1). Classification (NCBI taxonomy): domain Eukaryota; kingdom Metazoa; phylum Arthropoda; class Insecta; order Mantodea; family Mantidae; genus Deroplatys; species Deroplatys truncata. The sequence goes on from CM060980.1 coordinate 29,233,323, forward strand.
AACTAATAAATCTCTGTTGGACCAAAACAGGGGGCTTATATAAAAACATAACTTTGAAAGGTCTGTAAACCGAATTTTTGTTTTCAATTACTGAAATAAGCATTTGCATGTTATTTTCTACAATGTGATAAAGACACTGTTTAATTATCTTCTTGGCGTACAACCGAACAATATTTTTTATTTCATGAACAGTAACTTATATCTTTTATATAACGCCCCATTACATTCCAATTGTAACAGCAGATTTACCACTTTATACTAATCAAAAGAGCTTACTTTCTTATGCATGCATGTTCAAAATCTAAAACTGTTGCTTGTTTTTATTGTGAAAGACCCTTCTAACGTTTACCAAATAAATGTTTCTGCTAATTTGCTTTCATGTGATTTTAAATTACTTAAGCTACCCTTTTTATTAGTTTCCGTTGTCACTGGAGCATTCGTTATAGCATGGACTGGTATTTTTGGACTTTTTTCATAGAAGTCCACAGTTAAACAAACGGGCTGCTGTAGCATAAATTTTTCTGCGTCGAAGATGTCATGAGTGAGACAAAAAACTCCTTAGTGATGTTTTTTGTTTCATGGAGATGAACAATGGTGACCTGAAAGTCCAGCTGTCATCACAGAAAAGTTGATACAAAAGAATTATTTCTCAGATGTTCGCCATAACATGGACACGTTATCGATAAACTTCCCGAAGTTTTCATACATGTTTCACTTTCAAAAGAGAAAAGCTTATGCATTCTATTAAAAGATTGGCGGAGCGCATCTTTTATTAAAACATATCTCAGCCATTAAAAATTAAAATAATAGAGAGCAGTTGAATATTTAGAAATATATATAAAACTTTCATTAACATTGCAATTTACTATTATTTATTTCTGCCTTAAGCTCAGAAAAGTAAGTATGAAAACAGCCAAAAGTTTACTCTAATTTGAACTGGTTTTAGCTTTCGTCTACTTTTATTAGTTTATTTTCAGTTCACACATTCAACACTTTTAATACAGTGAAATTATTTTCAGTCTCATGTTACGTAGCTAAGAACCTTTAAAAAGTTAATTAAAAATCTGATGTGTTATACTCACATGATTTTCTCTACTCTTGTACAAACTATTTTTACAAACGCTTATTCTCTATATACTTCATGTTAATCGAGATATCGAGATGTTAATCTTGTTGCTAATTTTCTTGTAGATGCAAGGGGAATTGGTAGGCTTTAAGCGATAGTCAAATATTTTAAGAGTTGGTTGCTATGTGCAGTATTCCATTCTCTTTGCATTACCAGCACAAAAACAAAATGAATAACGAATATCCATTTGAGAAAAAGTATAAGTATTGGAAAATTTAAGAGAATAACAAGCAATATCTCGAAACTGGTTCACTCAACAACAAAAGTGTATATGACATAAATTGTGTATTTTAACGCGATCTACATTTTTTGTGTAGTAAACTTTTGTCTATTTCTTATGGTTTACCAGTTATGCAAAAGTCGTTCACAATGAAGAATACTTTTGCAGACATTCCCAGAAAATTCGAGATATACATTTCATTTGTCATAAAAATATCTTAAACATATGATAATTTAATCAAAATCGTTAGAGACATTTTTGAGAAAATTAAAATGTTCGAAAAACGTCCCTGTAAAGGGTAATCAGGGGTGGGGTGATTTTCTTGAAAACCTTTGTGTCGCATCTCTGGAAGATACTGAACCTAAATACCAAGTTTGGTGTTTATCCGACTGTTCATTTCTGAGTTATGCTGTTCACAGACACACACGGATATGTTTCCAAAAATGCTTTTTTTGGATTCAGGGGGTCTCAAAACATGTATTTCCCATGAAATCTCGGTATGGAATTTTTGGGTGGAATATAATACTTCCCCTACTTACTATACGTGGAAGAGAATGTAAAAATAAGAAAGAATCAATTTTCTACATTTATAGGAGATCGCCGTTAATGACTATATATATATATATATATATATATATATATATATATATTACATACATACATGCTGAAGGATTAGCAGAGTATTACTACGTAAAATTTCTACAACCAAAATTGCGTTAACATTGTATGCCAAGGGGATTTGTTTTAATGGAGATATTTGGAAAGGGAACAGAGGAAAATGCACCCCAACTGGTGCTCGAACCAGCGCCTGCTGTGTTTGCTTTCGTAATCTAAAACAAAGCAACTAGAGCGTGCTGTTGAGGTGGCCATTTTGTATTCCTTCAGCTGCACGCTTCCCATTACCGCACACTGCCATCTGGCAGGCAATTTTTATTTTCAATTAACTTCCCTAAAAACGATTAACGGAAGGAAAAGAAGCAGAAGAATAACGACCAATCCCCCTGCGCGCTTTCTTTTTCACACTAACTGGGCTAATTACCTTCTGCAAAATTTAACCCTCTTTTATTAGTTTAGAGATTTCTTCCCCATCCACTTTTTGACGAAGATTCGAGATTACAACACTAACCATGCTTTTATTCCCAAGCAAAGTCTTGGCTCGAAAATATTGCTAATTACTCTGAAGAAGTCTCTGCAAGCATGTTGCTCAGTCTTGTTTTTGTCGCTTCGTTGCTAATGGGAAACTAATGTTCAGAACTTCCTTATAAGCTACTTAAGTGATCTCGTCACTTCGTGAAACAAAATGTGAAAACATATCATTTTATATTCGTGATAAGCTGAGGTTCGTCATCCTGGAGTGCTCTAGCGTGAACAAGCGCCCTCACTTTTTTTATGAAATTTGGTGAATATAATTAACAAATTCAGTCAAGCCACCTCCAGGTGAAATATGAAGCTTAAAACCAAGTTCGGTGTGAAACTATATTAGAATAACATCTTTACATTTACATTAGCCAAGCCAACACTCTTTTATCGTAATGCTCCAAGTAAGGATGCATCTACCACTAATATTGGCAATGTGTGTCTATAGTTTCAATCAGTTTTCTGCAAGTTTACAGTTTTGGAGCTATCAAGTCAATGTCTGGTTAACCTATGGTAGTAAGGTATTATAAACAGGTCCAGAACTGTCGCTGTATCGTTCGTGTTATCTTATTTGCTGAGCACCTGTTACTGTTTTACTAGTTTGAATTTTGGGTTCTTTGTCCTCCGGCTAGCTATTATTACAAGTCGAGCAAATCTCTTAAACAGGGTGTGTAAACGGAAAGGAGTTGTTACTAAAAGATAACACTGATAAAAGAATTTGTTTTTACACTTTTATTGCCGTGACACTTCCTTAATTTCACATATTTACTCTTGATACACGCCCGACTGAAACTGTTATATTTTCGAATGTAACTATAATCACTTATTTGCCGCACATTATTAATTCGAGTATTTCACATTTTATAACTAACTTTACGACGCGAGAGATTCTGTAGAACTGCGCGACGTGTAACGCGTGAATGATTCTGTTGAACTGAGCGTTACCCGTCTCTGGCATCAGAATTTATGCTCCCTCACCCCGATATGCCTAAACATTATAACAGAGCTGCTATTGGTTAATAAAGCGCGCCAACATTAGCGTCTATTTTTATATCCAATCAAAATTACGAACTCATATGCTCTAGGGAAGATATTCCCTCCATTTCTAAAGAAAAGCGCGCTACTCTGACGTCATTTGTTGGTCTCTTCTAATTGATAAACAACTCACCCCCTCGCTCATTGTTACCCGTTCCTATTGTCAGTTTCAGTGAGGTCGTGTAGACTTATTTCCTAACAATGCTTATAATTAACAAACATCTCAAATCATTGTTATACAATAATGTTAATTTACACTACAATCACTCTGGCATTCACAGTGTTGTGATATAAAATACTGCGTCAGAACATGCAGTGTAAAGAAAAACACACTTACTGAGCCATTAGCTGTAGGTCACAGAGTGAGTTGAAGCCTTCTGCCTCTATTTTTTATTTTTACACAATAAGAGGCCATTCACAATGAAAATTAAGCATTAGCATAACGACGTAAAACTTAGACATAAAAGTAATGCAATATATTATCATTCACATCAAGAAATGAAAACATAAGCAGCAGCCAATCGCAAGAGAGCGTTAAACAGCTGAACTAATATAGCGGTCTCGAAGCGACCACCGACAGAAGAGATTAAGTACACGTATCAAAATAAAAAAAAAAAAGCATCACCTACAATCACAATTTGTTTCGCTGCGATTTTATAGATATTACAATGACTTCTAGCCCGTGATCTCACACAGAAAGTGTGTTAACGGGTCAAAACATAGCGACGGAAAATTTTATATGAGATAGCAGAATGATCACGTGATGAGAATCGCTCTCTGATTGGCTAATTTATGTTTGACGTAAACATAAACTTGTAAGCTTGGACCATGGGGACTTCTAAGTTTACTAGTCGGCCGTGATGTGAGTGCGTGCGATGGGAAGATGAATTAAACAGCCACGGAACAAGTGAGCAGGGCATCGGAAGGACAGTCAGGTAAAGAACGCGTCTGATGCGAGGCTGAGGCATGCAAATATAATACTGTTTTCATTGTGCAACTGTACATTCCCCTATCGCGTTGCCCTTCACTCCTCTCTGATCCCAAGCCTTGACGACGTTCGCATTATCAACAAAAACAGCGGCGCCCTCCTCCAAACGCTCTCACATTGTGGCAGACTAGCACGTTTAATTCAACGTTTTCTTTTATGTTAACGTGATTCATTGTGAATGGGCCCTAAGTCCCACACGCAAGCGCGTGCTCCCCCCAAATCACACACCACACGTATACTCGCAAACCAGACTCTTGGAAGGATAGGAGATAATCCAATTAAAGAAAAACGTTCCCCTCTAACCATAAATAGAACCGGGATCTCTGTATTTGGAGGCTAGCACCCTAACTGCTAGATTGCAGAGGCAGTCTTAAAACATGTTTTCCTTTTTATATTTTGTCTGTTGTATATCTATCTAGCCGTAGAAAGATATTTAGATGTTAACAGAGGAAGATATTATGTATTTAAATTTTTTGGTGAGAGATTAATTAGACTGTTAAGCGTTTAAGGATAAAATGTATGTATGTATGTATGTATGTATGTATGTATGTATGTATGTAATGTATGTATGCATTATGTATGCATGTATTATGTATGCATGTATTATGTATGTATTATGTATGCATGTATTATGTATGCATGTATTATGTATATATGTAATGTATGTAATATGTGTATGTATTATGTATATATGTAATGTATGTATGTATGTAATGTATGTATTATGTATGTATGTAATGTATTATGTATGTATGTAATGTATTATGTATGTATGTAATGTATTATGTCTGTCTGTCTGTCTGTCTGTCTGTCTGTCTGTCTGTCTGTCTGTCTGTATGTATGTATGTATGTATGTATGTATGTATGTATGTATGTATGTATGTATGTATGTATGTATGTATGTATGTATGTATGTAGGCTTTTGCTGAAATTCGTTATTTCACGAAGAGCGTTGAGATGTTTGGAAGAGGTTAGTGTACTTTTGTTTTTAAGTGAATTAGTTTTTTTGTGCTTTGCTTACTTTAATTTACAATGGACACTGGGACTTTCGGTTTTGTGATTTTGTATTCATTGCTATTTAATGGTATTTCAATGAAAATATTTTTTAAACAATGATAATGCAATTGTGACATGGTCATAGACTTCATCGCATTAAAAATAATCTGCAGGCACTAACAGTGTATTAAAGAATGGGAAAAAGGTATCAGAATCGCCTGTCTATATGCTCAGGAGTCATGAGTGTTCCGCGATGCCAACCGAGCTGCCAAGGGAGGAAGAGACGAAAGTAAGCGCCCTCGGCAGTTCTACTCCTCAGCCAGTCACTCGCACAATTGATTATATCGACGATGTGCGCCTAACTTAATTTCCATGTGCAGCTTTTCTAGAAAGAAGTATTGATGACGGATAACAAGAAAATGAGAAGATGTAAATATTCCAACAGATGTCTTAAAAACGGAGGTTTACTCTGTCAACAACCTTTTATTAAACGCCCTTAACTTTAATAAGCATGAGATAAACAAAATAAGATAATGGATAAGTAACACGTATCCATTAATAAAACACCTACAATCATTGATAAACAAATATATGTTCTAGTAAGCAGTAATTTTTCAACATAGTTTTAAATACATTGCAAAATTAAGTTGGAATATGTCAAAACACAAAATGTGACATAAATTAATAAAATAAATATTTCTTACCTATTGTGAATATAGTTATTTCTACTGCATATCCCTGCCAGTTAACGAGTAGAAATACGTACCTGTAACACAGAGAAAAGATAAAATACAGAACACGAAAATGGATAAATATGTTACATTGTCATTAACAAGTTATTCACTGTTCAGAGCACAATCATTCAAACCTTTCTACGCCATATCACAGAATTACAACGAACACTACGCAAAATCAGGCGTTTATAAGGATTTTTGGTTAACTGTTAATGCTAAAGGAAATTTACATTTAGGAGGAATAAGTAACAAGGTGTTTCAATAGCTTTACTATGTGTAGACATAGGTATAGGTTATATACCTGCTACCTACATCTACTCTAGGGAGGAAGGGATGAAGTGAACAAATCACAGGAGGCTAAAGGCCTGAGGTAGTCTGACCACAGAGACGCGCGCAAGTCCCTAACAAGATCAGGCTCGAAGACTTGTCTCACTGCTGAAGCTGCCTACAAGGGTGATGAACGACCCATCGACCAAGCAGCCCTCCAGTGTCCACGTGGAGTATACTTCTCGTAAAGTTTAGAAAACGTACAAATGATATGAAACTTATTCGTAAGAGCCTATAAACAGAAACATTCAACAAGACTCGTATCATGTCACTTCATTTTGAAGAGGCTGTGTCTTTGGCTGTGTGCATGGGATGGGTACCGTATTCAAAATAATCCTAAAAAACCTGTATGGTCAGAAAAGAATGCAATTTTAGCACTTCTTTCAAGCGGCATATCGTTTGAACTTTTTACTTTCTCTACTACGAATAGTAAGTAGGGAACTCAGAAACGAACATTCGGATGAACACCAAACTTGGTATTTAGGTTCAGTATCTTCCAGAGATGCAACACACAGATTTTCAAGAAACTCCCCCCACCACAGATTACTGTTTACATGAAACATGTTTCGAAAATTTTAATTTTCTCAAAAATGGCTAACGATTTTGATTAAAATATCATATGTTTAAAATATTTTCATGACAAATGAAATGTATATCTCGAATTTTCTGGGAATGTCTCCAAAAGTATTCTTCATTGTGAACGACTTTTGCATAACTGGTAAACCATAAGAGATACACAAAATTTTACTACACAAAAAATGTAGGTCGCGTTAAAGTACACAATTTATGTCATATACATTTTCGTTTTTTTGAGTGAACCATTTTCAAGATATTGCTTGTTATTCGCTTAAATTTTCGAATTCTTATACTTTTTCTCAAATGAGAATTCGTTATTCATGGAGAATGCAAAGAGAATGGAATACTGCACATAGTAACCAGCTCTTAAAATATTTGACTATCGCTTAAAGCCTAGCAATTCCCCTTGCATCTACAAGAAAATTAGCAATAAGTTTAACATCTCTATATATCGATTAACATGAAGCATATGGAGAAAAGCGTTTGTAAATATAGTTTGTACAAGAGTAGAGAAAGTCATGTGAGTGTAACATATCAGATTTTTAAATTTTGCAGCAACTATACTCATTCCTTTGAGAAAGCAACCGCACCATCTGTCCGGCACCACCATACGCCACGAAAGCCCAGGAGCACACTGAAAGATGAGAAGGAAATGATGGAAAGGAAATCGTGGTAGATGAGAAACCATCCCAGTATTCGCCTATCGACCAGGGAAAACCACGAACAACCCGAAATCGGGTGACCAGTCGACAGAAATCGAACCATCCCGAGTCTCCCATGTTACCGCGGTTAGTAAGCATTAGTGCGACCGAAGAGTGTTCATGTATACCGCTGGTAAGTCCACCCTCCCTTTGTGTTCCGACAGGAAGGGCAATGTACACATTATTCACTCCTTTTAGCTTAACGATTTTGTCCCTGCATATAAGTGCAGGGATCTGAACAAATGTGCAAAATAAAGCATTTTTGGAAACAAATCCGTGTGTATGTCTTGTGTGTGTGTGTGTGTGTGTGAGTGTCTCTCTCTCTCTCTCTCTCTCTCTCTCTCTCTCTGTGTCTGTGAACAGCATAACTTAAAAATTCCGATGTGTTTCACTCACATGACTTTCTCTAATTTATTTTTACAAAGGGTTATAGCTATATGACTTGTTCCAGTAAAAATATATGGAAATAGTCCTATAAAATTGCTTTTTCTCCATATGCTTCATGTTAATCGAGATATCGAGATGTTAATCTTATTGCTAATTTTCTTGTAGATGCAAGGGGAATTCGTAGGCTTTAAGCGGTAGTCAAATACTTTAAGAGCTGGCTGCTGTATCGAGTATTCCATTCTCTTTGTATTACCAGGACAAAAAAAAAGTGAATAAAGAATTCCCATTTGAGAAAAAGTATAAGTATTGGAAAATTGAAGGGAATAACAAGCAATATCCCGAAAATGGTTCACTCAACAACAAAAAAATGAATATGACATAAATTGTGTAATTTAACGCGATCTATATTTTTTGTGTAGTAAAATGTTGTCTATCTTATGATTTACCAGTTATGTAAAAGTCGTTCACAATGAAGAATACTTTTGGAGATATTCCCAGAAAAGTCAAGATATACATTTTATTTGTTATGAAAGTATCTTAAACATATTATATTTTAATCCAAAACTTTAGAGCCATTTTTGAGAAAATTAAAATTTTCGAAAAATGTTCCATGTAAAGGGTAATCTGGGGTGGGGTGATTTTCTTGAAAACCTTCGTGTCGCATCTCTGGAAGATACTGGACCTAAGTACCAAGTTTGGTGCTTATCTGACTTTGTTTCAGAGTTATGGTGTTCACAGACACACAGACAGGCACACACTTTTTGGATTCAGGAGGTCTCAAAACATGTATTTCCGGTGAAATCTCGGTATCGAATTTTTGAGTGGAATGCAATACCTCCCCTACTTACTATACGTAGTAGAGAAAGTAATAATAATGCAGGAAAAAGATTCTGGAAATGTAACATGAAGATTGAAGACTACAAAATATAGTCTAAATAATTATAGACTATTAATGAGTAAAGATCCATTAAACTATCTATGAATATTATTGTGATGCCGAAAAATTTCTCCTCTAAAACACGAAAGAATGCTTCTTAGGATGCACGTGTAAGATTCACCTTTGACCTAACTAAGAAAACCCCTTCGTGGAAAGGTCACAAAAGAAGGAAGGAAAAAATGCTGAAAAAAGAGCCCATTATTCACACAGATTTAGCTAACGATGACAGCACAACCTGTCGGGAATGGCGGGAAAGACATAAAAATCGGAAGCTTGGTTCACAGGGTCGGCAACATTCACCGCATCTGTTGCCTCCCCCTCCTCGTGACCAACTCTATTGGAAATTCATCCATTCCACGGCCCCCTTTAATATAATGAAAATTGTAAATGATACAGAAATGGGTGCACCACAAGCTAATCCATATTTATGGATAACATTATACCAACACTACCCCTCGCGTACAGTCGCAAAAAAAAGGAAAAAAAAAAAGAAAACATATACAGGCGCGTCAGAACAGAGCCGCAGCCGGAAGGCAAGATGATATATCGGTAACCGATCTGACGGAGCAGGGAAATTTACAACCCGTGGTACGCACGAAGCTGCCGAAAAGACATTACTGGAAATAGAGAGCGTCTGACTGCCAAGTTATATCCTATAGTGCTCGCTTACCATTATTAAGTCCATTATTTGTCGCCATTAATCTTGCTAATACATGGTTTCGCGCTACACAAATAGAATATATACACTATGCTATCAAAAGTATACGGACATCCCCACAAACATAACGTTTTTTCATTTTAGGTGCATTGTGCTGCCACCTACTACCTGGTACTCATTATCCGCGACCTCAGTAGCCATTAGACATCGTGAAACAGCAGAATGGGACAGTGAAGTTATTGCTGATTATGACGACGGCATGAGTGATCAAAATTGCGACATGGTACGTCATCAGGTTTCTGAAGCCAGGAAGAATTCTCGTTCTCACAGAATCAGATGTGAGGATAAGAGAACTGTAGAGGTATCTATCAAGGTACTGAAATTAATGTTGATGAGGAAAGAAGAGGAAGATTTGGTGCTGGATTTTAATACCTAAAGAGTGAAATCGTTTACTATATTTTAATAATATTTTGCTGGTCTTGGAAAATCGGCGCTATGTATCGAAGTCATAAGCATATCTAGATACTGATTACCAAATATTTATCAAAAATTTTAGGATGTATCTTCGTTTCTTCAGTATCTATTTTGGGGTTTAGGCTGTATTTTCAACAATATGTACATCAAAGTTATCCATTTAAGCGGAAAACCGGCTCTTATTGACTTGTGTCCTATAAACAATAAAGTATAGCTTGTATTTTTGTAACCTGTCATTAATCCTTCAAGGTTACACAAAGCACTCTTTGGATACTCCTCAACCAGCTATTTTGAGACCTTTGCGTCTGCGCTAGACTGTTATTTCTTCAGAATACCCAGAAAGGGGATACATCCGATGAAGCTGTTCTACCCTCATGCAACGTCGCAGAGCCGTCTCTCACTCCCCATGACCCTGCCGGACAATATGATGGCCCCTAACTCACGAAATGAAGGTCAAGAGAACCCTGTAGAATATTAATGAAGAATTGCATAATCATTACACACGTGCGCCTCTCTTTCGTGCCCGGAATGCGAAATGACTATATATTGGGTCATTGAAGTTTAATTTAATAGTCAGCCGTTTCACACACTGTCATTTTGAACTCGATTATGATTACTATCCAAACCTACTCCTGGAATTTTATGATTCTACATGACCACAGCAGAACTACTGCATCAAAGGTTAATTTTATTCTGTTGTTCGCGTGATGAAATCCCCGAAGAAGTCCACTAACGTCTTGAATTAAACTGGAACAAAAGGTTCAGAGTTGTATTTTGAGCTCTTTAGAACATCGATAATCACCATGATTCTTTCTATTATTGAGTGATTAGGCACATAGCTTGAGATTACGTATGTACTTATACGAACAGATTCATTTTGGTCAGGTAATGTTATGAAATCTTATGCGTTTGCACACCAGTAAATGAAACTCATATAAACATAATACTAATCAATCGATGTGTCCTTATTTATTAAACAGAGACTACATTACCCTATTTAGTTTTGATGTATTAAAGTAGCTAGCAATCGCTTGTAGAAATATATGTGAAACATACTTTAACGTTTTATGTCTGAACCTTAATAACACGAAGTGTGCGCTATACTGCAACTGAGTGTTTTAAAGTATAATACTGATGAGACTTATCGTTTCCAAAATCTTAAAATGGAAGCTAATTGGATATTCTAATCTTTGAAATAATTATATAAAATAAAAATAAAATGTGATGTGTTACACTCACACGACTTTCTCTACTCTTGTACAAAGTATTTTTACAAACACTTATTCTCCATATGCTTCATGTTAATCGGGATGTCAATCTTATTGCTAATTTTCTTGTAGATGCAAGGGGAATGTGGTAGGCTTTAAGCGATAGTCAAATATTTTAAGAGCTGGTTGCTATGTGCAGTACTTCATTCTCTTTGCATTACCAGTACAAAAAAAAACTGAATAACGAATTCCCATTTGAGAAAAAGTATAAATATTGGAAAATTTAAGGGAATAACAAGTAATATCTCGAAAATGGTTCACTAAACAAAACAAAAATGTATATGACATAAATTGTGTATTTTAACGCGATCTACATTGTTTGTGTAGTAAAGTTTTGTCTATCTCTTATGGTTTACCAGTTATGCAAAAGTCGTTCACAATGAAGAATACTTTTGGAGATATCCCCAGAAAATTCAAGATATACATTTTATTTGTCATGAAAATATCTTAAATATATGATATTTTAATCAAAATCGTTAGAGCCATTTTTGAGAAAATTAACATTTTCGAAAATTGTTCCATTAAAACAAATCTGGGGTGTGAGGATTTTTTTGAAAACCTTCGTGTCGCATTCTGGAAGATACTGAACCTAAATCCCAAGTTTGGTGTTTATCCGACTGTTCGTTTCTGAGTTATGCTGTTCACAGACAGACAGACAGACAGACACATACACACACACACACACACGTTACCAAAAATACTTTTTCTTTATTCGGGAGGCGTCAAAACGTGTATTTCCGGTGAAATCTCGATATCGAGTTTTTGGGTGGTTTATGCTTCGTAGAGATGGTGATTTTATCGTGTGCGGTACCCATCTGACATAATTTTAAGTTCACTGTCAGGGAAGTGCAGTCATAAACATTGCAAGATGTCCATCTTTCATGCTAGAGATTGTCAAAGAACCGTAGATCCAACTAAAGAAAAAGGGAGAACTGTTCAACAATTCACCACGCGTGGGGATCTTATCAAAGACAGCAATTAGCGAAGTTCATCTGTCGAATACAAAACGATTGGTCGCTAGATCGATACTGCAACATTGTGATGCGACAGCTTTAATATGGGACTGAGTCTAAATGCGTAACTTCGTAGAGGGACTTATGGATGCACTGATGCATCAAATATGCGGAAAATGTACTGCAGTTTAAGTTACGCTTAGCCTCCATATATACAAGTATGTATACTTCATAATGAGTAACAAGGAGCGATTATACTGGCAGTCGCTCAGTTGGTCATGCTTCTGCGAGGTTAGACTAGTGGTAGAGACAGGTAAAATATAAAATTTCGTATACTCTGAGGCAGTATTTCTAACGCTTAAATGATTTTCAGTCTAATTATATAAATATAAATTCAATAACAGCCCTACTTGAAGCAATATGTGTATGTAATAATTTGTAAAATGTATGTAACAGTCATTGCATATGTTTATATTATTGTGTACATGTTCAATACTGTTATGTGAATGTATTACGTAATTTCATAATGTAGGAGCTGTGAGAAATAGGTCAAACGTTGCTAACAAACAGGTACCAATGAGGTAACCTTGAGGCAATAATGAGTTTGAGAGTTTAAATGTTACTTGTGATTCTTGGAAGCAATAATGTAATTTTAGTGACAGTTTATAAAATAGCCAAACAACAACCAGCAAAAGCTTTAGTTAAATGAAGGTATTCTATTAGATTAGGATTAGCCAATCAGAAACTAAAAAGGAGAAAAATTTACAAATTTAGAAGTTAGTTGCCTGCAAACAGCGTTACTAACCAGACGCAAAAAGTGCCCTCAAGAAATTTAATACGCATTCGTGTGAGACGAAAAATAAATTTACGTGTTAAACAGTGTAATTAATTAATAAAAGGAATCTCACAGTTGTCTATATCAGTGAAGTGTTATTTAAAATCGTATCAAGTATTAATAAAACGAGTGAAGTAAAATTATAATCTGTGTAAGCCTACATTCTTGTCGCATCACAACCCTGCTTAGAGAAACGTGTCTCTAACAATAATACTAACGCACCCGAGGCAAACATAAATATATAATATTTAAAGAAACAGTTAAATTAGAAAGTTAATATTTTTAAAAATTTGGGCGAAGGCTACCGGAAAGCGGGTACTATACGCGCGGTTGCAACTACTACAAGTTCGGCTCCCCAACAGTTGAAATATAATACAACTCCTTCTAAAATACACCTTTCTCAACTCAACTGTTTTCTATCATTATGGAGAAAAATATTTTTACATTCTGCAGTATGCACAAATCAATGCACGTTACCAAAAATTTAATCTTCAAAATATTTTGCTAAAAATATTCATATTTTGTAACATTTACGATTTTTCGCTTTTAAAACAATTTCGAATTGCAGATATTCTATTCGGGCAGATTTCTATGAAGCACGTTTGCAAAACTCAAGGTACCCTTTGCAGAAAACGCGCCTGGAAAAACTCGCATCATCCTTTCCAACAAGTCAGAGGTACAGTTGAGAAATTGTAGCATTTCCTTTATGTGACGTCACATGCGAAATTAACATCCTCTATTTTGAAGAGTTTTTATTTTCGCGAGTTTAGTGCTTTTAGTGGCATACCGTATTGTAATTAGTATTAAGCAAGCACAAAGAAACAATTTTTTCAAACTATTTTCTGGCTTTAAAATATGTATTTCGTAATACTCTGAGATTATTTTTTTCGTATTTTTGCCAAACAAATTTCATACATTTTGCCTGTCTAGCTATAAGTCATAAAATCAGCATACCTACAATGTGAGAATACTAAATGCAGTGTTCAAGAAACATAACGTAACAGGCCACATAAAGGTACATAAATAAGATAGATGCCAATATTCTATCCTGCCCAAATGTCAACTGGGGGAAGTACTGTTTCAATGGACAACGCTTCTGCTTGCATGGGCTCAGACTATAATTCCCATATGTCACCGTCCCACACTTCCAAATTACTAAATATTACCTCACTCCAAATGCCGCGCACAGATTTACTAGGTTGCAGAATGGGTGGGCCGAGCGGCACGCTTGAAAATTGGCGCCTGATTGACGTATGCAATTTAAACATTACATACTTACGTCTCAATCACTGCAAACAGATACGTCTTCTAACATCATTTTCAACCTTTGAAGAGTTGTCAAATTGCTTACTTTAAACTCTTTAAAAGTCTTGAAAACAAATAATAGCATGCTCTAAACGATCAAAGATTTGACAATGATTTGATGGCTTTAGTCAATGAAATACGAGTATTTACAGTGCGTCACGAAATCTGCAACATGGCGGAAAGCAAAAAGTAAACAAAAATGGCTACCCGGCCAAGGTATGTTGTATGCGAATTGATTAGGTTATACATAGCTGGTCATGTTTGTATGTCTAGGACTCTGTGGGTTACAAGATGAAGCAGATGAGGGCATATGAAGAAATAATTGCCAGGCAGTTTTCTGAACTAAGTATGCATTAATGCAATGCTATATAGTGTGGTTAACCTATCGGTTGGTGGTATTTCCATTGTATTCCATAATCGTAATGTGATTTCATTGGATATAATACATGAAAGTGCTACATAATATTGGTATAGAACAGTATTTCATTGCAAACTGTTTACGGTGACGCAAATAGTAAATTGCTTCGTGTGTTAAATTACTTATTAATGTGTTCTGAAGGGTTTCAGTTTGAAAAAAGACAACTTGTAAATACACAATTATGACATTGTGAAGTCTTGTCCAATCTTGGCACGTATTGAAAGAATGTTTGACAGCTTTTCTTGTAAACTCTTGAATTGAAAAAAAGTTTGATCGGGTACAAGGGGCTTAAGAGTTCGCCGAGAACGTACAATACAGTACTTGAATATAAAGCAGCACTGGCTTACAGCATAGTTGAATATTGTGACATGTACTTTGTGTTTGATAGACAGTGCTTTTAATTATTATATTGACAGATGCGGGAGACGGGAAAGGTTGTTACCTGCCACTACACTATTACCCCATTTGACTATGGTTATAATTGCTTCTATAACTAACATCACGACAATTCCTATATCGGATTTCATCACTACAGTATCCTACAACATTTAGCAATCAGTCTGTATGTCGAAAATTCTCTCGATTGCCCTTAATTTTCGATATTTTACCATTTAAATTTCCAAACATCGATTTGAAGTCTTACGTTGTGTAATGGTGAAGTTGCTAATTTTCATAATGATGCAGATGCCCAGGTTCGAGCCTTTATGTGCAAGTTTTATTTAATGTTTAAAACTATATTTATTCACTATTGCATATATATATTTATTTATATACCTACAGAACAGTACTCCTCCAGTATTAACTCTACTAAGGTAGATAACTAGTGCACGCCTTCAGAGTATTATTGTTTAATGCAGTGTTGTTACATGCGGAGGCAGTATTTTTTAACACTTAAAGGATATCAGTCTAATTATATAATATAAAATATAATAACAGCCCGCATAAAAGCAATATGTGTATAGTGTAATATATATAGTGTGTGTAACAGTCATTGTATTATGTTTCGATTATTATGTACATGTATAATAATGTTATCTGAATGTAATAAGTAATTTAACAATGTAGGAGCTGTGAGAATAGAAGCCGAAAGTTGCTAACAATGAGGTAACCTTGAGGCAATAATGAATTAGAAAGTTTAATAAAGGCTACCAGTAATTCTTGGAACAATAATGTAATATTTAAAACGGTTTATAAATAGCCAATCAACAACTAGAAATAGCTGAAGTTAAATAAAAGCATTCTAGACGAGTAGGATTAGCCAATCAGAGACTTGAAATAGAAACATTTACAAATTTAAGCGGTAAACGCCTGACGCTAGAAGATAGCGTACCTGAGCAGTTCGTTCGCTCGGTACGTATTCAGTGTGACATAAAAAAAATTCATTACGGCGTGAATAATATAAAGTTTACGTATTAAAAAGTACAACTAACAATAGTCTCACAGCTCCACAGTAGTATATATCAGTGAAGTGTTATTTAATCGTGTGAAGGATTAATAAAAGAGTGAAGTAAACAATTATAATCTGTGTAAGCCTTCATTCATCACCCCCTGCTAAGAGATACGTGTTTTCCGCAAAAATACTGACACAGCCGAGGCAAACATACATATATAATATTTAAAGAAACATAAAAAAAATACAATGTTGATTTTTTTTTAAAAGTGTTTAAAAGTGGGGCGAAGGCCACCGAAAAGTAAACGTGGGGCGAAGGTCACCGGAAAGTAAACGTGGGGGCGAAGACCACCGGAACTTTGTAACGTGCGTGGTCTAAACAATTTCAAATTTGGTGTCCAAAGTTTGGTGCTAATAACGTAAAGATAATCTACTTCAACGCTACTATAAGGCGTGTAGTGTATGGAATTTTAACACACTGTTTGAGGTAGGTTAATAACTATGAACGAAGACATTTCAAAGAAATGCAGAGAAGCAAAAGTAAGGCAATCATAAACCATGAAGAAAGCAAAAATAAATGTCTTTATCGACCTAATACATGCACCTAATATTACGCATCTTGCCTTGTAGGATGACAGCACTTCTCTGATTACTGCCTTATATGAGTTATGTTTAAAATTGAAACGCTAAAATACTAATTCAACAGAATTTCCAGACAACTTTATTTTTTGCTCGTGTAGATTAACCTCGACATTCGTCAAACCGTCAAATACAGACTCCCCCTTTTTTTTAGTAAATCACAGTTTTCAACTCTGTTACAAATAGTAAAATTACAGTCAAATGTTTTCAGCCCAGTTTTACTACAGTGATATTAAGCATCAGAGAAATGAGCGTGAAGCTAAAAATAAACAAAGCTGTTTTATTTGGAAATTTTAAATATTCTTCTTCTTGAGAGAAAAATCTCTTTGAGCATCTTCAAGTTTATACAACAAGAAGCGAAGAAACAATGGCTGATATTCATCCAATTTGTAATCCAAAACATCATCTCCTAATTTCAGAAAATGTATTTTCCTACCTTCAGCTTGAAAGATGAAACATCTCCTTGTTGCATTTTAAGCACTTTCAAGGCGGTTCCACAGAAAAACCTTGTGGTACCCTTTCTAACGACAGATATAAGTCCTCCTCAAGGATGTTACCTAGTAATTTGAAGATTATCTTTGTCTACCAGCTTGTTTGCTTTTTTTAAGTTCCCTTTTTTCTTTTTTTTTCTTTCTTTTATTTATGGACGCTCTTTAACTACTGTGGTTCTTAGCGTCCGATTCCATATTGGGCGTGAAACACCTGTAATTTTGCTCAGAGGCCTCTTTATCAGGCTTGAGGTTCTTTTACGTGCCGTAAATCTACGACACGAGACCACCGGCTGTACTTCCCTTCCGAAGCAAGCCATGCTAAGGATTTTTACGCCCGAAAAAAATCCATCGCCCTCCGCCGGGTTTGAACCGGCAACCTTGGGAACTAGAGGCTAGCACGGTACCACTAGTCCACGGAGGACGACCATAAGTTCCCTTGTTTACCCAGTTTACGTGTACTGTGTTTTACTGTTTTACTTTGCCGCTGATTACCGCAATTACAAATACAACACACACACAAACACCCATGCTCATGGCGGGACTCGAACCCGCTATCCTCAGTTTGGCGGAGCACCGAAGGTATGCGCTCCAGCTACCCCGGCTATGAGGGCCGGCGTTAAGCTGTTAAAAATATTAATTACCCCGTTCGCTTTTCTGAACAACACGCAGACAAAGATGCAGCTAAGGAGGGGTTTTGGGGGTTAGAACCTCCCTTGCTAAAAAAAATGTAATAGCAAAAATAGCATCCTTCTATGTTGGCGAGAACGAAATAGTTCCTAATCGCATCACTGGTAACGCTATGTATGTCTTAGACAATATCGCCAAAGATAACAGCAGTAGAAACTGTACTTTTGATGGCGTTGCCCTCTTAGGGCATGTTTTCGTTCTGGTGCTAAATTTGAGACGTTTCCAAATGAGTGTAATGTGTCCCTTTAGAACATAACTAGAAACCATATTCTGTAGTGAAATAAAATGGCCTGCAGAGGTAATATAAAATACTTCACAGTGGTCATTAATTCCCATGGCACAATACATATACCGCTTAGTATATGCAAAATAATCCTTCCTTATTTTAATTCCAATTGCTGCAGTTTAATCTGGAAGCATAAAATTGATTGATTTATTTAAATATTTCAACTCAGGATTAATCAATATTTATCTCTCGAATTGATACAAATTGTTTAAAAAATCTGATGTGTTACACTCACATGACTTTCTCTACTCTTGTACAAACTATTTTTACAAACGCTTATTCTCCATATGCTTCATGTGCTATCGAGATGTTAATCTTATTGCTAATTTTCTTGTAGATGCAAGGGGAATTGGTAGGCTTTAAGCGATAGTCAAATATTTTAAGAGCTGGTTGCTATGTGGAGTATTCCATTCTCTTTGTATGTCCAGTACGTAAAAAAAATGAATAACGAATTCCCTATGAGAACAAGTATTGCGAAATTTAAGGGAATAACAAGCATTATCTCGAAAATGGTTCACTCAACAACAAAAATGTATATGACATAAATTGTGTATTTTAACGCGATCTACATTTTTTTGTGTAGTAATATTTTGCCTATCTCTTATGGTTTACCAGTTATGCAAAAGTCGTTCACAATGAAGAATACTTTTGGAGACATTCCCAGAAAATTCGAGATATACATTTCATTTGTCATGAAAATATCTTAAACATATGATATTTTAATCAAAATCGCTAGAGCCATTTTTGAGAAAATTAAAATTTTCGAAAAATGTTCCATGTAAAGGGTAATTTGGGTTGGGGGAATTTTCTTGAAAACATTCGTGTCGCATCTCTGGAAGATACTAAACCTAAGTACCAAGTTTGGTGTTTATCTGACTTCGTTTCTGAGTTATGCTGTTCACAGACACACACACAAACACACACACACACACACACACAGACACAAATACGGACATGTTTCCAAAAATGTTTTTTTTTGGATTCAGGAGGCCTCAAAACATGTATTTCCGGTGAAATCCAGGTATCGACTTTTTTGGGTGGAATACAATACTTTCCCTACTTACTATATGTAGTAGAGAAAGTAAAAATAGATCCCTATATATAATCCCCCTAAATACTTTTTCTGGCTACGCCGCTGCGCGCAGATGAAAAGGAATGATAACATCTTGACCGTCATAACACTTGAGCGTCACCATTTTATGTTCATTAATGACGAAGTAATTACGTGTCAGTATAAGCATGTGAAGATGCACATTAAATGCACACAGTTGCCTAAGCATTGCGTGCGGTGCCCGGAATAATGTTGGGATCTGATGACAGCAGCAGTTGGAGTGAGCACACAACCTCTCTTCTATGTACCTACGTGCTACTTGTGAGGGTGAAAAAGACTAGCAGCAGGGGTGGCCTAGGGAAGGGGTTGGGTAATTTGGGATTGATGTGGCGAGGGGATGCAACCTTGGTGCAACAACGGCATGGCTCCAATGCGCGGTTGACCGCAGTTTCACTCCTAAAGGACACCAGGTCACGCTGGTCATGTTAACTTGTGTAGGTCTCAGCTACGCCACTCAGTTCTGGAAGCTATTAACTCTGCTCTACTGGATTTTCTCTAACTTTATGGGGTTGTCCCCAAACTTTGGAACTCAATTAGTACAATATATATGAGAACTTATCACATTCAGCTTTGTCCTTCCATTTATTTTTGTAACTGCAACTATAGTTCATTAACTTTTCTATTAAACAGGATCCAGTAACCCTTTACGAGTTAATAGAAATGTTGACAAAATTCTCTTTCGTTCCTATTTTACATTTAAGCATGTAAAATTCCGAACCGTCTGCACGGTGTTTTTCCAATCCGCGCCCTCGGCGCTTGTTGCCGTCTGCTGCTATCATAGAAAAGCACGGATGAAACCATACAACATTTTTAGAACTACTTTTAAAAACTTTACTTACCAACTTTATGAAAGGCAATGCTGAAACTGGCCACCGTCATTGTCCATACATATTTGGCACCTCTTTAGGAAACTATCCATCATGGAATGTTTGGGAGGAATTTTCCAAACGATGACCGATGTCGTCTAATGCTTATTCGGTAAGAACCGAACGCCGTCTTTTGGATTTCTTAGCCTATTTACTGTAAAGTTCATGGATTGTTGAACAGCCTGGAACGTTTACACCTGGAAATCTTTCAGCAAATCGTACTTTCACTTGGCGAGCTGACCGAGTTAACACATACGAATCATAAACAAATACACGCTGTGCAGTAGAAAATACATACTGAGCCATAATATACTTTGTGACTAAGTACAGGACAAAATAATAAATAGCTCGTACTAACTGAACTACATCACATCACCGTCAACTCAAAACTGCACTTCACACCGCACATCAAAACCACAACAGCGTGACTTTGTTTATAGCAGCAGTGCGTTATCATGTTTTTATCATATTTGCACACGCCCAGTGGAAAAACACCGCGCAGCCGGTAATATTGCTCATAAAATACCCTTCCGGGGTAACTTAAAACATAAAGTGTATATGACAAACCCACACACCCTGGAAGAATTAAAACAATATATCCGCCAGGAAATTTCTCAACGTGAACTACGGCGAGTGATAGATAGTTGCTTAAAGAGGTGCCAAAAATGTATGGCCAACGACGGTGGCCAGTTTCAGCACCTCCTTTCATAAAGTTGGTAAGTAAAGCCTTTAAAAGTAGTTTTAAAAATGTTGTATGGTTTCATCCGCGCCTTTCTATGATAGCGGCAGACGGCAACGAGCGCCGAGGACGCGGACCAGAAAAACACCACGCAGCCGGTTCGGAGTCTTTTGATTCACTCTGTATATAGATAAGTGCATATGAATACGCCTCGGCTCATTTTATTAATGAGACTAATGTCTAATTTACAATAAGCTGTTTTGATAAATTGATCACTGCAGGTAAAAATTCGTCACTGTTTGATAACGAAATTTACAATCAAGTTTGCACTTTCCCTTGCTAATACTGTCGTCAGAAAGAGACTAGCCTACCTTCGAGGTACTATGAGGTTATAGTGCCTGTCCTCTACTCGCGGGCCTAAGTTCAAATGTCAGTTAGGATGATTTGCTTGCATAACTTTTTTCCCTTCGTTTCCCCTTATCTCATAAGGAAACTTTAATGTATTCGCAGCTCAGTGGACACCCGAGCTCATTTGAAAATATTCCACATTCCATTCATCGCCTCTTCAGACGTCCGTTGATAAAACAGACTTTAAGCACTTTCAAAGATAAAAAATTTGGATGTGACAGATTCACATGAGGAACTAAAAAATGGGCGAAAATATGTTTGGTATGATTAGCTCATCCAAAAATTATAAACCTTAATCATTCACATGACTTCATCTACCCACTATCATTTATATTTTTATAACCTCAATGCACTATTCTTACAAGAACTTATGTTTGTATCTAGTTCGTGTTAATTGAGATAAACCTTTACAGAAATAGTTATATCATACATTCCGTTGTACATTCAAAGAGATACAGCTGAACCGAAAATGGTTCACACAACAACAAAAATGTATATAACATAAATTCTGTATTTTAACGCGATCTACATTTTTTGTGTAGTACAAGTTTGTCCATCTCTTATGGTTTACCAGTTATGCAAAAGTCGTTCACAATGAATACTTTTGGAGACATTCCCAGAAAATTCGAGATATACATTTCATTCGTCATGAAAATATCTTAAACATATGATATTTTTTATCTAACTCGTTAGAGCCATTTTTGAGAAAATTACAATTTTCGAAAAATGTTCCATGTAAAGGGTAATCTGGGGTAGGGGAATTTTCTTGAAAATCTTCGTGTCGCATCTCTGGAAGATACTGAACCTAAATAACAAGTTTGGTGTTTATCCGACTGTTCGCTTCTGAGTATTGCTGTTCAAAGACACACATACGGACGTGTTTCAAAAATGCTTTTTTTTGATTCAGGGAGTCTCAAAACATATTTCCGGTGAAATTTCGGTGTCGAATTTTTGGGTGGAATACAATACTTCCCCTACTTACTACACGTAGTAGAGAATGAAAAAAAAACAACATATTTAAGGTTTCTTAAAGAGCGAAATGGAGAAAATAGAATAGAGTACAATAGACTTAGAGCTATAGTAAATAAAGAAACTAGGAAAGTCAATAGACAGAAATGGGATACATATGTATCAAACCTAGAATACGAAACATATGGAAAAGAGGTAAAAACATCCAAGGCATTGAAATATCTTAAAGTAGAGAAGGATAAAATTCAAAGAACCCCCATAATAATTAGCAAATGGGAAACTTTCTATAGAGAATTATGGACTACACCTAACGAAGAGCCATTCATATTAATGGAAAAGGATCCTAACATTGATGTAATAGCTAAAAGAGGAATTAGAAATTGCAATGAATAGTTTTAAGAACAGAAAATCAACATGAAAATAAGCATGGAATTAATTACATACAGTCCTGACTGTTTTAATGGTAGAATTTTGCATATTTTAAATAAATGTTGGAGATAAGGGAGCATACCTGATAATTGGAAAGAAGCCTTGATTATTCCAATATTTAAAATGGGGAATAAAAATGACTGTAGGAACTATAGGGGTATCAGTCTATTATAATATTTAGGCAAAGATTTGGCAAACAGAATTAGAAAGAAAGAAAGAAAGAAAGAAACGAGTGCAATCTTCCAATTTTTATTGCCTTCAGTATATGTCAAAGCACTTGACAAGGCAAATAGAAACAAAATGTGGGAAATAATGAAAGATAGAGGATTTCCTAACCATATAACACGTGTTATACAAAGTTTACTTTTGGGAACAAAGATAAGAATTAAAAGTGGAGGAAGGCTCTCAGAAAATGACAGAAATAAATCATGGTGTCCGACAAGGGCTTCCACTTTCACCCCCATTATTTAATGTTTGTTTAAACGAGCCATTCATAACTGGCAAAATATTTTAACTACTAATTTCAAAGTGGATAGTATAAATATGGACACTTTAGCATTTGCAGATGACCAAGCAGTTATAGCATCTACTGAAGATAATTTAAAAAGAGCTATTTATAATTTAAGCATAGTAGTTACTGAATATAATCTGGAAATTTCAGCTGAGAAAACAAAAATAGTGGCATTTTATGAAAAAGATCCTGTCAGAACTAAAATTGTGATTCATAATACCCCTGTTGAACAAGGAATGGATTATTTAGGAGTTTTCATTGGCAAGGATGGAACAAAAGATGTAAATAGAATACTAAATTTACTCCAACATATATGTGGAACAATCACAAGAGGTTTATCAAAGAAAAGTAAAAAAAAAAAAAAAAACTCTGCTGAAATTTAATAAGATTTTAGCAGTTCCTGTACTATTATATGCCTGTGAATGTTGGACTCTAAATAAAGATTCTTCGACACGGATAGCAGTTGTGGAAATGAAATTCTTAAGGTTTGAAGCAGGTTATAGTATAATGGACAAACAGGGAAGTGAAGATATCAGAGAAAAACTGGGAATATTTAAACTAACGGACAAAACAGCAGAATACAGGAAAAACTGGTATAACTATGTCTGTTGAATGGAATGTGATAGGATTCCCCAAAGAGCACTAAATTATAAACCAAACGGACAGCGAAGTCCGGGAAGACCTCAAGAAGATAGATGGAGCAGCTTTAGCTTGGAGTCGGAACATATCACCAGTGATTTATCCCTGTTTGTATGATGATGAATATATTATTGATATCATACAAATTTGAGCGCTGTCTAAAAAATAGTATTTGTCGCAAGTGTTAAAAGTGGTTTTATTTTGCTCTCAAATTAAAAGCCCTTGTATTATAATCTACTATTATACGTAGCGAAAGTAAAAACACTAAGCTGTATAAAGAATTAGCATATTTTAATGGGATCTTACGTATTATTTACCCCGAAAGTTTTATAGTCAAAATAGGATGACTAATCTTTTTTCAGCCTTTCGCACGTGAAATTTCAGCCTGTAAATGCAGTATTTTCTGAGCTGATTCATATATTGTCATGCTAATGATACGCCGTGGTTGTGAACCTGCCAAAAATAAGTCATTCGTGTCATCGGTTGAAACGCAGTGGGGAAAAAGAAACTTATAATGCATCTAAGTTATTTATTCTTTATTGTATATTCATGTTCACAGATTTGTTTGCTGTGTTTAGCGTGATGTTCAAGCTCGTTATAGTAGATTTTAAAGACCATTTTATATCAACACTCAGTTATGTAAGATATTACCTAGTTCTAATCAAGGAATTTATTTTAGTAACATTTTCAAGTAGGCTTTGAATGAAGCTGATACAGGAAGCAATACATACCTGGTGAGTCAACTGCGCCTATATATTTTTGAATTTATGCAACGTGCTAAGCAACATATGTGACTTACGCCTTTCTTGAATTCCTTCTAAAGGCTGATTTGCATAACACTGTATAGAGGAGGGATAGATAACTCAGTGCATAAGTGTTTTATGAGACAGAATGCTATCGTCATGTATGTCGATGCCAAGAACATCCCACCCCGACACTCGGAGCTTCATGGCACTTTAAGCTGATTTTACAAATTTTTATTCTTTAGCATACACTGATACACACCTTTGAAAACGCCCCTGAAGGAACAACTTATCACATGCATCGGTTGACAAAGTTATTTGAAAACAAAACGGAAGATCTAGCAGTGCGACCAATTGGATTTAAGCCGTCAGCCAACAAATGTTCCTTGTACAGCCGTATCAAAAAATGCTAGGTATTAGGTAGATCATTTCTCTTCTGTCACAAACTATGGTATATTTCAGTTCATACAGTAATTGAAATGGCTGATGCAGTTTGTTTATTTGAGTTAAAGTTGCCAAAACGACCTCCAAACGCTGTATGAAGTTGCAAAAAGCATGTAAAGATTTGAGGTGGGGTAGAGTTTTGCTATTATTAATACGTATAGGAACCCCAACTCGCAACGTAGCAAGGGCTGAATGATATTATCATAGTTGCTTTACCACTGTGCCGCTTTAGTGCGGGTTCATATCCGTCGTGTTAAGTTCAAAAATTTTATTACCTTTTGTTTTATCTATTTTGGCCTATAATTTGATATTATGATACAATGAACATTTCTGATAATAGTATAAGTGTGTACAAAATAGAATAATCACCATGCTTTATCTACCGTAAAGAAGAAGAAGAAGAAACGCAAAGCCCAAATAATTTCCGGGCACTCATACGTGAAAAATGCAGGCAGATTATACCGGGCATGTTACAACATGCAAGAAGGTCTTTCCGGCAAGGTACATAAATGTGCATTGATGAAGGGGGTCGTCATTTTGAACATTTATTTCAGTGATGAAATTCACGCTTTTTAACAATTTATTATTCTGTTTACCATGAACTTAGCACATTTACAAATCCTTTGTCAGTAGAAGTGAAACATGAGGTTTAAACATGAAACAAAAGCTAAATATCGTCGATATGTACCCAAAAGAATAAAAGCTAACTACGTGACACGGTTTACAACACCAGATAGGTACAGATTATTAGGGTAAACATGATACACAATTATCTGATTGTAATGCTTGTGTCTTTGGCTCACAGGAGAGCCAATAACAAAAGTAAATAGATTAGAATACTAAAATACAGAAAATAAACGCAAGGAGAAAGAAAAAAATAACCAAAACTATTTGTAGTTTGTATCAGATTCGAACTGAAGCTAACCCTTGCTTTACCACATCCCGGCAGCTAATCCACTCAGCCAGAACGCACGTATCGTCTCCTGCTCTTCGGGAAAATATACCTCTATCTCCTTGCAAGCATTATATCCATGAAAACCCGTCTTTTTATAATCTTTCGCGGCTCCTTGGCTCATTCAGGCCTTCAATTCTTAATGGTGGTTGTGTATAGTATCGAATAGAAGGACAGAGCTACAATAACAGTTTGATAAAACGGTCATGTTTTCATATTAGACTATAAACTGCGGGTTGCATAGATACGAATACCTAGGGGCAGCTGACTCACCTGGTATATATATATATATATATATATATATATTCTATGAAGAAAAAAAGAACAGGACATGTTTATTTCCACGATGTTAGAAAACAGAATGGTTAGTAATGGTAGAAGCCAAACTTCCAGAGCAGAAAGACCTCTAATAGGGGAAATTTATGGGATGGTTAAGATCATGCCAAACAAAGCCAAAGAACAGTATCTTGAATGCTAACTTTCATGACCTTATTGGTGTTTTGCAAAAGTTGTCATTTGATAGCGAGAAACATTCTTAAGCTAAAGCGGAGAAATCAATCACAAACTATATATATATATATATATATATATATATATATATATATATATAAATCAACAGAATATTAAATATCACTAAATAAGACCCTGCAAGTGTGGCTATGCTACTTATAAGTCATCCAATCCCTAAATTTTAATTATGCTAAAATTAACTGAGTTTACGACAGGATCACATGTATATTACGTGATCGTATACAATAACATTATATAAACATGTGTAGTCTCTCTTATACACTTATCGAATATACTTATAAGTACCATATTTCGGCATCTCAGTGTCTTTGTGCCACCTTATCTTATATAGCCTTGTCTGTATTTTAATTATTATCACTTTAAAATAACCTAATGCCAACAAAAAACAATATGCCTTTTTTTTAAAAGGTAGTCTGAGCACTACTATTTCGTATAGTTTGTTGCCACTGTATTAAACGTATTAAAGAATATTTATACTCATGTATTCAGCACTGTAAGATCAACAACTCAATAACAAAGGAAATGTAACTATTTTTACTTTCCCTACTACGTATAGTAACTAGAGGAAGTATTGCATTCCACCCAAAAAATTGATACCGAGATTTCACCGGAAATACATGTTTTGAGGCTCCGGAATCCAAAAAAATCATTTTTGGAAACATGTCCATGTGTGTGTCTGTGTGTCTGTGAACAGCATAACTCAGAAACGAACAGTCGGATAAACAAACACCAAACTTGGTATTTAAGTTCAATATCTTCCAGAGATGCGACACGAAGGTTTTCAAGAAAATCCCCCACCCCGGATTACCCTTTACATGGAACATGTTTCGAAAATTTTAATTTTCTCAAAAATCCCTCTAACGATTTTGATTAAAATATCATATATTTAAGATACTTTCATGACAAATAAAATGTATATCTTGAACTTTCTGGGAATGTCTCCAAAAGTATTCTTCATTGTGAACGACTTTTGTATAACTGGTAAACCATAACAGATAGACAAAATTTTACTACACAAATAATGTAGATCGCATTAAAATACACAATTTATGTCATATACATTTTTTGTTGTTGATTGAACCATTTTCTAGATATTGCTTGTTATTCCCTTAAATTTTCCAATACTTATACTCTCTCTCAAATGGAAATTCGTTATTCATTTTTTTTGTCCTGGTAATGCAAAGAGAAGGGAATACTCCACATAGCAACCAGCTCTTAAAATATTTGAGTATGGCTTAAATCCTACCAATTTCCTTTGCATCTACAAGAAAATTAGCAATAAGATTAACATCTCGATATCTCGATTAACATGAAGCATATGGAGAATGAGCGTTTGTACAAATAGTTTTACAAGAGTAGAGAAAGTCATGTGAGTGTGACACATCAGATGGTGGACATATGTAAGTCAAGAATCTTGAAGTTGAACTTGTAATTCTTCCACTGTAATCAATATTTCCCTGACAGGTTCCACCATAGGGTTCCAGGCTTCCGAACGAACAGAAGTTCATTGAGTAATGTAACGTTTTCAACCGTCACTATAAAAATGACTGCTTCGTGGACATAGAGTGCTATTCTTCTCTGCCAGGGCTGATGAACAGAACGACTGTGAGGTGACGGGCTCTATTTAATCATTATGCAAAGACGTGTATACTAATGACAAATTATACCCTATGGGTAGGTATACCTCAGGCTAAATACCAGTGGTCTAAAGCAAGGTGGGAAATAATAATTGTCTAAGATCTCCGTTGCAAATGATTCGTTTCGCTCGATTGTTCGCTTGCCAGCTAACTTGGAATTTCCAAATCGCTGCTGGCGTCAGCCTGCTGAGATAATGAAGAACATTTGAGTTACCAAAGCACTCTATTCATGCTGGAAGTGTTCCTGAAGCAAAGAGACAATTTCATGATGAGGTTGGCTACTTACTGGTTGTCATCCCCAATAGCAGAGACATCAGAGGACTTCATTTTTGTCATCCTTGCAAACACTGTTCTTAATTGCAAGACATTTCAAAGCAACCACTCATATCCTGCCTGGCCAAAAGGGAAACCAGAACATTCAACTGGACAGCAACAGGTGTTTATTTACTGCCAGGTTTCTGTAACTTCCGAAACTTGTATCTGAAATAAATATTTAGTATGAGACGTGCTACTCGAGTTTTAGAATAGGTGATCATAAAACAATGGCTATTAGCAGGAGCCTGCGTTTGCGATAAAATTCGTCTTACCAAACTCAATGGTACAATTTTAGGGGTTATATCTTGAGGCAGTATTTTTAACACTTAAATGATTTCAGTCAAATTATATAATATATAAATTCAATAACAGCCCGCCTTAAAGCAATATGTGTATGTAACATATAAAAAATGTATATTACAGTCATTGTAAATGTTTATATTATTGTATACATGTTCAATAATGTTATCTGAATGTATTACATAATTTAATAATGTAGGAGCTGTGAGAATTATAGGTTAAAAGTTGCTAACAATGAGGTAACCTTGAGGCAATAATGAATAAGAAGGTTTAATAATGCTACTAATCATTCTTGGAAGCAATACTGTAATTTTTGTGACAGTTTATAAAATAGCCAATCAACAACCAGAAAAAAGCTTAAGTTAAATAAAAGTATTCCACTGCATTAGGAATAGCCAATTAGAGACTTGAAATACAGAAACTAAAATGAAGCAAAATTTACAAATCTAGAAGGCAGTTGGTTGTAGACAACGCTCATAACTGGACATGTTGTTTGTAGACAGTGTTCCTAAGCGGACGCGAGATGTGTCATCGAGAAATTTAATACGTATTCGTGTGAGTCGAAAATAGTTTGCGCGTTAATAAGTGCAAGTAATTAATTAAAAATAAATCTCATAGCTCTCTCTATATCAGTGAAGTGTTATTTAAATCGTGTCATGCATTAATAAATGTAGTGAAGTAAAAATTATAATCTGTGTAAGCCTACATTCTTCAGTCGCACCACAACCCTGCAAAGAGAAACATGTCTCTAACAATAATACTGACGCAGCCGAGGCAAACATAAATGTATAATATTTAAAGTAACTGTCAAATTACAAAGTTAATATTTTTAAACATTGGGGCGAAGGCCACCGGGTACCATACGTGGTTATAACGAACTTCAAGTTCGGCTCCCCAACAGTTGAACTACAATACAACTCCTGCTTCAAATCGGCTTTCCATACAACAAGCAAACCTTCTTCAAATTGGCTCCCAAAGCGTGGGGCAAATAACAATACTCCTAAAATAACACCTTCAATCTAGATACAATTTGAAATTGTGATGTTTGGACTTCCGCTTTTAGTTTATCCACTACTCATGTGTAATGAGGTTTGGCATTAGCATCCGAACCAAATATTAGATCTTGCTATTTCACCGGAAATACATCATTTGAGGTCCCCAAAGGGCATAATTTTTAGAAAACTACATGTGCGTGTGTGTGATTTTCTTTAAGATATTCAAAAGGCGAATAACATTTTGAATCCGGTGAGTGTCCTCTTCATTCGCATTGGACTTTGTATAGCCCAAAAACTGTACCTTCGAAATGTAAAATGAAAAGGTTTTTGAAGACTATTTACATGAATTTCAAGATGTAATTTTGCACAACATATCAACGTCTCAAGCTTATACCTTAATCAGATCGTTAAGACTAATTTTTCCAAAAGGAAAGCATGTTTGGGATGGGAAAATGTCTTGTCTTGCATCCATCAAAGATCCCATACTAAGATATCAAGTTTGGTATTTATTCTACTTTTCATTCTGGATAAATCCACATACGCGTTTCGGCGCGTTTTTTTACTTTGTCTACTACGTATAGTAAGTAGGGGAAGTATTGCATTCCACCCAAAAATTCGATACCGAGATTTCACCGCAAATACATGTTTTGAGGCCTCTTGAATCCCAAAAAAAAAGTATTTTTGTAAACATGTCCGTGTGTGTGTCTGCCTGTCTGTGAAGAGCATAACTCAGAAACGAACAGTCGGATAAACACCAAACTTGGTATTTAGGTTCAGTATCTTCCAGAGATGCGACACGAAGGTTTTCAAGAAAATCCCCCCACCCCAGATTACCCTTTACATGGAACATTTTTCGAAAATTTTAATTTTTCTCAAAAATAGCTCTACGATTTTGATTAAAATATCAATATGTA
Source organism: Deroplatys truncata (assembly GCA_030765065.1). Lineage (NCBI taxonomy): Eukaryota > Metazoa > Arthropoda > Insecta > Mantodea > Mantidae > Deroplatys > Deroplatys truncata. The sequence continues at coordinate 29,264,334 of CM060980.1, forward strand.
AGATACTTTCACGACAAATAAAATCTATATCTTGAATTTTCTGGGAATGTTTCCAAAAGTATTCTTCATTGAGAACGACCTTTGCATAACTGGTAAACCATAAGAGATAGACAAACATTTACTACACAAAAATGTAGATCAGTTTATGTCATATACATTTTTTGTTGTTAAGTGAACCATTTTGAGTTATTGCTTGTTATTCCCTTAAATTTTCCAATACCTATACTTTTTCTCAAATGGGAATTCGTTATTCATTTTTTTTTGTCCTGGTAATGCAAAGAGAATGGAATACTCCACATAGTAACCAGCTCTTAAAATATTTGACTATCGCTTAAAGCCTAGCAATTCCCCTTGCATCTACAAGAAAATTAGCAATAAGATTAACATCTCGATTAACATGAAGCATATGGAGAATAAGCGTTTGTAAAAATAGTTTGTACAAGAGTAGAGAAAGTCATGTGTGTGTAACACATCAGATTTTTTATAATAAAGGTTTTGTTAACTTGTTTCTCTTTTTAAAATCAGGGGCTCTCAAAGTGTGCATTTCCAGTGAAATCTCTAGGTACACGGAAATTTTGGGTCGATTGCTGACGAGAGTCTGATGAAGTTGCAATTCTCCCGTAGTCATTTATTTACATACGTAAAGGTCTCTTAAAACGCAAAATACTTTAGTTATATCATAGTAAAATGAAAATCCGCAAAATTTAGTGTTTCCTTAAAATATATTAATTTTTTAATAATCCCAATCTTTAAAAAGCAATAGCATTTCAATACTTTTAACAAAACTAATTACTAGTAGACTGCATTTAGCAGACGGCTGCAAAAACACGTGATAAAAGACGAAGCTGTTGTGCATCGCTTGATACTGATGAATGCTGATCATTACCGCATGTAAGCCATTTATGATTTTCAATATCTCTGAGTTATATGTAAAAATAAAACGGATAAGGAAAACTATCTACAAACTTCACGATTTTCGCGATTTGGGACGTTGGGTCTCATAATCACAACGGGAAAGCAAACCTTTCGACACACCTAAACCATTATGCAGCGCATTGTAGCTTGTTAAAGGTTTCTGTTTTTATTCCTAGAGTCAAATGGAAGCGTTTATCATCAGTTTCTGAGGCGCAGTTTAGTTTTCTTAAAGTGGTGACAAAAATACTACAAGCAGGAATATAGTGAAATACAATGTGGCCTTTCTCAAAGTGCTTTTGTAATCTTTTTGTGCACAAAACTTATTGCTGTTGAATATTAACTATGCTCGTATTTGAAGAAGTTATTTTTGCCCCACGCTTTGGGCGTCAATTTGAAGTAGGTTATATTGAAGGAGTTGTATTATATTTCAACTGTTGGGAGCCGAACTTGAAATTCGTTGCAACCACACGTATAGTACCCGCTTTCCGGTAGCCTGCGCTCCAAAATGTACTTTCCGCTGGCCTTTGCCCCCCCCAAAATGTTTAAAAATATTAACTTTGTAATTTTGACAGTTTCTTTAAATATTATATATTTATGTTTACCTCGGCTGCGTCTGTATTATTGTTAGAGACATGTTTCTCTTTGTGGGGTTGTGGTGCGACTGAAGAATGTAGGCTTACACAGATTATAATTTTACTTCACTCCTTTTATTAATGCTTGACACAATTTAAATAACACTTCTCTGATATATATATATATATATATATATATATATATATATATATATATAGAGAGAGAGAGAGAGAGAGAGAGAGAGAGAGAGAGAGCTGTGAGATTTTTTTATTAATTACTTGCACTTTTTAACACGTAAAACATTTTCGTCTCACACGAATACGTATTAAATTTCTCGAGGACGTGTCTCGCGTCCGGTTAGGAACACTGTCTGCAAGCAACGCGTGCAGTTATGAGCACTGTCTACAAGCAACTGAACTCTGAATTTGAAAGTTTTCCTATATTTCAGTTTCTGATTGGCTAATCCTAGTCTAATAGAATACCTTCATTTAACTAAAGCTTTTTCTGGTTGTTGATTAGCTATTCTTAAACTGACTCAAAATTTACATTATTGTTGCTCCAATAATGACTAGTAGCATTATTAAATCTTCTAATTCATTATTGCCTCATGGCTCCCTCATTGTTACCTCATTGTTAGCAACTTTTAACCTATTATTCGCACAGCTCCTACATTAATAAATTACGTAATACATTCACATAACATTATTACACATGTATACAATAATATAAACATACAATGCTGTAATATACACTTTTTATATATTGTTACATACACGTTGCTTTAAGGCGGGATGTTATTGAATTTATATAATTAGACTGAAATCATTTAAGTGTTAAAAATACTGCCTCATAGTGAATAGGTGTTGCTTAATTAGGATACATAACTTCACTAATTGCGTGCTGTCGTCAGTGATCACATTCTCTGTACGTGGTCATATCGCGACGGATCTGTTAGGTCCTTAGAAGATAACTCGTGGGTCGGTAAGTGGCGTATAGCTAGCCCTCTAGGTCTCATTCCTGTACCATATCATCTTGCTTCGTCACGTGTCCACAGAGACCTTAGTGCTAGGTAACTGTACCTCTGCTTCTGTACGTGACGGACAGATGGCAGCTTCCAGCGTACCCACGGAGACCTTACTGTTAAGCAACTGTATCGCTGCTTCTATGCATTAGGGCGTCGTCCAGTCTAGCTGCCTTCATTATCTCTGGATAGATGGCAAAGTGTTCGCGATTATCGTCTATTTTCGTTCTTACTATTATTTTAGACATAAATGAATTTTGGGCCGTAGTATTAATAAACCAATCCGATATTCACCTTGGGACTGCGAGAAACCATGAAAAAAAAAAACCCTAGTCGGACTGCGTGATTTGATCCCGGTACCTCCCGAATACGTGCCACAGACGATAAGGCCGGATCCAATCCGGTCGGTTCCTCCATATACTTGTTAGAGCTTACAAGTATAATAAAAACACTTCATGACAAAACCTACTTCGAGACTTCTGTTATAGAGACTTCTGTTTTGTGATTTATCACAAAAATATCTGTGTAATATTCACAGATTTCTACTCTTTCTTCCGCAAACTATTACAAATGCTATTTTTATTATTATTGTTATAGTACAGTATGCAAAAGTGATAAGTCAAACCTATCGTTGTAATGACTTTGAAATTCGATAATTATGCAGTCATTCAGATCGAAAAGAGCTTCAGAAGCTATTTCAAGATATGCACTACATTCTTCGCTAAAATATCTTAAAATATGCCATTTTAATTAGAATCGTTGAGCCATTATTCAGGAAATCAAAATGTTCGAAAAAATTTGTATGTAAAGGGCAGTTCGTGTCGCAACCTTGGAAGCTGCTGCACATACACTACGTGATCAAAAGTATCCGGAGTGTATTAGGAGTGTGGAAATCTCGCGTACAGACTTCTGACACAAGTGACACCTAATCAACTGAGCACGTTCGAAGTCCGTGAGTTCCACGGAGCGTCCCATTCTGCTGTTTCACGATGTCTAATGACTACTGAGGTCGCATATGAGTACCAGGCAGTAGGTGGCAGCACAATGCACCCAAGATGAAAAGCGTATGTTTGTGGGGGTGTCCGGATACGTTTGGTCACATAGTGTACACTGTTCAAACGTAACAGTAACTTCAGTTTACCATTTATTAATCTGAAGCTATTAGTGTTGAAGTGAGCTTTTCATACCTAACGCTCAACGTTTAACAGAAATATCGCAGCTACTTTTTAGCAGTTCATTGCTGGCAAACAAACTACATCCAGGAGCGGTAGAGTGCAATTATTAAGTGTGTTAAATTAAAAAATCTGATGTGTTACACTCACATAACTTTCTCTACTCTTGTACAACCTATTTTTACAAACGCCTATTCTCCATATGCTTCATGTTAATCGAGATGTCAATCTTATTGGTAATTTTCTTGTAGATGCAAGGGGAATATGGTAGCTTTTAAGCGATAGTCAAATATTTTATCGCTGGTTGCTATGTGACGCATTCCATTCTCTTTGCATGTCCAGGACATAACAAAAATGAATAACGAATTTGAGAAAAAAGTATTGGAAAATTTAAGGAAATAACAAGCAATATCTCGAAAACGGTTCACTCAACAAAAGAAATGTATATGACATAAGTTGTGTATTTTAACGCGATCTACATTTTTTGTGTAGTAAAATTTAGTCTATCTCTTATAGTTTACCAGTTATGCAAAAGTCGTTCACAATGAAGAATACTTTTGGAGACATTCCCAGAAAATTCGAGATATACATTTCATTTGTCATGACATTACACTAAACATATGATATTTTCATCAAAATCGTTAAGCTATTTTTGAGAAAATTAAAATTTTCGAAAAATCTTCCATGTAAAGGGTAGTCTGGGGTGGGGGGACTTTCTTGAAAACCTTCGTGTCGCATCTCTGGAAGATACTGAACCTAAATACCAAGTTTGGTGCTTATCCGATTGTTCGTTTTTGAGTTATGCTGTTCACAGACACACACACAGACACAGACACACACACACACACACACACACGGACATGTTTCCAAAAATGCTTTTTTTGGATTCAGGAGGTCTCAAAACGTGTATTTCCGGTGAAATCTCGGTATCGAATTTTTGGGTGGAATGCAATACTTCCCCTAATTACTATACGTAGTAGAGAAAGTAAAAATACTAACTAAGTATTAAGATCGTATACCGAATTCTGTTAACGAAATCGGGTGACAGAGAACGATGGGCTTGGTAGGTCTGCGAAAGAAGAGCTCATTTCTCCCTGAATAAGCTTTTTTCCAAGTTTTCCCCAATCCTCATAACTGGTAAACGCCGTGAAGGTATCCTAAACTAAAACCTAGAGCATTTTCTTCGCAAAGGCGCTTTCCCAATTATCACTTTACTTCATGTATTCCCAATGCCTATCGCCCCTTTGACACGTAGTATGAGCGGACGTTAAAGTCAAAATTCACGAAATACACTTATCAAGTCTGTGTAGATAATTTTACTCTCCCTTTATTATCCATCAGTAGGACTCTCCTCGTGGTGTTACTATAGACTGTTGTACTTGTACAACGTAACACTATTAAGGGCTAGTGTTACGATCTCCGGTCAACAGCTTAGGTTACTAACTTGTGGTTACTGCTAACTTTTGGTTAAACGGAGTGTATGAGCGCTATTACGAACGCTAGGTAACTGTAGGTTAGTTAACCTGGAGTTTGTTTCACACCATCCAGCTGGAAACTTGAGGCATTAGGTCTTCAAAATAAATATTCTGTTGTGGTTTTCTTGAGCTGCTGAATGATTTATGTGTATAATAAAATCTAATTGTTGAATTAGTGTATTAGGTTTTCGAGATTAATATAAATCGCTTCGGGTAGCTTAATAATAGGCTGGAACGCAATCTAAACATTAAGCATAAGGTTATGCCGTTAGTTTAGTTAGCATAAGTGAGTTTGGGATAAGTTCGGTGCGATTCGATATATTTTAAAAAATGATTTGCCATTAATATAGTTCTCGGATGTAGTACAAAATAGGATACCTATACGTGTAGCTTAATTTGAAAATAGGTTAGGGCATTTCGGAGTATTAGGTTGTATGGGGTTTCATTCTCCATATATTTTATTTAGGTTAATGGTAAAATAGGTTTGGCAGATTTACACGTTGTTAAATTTTCACTGTTGTGGAGAGGGCTGACATGCTAACACGTATTTTATTAATGTTACTGTTAAAACATTCGAAGTTCAGTAGGAGAGGAATGAAACGGTATACCTGATGTACAAATATCCTGCTGATTTTATTTCTGCAAAGGAGGTATTAGGTAAGGAGGTATTAGCCGTAAGGTTTACTCCGCTGAACTAAAATTGTGCACATTTCATTTAAGAAACAGTATCGGAAAGTGTGTTGAGTTAAAAAAAAAAACATACATTCTGGTACAGGTTCTGATGCTATTAGAAATTATCACAGAGCGTAAGTGTAGAAGAAAAAATAGCCATAATGTAATGACTAATTTTCCAATTTCCTAATCCCTCCCCTCAAATTTATTTTTCCAAGATCTTATTCTTTTAATATAAATGATGTCTCAGCAATTCCTTCTCGGCATTGCTACGAAAGAAATAATGTAGGGTTTCCGCTAGATTAAAACATTTCAGAATATTAAATTATATAGGCTTCGCTACATGGTCTATGTAGCTTAGTGTGAAAATACTAATCTTAATGAAGTTATTAATGCATATTTTACGTTGAGAAGAAAACCTCCACAAAGAAACAAAAAATGGAAAACCTGGGTGTTTTACGTAGGATTTCGTGCAGATTGGTGTGAGAATATGTTAACTAATTTCGAAGCTTTTAAGTTATAAGCGTTTTTGATTTTGACTTCCCGTAGTATAGTAGGAAAGTGCGGCATTTTGAAATATAAGGTTAAAAAAGTTTCGCTGTTAATATACCTTGTAAAGGTTACCTGTAAAAAGGTTAAACGCTTTTACGAATGTTGGTTTAATATCGGTTGGATTATATTTAAGCAAATATTACTACCATGCATGTTAAGAAAAGGAAAGGAAAATACAATAATAAACAAACTAGTCCTAAGAATTATTCTGGAGGTATTACGCAGAATAAATGTAATTGAAAATAAAGCAACTAGTACAAATTTCGATAATGTAAAAACGTTTTCGAAATTCTTCCTCGTTCCAATTCTGGAAATTATTCTTTCGAAATCTAATTATTGGCTTTCCTCCCGTTATACAAATAATAATCCAATGTTTGGTCTTGAAATCCCGATTCACTACGCGAGGTGGCGGTTAGTACATCGCTAAGAATAACTCTGGAATAGGTATTAACCGGTGGTCGTATTGCGACAGGTTGGACCTAACTAGCAGTTAGCATCTCACCTCTTAACCGGATATCGTTATGTAGACCCTAAAACAGAAGAAAATGTTGTATATCACCAATAAAGACTGCATATCGCTGTCGCCCTATTCATTACGGATGTGTTTTTTTAATTGTTGCTTTTATACTCTGCCTTTAACTGCAATGGTCATATCGACGGCCTTTCAACTTTGGAACATGTTGCCTTATCGGAAATGGTGTTAAAACGTACGAGGTGTGATCAAAAAGTTTCCGGAATGACGTCATAAATACTACACAACAATTTGTTTTGTCTAAGCTGCACTGTCACCCTCGAAGTAGTCTCCTTGGGAGTTGATACACTTGTCCCAGTGCTTTTGCCATTGCTGGAAGCGCCTCTGGAAGTCCTCTTCTTTCAACATGTTCAGAGCCTTCTGCGATTCGCGATGGATGACATCAAAGTCCTCAAAAGAGTGTACTCGGAGCCGCATTTTAAGTCGGGGGGAAAGAAAAAAAGTCCACTGGTGCCAAATCTGGATGGAAGGGGGGATGGGAAACAGTATTCATCCTATTTTTATCAACAAATTGACGAACAGAAAGGGCTTTGTGCGCAGGCATATTGTCATGATGTAGAAAAATGTCCAGATTGTCTTTCAAAATGCTATGAACATTTCCAAAGGAGAGTCCTAATGAGTCAGAAAGTTCTCTTATTGTAATGCGCCTATCATTTAAGACCATATCCCTCGCCTGATTGATATTTTCAACAGTTTTGCTGTAACAGGGTCGCCCCGAACGATCTGCATCTTTAACTGATGTCACACCACTTCTAAATTTAGAAAACCACTCAAATGCTTGAGTTTTGCCCATAACTTCCTCCCCATAAGCTGTTCGTAACATTTCATAGGCTTCTGTTGCAGTTTTACCGAGTTTAAAGCAAAATTTAATGTTCGTTCTTTGTTCTTCGTAATGTGACATTTCTGCTACGCGGAAAAATCACAGCACATGCAAAACACGTGTTCACTTCAGAGCGTCTACCTCGTCACTGTATGGTCACAGGAAGTCACGCGAACTCTCATTTTTATTGGGAAGGAACGCTGCATGTACAGTCTGGGTAAGAATTAAAGAAATCCCAGCGTCAGCATTGTTGTGAAGCTATTCGGAACTTTTTGATCACACCTCGTATGTACTTGGGCTTGTTTCTAGATTTACTCCTATTTGGGCTTTGTACATTAGATCACTCACACATTCACACTCTCATCCGTAATTCCAGACCTGGGGAGGAAGCATGAATGTAATATATAAATCTAATACAAAATATAATAATCTTGGCTATAGAAAAATTTCCACCCCCAGCCGGGAATCGAACCTAGGACCCACACAGTAGGCAGTGCTCTACCGACTGAGCTAGGGGTCAGTCAGATGTATTCTTATCACTTCCTTAGCTGTTGTTTTATAAATATCTTCAGAAGAAGATCAAGTTGATGTGATCGGACGGCTTAGAGGGCTGTGTTTTCCAAAACTGAGGATTTTAAAATAATTAATGTTTGTTCAAGCTTTTTTATTAAAAGGAGTTTCCTTTCATTTAAAATATTTTATATTTTTATATCTGTAGATCCTGAATGTTTCTGCCAGTTTGTCTAACGTTAAGGGTGTTCCGCTGTTTGTATTAATCCAGAAATTCTCTGTGAAAGTGAGTATAACTGTTTCATTATTTTATTTGATAATGTCTATTATATAAACAATTCATTATATTTTATTCGTGAAATAGTTCAATTAAGTTGCTACATCATTTAACTCTTTGACTTCGACATTCATAAATGTAATGATAAAATACCGATAAAACACCAGTTTGTAGTAAACGTTGCGCCCAAAAGCTCTGTGGGGTATATGGTGTTTATTTTTATGTAAACGTTGAAAAAAAATGCAAAATGAACCTAAGTTTATAGCAAAATAGAGAGAGAGCGAAATACCCTTTAAACAAGATAAATAGAATAAAATGTTGTACAAAGCTTACGGAGCAAATGCGTTCGTCATCCACCTAATTTTCCCCCCTTCTCAAAATGAAATATATTCGTTTAGTATGTATTGAAATAAGATTTATTTCGATATAATAAAAACTAACCTATTGTTTACATTAAAATCTGCCTCTTATATTTCGGGAGGAGTTGAATTTTGAAGGAGTCGCACTAATATCTGGCCTTTTACTTTAAACTGGACTAAAACGCCACAAAGTTGCAAAGAAAGAAGTGTTTGTCGAGTTTTCATGGTGAATACCACAACATTATTTTATTCCTCCATTTCTGACAGTATTAAGAGTTCGATATCTTCACTGTCGCTAAAATTAAAAAATGTCTAACAACCTGTGTAGATTTTAGCTACTGCTTATACAACTGTTTTATAATAACCCGCACACAGTCATTGTGAAAATAGTACTACTATAGGTAATATACCCTGAATATTACCTATGAAATAACTTATAATTATAGCATGCGATTTTATTGTATGCTTTTGAGACGAATTAAACTAAAATCATCAATTCCACAGGCCCGAACTGGTGAGGGATCCCATAGTATATAAAGCTGGGCATTAGAGCACAGTGTCCTCATAATTTTAGCCTCATGTCTAAGTATACTCAATGAGTAACTAGACTTTCATCACATAATCGACTGCTCAGTAATTTAAAGTTATAGAATAAAACCTCTGCCTTGTTGCATACTAAATTAATTAAACAAATTGGGCCGTTACTCAAACCAAACGCCAATGTTGTCAAACTTGGCCATTGGTGGAAAGGTAGAATCAGACGACTGAAAAATGGCGATGGCATTGAATTTTTCAGTCGTCTGATTCTGCCTTTCCAACCCTGTCCAACGCAAAGCGTGTATGGAAGAAAAGCTAATTCCATTAATTGACTTAATAGTAGTGGAAACTATCAAACCCGGGACTTAAAGTACTTACAGCATTGTAAGTCGCCATTGGGGTATGTCATCTCAATACAATTTAAGATCTCCTTGTGGTTTACTGGGAAAAATGCGAATACGTTGGGGAATTTACTGTCACACAGGCATGTTGTTTGGTAGCTCAGTGGTTAGAGCAACTGGACGGAAACCGGGAGATCCGTGGTTCAAATCCCGGCACTGGCATTGGATTTTTCAGTTGTCTGATTCTACCTTTCCAACCTTGTCCAATATACGCCTTGTGTGGAAGAACAATTAATTCCATTTGCCATTAGTGATTTCTGCCACCGTTTAGAACTATTGCTTGTCCTTGCGTTGTATGCTACTCTGTAATTGTTAGAACAGTTGTGTCTGGTAGAAAAGAAACAACACTCTATATACCTATATCATAGCTGAACGGAACGAAAGAGATGAGCAAAACGGCAATCCCGCAGTACAATAAATAAATTAATGATGGTGGAAGCGCTGTGAAATCATACATTTCGTGATCAAAAGTATCCGGACACCTGGCTGAAAATGACGTACAAGTTCGTGGCGCCCTCCATCGGTAATGCTGGAAGTCAATATGGTGTTGGCCCACCCTTACCCTTGATGACAGCGTTCACTCTCGCAGGCATACTTTCAATCAGGTGTTGGAAGGTTTCTTGGGGAATGGCAGCCCATTCTTCACGGAGTGCGGAACTGAGGAGAGGTATCGATGTAGGTCGGTGAGGCCTGCCACGAAGTCGGCTTTGCAAAACATCCCAAAGGTGTTCTATAGGATTCAAGTCAGGACTCTGCGCAGGCCAGTCCATTACAGGGATGTTATTGTCGTGTAACCACTCCGCCACAGCCCGTGCAGTATGAACAGGTGCTCGATCGTGTTGAAATATGCAATCGCCATACCCCAATTGCTCTTCAACAGTGGGAAGCAAGAAGGTGCTTAAAACATCAATGTAGGTCTGCGCTGTGATCGTACCACGCAAAACGACAAGGGGTGCAAGCCCCCTCCAGGAAAAACACGACCACACCATAACACCATCACCTTCTAATTTCACTGTTGGCACTACACACGCTGGCAGATGACGTTCACCGGGCATTCGCCATACCCACACCCTGCCATCGGATCGCCACATTGTGTACCGTGATTCCTCCCTCCACACAACGTTTTGTCACTGTTCAATCGTGTAATGTTGACGCTCCTTACACCAAGCGAGGCGTCGTTTGGCATTTTCCTGCGTAATGTGTGGCTTATGAGCAGCCGCTCGACCATGGAATTCAAGGTTTCTCACCTCACGCTTAACTGTCATAGTACTTGGAGTGGATCCTTGGAATTTTTGTGCGATGGTCCGGATAGATGTGTGCCTATTACTCTTTACGACCCTCTTCAAATGTCGGCGGTCTCTGTCAGTCAGCAGACGAGGTCGGCCTGTACTTTTGTGCTGTACATGTCCCTTCACGTTTCCACTTCACTATCACATCAGAAACAGTGGACCTAGGGATGTTTAGAATTATGGAAACCTCGCGTACAGATTTCTGGCACAAGTGACACCCAATCACCTGACCACGGTCGAAGTCCGTAAGTTCACAGAGCGTCCCATTCTGCTGTTTCACGATGTCTAATGATTACTGAGGTCGCGGATAATGAGTACCAGGCAGTAGGTGGCAGTACAATGCACCTAAGATGAAAAACGTATGTTTGTGGGGGTGTCCGGATACTTTTGATCACATAGTGTATATACCATGTTGAGGTCGAACACTGAAAATGTACTTAGTGGTGCAAATCAGGAGGTGGGATATCCTCAAAGCCATTATTATTCTTGTAACTTATATGTGTGTACTATAGCATTTTGCTAAAATTTTATAAAAATTAAATTCGCTAAATAATTACCTATAATAGTAAACAGAAAAATCAAAATAAGCAAATAAATAAATGAGCACATTTCGAATGAGCTGTGCGCACTGGGGCTGAAGGTTTTCCCCCGATCGCTGTCACCGACTCCTTTCCGATCAATAATTCATTCCGCTTACTTGGCGGAACACATCGCAAAGAAACCTTTCCACATCATTTCCCAGCCAACAATACACACCCGATATGCAAATAGCAAGGGAATGCAATTGCGTCATTTATTTTGTTTACATTGCATGCCTTCAATGACAGCAATAACGATGGTGAATAAACTTTTACGAACTATAGCGTCAACAAATTGAAAACACATTGACATTACCAGGATTCATTGCCGCAATTAGAAAGTTTATTTATCGTTCACGGTATTCTCAAGTTTCAAAGACGCTTTACTTCGAACACTTAGCTCACCTTATCACTGGCATTCGCGTAAAAGAAATGTTATTAATCTACACGGCCAGTAATGCAGGATAGCAGGTAACCTTAAGGTACACTACGTGATCAAAAGTATCCGGAACCTGGCTGAAAATGACGTACAACTTCGTGGGGGCCTCCATCGGTAATGCTGGAAGTCAATATGGTGTTGGCCCACCCTTAGCCTTGATGACAGCGTTCACTTACGCAGGCATACTTTCAATCAGCTGCTGGAAGGTTTCTTGGGGAATGGCAGCCCATTTTTCACGGAGCGCGGGACTGAGGAGAGGTATCGATGTAGGTCGGTGAAGCCTGGCACGAAGTCGGCGTTCCAAAACATCCCAAAAGTGTTCTATAGGATTCAAATCAGGACTCTGTGCAGGCCAGTCCATTACAGGGATGTTATTGTCATGTAACCACTCCGCCACAGCCCCTGCAGTATGAACAGTTGCTCGATCGTGTTGAAAGATGCAATCGCCATCGCCGAATTGCTCTTCAACAGTGGGAAGCAAGAAGGTGCTTAAAACATCAATGCGCTGTGATCGTACCACGCAAAACAACAAGGGGTGCAAGCACCCTCCAGGAAAAACACGACCACACCATAACACCACCACCTTCTAATTCCATGTTGGCACTACACACGCTGGCAAATGACGTTCACCGGGCATTCGCTATACCCACACCCTGTCATCGGATCGCCACATTGTGTACCGTGATTCGTCACTCCACACAGCATTTTGTCACTGTTCAATCGTGTAATGTTGACGCTCCTTACACCAAGCGAGGCGTCGTTTGGCATTTTCCTGCGTAATGTGTGGCTTATGAGCAGCCGCTCGACCATGGAATCCAAGGTTTCTCACCTCACGCCTATCATAGTACTTGGAGTGGATCCTGATGCAGTTTGGAATTCCTGTGCGATGGTCTGGATAGATGTCTGCCTATTACTCTTTACGACCCTCTTCAAATGTCGGCGGTCTCTGACAGTCAACAGACGAGGTCGGCCTGTACACTTTTGTGCTGTACATGTCTCTTCACGTTTCCACTTCACATCACATCAGAAACAGTGGACCTAAGGATGTTTAGGAGTGTGGGAATCTCGCGTACAGACTTCTGACACAAGTGGCACCCAATCACCTGACCACGTTCGAATTTCGTGAGTTCCACGGAGCGTCCCATTCTGCTGTTTCACGATGTCTAATGACTACTGAGGTCGCGGATAACGAGTACCAGGCAGTAGGTGGCAGCACAAAGCACCTAAGATAAAAACGTATGTTTGTGGGGTGTCCGGATACTTTTGATCACATAGTGTACGTACATTCAAATAATATGATTCAGGGCAATGAGCTGCTGGATCCAGAGAAAAAGAAGCACCTAGATACCGGCTGGCGAGCCTACCTACAGAGACACCATATCCTACTTTAAAAAATGGTCTTTTACTTTCTCTACGAAGTTTCAAAATACATGTCTTGAAGTTCTCTGAATCCAAAAATATGCATTTTTAGTAGAAGGTCCATTTGTGCATCTCTGTGTATATGAACAACATCGTTCTAAACAAAATGTCCGATAAATACCAAACTTCGTATTTAGTTCAGCAACTTCCAGGAATGCTGAACATGAAGATTTTCAAGAAAATTCCCCCACCACAAGCATCCTTTACACGGATGATTTTTCTAAATTTTTTATTTTCTCAAAAATACCATTGTTAATATATCTTGAAGATTCTGGAAGTACCTGTGAAGTCCTTTTCATTCGGAAAGAATTTTATACAAGTTTGTATTACTGGTAAACCGTAAGAAATACATAGAAATGCACTTTATAAAAATGTAGAGGTCTTTAAAAGACATAGCTTATTTAAAATAACTTTTTGTGACATTAGCCATTTCCGAGATACATCTACGTTATTATTGGTTAGAAATTTTCTACTTTGTAATGTTTAAGGTGCTGTTGCTATTCAGTTGTTTCTTGCAACGTCATGGAAAGCATATGGAATTTTTGGCCTATTACATAACGAACAGGTTTTAACGCGTCTGATTATTGATTTGATTCTTCTACCGTTTGGTACCTTCAACGAAAATTGTAATGAATCTATTTCTACTTAGGTTTATCTGAATTCACATGAAGTAGATAGAAAAATAACCTTCGTAAGAACAGTTTGTAGAGGCTGCATAAGAATAAAGGATAGAAGGCAGAGAAGATCAGTGAATGTAACACATCTGATTTTTTTTCCGAAGCCATAAGAAGTGAATGGCATCCTTCCTTGAATAAGGCAATAGGGTACCTAATCATTAACCACTCCGTTGAAAAGACGGTAATGTGCAGAAAGGAACACGTTGCAGTAGGTATGTGTTTCTGCCCCACGTATGGACGCCAATTTGAAATAGATAGTACCTTTACGTTATTTGCACCACGCTTTGGGCATCAATTTGAAGTACGTTCTATTGAAGGAGTTGTATTATATTTCAACTATTGGGGAGCCGAACTTGAAGTTCGTTGCAACCGCACGTATAGTACCCACTTTCCGGTAGCCTTCGCCCCAAATGTTTAAAAAAATATTAAGTTTGTAATTTGACTGTTTCTTTAAATAGTATATATTTATGTTTGCCTCGGCTGCGTCAGTATTATTTTTAGAGACATGGATTTCTTAACAAGGCGTGATGCGGCTGAAGACTATAGGCTTACAGATTATAATTTTTAATTCACTCCTTTTTATTAATTCTTGACACGATTTTAATAACATTTCACTGATATAGAGAGCTGTGAAGTTCTTTTGTTAATTACTTGCACTTTTTAACATGTAAACTATTTTTTGTCTCACACAAAATACATATTAAATTTCTCGAGGACACATCTCGCATCAGGAACGCTCTCTACAACCAACACGTCCAGTTATGAGCGCTGTCTACAAGCAACTGACTTCGTTTCTACCGCCTAAATTTGTAAATTTTATATTTCAACTCTCTGATTGGCTATTCCTAATCCAATAGAATACTTTTGTTTAACTTAAGCTTTTTTCTGGTTGTTGATTACCTATTTTATAAACTGTCACAAAAATTACATTATTGTTACTCCAAGAATCACAAGTAGTATTGTTAAACTTTCTTATTCATTATTGACTCAAGGTTACCTCATTGTTAGCAACTTTTAACCTATTATTCTCACAGTTCCTACATTATTAAATTACGTAATACATCCACATAACATTATTGAACATGTACATATAATATAAACATTTACGATGACTGTAATATACACATATATTGTTACATACACATATTGCTTTAAGGCGGGCTGTTATTGAATTTACATATTATATAATTATACTTAAATTATTTAAGTGTAAAAACACTGCCTCAACGTGAGAAACAAAAACCTCGTCAACTGCGGTCTACAATGGCATTTTTGTTTCTTTACTTCTTCTCTTCATGTTATGCATCTACCTGCTGTAGTACCCATCGTGTGCGCTGTCTTCCTACTCCATTTCGTCCAGCACAGAATGAATTTTTTCCTCCTGGTCCTATTCAGCTGGATGCGCAGTAACTGGACGAGCCCACTATCTCCCGGGAGGGGTTTTGGGTTAGTTGTAGGAACAGACCTAAAGCATTCCTGTTTCACGCGCTAGGTGAATACTGCCGGTCTTATCTCCCCTCCGCTCTCTATAACCTTCCCTACAGGGTCTGGTCGAAAAAATTGTATACTGGGCGTTTATAATGAACAGCTATCACAGGCATTTTCTATTACAAACGATCCAATTTTTCTCCAGCTGGCGCCGTAGCTCAGTCGGTAGAGCACCTGTCTGCTGTGCGAGGGGTCCCGGTTTCGATTCCCGGCTGCAGAGGTGGGAATTTTTCCTTAGTCAAGATTATTCCCTATCCTTCCCAGGCTCTGTGTAATCCAATGATTAAAAAACCCAAAATAAGTCAACACAATTGCCAATAGGCAATAAGTTCCAAAGAAAAGACAGCCGATAAGACCAATGTAGTTACAGGCGGTGGAAATAAAGGTTTTTCCCCCCATTTCTTACATTTTTCTGTAGCTTTTCCTCAAGAGTTGTGTATTTGCAATCCATCTCTTCATTTTAGCACGATCATTTGATACCTAATCTCAAATATTACTAACGATGGTAAATGAGTAGATTGCTAACACTAACGACTTAGAAGAGGATTAAAGACCATGAAAAATAGAAAAGCAAATGGTATAGATCGAATTAGTAGCAGATATTAAAGTATGCAGGAATCATTCTTAAACCTAAGATGTTTACATACTAGTATACCGGATACCTTGTCTAGAGCGGTCGTACACTCATTTTTAAAGAAAGGAGATCGAAAAGATTGTACTAGTCACAGGGGAACAAGTGTCTTAAACTCTGGATAAAAATATGTGTATATTTCTTAAACATAGATCTAAAACCAACCGCAGAATCAATTTTAACTGAATATAAGAGTGGATTTTGAACTGGACCAACAATAATGGATAATATTTTTACAAAGATATAAGAAGAGAATTTAACAAAAATACGCACATAGCACTAGGACAATGTCAAGTGATTGATTAAAGAGGACAAAACTTGATATAGCCTGTAAGAAGGCTATACACCAATTTGAAATAATTTGAAATTATTAATGAAATTATAAATGAAATTATTTGAAATAACTAAGTATGACATTTTTACTAATCAAGGAGGTAAACAAGGCTGCAGCATTTCCTAGTTTTATTTAATTTGTACACGAATGGTATTATTAAAAATGGTGTGAGGAAATAAATAAAAGAATGAAGCTAGATAATGCACATCACATATAAACGCTAGTACGAGGGAGGTCTGGAAAATAACAGACGTTTTGAAATAAAAAATTAACAAAATGAAAAAACGAGAGTTTATTATATACATTTGAAAGGCACACTCTTAGACTATTTTTCTACTAATAGCCGTTCAAATTTAGGCATTTATACCATGGCACAAGTTTTCCAATATCGTCTCTGTAGAAATCTGCCGCCATTGGTTTACACCGGCATCCAGTTCGGCGTAAATGTCAAAGCGATGTAGCGACATATCGCTGGGAAGAGGTGGTAGTCGCTCTGCCTCAAATCCGGGCTGTATGGTGGATGATCGAAACCTCCCATCCAAAACCATCCAAGAGCCCTTGGGTACGATTGGCCGTATGTGGATGTGCGTTGTGAAAAACTAGCACATAAAAAAGTAGGCAATACATTGCAATTGGTTTGTGGCTTTTTGCCAACAAAAACCTAATCACAGACTACACCTCACAAGTGGCGGGATTTTCTATTGCAGCCCACATTTTTTAACATGTCACGGAGAGCAAAGTAAGGCAGTCACAGTTCACGCGCTGCGACGGCTGGATGCGTACTGAGTGCAGGAATGTTCTGACACGCAGCTCTAGCCCCGCGATAGGCCGAAACGTCCGTTACTTTCTGGACAGCCTTCGTATATGCCGATAACCAGAGAGAAATTGCTAGTAAACAAGAAGATATATAAAGAAATAAATCGAATTTGTAAAAAATAGAAATTTAAAATATCAAAGGAAAAGAAAAAATAACAAAAATAGTGATAGGATATAAAATAATTTAAACAAATAAGTCATTTAAACTATCTGGCTCTGTTTTTCATTCGACTTCGATAAAGTTATTGCATAAATCAGAAAAAAGTTAGGGATCTGCAGTAGGTTTAACAGAGCATTAAACAAAAAGGTGACAACTGCCTCTCTATAGATCAGAGGCTTGTATAAACAGGAAGAAAGACACAGATAAAACTGTGGCGACTGAAATTAAATTTCTAAGATCTATTAAACGTTGTAAACGCATAGATGTTGGATGAATTTTAAATATTTGCAATAACAGACAAAATTAATCCACATAAACAAGATTTGAACTGAACTGAATAAGATACATACCTAAGCTAGTTATATAGTATATACCAAAAGGAGAGAGAGAGATGTTGAACTAGGAAATGGGGTTAAGAAGCTAAACACAGAATGGGTTTTTAGAATCTAATCCATGAAGGTAGATAGTGGCGACGGCGGCGGCCTATAACTTAAAGGGATTACAACGACTCTTCGTAACCTCCGCAAATCTTGGCTGTGTTTTAACTTCCCATAGCATAAAATAAAAGTAAGTATACAGAAACTGCGCTGCTGCACAAATTCTTTTACAAGGTCTCAAAAAAACCATGTTTCATACTCGGTGTATCTGGCTAGCTCATACAGTCGACTATCTGTACGGTGGCAGACGCACGTATACGTGAACGAGCATGCATTTATACACGTTTCTTTGTCATCATCAACAAAGCGAGCTAATTCCATTTGGAGAGAATGGGTGGCCCACTGTGGTGCGCTGTAGGGGTTCTCGTTACGATGCCTCTGTACGCGTGCACGTCTATTAGGATATTCAACTCTCCATGCACATAATCATCTTCGTAAACCATAGAGTTTCGAGTCTGTATTTGCTCAAATAGTAAAATATGGTTTTATAAATAGTTTTCTAAATATTTGGTTATAAGAATTTGTGTATGTTAGATATTCGCTTTCTTTTCAAGCTATAACTGAATGATTAAGAAAAGTACAGATGAGTCCAAAGTCCTTGTTAGTCTAAATTCCTCTTTTAGAAGCAAGAAAGATCGGGAAAAAAAGGGCGAAGCAGCAACTTATAACTTGTCCTAATATACAGGGTGAATCATCTAAAACTTTCACCGCAAATATTTCGGAAATATAAAGTGCTATTGATGTACAGTTTTCACAGCATTGATTGGTAGTCAGGGGCTCGTACATTTAGTCTATAAACAAATTTTAATAAAACTGAGAAAGTGTATTTTTTGAGCAAACATATAATTTTTTAATTGGAACAATGCCTAGTTACATCAACAGAATAAAGGTAGGTAAATTAGAATGCCAATGACCTTTGTTACAGGATTCTTGCAAGTGGTTTACAAGGAATCGTAGTTTGAAAAGTTTCCACCCCACAATTGTCCCACTCAACCTGCTTAGTTGCTAGGTAGGATGTTGTTATGCTTGTTTGCATTGTGTTTTCTGTTCATTGATTGCATTGCGACTTTCTGGTGACTTAGTTTGTGAGTAGTAAGTCGTGAGTGGCATATAGGGTTTACTAATGCAGAAAAAGCCGATATGTTCATGGTGTATGGAGAGTGTAGGAAGAATGCAGTTCGTTCCTGTACGGTGTATGCGTAAACCATCTCGGTCCACCTCTACCACATCTCTCTCCATCAAGAGCTGCATGGAAACGATTTTGAGAATTGTGTTAACCTTTGTACATGGGCATTAAGACATGATACATTCATCATATATCTTGTTTAGTGATGAGGCAACATTTACTAATCATGGCCAGTAAACCGCAGAAACATGCACTACTGGTCTGTTAACAACCCCCGTTGGCTTCGTCAGGTGGAACGTCAGCGTCCATGGAGTTTAAACGTGTGGTGTGGGATAGTGAACCATCAGCTCATAGGCCCTTTGTTCATAGAAGGAACCATGAACTCGCACAAGTATCGCAGCCTCCTGACAGACCATCTGCCACAGATGCTAGAAGACGTTCCTTTGCAGACTAGGAGGAACCTATGGTGCCAACATGATGGCTGTCCAGCTCATAGTGCACGAAGTACTACAGCTTGTCTCAACGGATTGTTTCCAAATCGTTAGATACGACGAAGAGGACCTGTACCTTGGCCGGCCCGTTCACCGGATCTGACCCCTTTAGACTTTTTTCTGTGGGAAGGCTGAAAGGCACTGTTTACAAGGATGTACCAACTACACTAGACAATATGAAACGACGTATTACTGCTGCCTGCTCTGAAATTTCCGTTGAAATGCTAGAATGTGTGCAGCAGTCTTTCCAAAGCAGACTGGAAGCGTGTATTGAAGCTGCCGGTGGGCTATGTTCTCTTTACTTGTAAGAATGCACAGAAGTATTATAATTCCCTTTTGTTTTTCTTTAGTTTGTGCTACCACAGGTTGTACAAGTGTTGGTGCGTAAAAGCTTCAAAATAAGATTTCTCGTAAACCACTTACACTAGAATCTTGCAACAAACGTCACAGACATTCTAATTTACCTTACCTTTATTCTGTTGATGCAACTAGGCATTGTTCCATTTAAAAAATTGTATGCTTGCTTAAAAATACACTTTATCAATATTATTAAAATCTGTTCATAGGCTAAATGTACGAGCCCCTTACTACCAATGAATACTGTGTAAACTGCACACCAATAGCACTTTCCATTTCTGAAATATTTGCGGTGCAAGTTGTAGGTGATTCCCCCTGTATACCTGTATATACTGCACTAACTATATCTTAATGCATTCATTTTAATTGAAGAGCACAAAGTACAGTGAACTATGAAACCTCTTTGTCAAGTAACCTCTAATTTAAACTTCGTACGAATTTAAATCCGTCCCGTTACTTATCATAACGTGTAACCAGAATGGCATTACAACAGCGAGTTTTAAGAAAGAAATATGATGTGTTATATTCACATGCTTTTTCCACTTTCTCTCTGCCAACTATTCTAATAAAAGCATACTATTCTATTTCTTGTTAATCCAGATAAACTTTCAATTCACATTTACAAATGTAATTGTAGAATACAGTGAGTAAAGTGATAGATTTTAAAAATCGTGTCGTTATGTGATGAGATCTACATTTTTTGGTAAGAATTTGTCTATCTCTTTAGGGTTTGCCAATTACACAAAAGCCGTTCAGAATGAAGAGAACTTCACAGCCTATCGCCAGAAATTTTAAGATATACATTTCATTTGTGATGAAAATATCTTAAACATATGCTATTTGAATCCAAATCGTTAGAAGCATTTTTGAGAAAATCAAAATTTTCGAAATATTTGCCACGTAAAGGATGGTTTAGGGTGGGGGCTTTTGTTAAAAATCTTCGTGCCGCATCTTTGGAAGATTTGCACTTTAATACGAAGTTAAGTATGTATCCGACCTTTTGTTTTTAAGTGCTGTTCAAAGACAAACAGGCGGAAAAACAGATGGATATATAGACAGACCTCACGTGCGCGCGAACACACACACATATGCGTGCGCACATCCTTTTGCTAAACTTTGGTTTATTCAGGGAACCTAAAAACATGTATTGTCGGTGGTATCTCGTATCGAAATTTTGGGTAGAATGCAACACTTCATATACGTATTAGGTACTAGTCGGCCACGATATGAGTGCGTGCGGTGGGAAGAGGAACTAAGCAGTTACGGGGCAAGTAGGCTGGACATCGGAAGGACAGTCTGTTAAAGAAAACATCCGCAGTTGAGTTACATTTCAGCGAAGCTAAGGCCCGCAGATGTAGTAGTGTTTTCACTGTGCAAATTGTACATTCCTTTATCGTCTTGCGCCTCACTCTCCTCTGATCCCTAGTCTTGATGATGTACGCACTGTCAACAAAAACACTGGTGCCCTCCTCCAAGCGCACTCACATGTGGCCGACTATACTCTGTCTGAGACAAGTACGCTCCTGCTGTAAACAACAAGACAGAGAGGACTCAACCCTCCAAGTGTTTGACGTACATGTGTGAACATAAATATTGCAACACTAACTGTAGCAGCGCTAACTTCTTGACAATAAACCGAGGAGTAAGACATTGCTAATATCTTATTAAACCCATGTGTTAAAGAACTAATATTATCGTGTAGTAGCATAAGATTACGCTTCTGGGATTCTTTCTTAAGCATCGCGAAACAAAGAGCGTTCATTTGCCTATCGCCATTTCCTAAGATTTGCCTCGACTGCATTTTATTGCGCCAGACCTGCTCCAGATGATAAGGTGGCTGCTTTTAAATAAAATTGCATACATAGGTACGTTAGTGTTCTGGGCTTGTGAAGTATGCGTAGGTAAGACCGTCTTATTAATATCGGAATGGACTCTGCATCTTAAACAACATCTGAATCAGCGTTCACCTCGAGAGCTTTGTTCCGTGAGGGCCATATAGAAATACCTTTAAGTAATACATAACTGTTTCATTAGTAATACAAAGTTAGGCTGAATATTATTTAACGATAATAAGTTAATATCATATAACTGGACATTCGGTTTAATCTATGTCTCTATGGATATACAGGGTGAGCCAAAAGAGTCCAAACCGCCTGCGCGGTGTTTTTCCTGTCCGCATCCTCGGCGCTTGTTGCCTTCTGCCACTATCATAGAAAGGCGCGGATGAAACCATACAACATTTTTAAAACTACTTTTAAAGACTTTACTTTGTCGCGGTAATCTGTCTCGTGTTATCTTATTTACTGAGCGCCTGTTGTTTTATTATATTTAAATTTGGGTTCTTTGTCCTCCGGCTAGCTATTATTACTCAGTCGAGCAAGTATCTCTGAGCAAGGCGTGTAAACGGAAAGGAGTTGTTACTAAAAGATAACACTGATAAAATAATTTGTTTCTACACTTTTATTGTCGTCACACTTAATTAATAATTCACATATTTAATCTTTGTAGACGCCTGACTGAAACTGTGATATTTCCTAATGTAACTACTGTCGTATTAGTTGCCGCGTACCAATTACTTCGCGTACTTCACATTTCTGTAACTAACTTTACGACGTGTACCTCGCGAGAGATTCTTCCAAACTGTATAACGTGCACCTCACGAGAGATTCCTTAGAACTGCGCGACGCATGCTTATGGCTCGAGAATATATACTCCGTCACCCCGAATTGCCTAAACATTATAATATAGCTGCTATTGGTTACCAAATCGCGCCAACATTAGTGTCTGTTTTGTCAGCCAATCACTACTAATAACATATATACTCTAGGGAAGATATTCCCTCCATTTCTAAA
The DNA here is from genome assembly GCA_030765065.1 of Deroplatys truncata. NCBI lineage: Eukaryota > Metazoa > Arthropoda > Insecta > Mantodea > Mantidae > Deroplatys > Deroplatys truncata. The sequence continues at coordinate 29,287,244 of CM060980.1, forward strand.
AAAAATCACGCTACCCTGACGTCATTTGTTTGTCTCTTCTCAGTGATAAACAACTCACCCCCTCGGTTTATTGTTACCCACTTCTATTGTCAGTTTCAGTGAGACCGTGTAAACTTATTTCCTAACAATACTTATGGCTAACAAACATCTAAAATCCTGTACATACAATAATATTAATTTACACTACTATCACTCTGGCATTCAGAGTGTTGTGATATAAAATATTGCCTCAACTTACCAACTTTATGAAAGGAAATTCCGAAACTGGCCACCGCCGTTGTCCATACATTTTTGGCACCTCTTTAAGAAACTATTCATCATTGAATTTTTGGGGGGAATTTTCCAAACGATGACCGATGTCGTCTAATGTTCCTTCGGTAAGAACCGAACACAATCTTTTAGATTTCTTAGCCTGAACACTTCCTGTGGCTTGAAATTTATTGTAAAGATCATGGATTGTTGTACGGCCTGGAACTTTTACACCTAGAAATTTTTCTGCAAATCGTACTTTCACTTGGCGAGCTGAGTGAGTTAACACCTACGAATCATAAATAAATACACGCTGTGCAGTAGAAAACATATACTGAGCCATAATACACTTTTTGACTAAGTACAGGACAAAATAATAAATAACTCGTAATCACATCACCGTCAACTCAAAACTGCACTTCATACTGCACACCAAATCACAACAGCGTGACTTTGTTTATAGCAGCAGTGCGTTATCATGTTTTTATCATATTTGCACACGCCCAGTGGAAAAACACCGCGCAGCCGGTAATATTGTTCATAAAATACCCCTCCGGGGTAACTTAAAACATAAAGCGTTCAAGACAAACCCACACACCCTGGAAGGATTAAAAAAAATATCCACCAGGTAATTTCTCAGCGTGAACTACAGCGAGTGATGGATAGTTTCCTAAAGAGGTGCCAAAAACATATGGACAACGACGGTGGCAGTTTCAGCATTTCCTTTCATAAAGTTGGTAAGTAAAGCCTTTAAAAGTAGTTTTAAAAATGGTGTATGGTTTTATCCGCGCCTTTTTATGATAGCGGCAGGCGGCAACGAGCGCCGAGGATGCGGACAGGAAAACACCGCGCAGGCGGTTCGGAGTCCTTTGGCTCACTCTGTATATACATATACACCGGGTGAGTCTTCTCAGCCTGTGTATTGAGAAGTTATGCAGTCCCGGCATTGTATAGACTACGCCGTTAAACACTGTCCACTGCATCACGTCGTATCAATTTCGGCTGAAATGACTGCTTTGCACCACTGTGTGCGCCGTCACTTGCACTCGTAGTGCTAGTGTGCGCGTTGGCCTTTAGCGGTGAAGCTCCCAGGTTCAAATACTGCCACTTTTATGTTAGTAAATTTAACGAGAACTGATAGCTTGGCATGGAAGTGTCGTTTCAGTTAATTAGTTTAATAATATGAATTATATTATAACACAAATTGTTACTTATTAGAATATGCTTTAATGAACGTCATAAATAAATGCATATAACATTTTAATTATAACTTATAAGCATAAGGCATCAATAAAAAATATTTTACTATTTAAAGCTAATTTTTGATACAAAAGAAAGCCTATAAATTGTTCTGAGAATTTGCAAAATGCAGTACGTACATACAAACTAGATGTTTGCAAGACCATATTATGATCGTTGTGAACCCCTCTGGTTCCCAAAGTAGTGCATTTAACAGTGACTATGACATCATGCCGGACCATCACACAGATAAACCTTTACAATTTATCCGTTTCCTCCACGTGGTTGTAACAGGTGTTCGAACTGGCCACCATGCCGGCGGATGCAACATCTCAGCCTAACCCGGCGCAACATGCGGCAAGCTAAGATAATGCGCTCCCTGAGCTGTTGAGGGGTCATTGGCAGTTCCTGGCACACGATATACTTAAGATAAACCCTTAAGAAGAAATCTAATGGTGATTTGGAGATCTGGTGAGCGTGTTGGTCACCGTTATGGTGGCCCCATCCATCGCTCAGGGTAGGTGGCATCGAAATAAGCCGTTACACAACGGGCCAAATGAACTGGCACCCCATCATGTTGGTACCACACAGTTAATCAGTTTTGCAACGGTACTTCATCCAGTAGAGTACGGGTCTATTAGATGATCACCGAAAATGCCAGCCAAACGTTGAAACACCATCGGACTTGTAAGGTCGCCTCTCGCATCCAATGTAGGCTTACAGTGCTTCAGTAATGCATGTAGTGGCGATTTACATGGCCTGTGTTGTTCGTCTGTAAATAACACAGTTGCCAAAAAATGTGGATCTTGTTCTGTTTGTCGTATGATCCACCTAGCGAACACCACTCTCTGTCCATGGTCCAGCTGCAGTAGCTGCTGCTGTAGTTGAAGATGATAAGGATGAAACTTTTCATGATGTGGTATTCTCCACGCGGAAGATTGTCTAATATATGCCTATGAATGTTCCTCGTACTACAAGGTGGATGCTGAATGACATAGTGACGCTGTTGCTTGGTCACAGACAGGGTGATCTCTTCGTGCATGTAGTGTCTTGTGCACCGTTCCTGATTCCAGAAGGCGGTTTGCAACTTGCAAAAACGTGAGATCTGTAGGAAGTGTTCTCGGCGGAAACCTCTGTTGGTATAAACGACGTGCTTCCGTTGCACTCTGCTGCGCTTCCCCGTATACCAATAGCACGTCCAGATGCTCTCTATCCATTATTCTACAGTGAGTAGGAACGGATGGAACTTCGTATTTATACGCAAATCCACTTTCTAATGCATTCGGAAAGAAGTAATGAAACCTTTCGAAACCTGAACAGAAATGAATAAAAAAACTCATTTATTCGTAGGCGTGATTTGAACTTCCAATCTTAAGCATAATTTTCCAGCATGTTAACCACTGCGCTACTATGGCACGCTAACAGTGAGCACCACCTAGTCCTAAACAGTGGGTTGGTGAATGCGGTGTCATCACCTGCATTTCGCACGTTTGTAAAATACATGGTTGCCTAGTTACCAATCCGCAGGATGAGAAGACTCACACGGTATATAGTATGTCTGTTGTTAACATTACTTGCAGATTTCACGATGACCCAGAGCACATCTATGCTGTAAGTGCAGCATACGGAGAAATGAATATTGGCATTTTAGACTCTTCTCTCCCCGAAATTAATTTACGCTGAGCAGTTATTAGAAAATTACTAACAGCATTGTACTTCTTAGAGGCGGTTATTGTGCAAAACCAAATAAAAGAAAACATTCATGAACTTCCCTTGAGCAATCATCAGCCTAAGAGCGCTCCGTCTCACCGTCACACACACACACACACACTCACTCTCTCTCTCTCTCTCTCTCTTTCTTTTTCCCTCTCATTAGTTTACAAGAGTATCATTCTTGTTTGAGACAGATTATAATACGTGGTTGGGAAAGTAAAAAAATCAGATGTGTTACACTCACATGACTTTCTCTACTCTTGTACAAACTATTTTTACAAACGCTTATTCTCCATATGCTTCATGTTAATCGAGATGTTAATCTTATTGCTAATTTTCTTGTAGATACAAGGGGAATATGCTAGGCTTTAAGCAATAGTCAAATATTTTAAGAGCTGGTTGCTATGTGGCACATTCCATTCTCTTTGTATGTCCAGGACATAAAAAAATGAATAACGAATTCCCATTTGAGAAAAAGTATTGGAACATTTAAGGGAATAACAAGCAATATCTCGAAAATGGTTCACTCAACAAAAAAAATATATATGACATAAATTGTGTATTTTAACGCGATCTACATTTTTTGTGTAGTAAAATTTTGTCTATCTCTTATGGTTTACCAGTTATGCAAAATTCGTTCACAATGAAGAATACTTTTGGAGACATTCCCAGAAAATTCGAGATATACATTTCATTTGTCATGAAAATATCTTAAATATATGATATTTTAATCAAAATCGTTAAGAGCCATTTTTGAGAAAATTAAAATTTTCGAAAAATGTTCCATGTAAAGGGTAATCTGGGGTGGGAGGATTTTCTTGAAAACCTTCGTGTCGCATCTCTGGAAGATACTGAACCTAAATACCAAGTTTGGTGTTTATCCGACTGTTCATTTCTGAGTTATGCTGTTCACAGACGCATACACAGACAGACACACACAGACATGTTTCCAAAAATGCTTTTTTTGGATTCAGGGGGTCTCAAAACATGTATTTCCGGTGAAATCTCGGTATCGAATTTTTGGGTGGAATACAATACTTCCCCTACTTACTATACGTAGTAGAGAAAGCAAAAACTGATAAAGATACTAAAATTGTATTGACCAAAATGAAACAAACATCAAATATACTTTTTCATCTAAACCCTTAAAAAGGGAAAGAAATAGATATTAAGCAATATCTCTTAAGTCTATGTATTAATACCCGTTCCACTCAGTATATAGGTACTGCATAGTGTAGGTATACTGTTATGAATTGAAGATGCGGCGAGCATTAGGGATGTGCTAAGTGTTGCGGTAAGGCTTTCGCACCTACTTCAGTAAAAACAAAAGGGTTCCCATTATGCCACCCAGTCGCTTACCCACAAGGGATTTAGCCGCTGCTCCTACCCCGAAATTTCTCTCAGCGCCCCTCTAGCTTGGAACAATAACCATTGCACCGTTCAAATTAAGAAGAATGAGTACAGCCCATCTTGTCAGTGATTCTGTAAGTCCAGAAGCTCTTACCTGGACAACCCATAGTCTTACATTTTTAAACTGTTTTCCTAGTAATTGCGTAATTTTTTTAATGTATTACACATAACAGTTCTCATCTCATTCTAAAGAGCACATTCGGATATTTTTGAAACTTCAGCATATATATACACACATGGCATTTTTAAATTACGTAAATTAGGTAATGTTTAGTTGAAAACTTATTTAATATACATAATAAATATTTTGTGATTAATTAACGCAAAATTGGTAACTGTATCTAAAGACATTTGAGGTAAACGCAACTGAGCTAACATAAATGTAAGACTATCCTTCATTAAAATATCTCAGTTTTTGGATAAAACATTAAAATCTTCCGGGCTGGAAGGCCGTGGGCTAAGGGTAAAATTATTAGCACCCGACGTTTCGGTCAATTCTTTGGTTGCCATCTTCAACAGTGTAACACCCAGGACAGCTTGATAACGACTGCTTTTACTCTCAGCTTTTACTTGGTATCTTTAATATACATTACAGGTCTTTTTTTTTTTAATCCTTCTGGTTATCCTGAATGTCCTAAGCACTCCTACTTTCGACAATTGTTCTTTTATACGAGCTATGTGCAGGTACTAAGTCGAAAAGTTGAATCAAAATGAAGCATTTACTACAATGGTGAGATGCCGCATTTTCTAAGATGAGAAAATAGAAGATTCGTTGTTGGAATCCCGGTCGTAGGATTGAACTTTCGTGTCTGATTCAACTTTTCAATTTATTTTAGGTTTGATCAGCTTCTGAATGTTTCCCATAACTTTTTCTGACGATTTGTAAGCTTTTTCTGATGTTACTAATGCTGAGAAGTCCTTTAAATAAGAACACTGTTATAACCTTTAAATTTCGGTGCAAGGAAAAGAAAAGCAAAATCACGAGTCTTAAACATAAAGCTGGGCACTGCTCAAGATAAAATATAAGTTAAATTTTACCGCAAGATGTTGCTACTCTAGATTTATCACCTCTTTCCTGAAGTAATTTGTTCAACAGTTTAGCAGAGAGCGAACTATGATTAGGCGCGGGCCTGTCAACCGGATTAATGATTGTGGAAAATAATGATGTCATTAAAACATTTAGAAATCGATGTTCCAAAGTACAGAACTCAAATGCAAACCACATAACCCCTTTTATTTGAATTGTGGGCGCTCTTTCTCTTTTCTAGTGTCTTTGATGGTGTCGCTGTCTGCTGGCAAATCTCCACAACTATTTTTAAGCCATTCACTTCCTCTTGACATCTGACACCGCGGGAAGCTAGTTAAACCAGCTGGAATTTTCTCTCAGTGTTACTAACGCAAAGGCGCGCTTTGTGCATAACGACAGGGGTGTGGCAGCAAAGGAGCGAAGTGGCTGACAATAACAGGCCTCAAAAACTTGGCTGAGGTGGTTGCAGAATACAAAGAGCTTTTAATACCGTGTTCGGAAATGTACCGAAGTCTTCATCATTAGTGATAATTTGTTGTAGTAGAAGCTAACCCGAATACACATTTAGAGCTTTGCGCCGCAGCCAGCACGTTCAGGTTTACAGATATCAAACTTATTTGGAGGTCTGCGCGGAACAAAGCCCATAGGTCTGGCTTGGCGAGATCTACCCCAGCCCTAGAAAAGTTATCGGCCAGATCAGCCCGATGCTATTAGATCAAAATGCAATAACGATTCCATGGAAAACTATACAAATTCTGTTATTTTGGAATTATCTATGTACTTAATATTGTTTCTGGAACTATAATAAAGACATATCGGTAGCATATCAGGCTTGAGCCCGTCCAGTCCATCAACTTTATGTCAATTTAACACCGATTACGGCCTCCAGACCGTCTCGGTCCTGTGTAGACCTCTTGACTACATACACAGGCAGTGGCCGAGCAAGATACAATAATGAGCTCATTGCTGTGATCGGAAAATAAATGACAAAAAATTCAATAGGGTTCAAAGTAATAGGGTTGCCCAAGTGCCACATTCCTTTACCAGAAAGAACATCTGTCAGCGTTGACATAATCTGATGAAGCAGTCAAAACAGAACAATCAAAATCAAACCTTCCAGATGTACCGTTTTAGTAGAAGGAATAATGAGACTTCCTTAACTATGATGTTACACAAATGAGTAACAAATTGTTCAATGATTCTACTGAAAAAAGAAGTAAAAGAGTAGTATGTAGAAAACATATTTGCCTGCAAGGGATACATCATTCCACAGGTTCTACCTTGACGCTGCTAGCCTTAGAGGTACCCTCATAAGATATAATACGAAAGTACGTTAAAGAAAGTCAATTGATCGATTAAATATATAGGTCTTTCAACAAGAGTGTCCTATCTTTGAGCTTAAATAAAACATGTTCTATAAATGATAGAGGTTTATTTCTTTTTTTTATTTTGGAACATAATTAATGTCATTACATGTGGAAGAGAACATCAGATAAGTGATTGCCGCGACTTCGTTGGGTTGCGCGTATACGGTTGACCCAATTTTCAATGACAAAAGAACGTAAATTAGGTCCAACTTCACGAATAACACGCGTGATGTTATTCATAAGATCATTTACTGTTTCTGGCTTGTTGACATAAACTCGAGTTAACATAACCCCACAAAAAGTAATCCAACGGCGTTAAATCACATGACCTCGGGGGCCAGTTAACAGCACCACCACGGGAAGTTCTCCTTCAAAAGATTGATTGTTTAGAGAGCAGTATGACATGCGGCACCATCTTGCTGGAACCAGATGTTTCTGAGATCCATGCCATCCAATTCAGGCTAAAAATAGTCCCTTATAACAGCCAACTCCATTGGCAACTTCTCCAGCTTCATCTTGGACCAATGATTCCACCATACCAAAATCCACACCACACAGTAATCTTTTGGGGATAAAGTGGTCATTCTTGAATCTGTATTGAATTGTGATTGCTCCAATAGCGGCAATTTTGTTTGTTAACACAACCATCCATCCAAAAGTGGACTTCGCCGCTGAAGATGACTTTTCGACAAAAATCCGGGTCAGCTTCCAATTGCTCCATAGCCCAGTCAGCGAATACACGGCGGAACCTATGGTCGCTGGGCTTTAGTTCTTGAGTTAACACAATTTTGTAAGCGTGAAACTTCAAGTCCAAATGCAGAATACGCCAAGTTGTGGTCGGCGAAAGCCCCAATTCTTGCGCTCGACGAGCAATTGATTTGTTTCCGTTATCGCGTACACTCTCACGAACGGCGCCTATGTTTTCGTTGGAGCGCTTACGTCGATTACGTACAGGTGTTCTTTGATCGCTAACAGAACCACTTCTTTCAAATTTATCGATCAAACGCCGAATCGTTCTCTCGCAGGGACGATTATGCACACCGTAAACTTCACGCAATACACAGAAGGTTTGGCGAACAGATGATCCATTTTGATAATAAATTTTCACAATTTCTACGCGTTGCTGAATGCTGTAACGTTCCATGGCTATTTGTCAATAACAGCTATAACCAGATGAAAAAAATGGCTGCTGTAATTCAATAACAACGGCAGCTATCACATATTAAAAATAGGATACTCTTGTTGAAAAACCCTTTATATGGCTATGTTAAATTTCTTGCATTTTTTAGTGAAATACGAATAATAATAATAATAATAATAATAATAATAATAATAATAATAATAATAATAATAATTTCTGTGTTTGAATATGCGATGGTTCCTCTTTCCATAATGACATCTGATATTATTCTTGTAATGTTGTAAGATACTAGCAATTTCTTAATAAATCTTCCTTTTAAACATCCTCAGGTGAAACGACGTTTCGTAATGTTCATCCTGTTTAGAAATTATATTTATTAACATTGTGTTGAAAACACTTAACATTTTCCCTATTTTTTCTACAAGCTGATGACTTCGAAGGTGACCAGCATGCAATACCCAAACAAAAAGCTAGTCTTATGTTGACCTTACGCAATCCAAGAATTATCCATTGATAAAGGTTTCCAAATTAGATAATACTGACTTAAAAGGTTTATATGCAGGCTGCCGACAACATTGAACCGTTTAATCTCAGTCGACTTTTTCAGTCTACACGAGCAATTATGACAAGGATTCCTTAGAAACAGTTTAATTTAGATAATATTGCAATCATGCTCCTTTATTCTAGGAATACTGCAGGATGAGACAGCAGTTAATAGTTTAAAAATCAGGTTATGTATTGTGTCGCAGCAGCTATAGCCCAAGGTTATCGGGAGTTCGGCGCCGAGCGGTCCGAGTAAACAACGATAATGCCGCTTGCCAGCGTAAACACCAGGCACTCTCCTCCAGAAAGTGTGTCGAAATAGTTGTAGAACGTTCGAGACCCTTAGAAGATTCCACTGCCTATATAAGCGAGCGCTCTTGTGGAGATTCAGTCAGTCGCGAGTTGAATGCGAGTCGAATGCGATAGCGTGGAGTCAGTGCGAGGTGAGGAATGTCGACTGAGAGTTGAGTTGCATCGCCAGGAGGTTGGCGGGTGAGCTTCCCTTGCGACATCGAGCGATTCTCCGAGCGAGTTAATGACGGCTGTCGTGACTGCGGAGCGACGGTTGTAGAGGTCTTGCGTTCGACTCCCGGCGAGTGAACCGTCCGGCGTGAAGGGGCTGCATCACGAAGGAAGTGAAGTGACGAGGAATGAACTAGTTCACCTTAGTGAAGTGGCATTGGTGAAGTGAACTCCCAGTGACAGTTACAACAACCGGACAAAGTTAAAGCATGCTAGTCATGATATTACAAATTCTTTGCCTGACTGACCCTTATCATTTCAAAGGTGTTGTACACATGGAGACACTGAAACGAACATTTGAAAATTCCCCATGCCATAAACATTTTAAGTTATTTTTATATGCTTTATCGAGATCCATGTTTTTCCTGCAATGAGTTTTTGTCCATCTCATATGGTTTCCCGATTATATAAAAGTCAAGACAATGAAAAGGACTTCACTGGTTATTTACAGAAAACTGGAGAAGCATATTCTTGTTAATATGTTCAACGTATAACACCAATGAAATTAAGATACAATCGTTTTTTAGAAAATAAAAGAAGTATTGTGTAATTCCTTAAAAATCTTCGGAGAAAGTTAAAAGGTGATTAACATAAATATGAGCTTTGGATTTATTCGATTTTTAAGCCAGATATTCTTTCGCTTCCTTCTATCTCACTCACATAAAACAAATTTATACGTTTTCCTACAAATGTTTTCTTTTGTAACCTACAGAAAACGTAGATTTCCAGTGAAATACAGATATTACATTTTTGGATCGAAAGTAGTAGCTCTCCTACCTGAAATCTGTAATAAAGAGAGTAAACACGAAGGATATACAACAATTTATTGGTTATAATCCTATCACGCTTCTACAGAGGCCTACAAAAAATTAAAAAGTCCTCGTCTAATAATAATAACAATAACAACAACAATAATATCAGCTAGGAACAGCTACGTAACAATTGTAGTAGAGAACAGGTCAACAACTGTGAGAGATGGGTAGGTATTCTACTCAACTACTATCGGCGCACTTCTCGCATAATCACACATAAAACTACGTGTTTTGAAAATCCTGGTGCCGCGCACCTTTACTACTAAGTTAACTAAAAGCAATATTGATCAGAAATAACCCGACTCCAATCGGCAAGGGAAAGTTGAAAAGCTTGTACATAGACTTTCATTGACGAGAATAGTTGCTCAACAAGATTCCTCTCGGAAACATATCGAATTTTAACATCGTAGCTTTGCAAGTAATGCCTTTTTAATCCATTTTCAATATATTTAATGGATCAATTGGATCTTCGAAGCTGTTATTGAGGAGTTAGCAATAACCTCGTGGCACTTAAGTGAAATTCCAATTCCTAAGTAACAAACAAGTCGAGCATTATACTTCCAAATATAGAAAAGCAGATTGACTGTATCGTGACCGTAAAAACATCATACATTAATGCTTAGTACATCTTACAATCACTGCAGGTAGACTGTAATGCTTTTATATACCTACTATCACTGCAAATAGAACTCTCTTGCTTTTTTTTTTTTCTTTCTTTCTTTCTTTTTACTTTCTCTACTACGTATAGTAAGTAGGGGAAGTATTGTACTCCACCCAAAAATTCGATACCGAGATTTCACCGGAAATATATGTTTTGAGACCCCTGAATCCAAAAAAAACATGTTTGGAAAAATGTCCGTGTGTGTGTGTGTGTCTGTGAACAGCTAATTCAGAAACGAACAGTCGTACAAACACCAAAATTGGTATTTAGATCCGGTATCTTCCAGGGATGCCCGGATTACCCTTTACATGGAAAATTTTTCGAAAATTTTAATTTTCTCAAAAATGGCTCCAACGATTTTGATTAAAATGTCATATGTTTAAGATATTTTCATTACAAATGAAATGTATATCTCGAATTTTCTGGGAATGTCTCCAAAAGCATTCTTCATTCTGAACGACTTTTGCATAACTCGTAAACCATAAGAGATAGACAAACTTTTACTACACAAAAAATATAGATCGCGTTAAAATACACAACTTATGTCATATACAGTTTTTTTCTTGAGTGAACCATTTTCGAGATATTGCTTGTTATTCCCTTTAATTTTCCAATACTTATACTTTTTCTCAAATGGGAATTCATTATTCATTTTTTTTATGTCCTGGACATGCAAAGAGAATGGAATGCTCCACATAGCAACCAGCTCTTAAAATATTTGACTATCGCTTAAAGCCTAGCAATTCCCCTTGCATCTACAAGAAAATTAGCAGTAAGATTAACATCTCGATTAACATGAAGCATATGGAGAATAAACGCTTGTAAAAATAGTTTGTACAAGAGTATAGAAAGTCATGTGAGTGTAACACATCAGATTTTTATATATTTAAATGCATGCAGAAATGACTTTGTAAGTCACACAATTTTGTCAGTGTTTGATAATGCATATACCAGGGAACATGCACATATTTTAATTTTAATGCAAAAATGCATGCTATATTATTGAAGGCGGTATTAAATTATAACTCTCCCCTTAGTTAATCAACAATATTTAACTTTTAATAAAGTTCTGCAATGAATAAAAAATATATAAATGTTTATGTGTATATGTTCCAGCACAACTTTAGAACGCCTGGAGCAATTTCATCCAAACCAGGTACACGTGTGGTGATCAATCTGGAAAATAATAATACCGTGGGGTTGGAAACGGTCAACATGTAAAATAATAATAATAATAAAGAAAAGAGTGATATTACTATCGAATCCGTAGTTTTCAGGGTCGTTGAGAGGAATACTGACACTCCCGATTCCATTACGTCATAACCAGTTTGAATACAGTTCACACACACACACACACACAGACACACACACACACACGTTCTCTAGCCTAATCTTGGGTTAAATCCCGAAACCAAAACACCATGTGGTTTCACAGCACTAATGGTGCAAGGTATGAGTCCTTTCTCTGCTGGTAAGAGATTACCCACAAAATAGTTTATTTGAGTTTTATTCATTTCTTTTGTGCATATTTTACTATTTGATTATAAGTACAAATCCGGGCTCTAGTTATGACAAGCAGGATGTTTCGAGCCTCTGGCAGCCCCTGAATAACTCGCCAAAGCGTATATCTTGGCTTCCAGACGGGCGACACGCTTCAGTTGCGGTGCATATCGGGCCTAAAATTTGAAATATGTGAGTACGCCTCGACCAGCATATCGGGGCTATATGTTCGGGCTCTACGATTACTAATTAGTATTAAATTCCTGGCTCAGAAAGGCTTGCTGTAATTACATGCTAAGTTGCCGCATTCTGTTTTAAAGCTCCTGTATTATCACTAGTGTTAAACAACGAACATGTCATTTGCCATATCTCTGTAATACATCCGTATACTAGCTTGTATGTGATATTTTGTTTTTATGCGTGTATTACGAAGAACATAATCTAGGTATACGATTATGGTACATACTGTATAACGAATTAATTATAACGCTCGAACAGGGATCTATTTGCTAACAACAGTTTAGAACTTTCGATAGGGGAGCTAGGGAATTACCCCGTTAACTCGACGAACAAGTTGTTTCAATAGCCAGATCGATCAACAGAGGTGGATGCCCGCTGTCTGTGATAAGGATTTTGTCGCAGATATTCATGTTTGTGCATCGTACCGTAATGGGTTCACGAAAACTGTTTGGATTCGCTAAATTGTACGCAGTAATTTTATGGGTACAAATCGATACTTTTTACGTGTCAAAGTGCCTAATAACGAATTATGCCGATTGCTTATGTACGTAATCTCCTTGTGTTACTTCTCTGTTGAGGAAGTTCGGCATTCTACTACAAAATCAGATAGCAAGATTTCACCAGAAATATATGTTTTGAAATTCCTTTAGGCAGTATTTTTAACACTTAAAGGATTTCAGTCAAATTATATAAAATATAAATCCTATAACAGCCCGCCTTAAAGCAATATGTGTATGTAACAATATATAAAGTGTATATTACAGTCATTGTATATGTTTATATTATTGTATACGTATGTAACAATGTTATGTGAATATATTACATAATTTAATAATGTAGGAGCTGTGAGAATAATAGGTTAAAAGTTGCTAACAATGAGGTAACAATGAGGTAACCTTGAGGCAATAATGAATTTGAAAGTTTAATAATGCTACTTGTAATTCTTGCAGCAGCAATAATGTAATTTTTGTGACAGTTTATAAAATAGCCAATCAATAACCAGAAAAAGCTTTAGTTAAATCAAAGTATTGTATTGGATTAGGAATAGCCAATAAGAGACTTGAAATACAGAAATTTACAAATTTAGGCGGTAGAAATCAGTTTAGTTGCTTGTAGACAGCGTTTCTATCCGGAAGCATGATGCGTCCTCAAGAAATTTAATACGTATTCAGTGTGATACGAAAATAGTTTAAGTGTTAAAAAGTGCAAGTAATTAATAAAATAATCTCACAGCTCTCTCTCTCTCTATATATTGTATATATATACATATGTGAAGTGTTATTTAAATCGTGTCAAGCATTAATAAAAGGAGTGAAGTAAAATTATAATCTGTGTAAGCCTACATTCTTCAGTCGCACCACCTCCCTGCTAAGACATTCATGTCTCTAAAATAAATACTGACGCAGCCGAGGCAAACATAAATATATAATATTTAAAGAAACAGTCAAAATTACAAAGTTAATATTTTTAAACACATTTGGGGCAAAGGCTACCGGAAAGTAAATTTTTGGAGCGAAGTCTACGGGAAACTTTTTACCATACGTAGCAGCAACAAATCTTCTTCAAATTGGCTCCCAAAGCGTGGGGAAAATAACAATACAACAAAATAACTTCTTCATCCTTAAACCAAAAAAGCATTTTCGGGTCGTGGGGATGGGGGTTTCGGTGAAATCCCTATATCAAATTTCTGGTGGAATGGAGTAAAGGTAAAGTTACAAGGTACGTATCACGAAGAGACTCCCGGAACCGAGGCAGGGCACCGCAATTAGGCCAGTTGACCCATTGTGCTTACAACGTGACCCCTGGGAGGGAGGCATGAGGGGGGAGACCTGAAGGGCGACCAGATCCGGATGCTGACGGGCGCGAGCATGGACAGGGTCCCTAACGTTTCCAGATGGAACGCATCCGACGACGCACGGTCTCTGCCCAGAAGCCACCAATCGCTAGGCTCCCCCGGAGCGGAGCGCCACGCTGAAGAGAGAGAACATACAGTTCATTTTGAACCAGTTTAGCCAATGTGAGTTACCTTGAAGGAGCGATAATGGAATGAGCAAAAATATGATGGAGCAAGCAATGAATAAAAGGAAAGCCGGAGTGTCCAAAGGTAACTTGTCACACACAGATTCCTCCTTCAACACTGGGTCCAAGCTGCCGGTCACACTTGCTATGGTGTTGCGCTCTAACTTTTTGTTTTTGCTTAGGAGAACGGCTGCGTCTTTGTGTATGTGTATATATTAATATACAGTGATATAGCAACCAAAAACACAACATCAGAAATAAGAGGGGACGGTAAGCAAACAGAGAAAAGGAAAACCCGTTATCTACTTTGTGGAAGATAGCAAGGCACATGGTCATGACGCAGCGAGAAGAAAAGTTAACCAGATATTCACCATAATGACCACTTAAAAATTAAGCGATTCGGCAGTATCGTACTTTCATTCCATTTGTTAAAATGCTACTAGGGTGCAAAACCGTGCGGTTGGCATTATGGACACATTTCTTTTATATGGATTTATTTATTTATTTTCCCTTCTTTTCTTTCGTTTTTGTTTCATTTGTTACTTCAGACTTATAATAAAGTCCATTTATCCATCTGCTCTCGGAAAATGAGACATAAACCGGTCTATATTAGAGCTGAAATTTTATACTTACACGGTGTTGTCGAATTGCCCTCCACTTTGTTAGAATAGGCAACCCAAATGACATTACGGATGGTAAAATATCTCTTCTGTTTTATCATTGCATTACGTAGGACTATTTGTATCTATTTCAGTTATTTTATTTAAAAGTATTCTGGTATTACCAATACTGTCACTGCGTGCGAGGAAAACATATTTGGTGTACTTGAGGGAGTACTTCAGTCAAATTATATAATATATAAATACAATAACAGCCCGCCTTAAAGCAATATGTGTATGTAAAAATATATAAAAATTGTATATTACAGTCATTGTATATGTTTATATTTTTGTATACATGTTCAATAATGTTATGTGAATGTATTACGTAATTTAATAATGTAGGATCTGTGAGAATAATAGGTTAAAAGTTGCTAACAATGAGGTAAGCTTGAGGCAATAATGCGTAAGAAAGTTTAATAATGCGACTAGTCATTCTTGGAGCAACAATAATGTAATTTTTGTGAGTTTATAAAATAGCCAATCAACAACCAGAAGAAAGCTTAAGTTAAATAAAAGTATTCTATTGGATTAGGAATAACCAATCAGAGACATGAAATACAGAAATTAACAACCAGAAGAAAGCTTAAGTTAAATAAAAGTATTCTATTGGATTAGGAATAACCAATCAGAGACATGAAATACACAAATTTACAAATTTTGGCGGTAGAAATCAAGTCAGTTGCTTGTAGACAGCGCTCATAACTGGACGCGTTGGTTGTAGACAGTGTTCCTAACCGGACACGAGATGCGTCCTCGAGAAATTTAATACGTATTCAGTGTGAGATGAAAATATTTTACGTGTTAAAAAAGGTGCAAGTAATTATTTTAAAAAAATCCCACAGCTCTCTCTCTCTCTCTCTCTCTCTATCAGCGAAGTATTTAAATCGTGTCAAAGATTAATACAAGGAGCGAAGTAAAATTATAATCTGTGTAAGCCTACATTCTTCAGTCGCACCACAACCCTGCAAAGAAAAACATGTCTCTAACATTGATACTAACGCAGCCGAGGCAAACATAAATATATAATATTTAAAAAAACAGTCAAATTACAAAGTTAATATTTTTTAATTTTTTGGGACGAAGGCTACCGGGTACCATATGCGCGGTTGCAACTACTTTAAGTTCGGCTTCCCAACAGTTGAACTGCAATACAACTACATTCTCAAATTGGCTTTCCATACGTGAAGCAACAACCTACTTCATACTAACATAGCTCAGATTGTTATATCGATCACACCGATTCACTGATTGTTTATGATTACTATTATTATTATTATTATTATTATTATTATTATTATTACTTATTGGATAGGTACTTCGTGTAGTATTTTAATGTTTACACTTGAATACTTTGCAATATTCCGTGGTACATTACTGTGTAATAATAATAATAATAATAATAATAATAATAATAATAATAATAATAATAATAATAATACGTCCTGTCCGTCTTGAATCACACTCTGAAGCTAGCTGTTAAATAGTTGCTTTGACCTACCTATCCGCAGTTTTGCTACGAGTGGTTATTGCTGGAGTTTCTAATGAAGAGATTCCGAGTCGAATCCCGATGCTGTTTGCAGAGTTTTATATCTGTATTGCATACTGTACGTATACATGCATGTACAGAGCCACAACTTGTAAATGATTGAAATTTGTACACGAATGAAACCCCTGCAACATACAACCAACATTACCGGCGCGCCAAGGCGAAGTAGGAGATATAACTTAAAGTGGTCGGGGATTCGAGAACACCATATATACAAGGGTTTAAAAATAATTTGCCAATACCTTTAAGTCTGGTTGAAACCACCGCAAAAATAATGGTAGTTTATCTAAAAAGTATCCCAAAAGATTACTATATTTAGGTGAATCACTGTTTGTACGATTTGAATAATTTGGTCGAAATTGATTTAAAATAGGTGGTTTTTATGGAAAGCTTATGCACTAGACATTATTTTATACATCAGAGTAGCCATAGCAAAAATACGATCATTTCCCAAGTCACAGGGATGCGAAAGCAAGGATCAATACTGTAGCATCAGGTAAAATATATTTAGACTTGTGGCAGACCGTCGGCCAGAGAGGTAGCTGCACAATGTATCGAAAGTTACCTTTTTAAGAGGTTGAAGCAATTTTTTAAATATTTAACTTCTCTGTTAAATACAATACGGTGAATGAAATGGGCGAAATGATACTCAGTCACGCTCAGGATTCATTGAGCTCAGAGTTACCCGGTACGAGGGGCACTCTATTTATATTTTGAGTCTAATAATTAAAACAAAGTAATTTCTGATTGAAAACTGCTTTATTGTTTTTCAAAATATTCTCCTTTATAATCAATACACTTTTGCATCCGTTTGAACCATTTTTCAAAGCATTTATTCCAGTCTTCTTGAGACACCTCCAAAACATGGTTTTTGAAGGCATCAACGGCTTCTTCTACCAACGAAAATCCTTGTCCACGCAATTTATTCTTGATGTTCGGGAACAAAAAGAAGTCATTTGGTGCCAAATCAGGACTGTATGGCGGATGACCCATCAATTCTATTTTTTGAGCCTTCAAATACTCTGTTGTTAGACGAGATGTGTGTGCGCTAGCATTGTCTTGATGAAGAACGATCCTACGGTTCTTGTTGGTTTTCCTTACTTTACCGAAGACTTCCGACAAACAAATGGTTGTGTACCATTCGGCATTGACTGTTTTACGTTCCTCTAAAGGCACTGTTGCCACATGGCCAGTTTTGCTGAAAAAGCAGGCGACCATTTGCTTCGAAATGCTTCGAGTGCGAACAACTTTTGTTGGATTTGCTTCATCTTGAAACACCCGTACAGTCGACTGCTGTTTACGTTCCGGCTCATACGTATAGATCCATGATTCGTCACCTGTTACAATCTTATATATGTCTTTTGAGGCACCGCCATTGTATTTCTTGAGCATTTTTGTATACCAATCGAAACGAGCATCTTTTTGAGATTGCGTCAAATTATGTGGGATCCAACGAGAGCAAATCTTTTTCACGGCTAAATAATCATGCAATATTTTATATATGCTGGGGAACTAATGCCTAGAGTTGCCGCAATCTCACAATATGTCGCATGACGATCTTTCATTATTAGTTTTTGCAAGCATCAATGCTTTCTGGCACAACAAGTGATTTTGGACGACCTTCAGGAACTTCATCATTGAGCGAACGGCGGCCACGATTAAATTCGTTATACCAGCGTTTCACAGTGGCAAAGGATGGAGCTTCGTCTCCAAATGTGGAAGTTAGTTGATCGATGCACTCTTGTCTTGATAATCCACGTCGAACGTCGTAATAAATCATTGCACGGACATTTTCACGAGTTAATTCCATGTTTTTGTTGACACACAATTTTCAAGTTAATGTAAACAAAACAAATGACGCTCTATTGACAAAATGTTTGAAGTAGATTATGCTAAAAAATGTCAAACTTTGCAAGGGAAACTTCAGATGGCACCTACAACATTCAGGGTTGCCAAGGCTCAAAATATAAATAGTGTTCTCGTATTTGTCTTTCAAGTACAAGTACAAGTACCCTGCACTTATATTAAGTAGGTGAGTCACAAACACTAATTGCTAAAGTGGTAACCTCACTGTATGCGATATACTGGTCAGGAGCTATTCCTTTTATTTATCTAATAGAAATTCTATTAATACCCCTACAGAAGTATCCTGGAAGCACGACAGACTGTGTTAACCTGTTTATAGCGTTTAAAAGAGGCAAAGCTACACAGCGGGGAAAAACAACTATACTAATTTTCTTCTTGTCAAGCTACACGTGTTACCGAAACTTTCACGAGCTGGCTGATTCGTTCCGGGGTAAATATGGATCTAAAACAAACCACGGCATGAAGGAACGTTATAACGATGCTGTCGCACCCCAGAGGACAATAAACCCAAAGATTTCCTCGAAACTGCCATCTTCACGTGCTTCAGCACGTGCAAAGCTTCTCTCTGATCCAGGCAAGTTCAACGTTACATTGCGGTTATCCCCACCATCTAAAGATGAGTGACAGATTCATTAACTGCTTTTTATCGCTGTTACTGGCTATGCTCAGAAACTCATTATCAGATCAAAAGCAAATACACGGTGCGCATTTTTTTTTTATGTGTCAATACACATCGGCACTGACATAAATACATGTTAAATACCAGCACTGTATAAAATAGTGGCAGTTACAAACTTTTGACACCTTCTCTACAACTCTACAAAATTTAGCAGCTTGCACTTTCCGCATCTAGAAAGGAATATGATTTTTACTTTCTCTACTACGTATAGTAAGTAGGGGAAGTATTGTATTCCACCCAAAAACTCGATACCGAGATTTCATTGGAGATACATGTTCTCAGAACCCCTGAATCCAAAAAAAAGCATTTTTGGAAACATGTCCGTGTGTGTGGGACTGTGAACACCCTAACTCAGAAACGAAGAGTCAGATAAACACCAAACTTGGTATTTAGGTTCAGTATCTTCCAGAAATGCGGCACGAAGGTTTTCAACAACCCCCCCCCAGATTACCCTTTACATGGAACATTTTTCGAAAATTTTAATTTTCTCAAAAATGGCTCTTACGATTTTTATTAAAATATTATATGTTTAAGATATTTTCAAGATAAATGAAATGTATTTCTCGAATTTTCTGGGAATGTCTCCAAAGGTATTCTTCATTATGAACGACGTTTGCATAACTGGTAAACCATAAGAGATAGACAAACTTTTACTACACAAAGAATGTAGATCGCGTTAAAATACACAATTTATGTCATATACATTTTCGAGATATTGCTTGTTGTTCCCTTAAATTTTCCAATACTTATACTTTTCCTCAAATTCGTTATTCATTTGTTTGTGCTGCTAATGCAAAGAGAATGGAATACGCCACATAGGAACCAGCTCTTAAAATATTTGACTATCGCTTAAAGTCTACCAATTCTCCTTGCATCTACAAGAAAATTAGCAATAAGATTAACATCTCGATATCTCGATAAACATGAAGTAGGCGGAGAATAAGCGTTTGTAAAAATAGTTTGTACAAGAGTAGAGAAAGTCATGTGAGTGTAACACGTCAGATTTTTTAAAAAGAAGAACACAATCACGTTTTCAGTATGTGTGACATCTGAGCCGTTAACTGTTGAATTAGATTTTCTCCGTGCAGAACAGAAATAAAACAAGTTGCCGAATTTAAAGGAGTAACGGTTTCCTTTATTGATTATCTGTGAACTAGCGAGTCTTAATTCATATTGCCCCTTCAGAACAAAGAAACCCTTCGAACTCTCTTCTGTATGAATGGCGGTCTAGGTTTGCTTCCAGCCGGGGCTAATGGGCCACTTTATATATTATACACATATACAAGAATTTAGTTTTATTTAGGGACGCTCTTTAACTGCTGTGGTCCTTAGCGTCCCATTCTATATTGGACGCGAAAGACCGGACATTTTGTTCAGAGGCCTCTTTATTAAGCTTGAGGTTCTTTTACGTGCCGTAAATCTACGGCGCGTGACCACCGGCTTTACTTCCCTTCTGAAGGAAGTCATGCTAAGGATTTTTATGCCCGAAAAAAAATTCACCGTCCTCCGCCGGGTTTGCACCCACGACCTCGGGAACTAGAGGCAACATAGTAACCACTACACCATGGAGGATGACATACACATATACCAACTGATACACTGATATTAAGAATAAGTTCAACATTGAAAATTATCTTGTAATTTTTAAATCATCCATTATCTATAGGATTAATTATTTCTCTTCAAGCAATTTCAATGCCTAATTATAGAGTTCATGTCTTTAAGATTTTGATTTTGTAGGTTTTACTTTAAATGTATTTAGGAGAAATGAATATTAGTATAAAAACCTGATGTGTAACACTCACTTGACTTTCTCTACTCTTGTACAAACTATTTTTACAAACGCTTATTCTCCATATGCTTCATGTTAATCGAGATATCGAGATGTTAATCTTATTGTCAATTTTCTTGTAGATGCAAGGGGAAGTGAGAGGCTTTAAGCGATAATCAAATATTTTAAGAGCTGGTTGCTATGTGGAGTACTCCATTCTCTTTATATTACCAGGACATAAAAAATATGAATAACGAATTCCCATTTGAAAAAGTATAAGTATTGGAAAATTTAAGGGAATAACAAGCAATATCTCGAAAATGGTTCACTCAACAACAAAAAATGTATATGACATAAATTGTGTATTTTAACGTGATCTACATTTTTTGTGCAGTAAAAGTTTGTCTATCTCTTATGGTTTACCAGTTATGCAAAAGTCGTTCACAATGAAGAATACTTTTGGAGACATTCACGGAAAATTCAAGATATACATTTTATTTGCCACAAAAATGTCTGAAACATATGATATTTTAATCAAAATCGTTAGAGCCATTTTTGAGAAATTTAAAATTTTCGAAAAATGTTCCATGTAAAGGGTAATCTGGTGTGGGGAAATTTTCTTGAAAACCTTCGTGTCGCAACTCTGGAATATACTGAACCTAAATACCAAGTTTGGTGTTTATCCGACTGTGCGTTTTGGAGTTATGCTGTTCACAGACACACACACGGACATGTTTCCAAAAATACTTTATATGCATTCAGTGCAGCTCAAAACTCGTATTTCCAGTGAAATCTCGGTATAGAATTTTTGGATGGAATGCAATACTTCCACTACTTACTATACGTAGTAGAGAAAGTAAAAATCACAGAAAGATGAGTTCTAAAATTAACATCTTTGGAGAAATGAGCAAATATTTAACATTAGTCTATGAGCAATATGTCTTCTTTACTATGTTTTCTTTGACAGAAAACAAATAAGGAAACAATTCAGAAATTCTTATCACTACGAATCATTCAGCTAATCGTACGTTTATTCATCATGCATAAAGCCACTACAGCATACTTATGCAAGTCGGTAAGTTAATTACTTTCTCTATAGTTAATAGAGAAAGGGTTCCATTCCACCCAAAAATTACGATTACGAGATTTCACTAGAAATACACGTTTTGAGACTCCTGGAGTAATAAAAAGAAATATTTTTATAAAAAGGTAAGTGTGTGCGGACGCGTATGTGTTGTCTGTGTACAAGATAGCTCGAAAACAAAAGTCGGTTAAATACAAAACTTGGTATTTAGTAATTAAGCTCAGGTCCTCCAAGAATGCAACACGGAGGTTTTCAAGAAAATCCCTCGATCCTAAACCACCCTTTACATGTAAAAATATTGTTACTACTTGCCTTTCTCAAAAATGAACTCTTAACGGTTTTGATTAAAATACCATGTTTAAGGTATTTTCATTACAAATAAAAGATGTATCTTGAATTTTCACGAAATAAGCCTGTGAAGTCATCTTCATTCTGAATGACTTTTGTGTAACCGGGAGACAACAATATTTTACAAAAACTATAATTACCTATGTTAAAGCGCACAGTTTATATCTTATATATGCTTTTGCGGCATTAACCATTTCCTAGATATACTTTGTTATTACACTGCATTTTATAATACTTATACTACGTACCCAAACTGTGTTCACTCTTAAATAGATCCGCGCCAAAACAAACCCCAGGTGACCAGTGCACCGTTATAATGTATCCTTCCGCCATTTGCACCAGAAATACTTTCAGGACCATTTGTGGTGAGTACACGCTGCACGTAATGCAAAAGGAATAAAACCCTTATTCCGACAACTTAAACGTTGACTAGCGTACTTTGTTAGCGATTAAAGGATATAAGATTGACGGTTACAACAAAATAAAAGTTTGCACATTTAATAATAGTTAATTCTAAAAGAAAGAGCGAAAAGGAAAGTAACAGGTATGCGATAATTGGCAATTATTCGCTTTCTGGAAGCGCTCTTTATCAACTGTTGGCGGCTCATTTTTAAAAAACGAAATTGTGCACTGTTACGCAAATTGCATTCTTCACAAAATCGTTACATTCTTGCATCGCGTATTTAACATGTCTTTTTTCCGGGTATTACACTTTTGCTGTTTCAGATTTTTCTTTACAAGCACTGTTTATACTTGTACTCATAACACCGGTTAACTCAGCTAATTTCACCACTTCTTTCACCATAAGTATTGGATATTTCTCATATAACTTATAATAGACATTTAACGCTTTTTTTTTCACCTCTAGTCGATGATTTGCCCGGCTTATGATTTATGTAAGTCGAGAAAACGCGGCAGCAAATTCACCCTCCTCTATGATAATAAACAGAAACTGCTGGTTTCAGGCTGTAAACAATATTCTGCGCATACTCCGATCAGATGACTCATAAGAATTGCATGTTGGGACTTCTAGCTCTGATTATCAGTACAAATCAGTGTTAATCAAACTCTTAGGTATTTGTATACAATAGTATAGCATTTAAGGATAAATTCATACTAAAATTTAGATTATTAGCATGGGACTACTTTCCTACGCGCATTGCTACCGTGTCGTACCACAGTGCACTGGTCACGTGGGTTTGTTTTGGCGCGGATCAACCTAAGAATGAAAACAGTATAGCATTCACGTACCTATTAGGTAGAGAAGGCATTCGATACCGAATTTTCACCGGATACATGTTTTAAGGCCCCTGAACCCAAATAAAGCATTTTTAGAAAAACTTCCGTGTACGTTTATGTGTGTGTGAGCATGTCTATGTGTGTCTGTTGTAAACAGTAAACTGAAAACGAAAAGTCGGATGAATACCCAACTTGGTATTTAGGTTCAGTATCTTCCAATGATGCGAAACGAGGATTTTGAAATCCCCTCATGGAGTATTTTTCGAAATTTAATATTTTCTAAAAAATGGGTCTAACGATTTTTATTGAAATATCTACATAAAAGATATTTACATGGTAAATGAAACGTTTACCTTGGATTCTCTGGGAGTAGCCTATGAAGTCCTGTTCATTCGGAAGGAATCTTTTATAATCTTGCAAAAAATGACGAACGTAAAGCGATAGACGAAAACGTACTACACAAAAAATGTAGACTTCCTAAACACATACCATTTATTGCAAATAATTTTTGTGGCGTAAGCCATTTCTGAGATATTCGTTATTAAAGGTTCGAATTGTTCATTTCTTGGTCATTCTCTTAAGTCCTGTCAAGTTGTTTCTCGCGATTGCATGAAAACAGTATAGAATTTAAGGTCAGCGTATAGCGTCCAGTTCCTAAACAATTGACTATCGTTATTCCCTTTGTATGTATAACGAAATGTGTAATTTGGCTATTTCTGCAAACGTTTATTTGCATTAAAATGTAGCAGATAGAAAAATAAGCTTTCATAAGAGTAGTTTGAATACTAATAAAGATAGAGGGTAAAGGACGTCATGTGAATGTTTCACGTCAGATCTTCACTTTCTCTGCTGCTTATCTAAGTAAGAAGGTACAGGAGGTATTGTAATCCACTCAAAAATTTGATGCCGAGAATTGACCGCAAATGCACGTTTTGAGACTCCCAGAATAAAAGAATATTTTTTGAAACAGATCTATCTGTGTGTGTTTGTGTGTGTCTGTTTGTCTCTGCAGCATAATTTAAAAACCCAAAAAAGGTTAAATACCAGATAATTTTCATCACAAATAAAATATATTAGTTCGATCTTCTGCGAATAGCCTATGTTTCATTCTGAACAATCTTTGTATAATTGGTAAACCGTGACCGCTTTATCTACAGTATCCTTTTTTAGTTTTATTTATGGACGCTTTATAACTGCTGTGATCCTTAGCGTCCCATTCTATATTGGGTGTGAAAGACTAGTAATTAATTTTGCTCAGAGGCCTCTTTATCGACTTGAGTTCTTTTACGTGCCGTAAATCTACGACACGAGACCATTAGCTTTATTTTCCTTCCGAAGGAAGTTATGCTAAGGATTTTTACGCCAGAAAAAAATTCAACGCCCTCAGCCAGGTTTGAACCTGCAGTCGTCCAAATGAGGCGATCCCTTCAGAAATTGTGAAGAAAATCCGCAAAATGGTATTGGCTGACCGTCTACTGAAAGTGCGCGAGCTAGCAGACATCGTAGGCATATCAAAAAGTGCTAAAACTTTGGACATGAGAAAGCTGAGCGCAAGATGGGTGCCGTGTTTACTCACATTGGAACAAAAGCAGCGTCGTGAGGATGTATCAGTCGAGTGTTTGGCGATGTTTTGCTGCAATAAAGCCGAGTTTTTGTGTCGATTCATAACCATGGATGAAATATGGGTTCATCACTTCACACCTGAGACGAAGGAACAGTCAAAACAGGGGATTGAAAGGGGAGAATCGCTCCAAAGAAGGTGAGACAGTTCCATTTCCTCGGGAACTAGAGGGTAGTATGGTAACCACTACACCTCGGAGGACGACCCTACAGTATTCTGTTTATACCTGCAACTAATATGTAAATGTGTAATGGAAGTTTATCTCGATTATCAAGAATTCAAAAGAATAAACTTTTGTAAGAATAGTTTATACAAGAGTGAATGGAGAATCATGTGAAAGCCACACAAGATTTTTCCAAGTGGTAAGTTGTATTCGCTTTATTCGTCATCCTGCAAGGGCATAGAATTTCAAAACCATCACATAGCGATGTACTTTTTAAAAACTCTAGCCTACTACCCTTATTCCTACAACCAAATGTCTAAATATGTAATGACAGCTTATCTCGATTAACGAGAAATAGATAAAAGAATAAGATTTACGAGAAGAGCAGTTTGTAGAAAGGTGAGTGGAGAAAATGATGTGGAAGCAACACGTCAGAATTTTTTTTGGGGGGTGGGGAGGAGTGTCTGGTGAATCGGTGCTTGCTTTACTGTAAGATACGTCTTTCTGTTTAATCATTTAACTTTTCTCAGTAGTATTATAGCATTTTAGCACATTCTGTTGTGCGCTTCCATTTGCTTCGCTACAACATAAAATATCTTCAATTTCGTAAGTATACTGCAGTATTTTCTGATTTCTTTTCTTGCCAGAGACTGTACAAATAAGAGATGGTGTCCTTTGAGTAATCCCAAACGTTTACTCGTATGTCCGAAGACATTTAGGGGCCAGGTATGCCTTTTTACTTTCTCTACTACGTATAGTAAGTAGGGGAAGTATTGTATTCCACCCAAAAATTCGATACCGAGATTTCACCGGAAATATATGTTTTGAGACCCCCTGAATCCAACAAAAAACATTTTTGGAAACATGTCCATCTGTGTGTCTGTATGTCTCTGTGTGTGTGTGTGTGTGTGTGTGTGTGTGTGTGTGTGTGTGTGTGTGTGTGTGTGTCTGTGAACAACTTAACTCAGAAACGAACAGTCGGATAAACACCAAACTTGTTATTTAGATTCAGTATCTTCCAGAGGTGTAACACGAAGGTTCTCAAGAAAATTCCCCCACCTCAGATTACCCTTTACATGGAACATTTTTCGAAAATTTTAATTTTTTAAAAATGGCTCTAACGATTTTGATTAATATCATATGTTAAGATATTTTCATCACAAATGAAATGTATATCTCGAATTTTCTGGGAATGTCTCCAAAAGTATTCTTCATTGTGAACGACTTTTGCATAACTGGTAAACATAAGAGATAAACAAAATTTTACTACTCAAAAAGTGTAGATCGCGTTAAAATACACAATTTATGTCATATACATTGTTTTTGTTGTGTGAACTATTTTCGCGATATTGCTTGTTATTCCCTTAAATATGCTTATACTTTTTCTCAAATGGGAATTCGTTATTCTTTCTTTTTTTGTCCTGGTAATACAAAGAGAATGGAATACTCCACATAGCAGCCAGCTCTTAAAATATTTGACTATCGCTTAAAGCCTAGCAATTCCCCTTGCATCTACAAGAAAATTACCAATAAGATTGACATCTCGATATTTCCATTAACATGAAGCATATGGAGAATAAGCGTTTGTAAAAATAGTTTGTACAAGAGTAGAGTGTAAGACATCAGATTTTTCTAGTTTGGATGCATAGTATTTCTTCTCCAAATAGTTTATAACGCCACATATATTATACATGCATAAACGGTATATAGGCACTAAATCTTAAGTACTACGCCCATTGAGTGATGTAAGAGGTTACTGAACTCCCTATGAAGTAGGTGATCATCATGCTTACTTTAAACGAAATATAGTAATATAGATTGCTCAGAGATGGAATTGGTATATTGATATACAGTGAAAATAAAGATTTCTTTCAAGTTTTTAGTGATAGGGAATCATTTTGACTCTGTACTTTGTCATTATAATATTTATGATTATCACATTATCAATCACCATATCTTCTTGCTATAAATTGATTATCCGTTTAAAATTCCAAGCTGCAAAATGAATTTTATAATGCTATAACACAAAGCATTTGTATCTGGTACCGTTGCCATGGACACCCCTGCTAGACAGCACGACAGGGCCGGATGAGATGTCTCCTCTTTTTTTTTTTTTTTTTCCTTTCTTTCTTCACAGAAGTTTGAGAACATAAAGGTGGCCGTGCGGCTTTCGATCCAAAGCCTTCTAACAACAAATTGATTATAAAAGAAGGGGAATGAACTCAAGTAAGGATTGCGGTTGTCATGAGAACATAACACAAGCGGGGTGAGGGAAGAAGTGGAATTAGGAATAGTTTGTGTGTGTGTGCGCGCGCGCGTCTGTTTTCTCCCGTTACCAGAAAAGTTGGTTGGTATTGTTGCTGCAAGCGGAGGGAAATTTTCGGTTTTTATTTTCCCTCTCCCTTATCTTCTTTTTGTACTTTCGTTCTCTCCTGCCCTGGGGATTATTTACGCACCGTACAGTCACTTTCACAAATTATTGCGTTATTTACACCTTCGTTTTTTTTTATCCTCGCCAAAACATCGTAAATCACCAAGATTTACCATAGCAATTCTAGACTTTCCGGCAGAGTCGCATTAGCAGCTCTAATTCAAGGGATTCTAGCCTGCGTATTCGGATCCCAATTCTAAGTGAATATCATTTTTCCTCCACTGAAAGAAGGTACTACATCGTAATATATTAGGCGCAAGAAGATTATACCCAGTCCTTTTCGTTCTTTTTTGAGCGGGGGGGGGGGTTAAAAAAAGAAGTCATTTCAAAAGTACTGAAGATTCCCGCAGTTTCTGTTGCGCATTTCAGACGACAAAATGTAAAACAAACAAGTTCTAAGAAGCACATAATACCTACATTGCTCACCAGCTCACTAACTATAAACGGCAATACTTAAGAAATCATATGTGTAACATTCGCATGACTTTCTCTACCCTCTATACCATATTAATGGGTATACAAATTATTCTTACAGAAGTTTATTTTCTTAATTACTTCATTTTAATCCAGATAAATCTTTCAGGAAATATCTGCATTACACATTTTGTTATACGAGGGCTGATCAATAAAGACAAACTAATTTTTTTGCACAGATATTTATTACTCCATTTCAATGTTGACATGGTCTTTTTCAAAGTAGTCTTCTCCTACTTGAATGCACTTTTTAGAGCGTCTCTGCCAGTCCTGGAACACATGGTACAGGCCATTCTTTGTAGGTCTTTGAGAATCGCCTCACTTTTCTTCAGCACTGCTTCAGTGCTCTCAAATCGAATGCCCCGGAGCTTTGCCTTTAGTGATGGGAATAAAAAGAAATCACAGGGGACAAGATTAGGGCTATAAGGCAGATGCGGCGCACAGGTAATGTTGAATTTTGCCAAAAATTCCTGGACTTGATTTGCAACGTGAGGCCGCACGTTGTTGTGATAAGTTCTGGATGTTTCCTTGCAATGTGCTTCCTCGGTGTAGCCAACACTGACGTATAGTACGCTGCTGTAACAGTGGTGTGAGTGGGAACAACAATCACAGCAGCTGTGTTGATGTTGACTTCAGTCATAGCAGAAGCCGAAGCACCAGACCCACCTTGCTTAGCACAGAGGACTCGCTCTACTTTGAACCACCTAAACATTGTTGCACGAGGTAGTGCATCTTCACCGTATGTTTGCTTCAGCTTTTCCAAAGTTTCAGAGGCTGTATGATTTAAACGAAAACAAAATTTTATTGCTCCTCTTGTGTTACCTTCATTTTGTGGTATGCGAAATTCAACTAGGGTCAACAATATACAGCATTACTACCAACCTACATGCGAGAGTGCTGCCGCCTATGGACATTATACATGAAACCCCGCTCTTTTCAAATATTCATGGTAGAGACAGGAAACTCTCAAGAAAACTACAGGAAAAAATCAATCTCAGTCTTTATTGATCAGCCCTCGTAGATACAAACGCAACAGGGTTAGTCAAGTGTTTTAGAACTAGACGCTATACGTCAGCCTTAAAATCCCATAATCTTTCCATGACATCGCGAGAAACAACTGAAAATCGACAGGATTTTACAATACTATAATGGCTAAGTATTGAACAATTGGAGCCATTATAATGGATATCTCTCAAAAATTGCTGATGCCACAAAAAGGTTATTTGAAATAAATTGTGTTTCAAAGGGACCTAGATTTTTTATGTAGTGCGTTTTCGTCTACCGCTTAACATTCACCAGTTATACAAGATTATACAAACCCTTCCAAATGAAGAGGACTTCACAGACTTTTCCCAGAAAATTCAACATATGCATTTTATTTCTTCATGTAAGTATGTTTAATATGTAGTATTTTAATCAAAATCGTTAGAGCCATGTTTTAGAAAATGTTCCATGTAAAAGGCAGTTTGTATTAGGAGGTTTTCTTAAAAAAAACTTCCTGCCACATTGAAAGGTACTGAACTTAAATACCGAGTTTCGTATTTATCCGACATTTTGTTTTCGAGTTGCACCGGACCTTTTTCTAAAAATGCTTTTTTTAGATTCAGGTGCCTTAAAATAAGTATTGAACACTTATTTGATTTGAACACTTAAATATATAGCAGATAATTATTTTAGAATCTTGATTAGCTACTGATAAAATTATCAAAACGCACAGTATGATAACAGTAATAATAATTTAGCTATTGAAAATATAAAAACAGAATTTAGAAATTAACGATAAAATAAAATAAGTATGTCCTTTAACACTAAATGGCAAATATAAGTTCAAAATATTTTGATTCCTTGAAAACTTCGTTTACCGTACACTGTACTGCAAATTATTGTCCTTTGGCCTGAGTGTGTGAAGTGAAATTATTATTTGCTATGTGTAGCAAGGTTTGGCAGAAAGCAGTCCGCACATAGAAGGAAAGCCAAGCTATATAGTTGAATTAGGCAACAATCAGGTTTCAGTGCTGCTAAGTTACATTGGAAGACCTTCATCTAAGTTCAGAATTTGACAAACCCCAAATTTTATTCTGAAAATTTCACTCATTTCCACCCCCCCCCACACTTTTTCCCTAGTGATTCGAACTTGCTAACAACAATATTCAAGCTTACAGAAATAACATCGGGTACAAGTTGATCTTCAGTTCCTTTACTTTTAGTGCCTTTGTGGCAATAAGGACTCGAATTTAGCATTAAAGGAATTATTTAGCATGCCTTGGCTTAATTTTAATATTTCATTTAATGCAATGTACCTGCTGGGGCAAGTTATTCAGCAGTTTGGAGATTGAAATACCGCCATGGGTGCCAAAACGTTAATTTATTAAACACTGCTTTTAGATATCTGAGTGTTGTACTCATGTTAACTTTCTCTATTCACTCTTCAACAAACTATTGTTACAAAAACCTATTGTTCTATCTACTTCTTGTTAAAGCAGATAAACTTTCCATACACATTTGCATATTTCGTTGGCCGAACGGGATAGCTCAGGCGGCAACTTCTGCGGCCCACATACGTAAAGTCCCGGGTTCGATTTCCGGTGACCGCCCAATATGACCACGGGGTTTTTCGTGGTTTTTCCTTAGGTTCGTCGCCTAGGTATTCTACCACGATTTCCCCTTTCCCCTATTTTATCTCATTTCATCTCTCCCTATCACGTTTCAGGTAAGCCCTCGGGTCCTGCGGTGCTTGCGCTGTTGGATAGATGGTGAAGTTGCTTGCGCATTGGAAAGATATCTCCCCGTGAACGCCAGGGTGCATCGTCCCGCCCGTTAGGGTCGCTTCGTCGCTTTCTCTCTCTCTCTCCCTCTCTCTCCCTCTCTCTCTCTCGCTCTCTCTCTCTTTTAGGATTCTCCGCCTCTATGGTGCAGGGTATTCAAACTAGAAATATTAAGGACTCCTGCGTGTCTCTGAGGGCCTGTCTGCCTGCAGAACCGAGAGAGAGCCGTCCTCCGTGGTCTAGAGGTACCGGCTAGCCTCTAGTTCTCGAGGTCGCGGGTTCAAACTCGGCGAAGGACGATGGATTGTTCCGGGCGTAAAATTCATTGCACGGCTGCTTCGGATGGAAAGAAAGCCGATAGTCTCGTGTCTTAGATTTATGGCACGTAAAAGAACCTCAAGCCCTGATAAAGAGGCCCCTGAGCAAAATTTGCGGTCTTTCCCCACCAATACAAAACGGGACGCTAAGGACCGTAGTAGTTAAAGAGCGTCCATAAATAAAACTCAATTTCAATTTGCGGACTTCAGACCTCCTATGGCTCCTTCATATCGTCCCTGCCTATCGCGGAGTGTAGCCACAATAGATCAAGCTGATCGTAGTGCCGAGGTGTCTCCCTCAGATAAACACATCCTACATATTTTGTTGTAAAACGGTAGATAAAGCGATAGTCAGATTATTATTCCATGCTCTTTGCATGATCATGAGAAAGAAACGAATAACGACTTCCCATTTGAGAAATTAGGTGTAGGTATTTTAAAATCCAAAATAATTAACTCCACAAAACAAAAACAAACAAAAAAAGGGCATAAACTGTGTGTTTTAATGATATCTAAATTTGCTCTATAATAAAATTTCTGTTATCCTACTGTTTATCAGTTATACAAAGGTAATTCAGTATGAAAAGTAATTAAATCCTATCCTATTCAGTAGGATTCCCCACGAGGGGGAATCCCCGGGAGAAAGAATGAAGCGAGAGGAGACACCGGGCGGCCGGATCCAGGAGCGACGGCACATCAATTACAGCGTCCCTAAGTTTCCAGATGGAGACAAACAGGCAGACAGGAAACCCTCACCCCACACAGAGGGGGTCCAATGCCCCTCAAGGGGGTTCGGAAACCCCGGCAGCCAACCGAAATCCGAGGGACGGAGTCACAAACAGCATCCTTTTCCCTTGTCACGCTGCTCCGAAAAACCATCGCCGACACTTCCGACCCTGTAAGAGACCAACGGCATGAAAGATGAATGAAACGAATAATGGAACGAAATGGGAGAACAGGAAATTTGGGAGATGAAAGAAAGCACTCCAACATTCGCCTGACGACCCGGGAAAATCCCGAAAAAACTATGGATCAGAGTGGCGGTCGCCGAGGATCGACCCGAAACATCCTGAATGCGAACCATAGAGCTTATCGCCCGAGTAGTATGAACAGGGGTTCAGAGACTGTTCCGAGAAAATTCAGGATATACATTTGATTTATCCATCATGAAAATTTCTTAAATGTAGTGTATTTTAATAAAAATCTTTAAGGGCGATTTTTATGAAAATAAATATTTTCGAAAATTTTTCCATATATAGGGTAGTTCAGGACTTTCTTTAAAATCTCTACGTCGCAATTTGGAAGATGTTGAACTTAAATAAACAAGAAGTTAAGTAATTAACTCACTTTTCGTTTTTAAGTTTGCTGCTAATGGATACGCACACAAACACACGTACCATTTTCTAAAAATGTTTTTATTAGGCATTTCAAAACGTGTATTTACGGTGAAATCTCGATATTGAATTTTTGGGTGGAATGCAACACTTCTACTACATACTATAGGTAAGTAGTAAAGTTAAGATTAGACATTATACATTTCGTTTTAGGCACTATTTTGAAATAATTCAGAAAATATAAACATTTGTATGAATAAAATAAATAAAACAAGGCACTCTGAAAACCTATCACTTTATAACTATGCCTTGTGATATTTATTTTATAACTTAAAAGTACACTTTATTTGCTGCACATTCCAAAAGAAAAGAGATGACAGAATTACAAAGCAAATGCAATGAAAAACAAACAATCGGTTAGAGCAAACAAAGAATGCTTACGAAAGCAATGTACAGTTAAGCTCTTGAGCTAATGTACACACATACAAAATGACGGTTGCACAAACGCGCGCGCGCACATACACACACATATTTTCCGTCTGTATTTCTAGGATTCCTGATTCATGTTTAGCTAATGTGTACCATGTGGCGTGAATGATGAGGCAGTATTTTTTAACACTTAAAAAATATCAGTCTAATTATATAGTATAAAATATGATAACAGCCCGCCTAAAAGCAATATGTGTATAATATAATATATCTATAGTGTATGTAACAGTCATTGTATTATGTTTATTTTATTATGTACATGTATAATAATGTTATGTGAATGTATTCTGCAATTTAACAATGTAGGAGCTGTGAGAATAGTAGCCGAAAGTAGGCTAACAATGAGGTAACAGTGAGGCAATAATAAATTAGAAAGTTTAATAATGCTACTAGTAATTCTTGGAACAATAATGTAATATTTAAAATAGTTTATAAATAGCCAGTGAAAAACTAGAAAAGCTGAAAGTTAAATAAAAGTATTCTATTGGAGTAGGATTAGCCGATCAGAGACTTGAAATAGAGAAATTTCACAAATTTAAGCGGTAAAAGCCAGACACTACTAGTCAGCGATCCTGAGCACTTCGATACGGTACAGCTTAAGTGTGAGACATAAAACTTCATTACGGCGAGAAGAGAAAATAAAGTTTACGTGTTAAAAAGTGTAATTAATAAATAATCTCACAGCTCTACAGTATGTTATATCAGTGAAGTGTTATTTAATCGTGTGAAAGATAAATAAAAACGAAGTTAAATACCAATATAATTTTATAAGCCTTCATTCTTTAGCCGCATCATTCCCTGCTAAGAGATACATGTTTCTGCAAAAATACTGACGCAGCCGAGGCAAATATATATGGCCACCGGAAAGTAAACGTGGGGCGAAGGTCACTGGAAAGTTTGTATCGTACGTGGGGCGAACACTCCAAGAAACATATCTCCCGCAATACGTGGTGCTAATAACGTAAAGTAATACTACTTCAATGAAAAACTGTAATTTTTCTGTAAAATTCTCGCGTAAGTCCTGCTGCGTTGGCACCCTCATACCTGCGAGGCTCTTACTATTTAGTTGTTAAAAATACGTTATGTATAGGAAAAGGCACAAATATGGCAAAACTAAACGGGTTACGAAATTGTTGACAAAACATGGCGCCAGCAATTTAGCTAAAATACCTTCAAAGCTGTCCACTGAACATCAGTTTCATCATGAATGTGATAAGAAATTTGGAAACACCCGGTAAATTTACAAGTCTAACGAAAAGCACCAATAATACGTGAAATAAACAGTGACATTAAAAGCACAAACGCTATTTTTGGTGTAGACCAGTTAGCCTTCGAGTGTGCGACCGCCGCATCCCTCACTGCAAGATCTTGTTTTCACTTTAAAGTCGGCAGGTAGATTGCAGATCACACAACGTTAGGTGTACAGCACGGCCTGCGATGACATCACAGTCCAATGCGGTTGCGAATAGTTTGCAATCCAAAGCTTACATCGTGTATGCTCATACAATTAGAAACGCTACTCACAGAAGCAAGAATAATCGTTCACAACGCAAATATCATGAGAAATTTACACTTATAGCACAGAAAATGGTGTGTGTGTGTGTGTGTGTGTGTGTGTGTGTGTGTGTGTGTGTGTGTGTGTGCGCGCGCGCCCGCGCGCACGCGTGTGTGAGACAGAGAGAGAGAGTTTAGGGGTTATATCTCGAAAGCCTCTCGACCAATCTTGATAATTCTTTCACCATTGAAAAGCCCAGTTCTTTCTGCCGGACATGGACTATAAAACACCTAATTTAAATTCCGAAATTACTAAAACACTAAAAAGGATTTACAAAGGCTTCCCTGAGAATACATGAAGGAGGAAAAGGTTAGTGTACTCCACGTGTAGAAACAAAAGCCGTACTCCGCAGAGAATGCATGTAAAAACGAAAGGCCGGTTACATTTTATTTCAAGCATATACACATATGGCCAGAATGTAACACTTATGCAAACAAAAGACAGAACAC
The DNA here is from genome assembly GCA_030765065.1 of Deroplatys truncata. Taxonomy (NCBI): domain Eukaryota; kingdom Metazoa; phylum Arthropoda; class Insecta; order Mantodea; family Mantidae; genus Deroplatys; species Deroplatys truncata. Next base: position 29,322,480 of record CM060980.1, read on the forward strand.
AACAAGCGACAATCGAACCTGTTTATAAAGGTATGAATCGTATGTTGTTTTTATTTATTGTAATTGCCATATATCAAAGACTGCAAATGTGTAGCGAAAAAGTGTCAGAATCTCTGAATAACCTTCATTCTAATTGTATAGTTGTGTGCACTGAAGTTTCTGGATGCCAAAACCTTCCGAGAATTCTCGTGTAAGAAAGTTTTGCTTTTGTTTCTTTTGTACTTATGTTGTAAATATGTTCGTCAGAAGGGCATGCTAAATAATTGTATGAAGAGGGAAATTTGCTAACATTAAAAATCAGTGAATCTATATTTTATATTAACAACTGAGATGGTCGCAGACTATGGTGTCTTTTCCAAAGAGTTAACTTGGTGGCCTGGGAGTACGGAATCTTCATCTTCACCAGCTTAACCTCTATGTCGTTGTATATGTTAAGGATTTCTGCATTATGTGATAACTATGTAGCTTTTGTGTTATTAAATAACCATGGGACCGAAGAGAAGGCAAAAGGTTTAAAGTTTTACCCAGTAAAGTATTGAAGTAGATATTGTCTTTTAGCTCCACGTATGGAAGCCAATTTGAGAATGTAAATTATTAGCTACACGTATGTAAAAGCCGATTTGAAGTAGGAGTTGTATTATATTTCAACTGTTGGGGAGCTGAACTTGTAGTAGTTACAACCGCACGTATAGTAAACAGTTTCCGGTAGCCTTCGCCCCAAATGTAATTTTACTGTTTTTTTTAAATATTATATTTATGTTTGCCTCGGCTGCGTCAGTATTTGTTAGAGACACGTTTCTCTTGGCAGGGTTGTGATACGACTAAGAATGTAGGCTTACACAGATTATATTTTTTACTTCACTCCTTTTATCAATATTTGATACGATTTAAATAACACTTCACTGATATAGAGAGCTGTGAGATTCTTTAATTAATTAATTGCACTTTTTAACACGTAAACTTATTTTTCGTCTAACACGAATACGTAACTCTGTATATGTTCCTTGGTTGAATTGATTTCAACCGTCTAAACTTGTAAATTTCTGTATTTCAAGTCTCTGATTGGCTATTCCTACTCCAATAGAATACCTTCATTTAACTAAAGCTTTTTCTGGTTGTTGATTGGCTATTTTATAAACTGTCCTAAAATTACATTATTGTTAATCCAAGTAGTACTGTTAAACTTTCTTACTCATTATTGACTCAAGGTTACCTCATTGTTAGCAACTTTTAACTTATTCTTCTCACAGCTCCTACATTATTAAATTACGTAATATATTCACAAAACATTATTACACATGGATACACTAATATAAGCATATGCAATGACTGTTACATACATTTTACAAATTATTACATATTGCTTCAAGACGGGGTGTTATTGAATTTACATATTATACAATTTGACTGAAATCATTTAAGTGCTAAAAACACTGCCTCACTATAATTATGTAAAAACTACTCGACCATTTCGAAAGATGGTTTCTTCCACCGCTAAAGGGTAGTTATAGGCCGTGCAATATCCCCAGAACTTGAAGACTGTTGGGAGGGGGAAGTTAACGTAGTCAGATCTTCCGCCGATGTTTCACATTCTTTTGTGGGAATATCAGGGGATTTTTCATCCGGAATTAGAAATATATTGTAATTTACAATTACAAAGGTTAAAGGGGAGGATTAATCTAAAAAATCCTTTAGATGACTATACAACAATTCCATAAAGAACATTGAGATTTATTAATACGTCATTGGACTATAATTTGTATAATCAGCGTTACAAGAACGTGAGAACAGAACACGAGATCTCATCACTCAGTATTGTGCAGAATTAAATACAATTGCGCATAAGTATCAGAACCTTAATTATTGTTCCAAATTAACGAAATTTTAAATCTGTTCATTGATCTCTATTATTTCTCTATTTAAAGACTAAACAAATTATACAATGATACTGAACTTAAAACAGGTGAACACCTAAGAAGACTGACTAGTGCATGTCATGGGTTAACACAGAATATCTAAATAATAAATGCAAAACAATTTCACAGAATAAGACAAGTCGATGATTCTAAACCGACCTGAATTGATCTGAAATCATAGGATAGTAAGAGAAAGTGCGAGATAGATCTAAATGGTGACAAGTTATAAATGAGGTGAACTGTGCCGAAGAGAATGAAATAGGGAACAAAGAAACGATAATGCTTATGCGACGTTATGGATACTGTTTCTTTAGAATTAAATTGGTTTGAGAAAATCAAAGTCTTAAAAAACAAGGAAGTTTTAAGCAAATGACCTTATTACGAAACAAAGAGAATAATTCCGAAAAAAAATCCACTTTCATATAAATTTAGAGGGTAACTGTCAAAAGTTGCATCAGACTCCCCTTCTTATTCTTTCTACAAAACATTTTTTGGAGGTTAAAAAACATTCCATATACGTCAACACACTATGTTTCCTTGTATTCCGAGAGACGTCGCTATCATCATGTAATTTCTATATATACATAGGTAGTTTCATCGTTCTTTGGATAGTACACTGAACTCTGAAAAATTTGCTTTCATCTACAGCTCCATCGCTGAAGTAGTGATGCATAAACCCGTCACGGAATTAAAGCACCTATGTTTATTTGGTAAGCAATCGCAATCGTTAAACCCAGCAATCTCCAACAGCCCTAAAAGGGGGAAGGGAACATTTTACGTATGGCCGGTACATGGCAATATTTTATCCCTCGAGTGGGTAACATCCAGATAGGTGTTGCTGCACATCGGATGCTCTGTTTGAATATCAGACAAAGGTGTTGTATACAGCACTGTGACTTATTTCTGCAATCTGTTGTTATATTGTGCAGCAGACTATAAACTATCAGCTACAGTTTAATGTGTTTAAACATCGGCTTTTTCAATTTCACTATGTATGGAGCTTGAAATTGTCTTCAGATAGATTATTTAAGCATTAATGACATTGGTGCGTGTTCTGCTCGAAGCCATATCCGACCCACTTCTGCTAGGCACACACCGCAACCTTCTGCAATATGGAAGTGAAGGGATATCACGACACCTAGTCTTGAACCCAGGATGAAATAGTTTTTATGACTATCATTCACTCGACCGGGAATCGAAACTGAAGACTATTCGCATACTAGCTGAGAGTACAGTTCACAGTGCCACACGCCTTGAATTTCTGAATGCCTGTCTTCATTTGAGAAATAAGAATATTCTATTAGATGTACTTGTATTTAAGCGCAAGACTAGAAATTAGAAGAAATATTTAGTATTCAGTATTATAGGGTAGCCAGCCCGTACCGTACTTCACACAGCATTTCCTTCCTAACCGAATTATAAATGTTCGTTGCACCTTGTATTTCAGGGAAGTCGACCTCATTGAAAGGACGGCGCTGGCTCGTCGGTGTTTACTGTTGACCACACGACAACTCTGACATCGCCGTCTACTATATACCAGACAGGATGCCTCTGCAGCTTCAGAGAGTTGATTGTTAGGGCTGGTAAACTAGTGTCCGCTAAAGCATTGAAAAGTGGATTAAGGCTAATATATAGACCTAAAATATTTAAATATTTTGTTTGTTGACGACGCTGTCAATTGCCAGAATCATATCAGCGCCATAGGTGAGCCGGAATTTCGTCCCGCAGTTCTTTTACATGCTAGTAAATCTACTGACATGGCGTTGTCGCTTTCTTAAGCACACTTAAAAACCATCGGCCTGGGCCGGATTTGGAACAGACCACATAAGAAGAAATGGTGTATTTCATATTCCAATATTCAAATTACATTCAGTCACACAAGCACTGTGCAGTTGATGCTTCTGGTTTCCTATAGTACTTTTATTTATTGATGGCAAATCTCCTTATCGTCTGTGTTCCACACCAGTCCTAGATGAGTCAATCACACATTGGTTTGAATTCAAGTCCAAAACACACGCATTAGCCTATGAATAAAGATCACGCCTAAGTGAGTGGTGAAACATTTCACCTGAGTGGCTGGAAGGCATGCTTCCCAATGACACAAACATTAATTGGAGTCATAGAACCAGTTAAAGAGTGGTGGGTGGGTGTGGCAGATGGTTTAGTATTTCCTTATAACTTAAACAACTGCGCATTATATAGGCACAATTCCAGCACTCGACTGTACATTAATCCTTAACATTAGGATAGCACGCATTTAAAATGACATGTGGTGATGTTTATTTGATTTGCAACATTGGATTTTAATGTTATCAACAGTCAGAAAATGTTCCAACCAGATTTGGATTAAAATACTTAGACACATTAGCCTACCTTATTGTTGAATATGTCTAAGCACTTACGAACACTTTAATTAATTATTGTTTTCTGTGAAAATTGTAAGAAACAATTTGTCGCTCTTCAGCTTGTCCTGGATTACATTTTCCTGAGCACGTTGAGCAAGCTAAGCTTCATCTGGTTTGCCAGGACAGGGTGTACACTTCAGGTAGTAGGCTAGGAAATGTTTGACTTGCAAGAAAGGTTGGACTGGCACCTACTGACACGTCCGTTTATCATGGCTTTTACATGATAACTGAAATGTTTGTCCCCTATTTGTCCGTAAAATGGGATCCCGGAGAGTTAGCGCGTAAATTATGGATATCTGTATAGGTTCTAAGTTACAGGCCCAGGCGAGTTCACATTTTGCACAATATTAAGAAGAGAAGTGGCCTACAAACATAGCCCGGTTCTTATATTTCTACACACACTGTATTGACCCTTATTTGCGTATGGAATTCCTTGTGAAGAAAACATTGATAATAACGAAGCCTCTATTTAACCGATACCTTAAATTTAAATTAAATCTGGAATAATGTTTTCTAAATAATAGAAACATCAAATAAACAAAACAAAAACAAAGGCTATCAATCTGAAAATATTTTAAAGGGATATTTTTTCACTAGCCACTAAAACTTTTTCCGACTCTTTTAAATGGATCAGATTTAGTTGTATAACAAGTAAATTGGCAACACTGAAGCTCATAGTATTGTAAGATGGAGGCCGCCGTAAATCATTGTTAGATCCATTGCTGTAGCAACTGGCTTGACGCAAAGAAAGTCAGCAGCTATACTACAAATACAGTAGATTTCTAAGCATAAGACGTTTCTGTAATACATAAAATTCTGAAAACGGTGCATGCGGCAATATGCTGCCAGGGGCATGGCCACTGAGATTCAAAGGAACTGCTATGGTGATATTGAACTGCCCTTCAAGAGAGCTGTTCGAATCTAGCAGAATGAAACAACACAGCGAGCGATTGTTACGACGTCAGCCAGCTGCTTGGAGAACTATAGAGTCGAGGCAGTTTTTCTTTGGTTCGCAACTTTGTACAAAGCGGATAAAGCAACAACTATGCTTCTCGAAAGCTATAAAATTAAGCTGAGTTTTATTTATGGACGCTCTTTAACTGCTGTGTTCCTTAGCGTCCCATTCTATATTGGGTGTGAAAGACCGATAATTTTGCTCAGAGGCCTCTTTATCAGGCTTGAGGTTCTTTTACGTGCCGTAAATCTACGACATGGGACAACCGGTTTTACTTCCCTTCCGAAGTCAGCCACGCTATGGATTTTTACACCCGAAAAAGTTCATCGCCCTCCGCCGGGTTTGAACCCGCGACCTTGGGAGCTAGAGGCTAGCACGGTACCACTAGTGCACGGAGGACGACTCGAAAGCTATAGAAAATATAACCAGAGAATATTTTCAACGGACTGGAAGCTGCATTTATTTACACTATACCGGTCCTAGGAAGGACTAAACAGTTATAGTATTTTTTTTTCAAATGCCGTAAACAAACTGTTGTTTACATTGTTATGGATAAAGAGAATCCTAAGGAGGTTGGATATCCAGTAGGACAAAGTTAAACTTTAACAGAGAGAACTGATAGAAAAGGTAAACAGAACTGGATGGAAAACTACAACTGCTCGTCGCTCTTTAAGGTCCATTAACAATATAGTTTCCAAGAATATTGAGCTACAAATTCTGACTCACAGATAAAAGTCATGATCTAAGAAGTCATGACCCTGTATTGTCTTGCCAACCTGTTTTATAAGCTCTGTCACCAGGATTTGGATTTATTTCCCTATAGCAATAATCCAGGTTCTATTTGTGGCAACAGCATTTCGACACATTTAAAACTACTTTCTTCTGTGACAAATATCTAAATCAGTCAAAGTACGTTTCTCTATTTTTCTCACCACACCAGCAATTTCGGAAGCATCGTGTGGCGGGAACAGCGGTCTTCAGCGGCAATACATTATTTTGCAAAATATGTTTGCAATGGTATTCACTATCTCTGGTCCGTATTAATGCTGGAATACAGATAGCTGATTTGTTGTCGGTTATATATTTCGGTAATAGTTTACTTTATGACTAAAAGAAACAATATTAACTATGATGTTATATTCATTGTTAAAAAGTACCGACTCAACCATTTTAACAATATTTTACTTTTTGTGGCATTGTCGATTACACTAGTCTGCATGATATCGGATGACTGAAAACTAATAAGTGATTCTGACTCACTTTTTATGCTGATTTCAGAACTGTTTTTAGTTTTTTTCTATCATGTACAGTTTTTTCACAATTTCAGTTAAAAAATATAAAGTATTGCTTCCGCCACTACACATAAAATTGGGCTTGATGAAGCAATTTGTAAGGGCTCTACCACAGGATGGACCCTGCTTCAAGTACCTTTCCAAGAAATTTCCCTCTATTACACAAGACAAATTAAAGGCTGGAATTTTTGTTGGTCCTCAAATAAAGAAATTGGTGAAGGATGAAGATTTTGAGAAGATAATGAATGAGAGAGAAATAGAAGCATGGACCGCCTTCCGATCAGTTACTGAAAACTTCTTAGGCAATAACAAAGATCCTAACTACAAGGCCATTGTCGAAACAATGTTGGAAAATTTCAAGAAGATGGGTTGTATCATAAGTGTAAAGGTGCATTTTCTGCATTCACATATCGACTACTTTCCAGGAAATCTGGGACATTATAGTGCAGAGCAGAGTGAACGTTTTCACCAAGATATTAAGGAAATGGAGAGGAGGTACCAGGGGAGATGGAATGAAACTATGATGGCCGACTACTGTTGGATGTTGAGGAGTCATCTTCAAGGATCTGCAAGGAAGGCAAATAAGAGAAAGTTTAAAAAAATTAAATGAAACACTTTGGCTTCTTGTTTTGTTAAAATGTAGTCATGATATAAATTAGGGGAGTACTTGAAAGTATTCTTAAAATATTTCTTGAATAAAAACTTACCTTGTGTGAAATGGTATTTGAATACTTTTCTACACTCATTACTAAAATTGTCAAAACATTACTTATTTTGTGTAAAAAGCTGACGTGATAGAAAAAACGGAAGTTATTTCTGGAATCAGCATAAAAACTTGATTCAAGAACACCTTCTTTTAAGAAATCATCTGACAAAAAGTTTGAAAATGCAGACTAGTGTTCTTAAACATCTATAAGGCTTCTTCTAGGTATTTCTCCAGATAGGCAGAACGAAACTCAATAGACAAATATATCTGCTTCTCATTCAAAAAACACTCTCAGGTTTCTGTTTCTACAGTCCTTATTTGCAACAGTCGGCTATGTAGACTCCGCGATATCATTCCTACACAATTAGCCGCCCTTAATGATGCTTGGGTTCGACTCTAGACAAGTAAACGTCTACTTCAAGACACCCCTTGTGTCCCTCCCCATGCAGAGTAATGTCGAGGGTAAGTCACCCCAAAACGTTACGGGGGGTGGCGAGTGTGAGTGACAGGGGTGGGTTTTGCTATATGAGGTGGGGATAGACGAGGGCTGTACAAGTAGTAAATTCTGTCACCGGAGGCATAGGTCCCCTGGGCAGAGCGCCGCAGGCATTAGCGGTCCGCCGTTCCCACAGGAACTAGATTAGTTCCCTAGTGGTGGCTGCTCTGTTAGCGGAAGCATTTCACTTCTGGTTACACAAACCGAATTCCTTCAGCGTATGGATCTCAGGAACATCTACATTTAAATTTCGGGGGGGGGGACTTGAAAGAAATGCTTTAAGCTTCAAAGAACACACATTGTTGTGTATAAATCCTGAATTCTTTTTAAATCATATTTCTTTGCAATATTTTCATAGATTGGAAAGGTAGAATCAGACGACCGAAAAATTCAATGCCATAGCCGGGATTAGAACCACCGGCTATGGCATTGAATTTTTAAGTCGTCTGATTCTACCTTTCCAACATTGTCCAACACACGGCTTGTGTGGAAGAACAGTTAATTCCATTTTCATAGATTGTTTTACAACAATGAAGTTTAAACTTTTAATTATCCTATATTGACAACCAGGGTTTACTGATTTTGCATCTAATGTGTCACGAGAAGCAAAAATGGATGTAGCGCTTCTATAATTCAGAGGAATGAATGAAGGTAACTGCAGGGAAAGAAGTAGTAACACAAAAAGAAAAGAAATGGAAAACATCATTTGGGATTGTGAAACACGATTTCAACTTTTAAGCACATCATTTCTGGTGAAACAGCAAGCAACACAGTGGTGTGAAAACAACTAAAAGATTATTTCTTAGTGATCCTCTAGTTGCGTCGGAATTCGATTACAAAATAAGAATACTTCTGTCTTTGTATTCCTCTCCTGCAGTTCAAGGTGGGTCATAAAAAATACTGCATGTGCTTAACGTTAACCAGTAGATATAATATTTCATGACGGCAGTTTCTAATGCATCGTATCGTATTTATATCTGCAAGAAATAACTAAGAACTGAGCTTGGCTCAAGAATGGATGAACAAATTTTTATGCAATTCTTTCCTTTTTACTTTCTCTACTACGTATAGTAAGTAGCGGAAGTATTGTATTCCACCCAAAAATTGATACCGAGATTTCACCGGAAATATATGTTTTGAGACCCCTTGAATCCAAAAAAAGTATTTTTGGAAACATTTCCGTGTGTGTGTCTGAACAGCATAACTCAGAAACAAACAGTCGGATAAACACCAAACTTGGTATTTAGGTTCAGTATCTTCCAGAGATGCGACACGAAGGTTTTCAAGAAAATCCCCCACCCCAAATTACCCTTTACTTGAAACATTTTCGAACATTTTAATTTTCTCAAAAATGGCTCTAACAATTTTGATTTAAATATCATATGTTTAAGATATTTTCATAACAAATGAAATGTATATCTCGAATTTTCTGCGAATGTCTCCAAAAGTGTTCTTCATTGTGAACGACTTTTGCATAACTGGTAAACCATAAGAGATAGACAACATTTTATTACACAAAAAATGTAGGTTGCGTTAAAATACACAATTTGTCATATATATTTTTTTTTAAGTGAAACATTTTCGAGATATTGCTTGTCATTCCCTTAAATTTTCCAATACTTTTCCTCAAATGGGAATTCGTTATTTATTTTTTTTATGTCCTGGACATACAAAGAGAATGGAATACTCCACATAGCAACTAGCTCTTAAAAGATTTGACTATCGCTTAAAACCTACCATATTCCCCTTGCATCTACAAGAAAATTAGCAATAAGTTTAACATGAAGCATATGGAGAATAAGCGTTTGTAAAAATAGTTTGTTCAAGAGTAGAGAAATTCATGTGAGTGTAACACATCAGATTTTTTCAAACGTTTTCTGCTTGATTAATAAATGTTCAATAGCATTGGGTACAAAATCAACCAAAATTGATAAACTTGTTTGTGATATATTAAATACCTTTCTTAGAGATTGTGATACATTTAAATTTTTAAATATTCTTTGTGGGGCAAAAGTATGTTTTCCAAATTGTAATTTCATCATTTCGTTATTTGAACTATAATAAATGACCACTTTAACAGTGGTTTTCGGGTATTTTTTCTTGAAAGAAGTGTAACTGATTGTAATTGTTACTTCCTGCAAATTGATGTGGTAAATAAAGGTGTCTATCTTCTCAGAAACAATAGTAAAATTACGCTCCATGGAATATTGGCATTTGTTTTCTCTCGAACGGGCCAATGCATTGACAGTGGGAGACTCACTGGACACCTGTCTCATTCTTTTCAATGTACTCTCACGCAAACGTTATGCGATGCCAAACGTGGGACTGAAAAGTCTGCTAGCAGTGGGCTTACTGCTGCAGTGATGTTGCACTGCATCATGTTTCTTCGTTGTAAGCTGTTCTTGGCGACCTATGGGGAAAGCCCATTACATGTTACAACAGAATACAATTGGAAATCGGAAGCAGCGTTGTGTAGCACATATTGTGTTTAATATAACATAGTTCACAAGGGGATGTGCCAGACTTTGCGATGCGAAGAAATTGATAGCAGAGAATCTGTTGCGTCCAAAGAAACAAGCACAAAATGACTGCGCTTCGCAACGAGCCAATTTACTGACACAGCTGTCGCAAGTAGGTTTGGCAGGCGCTTGTATGTATGCACTAATTATTGAAGGAGCCTGCTTAACTGATATGCTCTATAATGATTCGAAAGTGCCTATATACACTAAAAACACGTATAATACAACATATGGTTTGTGACACTGAAATTGATTCATTCTGATAAGGCGGACAACGAAAACTATTGTAATACAGACACAAAAATCTCATGTGGTGCACTCAAATGAGTTTCTCTATAAACTACTCTTGCAAAAGCTTCCATCTACTTCGTTAATTGAGATAACCTTTCCTTACACATTCCCAAATTTCGTTGTGGGCATAAGAAGGATGCAGTAGCTAAAGAGATAGATTTTTACAAAGCGAATCGCTAAGTCATATTCTTCGCAAGACCACGAGAAAAACGAATAGTGATTTACAACTAGCAAAAAAGTGGAAGTATTTAAAAAGTCAAGCTAATACCACTTATCTCGGAAATTATTATCGTCACAAAAGTTATTTTACATAAATTGCCCGCTTTAACGAAATTGCGTTTTTTGTGTAGTAAGATTCTGCCTAAAAACTGTGCGCTTTAATGACACATTTTCAGTGTAACAAGAGTTTGCCTCTCTTACAGTTTACCAATTGTACAAAAGTAATTCAGATAAAGAGGACTTCACGGCTATTCCCAGAAAGTTCAATATATACATTTTGTTTCTCATGCAAATATATATTTTGTTCTTTGCTTTTTACTTTCTCTACTACGTATAGTAAGTAGAGAAAGTATTGTATTCCACTCAAAAATTCGATACCGAGATTTCACCGGAAATACATGTTTTGAGGCCTCCTGAATCCAAAAAAAAGCATTTTCGGAAACATGTCCGTGTGTGTGTGTGTGTGTGTGTCTGTCTGTGAACAGCATAACTCAGAAACGAACAGTCGGATAAACACCAAACTTTGTATTTAGGTTCAGTATCTTCCAGAGATGCGACACGAAGCTTTTCAAGAAAATCCCCCACCCCAGATTACCCTTTACATGGAAAATTTTTCGAAAATTTTAATTTTCTCAAAAATGGCTCTAACGATTTTGATTAAAATACCATAAGTTTATACATTTTTATGGCAAATGAACTGGAAATGTCTCCAAAAGTATTCTGCATAACTGGTAAACCATAAGAGATAGACAAAAGTTTACTGCACAAAAAATGTAGATCGCGTTAAAATACACAATTTATGTCATATACATTTTTTTGTAGAGTGATTCATTTTCGAGATATTGCTTGCTATTCCCTTAAATTTTCCAATACTTATACTTTTTCTCAAATGGGAATTCGTTATTCATTATTTTTGTCCTGGCAATGCAAAGAGAATGGATTACTCCACATAGCAACCAGCTCTTCAAATATTTGACAATCGCTTAAAGCCTACCAATTCCCCTTGCATCTACAAGCAAATTAGCAATAAGATTAACATCTCGATATCTCGATTAACATGAAGCATATGGAGAATAAGCGTTTGTAAAAATAGTTTGTACAAGAGTAGAGAAAGTCATGTGAGTGTAACACATCAGATTGTTTCCATTTCTATAGTCCCTTTAATTGCTATGGTGATACCGGAGGCTTTGGCTGAAACATTTGGTGATGCTTTTAATCTTTGAGGTTTTTAGGTTAAATTACTGTAGGATTCCGTCGCTTTTAGCTTATATTGACACACACATTCACTCCCACATCCACACTTCCAGGGAATAATCCTAATTAGAAAATTTCCCACCCCGGGCCGTGGATTGAACATGGGACCTCCAGATGAGAAGTCAGCTTGCTGAGAACTCCACAATGGAGGCAGTCTTATGGTGTTTTAATCGAAATCGTTAGAGCCATTTTGGAGAAAATAAAAAATAACGAAAAGTTTTTCAAGTAGGGGTGGTTTGGGGTGAGAGGAGTTTCATGAACATCTTCGTGTCGCATCCTTGGGAGAGGTTGAACTTAAATACTAAGTTTGGTGTATGGCATTTAACTGATTTTTGTTTTGAATGATTTTAGTTATCATTTACACAAACAGATATTTTTCTAAAAACGCTTTATATATATGTATCAAATTTTAATTGGACTGCAGTACTTCCTTTACTTACTATAGGTAAGCAGTAGGGAAAGTTAATGATGGGAAGAAGACGCAATAAAATGGTCCAAGGCTTATTCAACTGTGGAAATGCGCTATAAGGAGACAGTAATAAAATCACACACTCGTAACACTTTCAGGGAGGTTGCAAACATATTAATATCCAGAATATTTTGGAATAGGTAGCTACTGTGATTGTGGTCATAACTCCTTACTGGCAAGGCGTTGTCTGCATTTTGGATACTTTTAGGTGGGCTATGGACGGTTGTGAAACGTATTTTATTCGTCTGGATCTATCATCATGCTATACTGTAAGCCTCGTTGCCATTCAGTTTAACAGCTTCGTAAGCATCCCTTGTTAATACAGTGTCGTATTATGTTGTACATTCATTTTTGCATACCGTTTAAAATATGTAAGTGACCTCTGGAAGAGATTTCACAACACCACATTAGTACTAAAGGAAAGGCACAGGGAAACACAGTTCATGGATATTTCAGCTTATTATTTCTTCCTGCTTCTTTGGAAGTTGAATTCGGAACATTTTGGGACAACCTGAATAGCTATAATGACTAGAACCATCCTTTTTGTATTGTTAAACATGCCCTGAGGGTTTGATGATGCAAATGTAACAGTATCCACAGACAATATGTAGCCACATGGACAGCCCTGTGGGACTTCGGTAACGAATCAGCTGTCAACATGACGGATGACGTTTTAATATTCTCCCCGGGTTGCATACCGCTCCAGGGGCAGCAGCACAGCCAGTTGTATTGCGTGCTGCATATCCCCCCTGTATAATTAGCAGCCCAGAACGTAACGTCATTTTGGTTTTCTTTCTTTTTGTTTGCTGAGGGTGCTTCACTTAAGCTGTTACTCAGAATGATACATGGTTTATGTCCTGAGAATATAACAGCTGCTCATAATACTCCAGATGCTGGATTTTAAAGCAAACGGGTTTTATACCATCAGCCGATTTCAGAGTTTACTCCCTCGTAAAACAAAAAGCTTTTAATGGCGTTATGCATGAAAGTTTGGTCGGCAAACTAAAAATTGTATTTCTCAATGCCAAAGGCTCCATGCCTTCCAATGTCAAGGGAAAGCCTATTTTCCCATTTAAATAGATATATTCCTAAGGATATTACTGCTAGTTATTTTCAATTAAACCCCCACGATGTTTTAATAAAACAAACTTCAATAACATTCTACCTGCTATGTTTACACTCAAAAGGGTGTTGTCCAGTTCTTAGATGCTTTCCTCCTACTGACATTACTTTAACAATGGAAAAAAGGTTTAAAACCTGAGAATGCACCAAACGTTCATACACAAGCATTACAATATTTTTATTCTAGTCTGGTAAAAGTAACATTAACTTCTGAAAAAAAAAGTTCCAAAAATGATTTTATGTTTTCCTTTACGAGAAGATTATTGAAAGCAGTGTTTTAAGAATATCTTCTCATTTAAAATACTCTATTTCCTACCAGTAAGTTACGTGTATATAGCTGCTAAATGTTTCTTTGTTAAGAAAATTATGTGAAAATGACACCCCAATTTTAAGATACCATAATTTATTTTATAAAATGCATTACACTAACAAATATAATTACATTTCACACAAATATAAAATTCAGATTTCTAATATCCACATTCTAATTTACAAAAAATAATCATATTCATAATCATTAATTTGATTTAAATGTAATTTAACGGTATGACTCTCTTTAATACAATATGCAAGAGTAATACATGCTCGTATTTTAGCTCATCCCCTAGTTGAATATCCACAATTTCTGCCAGACCAGAGAGAGGGAAAAAAATCTGTGTTACACTCACATGACTTTCTCTACTCTTGTACAAACTATTTTTACAAACGCTTATTCTCCATCTGCTTCATGTTAATCGAGATATCGAGATGTCAATCTTATTGGTAATTTTCATGTAGATGCAAGAGGAATATGGTAGGTTTTAAGCGATAGTCAAATATTTTAACGTTGGTTGCTAAGTGGCGCATTCCATTCTCTTTGCATGTCCAGGATATAAAAAAATGAATAACGAATTTGAGAAAAAGTATAAGTATTGGAAAACTTATGGGAATAACAAGCAATATCTCGAAAACTGTTCACTCAACATAAGAAATGTATATGACATAAATTGTGTATTTTAACGCTATCTACATTTTGTGTGTAGTAAAATGTTGTCTATCTCTTATGGTTTACCAGTTTTGCAAAAGTCGTTCACAATGAAGAATACTTTTGGAGACATTCCCAGAAAATTCGAGATATACATTTCATTTCTCATGACAATATCTTAAACATATGATATTTTAATCAAAATCTTAGAGCCATTTTTGAGAAAATTAAAATTTTCGAAAAATGTTCCATGTAAAGGGTAGTCTGGGGTGGGGGGATTTTCTTGAAAACCTTCGTGTCGCATCTCTGGAAGATACTGAACCCAAATACCAAGTTTGGTGTTTATCCGACTGTTCGTTTCTGAGTTATGCTGTTCACAGACACACACACAGACAGACACACACGGACATGTTTCCAAAAATGCTTTTTTTGGATTCAGGGGGTCTCAAAACATGTATTTCCGGTGAAATCTCGGTATCGAAATTTTGGGTGGAATACAACACTTCCCCTATTTACTATACATACTAGAGAAAGTAAAAATGTACCTCCAAATGTTCTTAACAAATACTCAAAATATTAAGAATTTAAGTGAAATGGGCATTGTACTCCATCGTAAGTAAATTTTTCTTCATTTTAAAGCGTTGCTAATAAATGACAAGTATTTTAATAGCATTTTTAAAAGATCTAATGAGGCGAAGAGAATGTATATGTTCTATAGTGGAAGTAAGGAATTTTTCACAAAGGCTGTAAATCATACCTTCATTTGAACTGCATACCACAAAATAAGCCTTATAATTCAGAATGTGATTTTCAGTATAAAAATGTCAAACATTACCATGGATAACTAGAATCTGAACAGAAATCATGATAATTCAGTACTTGATTGTATAGTGCTTAAAATATAACAAGTTAAGGGAACATTTATTTATTTGTGAATCAGAAAGAATTGTGGAACTGACTTTTGTCAACAAGAGAAAATTTCGAATTTTGACATTTCACACTGGATTTCTCGAATGAAGGCTCAGGAATTTTGTATGATCAGTATTTTCACTCTCACTCTCTATTCCATACTACCTTTCGCAGAAGCAATCCATAAACAACTCCATCCTGTTTCTTCAAATGGTCTTACTATAATTTGCAGTATAATGCGTCTGCTGAAAGCGAACTAGCTCCCGTGTGTTGACAAAGACAAGGAAAAAATAGAACTGAGTTTTATTTATGGACGCTCCTTAACTGCTGTGGTCCTTAGCGTCTCATTCTATGTTGGGCATGAAAAACCGATAATTTTGCTCAAAGGCCTCTTTATCAGGCTTGAGGTTGTTTTACGTGCCGTAAATCTACGACACGAGACCACCGGCTTTACTTTCCTTACGAAGGAAGCCATGCTAGGGATTTTTTAGCCTAAAAAAAAAATCCATCGCCCTCCGCCGGGTTTGAACCCGTGACCTCGAGGCTAGATGGTAAGCACTCCACCATGGAGGACGACAAAGAATATCAATCGCCGTTATTACTAAGCAAAAATAGGACGTTACATTTGCATGACTTTCTCTATATTCTAACGTTTCTATATATATATATATATATATATATATATATATGTGTGTGTGTGTGTATAGCTACTACAAACTATTCTTACGGAAGCTTCCTTTTATACCTATTTCATGTGTTCATCGAAATAAAACTTTGAAGAAATAGTTTCATTACATATTTCGTTGTAGGTAAAAGGGAGACACAGCAAAATCGATATTCATATGTCTCTATATGCTAACTTTGAAATTCCACACACTTTCCATGACATCGCAAGAAAAAACTAAATAGCAGTACTTAAAAATATCTTATGTGTTACATTCATATCATTTCTCTATCCTTTATCGTTTATAAGCGGGTATATAAACTATTCTTACGGAAGGAAGATTATTTTTTCTATTCACTTTGCTTTAATGAACATAAAGCTTTGTAGAAATAGGTATATTACACATCGCATTATGGGTACAGAGATCAGCAATAGCTAGTATAATGTTGAGGCAGTATTTTTATCACTTAAATAATTTCAGTCTAATTATATAATATATAAATTCAATAACAGCCTACCTTAAAGCAATATGTGTATGTAACAATATATACGGAGAGTATATTACAGTCATTGTATATGTTTATAGTATTGTATCCATATTTAATAATGTTATGTGAATATATTACGTAATTTATTAATGTAGGTGCTGTGAGAATAATAAATTAAAAGTTGCCAGCAATGAGGTAACAATGAGGTCAATAATGAGTAAGAAAGTTTAACAGTGCTACTTGTGATTCTTGGAGTAACAATAATGTAATTTTAGTGACAGTTTATAAAATAGCCAATCAACAATCAGAAAAAGCTTTAGTTAAATGAAGGTATTCTATTGGAGTAGGATTAACCAATCAGAAACTAAAAAGGAGAAAATTTTACAAATTTAGAGTTCAGTTGCCTGCAGACAGTGTTACTAACCAGATGCAAAAGGTGTCCTCAAGAAATATAATATGTATTCGTGTGAGACGAAAAATACGTTTATGTGTTAAAAAGTGTAATTAATTAATAAAAAGAATCTCACAGCTCTCTATATCAGTGAAGTGTTATTTAAATCGTGTCAAGCATTAATAAAAGAAGTGAAGTAAAATTATAATCTGTGTAAGCCTACATTCTTGTTGCACCACAACCCTGCTAAGAGAAACGTGTCTCTAACAAAAATACTCACGCAGCCGAGGCAAGCATAAATATTTAATATTTAAAGAAACAGTTTAAATTACAAAGTTAATATTTTTAAATTTGGGACGAAGGCTACCGGGATCATACGTGCGGTTGCAATTACTTCAAGTTCGGCTCCCCAACAGTTGAACTATAATACATCTTCTTCAAACTGACTTCCCATTCGTAGCAGCAATAAACTTACTTCATATTGACGCCCAAAGCGTGGTGCAAATAACGCAATAAATTACGTTTCAATATTTAAGAACTGGGCGCTATACGCAGGCTTTAAAAGTCCACACTCTTTCCATCAAAGAGAGAAACAACTGAATATCAATAGAACTTGAAAAGAATGACAGTGTGTTGAACAATTCGAACCATTAATAACGGATATCTCGGAAATGGCTTTTGCCGCCCAAAAAGGCTATTTGAAATAAATTGTGTGCTTTAAAGAGACCTAAATTTTTTGTGTAGTGCCCTTTCGTGCATCGCTTAACCTATACTATTTATACAAGATTATACAACATTCCTTCCGAATTAAGTGGACTTTACAAGCTGTTACTAGAACATTCAAGATATATATTCATTTTATTTATAATGTATATATCTTTAATATATGATATTTTAATCAAAGTTGTTGAGCTATTCTTGAGAAAACAAAAATTTCCGGAAAATGTTCCATGTGAAGGGCAATTGGGAGTGGGGGACTTTTCTAGAAAATATTAGTGTCGCATTTTTGGAAGATGTTTGAACTTAAAATCAAGTTTTGTATTAGTACGGTTTATGTTTTTCAGTTATGCTGTTCACACACACACGGACCTTTTTATAAAAATGCTTTTTTATTATTCAGGGGACCTCAAAACATGCATTTCACCTGAAATCTCGTACCTACTAGTACGTGGTAGAAAAAGTAAAAATGACAAAGTGCTGAACATTTAAAACCAATAATCCTAGCGGATATCTCGGATGTGGCTGATGCCAATAAAAATTATTTGAAATGAATTTTGCGTTTTAAAGATATCTACATTTTTATGCAGCAAGTTTTTTGGCTTTATCTTATGGTTAACTAGATACATTCCTTTCGAATGAAGAGCATTTACCCCGAAATTCAAGATATGCATTTTACTCGCCATATTACATTTTAATCAAAATCGTTAAAGAAAATTTTATAAAATAAACACTTTGAAAATTGTTCCATGTAAAGAGTAGTTTAGGGTAAGGTATTTTTTGTTTTGGTTTTTGTTCTTGTTTTTTAATTTTTCGTCTCGTATTCTTGTAGGATATCAGACATATATGTAGCGGTTCTCGTCGTCGTCTTACCTGCGTCGTCGTAGATCTCGCCGCTATGACTTAGGGGTGATCAGGAATCAATGTCACCGAATGTCAGCTAGGAAGCACATGTCACTATCTCAGGGTCCAACTGTCGGCGAATCGATCTGAAGTTCCGTATGGTGATTATGTCAGGGGAGTGGTAACCCAGGATACTGTCTAGAATGAAACACTATTTTTGCTTTTCTCACTCAGACGCGTCTTTGTGCCAGAAATCCTGCAAGATTCTCTCTCTCATTTTTTTTGTGTTGCTAACACGTGCGATTCTTTAACGCCGTACTCCCACGATTATTACTTGGTACACTAGCATCTGCTCGGCTAGTTACTCAATAACTCGGTGTTTTATCACCGTTCATTAGTCTCGAGTTCACTTGAAATAGTGACTTGACAAATATTACATTATTATTTATAAGTTTGGATAAAATTATATCGACGAATACTGTTATCAGAGTATATGAATGTTCCACACTTCGTCGTTGTATAATTGCACGATACTTAACAAATTTAGAAACTTAGCGCCCTTTTCTGAATCGGAGTATTACGTGTTACCTTATAAGGAATCATGATGAACTATGTAAAATCTACGCGCATGTTCGCATATATCAAGTTACTACTAGCCTTCGGATTTCTGTAAATAGGCTGCGTCTTTCTAGCTTCTTATTGGTGCTAACACTCATCCTGTATTTTTATTGACTCTTCGGTTGAAAATTTGAAGTATAAACCGCAGGAGAAGTCCGTTGCTCGTAGCGTCTACATTTTGTTGTGAAACTTGGTTCATCCCCTCAAAATACAGGGAAATGTAGTTTTATGGGCCCCATTTTCGGAAAAGTACAATGAACATTTTGAAGCGAAGCTACTTTATCTCGTCCAAATCTTCCAGATTTTCTTACGCAATTACGCCTTGGTTTATTTGACAATTTATGGAACTTAGAACATATTTACACTTTTTGAAGGGCTTTTTATTGATATAGTTTTTAATCCAATTAATTAAAATTTTAGAAAATCAAGTGGCACGTTAATTAATCACTAATAATTCATAAACTATAAGTAGTTAAGATTTCCTTTTTGGCAGGTCACTTGAGGTGGAAATATCGCTACAAATATCAGGCTTGTTATTTATTCGACATTTCTTTTTTTGAAGTTATGCTGTTCACACGCGCGAACGTTTTTCCAAAACTGCCTTTTTACTTTCTCTACTACGTATACTAAGTAGGGGAAGTATTGTATTCCACCCAAAAATTCGATACCGAGATTTCACCGGAAATATATGTTTTGAGACCCCCTGAATCCAAAAAAAGCATTTTTGGTACATGTCCGTGTGTGTGTGTGTGTGTCTGTGAACAGCATAACTCAGAAACGAACAGTCGGATAAACACCAAACTTGGTATTTAAGTTCAGTATTTTCCAGAGATGCGACACGAAGGTTTTCAAGAAAATCTCCCCATCCCAGATTACCCTTTACATGGAACATTTTTCGAAAATTTTAATTTTCTCAAAAATGGTTCTAACGATTTTGATTAAAATGTCATATGTTTAAGATATTTTACTGACAAATAAAATGTATATGTATTCTTCATTATGAACAACTTTTTATAACTGGTAAACCATAAGAGATAGACAAAATTTTACTACACAAAAGATGTAGATCGCGTTAAAATACATAATTTATGTCATATACATTTTTTTTGTTGAGTGAACCATTTTCGAGATATTGCTTGTTATTCCCTTAAATTTTTTAATACTTATTTTCTCAAATGGGAATTCGTTATTCATTTTTTTTGCCTTGGATATGCAAAGAGTATTAATCTGTGGCAAAGAGAATGGTGCTGCACCACCAGCTATTAAGAGATATGTCTGTGCTTATATTGCCCTTGCAAATACAAAACAAGGGGAACATAGTACGCCTTAAGCGATAGTGAAATATTCTTAGAACTGGTCGCTATGTGTAAAATGTAATTCTGTTTGCATGTCAAAAGATCGTTTCTGCAAATGTTTATCTCGATTAATATGAAATAGATGGAGAATAAGAGTTTGTAAAAATAGTTTGTACAAGAGTAGAGAAAGTCATGTGAGTGTAACACATCAGATTTTTTTGGGTTCAGGAGGTCTCAAAACATGTATTTCCTGCTAAATCTCGACACTGAATTTTTGGATGGAATACAATACTTCCTCTACATAGGTACTGTATGTATGCAAGTAGAGAAAATATAAATTGGTGGTACTCAAGTGAATTTACTCTATGTTACCTATATCTTCAGCTTCGTTTATAGTTGTGTTATCAAATGCACCAGGTGCTGTCATTTTAAGAAACTATACACTTTGTAAACAAATGGCAGTTTATAACATTCACAGGCTAAACCACAAAATCTAGATAGGCTCAAGTACACATCGCGGTGTTAAGTAAATTAATCGTATATGATATCTAAACTCAAAATAATCTTAAACCTCATCTACAATGTTGTGATGAAGTAACGAGCATCTAAGAAATACCGGGTCTACAGATTTATTCGGCCTTTACCGCCAATCGGTTTAAACGAATGACATCATCATTAGTTCAGCGAGCCCGTTGTGTCAAAGTGGTGTGGAATTGAACCTTGGACTCGTGCATTTCCGAGTCGTAAACAGGTTGATGCACTGCGACGTTGCAGAACTGTTTTTCACTAGGAGATTTTGTGCTTTGTTTGTACGCGAGATGGAAGTGACCACCGATTACAGAATTTGCACGGTTGAGTGCTAAGCCAGACTTTCTGCGCTATAAAAATTTCCAGTTATTTGAGTTACCTGTCAACATACATGCTGAAATTGCGAGTTTACCAGGCGCGAGCGAAAGACGTTCCAAACGAAAATACTGGAAAGTACTATACAAGTCCCATTTCACTAAAGTGACCTCGAAACTATTGGTATCCACCCCTTCCACTAATTTTTTGCTAGTCCTCTGGCAGAGACACTGATGATAAACTCGCTTTTAAGTACTGACGTCATACGCAGACAACCGACTGTGGCAACGGCCGAATACATCTAAAGACCCGTATAAACATCACAATGTGGTCATTTGCAGGCTTCCAATCCCAGAGGTCGCGGTTTCGATTCCTGTGTTAAAGAACGTTATACAATAAGACAATTCTTTATTCGTTCCAGAATCTGGAAAGTGTGAAATGTGCAAGAAAGTGAGTGTGTTTAAACAAGAATAAGTTCAATTTTTAAATCCAAACCGTAACTATTTAGAACGCTTCTAGTTTTTCCAAGACCATGAACATAAAGATGACAAAAAGTGAATTTCAGAAAACATCCGCATGACAACATTAATAATTATTGCAGTACAGAAGAACTAGTGCGATCGATGCTTACTTGTACCTTTTTCTGACTTGTCACAACCTTCCAGGTAAAACTCCTGTGTGGAGGCTTTTTCCGCAACAACAGTAATAATTACTGTTTTTTCTGCAGCCTTTCAAGGGAAGGCTTTCCTTTTCGCAAAACTTCTCATTAAAATATTGTATGAAAAATATCTACAATCTAATTAAAATAGAAGGTAGGGTCGTGCTGGGTACACAGCGCAAAAGTAATATCGGAGTAATGTAAAAAAATCTGATGTGTTACACCTACATGACTTTCTCTACTCTCGTACAAACTATTTTTACAAACGCTTATTCTCCATATGCTTCATGTTAATCGAGATATCGAGATGTCAATCTTATTGGTAATTTTCTTGTAGATGCAAGATGTCAGACTTTAAGCGATAGTCAAATATTTTAAGAGCTGGTTGCTATGTGGAGTATTCCATTCTCTTTGCATTACCAGGACAAAAAAAGAATAACGAATTCCCATTTCAGAAGAAGTATTGGAAAATTTAAGGGAATAACAAGCAATATCTCGAAAATGGTTCACTCAACAACAAAAATGTCTATGACATATATTGTGTATTTTAACGCGATCTACATTTTTTGTGTAGTAAAATTTTGTCTATCTCTTATGGTTTACCAGTTATGCAAAAGTCGTTCACAATGAAGAATACTTTTGGAGACATTCCCAGAAAATTCAAGATATACATTTTATTTGTCATGAAAGTATCTTAAACATATGATATTTATTTTAATCAAAATCGTTGGAGCCATTTTGGAGAAAATGTTCAAAAAATGTTCCATGTAAAGGGTAATCTGGGGTGGGGGGATTTTCTTGAAAACCTTGGTGTTGCATCTCTGGAAGATACTGAACCTAAATACCAAGTTTGGTGTTTATCCGACTGTTCGTTTCTGAGTTATGCATGTTCATAGACACACACAGACACACACACGGACATGTTTCCAAAATTTTTTTTTTGGATTCAGGTGGCCTTAAAACATGTATTTCCGGTGAAATCTCGGTATCGAATTTTTGGGTGTAAGTAAAAATCGCAATCCATGTAAGTTAATTATATCAGTTATTTCCACTTTGGCTACACTCTTAAAGCCAGTAGCATGTGTGAGAACTGTTAAGATGCCTCTCAAGTATACCAAGTGTATACGAAATGCCGTCCAATAAAAGCATAATAGCATCATGCCGATGTATAAAGCAAAGAAGGCTGCATTATATATTATTATATTATAAGCCATCTCAAATACCTGTAGTCGAATGCCGCCCATTGCCAAAACCAATGACATAAAAGGTAGCTGCCTATATTGAAGGTATAGGTTATATTCTTTTTATATTAACGTAATAGATACTGAAGGTAGTTGTAGCAATGGTACACTGGCCTCTGCCTCACCAGCTCTTACAGTGCTCTTGGCAGGGCTTCGCTAACCGCCCACTTTGGGTTGCTCCGCTCATCTGCTCTTCTCAGGTGGTAACAACGATCGCAAGTAGATGAACTACGAGGTATTTTTCCCAGCGATTCGTGTCCAGAGATGGTCAATGTGCAGGTTTTCTGCGAACTATTCATCGTCTTGAATTTCGCCTTTTCACCTTCGGATGGGCCTCATGAGAGTTGTGGTTTGCCTATCGCCATGCCGAACCACTTTCGCACCGAATAAAGACTAAGAAACATATCTTAGTTTTGAATTCATATGCTCAGGTATGTACTTCTCTTAACTACTATATTACCGATTTCTAAGTCCTTACTTTGCAATTTCCTCTTAATCTCCACATATGAACTATTTATCCTAATTTTTTCCATTATTTTCAACATATTACTACAACCCGACCAATGTTTCCTTGGCAGGCAACTTCTTGTCATTTAATGTCACGGTCTATTTTTACTTTCTGTTCTACGTTTAGTAAGTAGGGGAAGTATTGTATTCCACTCAAAAATTCGATAGCGAGATTTCACCGGAAATATATGTTTTGATGCCCCCTGAACCCAAAAAAAGCATTTTTGGAAACATGTCCATGTGTGTGTCTGTGAACAGCATAACTCAGAAACGAACAGTCAGATAAACACCAACCTTGGTATTTAGGTTCAGTATCTTCCAGAGATGCGACACGAAGGTTTTCAAGAAAATCCCCCCACCCCAGATTACCCTTTACATGAAACATTTTTCGAAAATTTTAATTTTCTCAAAAATGGCTCTAACGATTTTGATTAAAGTATCATATGTTTAAGATATTTGCATCACAAATGAAATGTATATCTCGAATTCTCTGGGAATGTCGCCAAAAGTATTCTTCATTGTGAACGAATTTTGCATATCTGGTAAACCATAAGAGATAGAAAAAATTTTACTACACAAAAAAATGTTGATCGCGTTAAAATACAGAATTTATGGCATATACATTTTTTGTTGTTGAGTGAACCATTTTCGAGATATTGCTTCCTTTTCCCTTAAATTTTCCAACACTTATACTTTTCTCAAATGGGAATTCGTTATTCGTTTTTTTTGTCCTGGTAATGCAAAGAGAATGAATAGTCCACATAGCAACCAGCTCTTAAAATATTTGACTATCGCTTAAAGCCTAGCAATTCGCTTGCATCTACAAGAAAATTAGCAATAAGATTAACATCTCGATACCTCAATTAAGATGAAGCATATGGAGAATAAGCGTTTGTAAAAATAGTTTGTACAAGAGTAGAGAAAGTCATGTGAGTGTAACACATCAGATTTCCCCCCCTGTTTATGGCCAGTTTCGATGCTCGTTTTCTGTCGTAACTTTTTCGAAACAGTTTTTCATTAACCTTTTCTCTGTCCATTTCACGCGCTTCTCCATAACTACATTAAATGCTTCCAAGTATCCCACCCCCACTTTATTGCAACGCTCATACTATAATGCCACACAACACAATACAAACACCTTCTAAACCTCTTCGTTAGATCTTTATTTAATATCGTTCTCTACTTGTCTCCTACTAAAAAAGAGGTGTTACTAGACATGGTACATTTCAACCTGCGTGTTCTATTAACTCATCTCGATTATCTTATTGATCGAAATTCCAGCTCAGAAGTGAATGAGACAACAGCGAACATTTAACACGTTATATAGTATTCATACAAATCACACGGAATATAACTGGATTGTATAGGTACACATACAGGTGGTGAAACAGCTCACGTGTGTGGCAACAACAGCTGTAACTACACACTTCGATTTTTCTGTTCCGGGCGATCACTTTAATTTGAGTGTCCGTATCGAATACACGCAATAATAGATTTAAGTGAAATAAGTAATTTTATTCACAGTAGCGCCAACTATGTAATACACATTTAGGGGGTTATAACACGCTATATAGACAGAGAAGCGAAATTAAAAACATAGTGAACAAATTTGATAATATGCCATATCGCGAGCGGAACTTCAGCTAATGGCAAACAAAAGAAATAACCGGGTTACCACAGGAAAAGGAATACACGTAAGCTTGAAGTTTCGAACCAAGCATTCATTACGAACGCAGCTTCCACACCAGTACATTCACTAGTCAACAGTCATTCGCCAATGGATGTACTGTAGACATCAATACCAATGCACTCTTTACGGAGTCATTCGCCATAAACCAGTGGATGCAAACATCGATTCAAGTACATTCCTTGCGGGCAGTCAATCGCCATTCGCCAGTGAATGTAAAGGTCGATACAAGTACATTCCTTGCGGGCAGTCATTCGCTATAAACCAGTGGATGTAGAGATCGATAAAAGTACATTCTTTAGGGCAACCATTCGTCATTGGCCAGTGGATGTAGAGATCGATACAAGTACATTCTTTACGGGCAACCATTCGCCATTTGCCAGTGGATGTACACATCGATACAAGTACATTCTTTACGGGCAACTATTCGTTATTGGCCAGTCGATTTAGAGATCCATACAAGTACATTCTTTACGGGTCACTATTCGTCATTCGCCAGTGGATTTAGAGATCGATACAAGTACATTCTTTACGGCTAAAAATTCGTCAAGGTGTGTAGAAATGGATACCATTATATTCCTTACGAACAGGAATTCCCCACTGGATGTAGACATCTATACCAGCACAATTCCTTACGGACAGAAATTCGCCATTGCATGTAGCATCGACACCAGTACATTCCTTATGAACAGAAATTCGTCATTGTATGTAACATCGACACCAGTACATTCCTTATGAAGAAAAATTCGCCATTGCATGTGACATCGACACCATTACATTCCTTATGAACAGAAATTCGCCATTGCATGTAACATCGATACCAGTACATTCCTTATGAACAGAAATTCGCCATTGCATGTAACATCGATACCAGTACATTCCTTATGAACAGAAATTCGCCATTGCATGTAGCATCGACACCAGTACATTCCTTATGAACAAATTCGCCATTGTATGTAGCATAGACACCAGTACATTTCTTATGAACAGAAATTCGCCATTGCATGTAGCATCGACACCAGTACATTCCTTATGAACAAATTCGCCATTGTATGTAGCATAGACACCAGTACATTTCTTATGAACAGAAATTCGCCATTGCATGTAACATCGACACCAGTACATTCCTTATGAACAAATTCGCCATTGCATGTAGCATCGACACCAGTACATTCCTTATGAACAGAAATTCGCCACTGCATGTAACATTGACACCAGTACATTCCTTATGAACAAATTCGCCATTGCATGTAACATCGACACCAGTACATTCCTTATGAACAAATTCGCCATTGCATGTAGCATCGACACCAGTACATTCCTTATGAACAGAAATTCGCCATTGCATGTAACATTGACACCAATACATTCCTTATGAACAAATTCGCCATTGCATGTAGCATCGACACCAGTACATTCCTTACGAACAAATTCGGCATTGCATGTAACATCGACACCAGTACATTCCTTATGAACAGAAATTGGCCATTGCATGTAGCATCGACACCAGTACATTCCTTATGAACAGAAATTCGCCATTGCATGTAGCATCGACACCAGTACATTCCTTATGAAGAGAAATTCGCCATTGCATGTAACATCGATACCAGTACATTCCTTATGAACAGAAATCCCCATTGCATGTAGCATCGACACCAGTACATTCCTAATGAACAAATTCGCCATTGCATGTAGCATCGACACCAGTACATTCCTTATGAACAGAAATCCCCATTGCATGTAGCATCGACACCAGTACATTCCTAATGAACAAATTCGCCATTGCATGTAGCATCGACACCAGTACATTCCTTATGAACAGAAATTCGCCATTGCATGTAACATTGACACCAGTACATTCCTTATGAACAGAAATTTGCCATTGCTTGTAGCATCGACACCAGTACATTCCTTATGAAGAGAAATTCGCCATTGCATGTAGCATCGACACCAGTACATTCCTTATGAAGAGAAATTCGCCATTGCATGTAGCATCGACACCAGTACATTCCTTATGAACAGAAATTCGCCATTGCATGTAGCATCGACACCAGTACATTCCTTATGAACAGAAATTCGCCATTGCATGTAACATCGACACCAGTACATTCCTTATGAACAGAAATTCGCCATTGCATGTAACATCCACACCAGTACATTCCTTATGAACATAAATTCGCCATTGCATGTAACATCGACATCAGTACATTCCTTATGAAGAGAAATTCGCCATTGCATGTAACATCCACACCAGTACATTCCTTATGAAGAGAAATTCGCCATTGCATGTAACATCGACACCAGTACATTCCTTATGAACAGAAATTCGCCATTGCATGTAACATCGACACCAGTATATTCCTTATGAACAGAAATTCGCCATTGCATGTAACATCGACATCAGTACATTCCTTATGAAGAGAAATTCGCCATTGCATGTAACATCGACACCAGTACATTCCTTATGAAGAGAAGTTCGCCATTGCATGTAGCATCGACACCAGTACATTCCTTATGAACAGAAATTCGCCATTGCATGTAACATCGACACCAGTACATTCCTTATGAAGAGAAATTCGTCATTGCATGTACATCGACACCAGTACATTCCTTATGAACAGAAATTCGCCATTGCATGTAACATCGACACCAGTACATTCCTTATGAACAGAAATTCGTCATTGTATGTAACATCGACACCAGTACATTTCTTATGAAGAGAAAGTAACATCGACACCAGTACATTCCTTATGAACAGAAATTCGCCATTGCATGTAACATCGACACCAGTACATTCCTGATGAAGAGAAATTCGCCACTGCATGTAACATCGACACCAGTACATTCCTTATGAAGAGAAACTCGCCATTGCATGTAACATCGACACCAGTACATTCCTTATGAACAGAAATTCGACATTGTATGTAACATCGACACCAGTACATTCCTTATGAAGAGAAATTCGCCATTGCATGTAACATCGATACCAGTACATTCCTTATGAACAGAAATCCCCATTGCATGTAGCATCGACACTAGTACATACCTAATGAACAAATTCGCCATTGCATGTAGCATCCACACCAGTACATTCCTTATGAACAGAAATCCCCATTGCATGTAGTATCGACACCAGTACATTCCTAATGAACAAATTCGCCATTGCATGTAGCATCGACACCAGTACATTCCTTATGAACAGAAATTTGTCGTTGTATGTAACATCGATGTACCTAATGGAATGCTCCGTTTTGTGTATTTCACTTTACTATCATCTATTTTTATGAAGACAAAGTTTGACCATTTATTCACTGCTGTTAAGTTCACTAGCATTGTGAGGTATGAAAGCTCAAGAAATATTGAATTCTCTTCAAACCCACACCCTGCTGTTGTTAGATTATACCGAGTAATTACTCAGTTCACTGGATTTGAAATTTAAGCTAATCCTGCCATTCTGTTTAGGTCGGTTTTTATTTATTTTTCTTGGTAACGATCTGAAGGTACGGATTTCATTCTGCGGTTTTCTTACTCTTAACGCTGTTGTTCCTTGGTTTTATCCTCAGTTACAGCCCATTACTTAGGCAGTTATACCATCTGAAGTTCGCAGTCCTAATTTTCCGGCAGCAACATGACATCAGCGCGCTTAATCTTCAATGTCTAGTACCATCCTACGTAGTCGATTGTTTACTTAATTTTCTTGCACTGGGGACGATTTAATTGAAAGTTATTATGTTCTTCTGCAGGAGCAAAAAACAACTGACCAATATTATAACAATAAATGTGCTTGACAATGAGAGACGATGACAAAAGGCACTATTACAATACTTGAATTACAAAAAGCAATTTACTTCTAAATAACCTCGCGATAGCCTTCGTGAAAAACTCTTGCAGCATTCACCTTATAGGTATATTATTCAGAATCAACATTTCACTATGGAATCGCTATGTTACATTTTCAAAATCTTTCTAAAACGCACTTTATAACCGTGAGCCGGGCACATTAAGTTGTATGAAATAAACACATTTTCACAACAAAAATTACTCAAAAATCCACGAAAAGGACACAACTATGTAGGCTTCACTCTAATTATTGTTGTAGCAGTGCCATTGAACTATTTTTCTTTCTATATCTATTCCAAGGAGTTGTATAGAAAAAATATGTGTTACACTCACATCACTTTCTCTACTCATGTACAAACTATTTTTACAAACGCTTATTCTTCATATGCTTTACGTTAATCGAGATATCGAGATGTTAGTCTTATTGCTAATTTTCTTGTAGATGCAAGGGGAATTGGTAGGCTTTAAGCTATACACAAATATTTTAAGAGTTGGTTGCTATGTGGAGTATTCCAATCTCTTTGCATTACCAGGACAAAAAGAATGAATAGCGAATTTGAGAAAAAGTATAAATATTGGAAAATTTAAGATAATAACAAGCAATATCTCGAAAATGGTTCACTCAACAAAAAAAAGTATGACATAAATTGTGTATTTTAACGCGATCTATACTTTTAGTGTAGTAACATTTTGTCTATCTCTCATGGTTTACTAGTTCTGCAAAAGTCGTTCACAATGAAGAATACTTTTGGAGACATTCCCACAAAATTAAAGGTATACATTTTATTTGTCATGAAAGTATCTTAAATATATGATATTTTAAACAAAATCGTTAGAGCCATTTTTGAGAAAATGAAAATTTTTGAAAAATCTTGCATGTAAAGGGTAATCTGGGGTGGGGCGATTTTCTTAAAAACCTTCGTGTCGCATCTCTGGTAAATACTAAACCTAAATACCAAGTTTGGTGTTTATCCGACTGTTCGTTTCTGAGTTATGCTGTTCACAGACACACACACACACGCAGACGCACACACGGACACACACACACACACATGGACAGGTTTCCAAAAATGCTTTTTTTTGGATTCAGGGGGTCTCAAAACATATTTCCGGTGAAATCTGGGTATCGAATTTTTGGGTGGAATATAATACTTCCCCTACTTACTATACGTAGTAGAGAAAGTAAAAATTCTGATGTGATACATTCATATGACTTTCTCTACCCTCTATCGTTTATTAGTGGGTATACAATCTAGTCTTACTAAAGCTTATTTTTGTATATACTTCGTTTTAATCGAAATAAACCTGTGCAGAAATAGCTACATTACACATTTGCTTATGGATACAAACAGAACAGCGATAGTCAAATGTATAAGAACTGTGCGCTATATGGTGCCTCAAAATTCCATACTGTTTCTATGCAATCGTGAGAAAGAATTGAAAATCGATGGGACTTTGAATGGTAAAATATTAAACAAATCGAAGCATTAATAAAGATATCCCGCATGTGGCTGATGCTACAAAACGTTATTTGAAATAAATTCTATGTTTTATAGAGATATACATTTTTTGTGTAGTGCGCTTTCTTCTATCACTTAACATTTAATGGATATATAAGATTATACATAATTTCTTCTAAATGAAGTGGGCTTCACAGGCTATTCCAAGAAAATTCAAGATATACATTCTATTTGTAATGTAAATATCTTTAATATATGTTATTTTAATCAAAATCGTTAGAGCGAATCGAAAGAAAATAAAAAATTTCGAAAAATTTTCCACGTAAAGGGTAGTCTGGGTAAGGGGGTTTTCTTAGAATCTTTGTGCTGCATCTTTGGAAGGTTTCGAACCTAAATGCCAAGTTTTCTATTTATCCGACTTTTCCTTTTTGAGTTATGCTGTTCACAGACACACAAGGACCTTTTTCTAAAAATGCTTTTCTTAGATTCATAGGGCCTCAAAGCATATATTTCCGGTGAAATCTCGACATCGAATTTTTGGGTGGAATACATACTTCCCTGCTTACTATACGTAGAAGAAATGGTAATAAATTTTAGCGAAAAAAGGTTATGGAAACGCTGCAAGATAGTAACTGGTGGAAAATGTCGTTGAATTAACATGTCAGTTTAATTTTGTATGATTATTTTTAGTTTACTTAGTTTTCGGCATATACTGTGCATACGTTACCTATTCATATTAAGAATATAAAAATTATAACCCGCACGAGGTTTCTTGAATATTCACTACTTGAGGCCATGTAAGAGAAAATTTAAAAATTGAATTTATTTATGGACACTGCTGTGGTCCTTAGCGCCCCATTGTATATTGGGCGTGAGAGACTGGTAATTTTGCTCAGAGGCCTTTTATCAGGCTTGAGGTTCTTTTACGTGCCGTAAATCTACGACACGGGTAAGAGTCTGACTTGAACACCAAATAGCTTTTATCCACTTTGAGAAAGCGTTTGACAGATTCAACAGAAATAACTATAGCAAATATCAGAAAGGCGAGGATACCCATAACTCATTAAAACAGTACATTTCTAACCCCAAAACGAAAGCAGCAATTAAAATGTGATACATTCACATGAATTTCCCTGCCCTCTATCTGTAGTAGTAGATATACAACCTATCCTTGCTAAAGTTTATTTTTACTTTCTCTACTACGTATAGTAAGTAGGGGAAGTATTGTATTCCACCCAAAAATTCCATACCTAGATTTCACCGGAAATATATGTTTTGAAACCCACTGAACCCCAAAAAAGCATTTTTGGAAACATGTCCATGTGTGTGACTGTGAACAACATAACTCAGAAACGAACAGTCGGATAAAAGACCAAACTTAGTATTTAGGTGCAGTATCTTCCAGAGATGCGACACGAAGGTTTTCAAGAAAATTCCCCCACCCCAGATTACCCTTCACATGGAACATTTTTCGAAAATTTTAATTTTCTCAAAAATGGCTCTAACGATTTTGATTAAAATATCATACCTTTAAGATATTTTCATGACAAATAAAATGTATATTTTGAATTTTCTGGAAATGTCTCCAAAAGTATTCTTCATTGTGAACGACTTTTGCGTAACTGATAAACCATAAGAGATAGACAAACTTTTACTACACAAAAATGTAGATCGCGTTAAAATACACCATTTATGTCATATACATTTTTTTTGTTATGTGAACCATTTTCGAGATATTGCCTGTTATTCCCTTAAATTTTCCAACACTTTTTCTCAAATGGGAATTCGTTATTCATTTTTTTATGTCCTGGACATACAAAGAGAATGGAATGCGCCACATAGCAACCAGCTCTTAAAATATTTGACTATCGCTTAAGGCCTACCAATTCCCGTGCATCTACAAGAAAATTAGTAATAAGATTAACATCTCGAGTAATATGACGCATATGGAGAATAAGCGTTTGTAAAAATAGTTTGAACAAGAGTAGGGAAAGTCATGTGAGTGTAACACATCAGATTTTTCTATCTATTACTTTTTAATCCAAATAAACCGTTGCAGAAATAGCTAGATTACACATTTCGTTACAGATACAAAGAGAACAGCGACACTCAAATGTTTAAGTACTTGAAGCTATATGCTGGCCTTAAAATTCCATACTGTTACCATGCAATCGGGAGGAACAACTGAAAATCCGTGGAGCTTAAAAAGAATGACAAGTATTGAACGATTCGAACCCTTAATATGGTATATTTCAGAAACGGTTTATGACACAAAAATACTTATTTGAAATAAATTGTGAGTTTTAAAGAGATATACTTTTGGTCTATCATTTTACATTTATAAAATTATACAAAAATTATTTATGAATGAAGACGACCGCATAGGCTATTCCCAGAAAATTCACGATATGCATTTTACTTATCATGTAAATATGTTTCATATATAGTATTTAATCGAAATCGTTAGAGCCATTTTTTAGAAAAAAAAAATAATTCCGAAAAACGTTCCATGTAAAGGGTAGTTGGGGCGTGGGATTTTCTTGAAAATTTTTGTGTCGGATCCTCGGAAGATAGTGAACTCAAACACCAAGTTTGGGATTTATCCGACTTTTGGTTTTTGATTTACGTTGTTCACAAAACACACATACACACGCACATGTTCCCTAAAATGCTTTATTTACATTCGGGGGGCCTCAAAACATGCATTTTCGGTGAAATCTTGGTATCGAATTTTTGGGTGGAATGCAATACCTTCTTTCACTTACTATGCACGTGATAGAGAAAGTAAAAGTAAGTTTAAAACTCCTGTAGATATATTCGCTAATTAAGCATGAAGTGTATATAGCGAGAAAGTGGAAACAATCAGCGTATCCCAGTTTTAGAAACATTAATGATAAATATTTAAAAGGTGTTTTATTTGCCGGGCGTTCATTTATTATTCAAACAACGAATCTGCGTCATAAATTCGGTAAAATGTGTGAACAATATGAAAATGCCCATTGAAAAAATGAGGAAACGAGCCTTTAAGAAGGAAAATAATTATAAATTATAATGTAACAGAACAGTTCCGCCATTTCAGTTATTTAGGAAACGACATTGGCTTTGACTGATATTATGAAGGAGATTATGCCAGTTCCAGAGGTTCTGTGGAATAATTAATAGAAATTTTAGGAACAAAGTATGCAGAGGGACAAAATTAAAATGTTATAAGGTTATGGTTGCACCTATACTAACTCTATGAAAGGGAACTCCCGACATTAACTAAGAAACCAGAAAGTAAAATACGAACTTCAGAAATGAAAGTTTAAAGGCAAGTTAAAAGATTCACAAAATTAGATTACCTTGGAGAACAAAATATGTAAAGTTATAATACGAATTACAAGGTGAAATACCCTAAGCGACAATGGAAGTAACAGGTAGAAAGAATGCCAGAAACAATACTACGTAAACAAACGTGGAGATGCAGTCTCTCAGAGAGAAGATCTGTGGGTAGACACAGAAATACATGGATTAAAAATCTTTGAAGACGGAACAACCTACTTACTGTTTATACCTTTAAGTGTAGGGGAAGAAGAACGACTGGATGAGAGAAAGAAGATGACATTTTGTTATTAATACTGTTTTTTCATATTTGAATTAAGCTGCTTTTTTTTCTTCTTTTTTTTTAAAGTTCTCTTGTTGTACGCAGTTTATGCTACTGTGTTTTACTGTTTTTTCAGACCGCTTATTTCCGCAACACACAAACACCCATCCGTGGCGGGACTCGATCCCGCGACCCTCAGCTTGGCGGAGCGCCGGAGCAACCACTCCAGCGACCACAGCTACGAGGGCCGGCTAGACTGTTCAGATCACATGTGCGTGCGTGCATTCCATAATATTTTTAATAGAGCCGAAGGAAGCTGAATACACCTATTTCCGACGATTGGAATGCACTTCTTCCACTATCTGACATGATGGCCATAGAAATAACACTATATTACCGCTTTCAAGTCAATATTCCGTATTTGGGCAATCCATTTTAAGATTTTTCATCAACAGAGAAAATTAAGGAAACTCAAATTAACGTATTAACTGATATGCCATAGTAACATAGACTTCTACATATATACATTTCTTTTTCAACTGTCAACGGCGACTTTCAATTTGTTGAAGCCCAATATGAGATCAATATTGATTCATAAAATAAGAAATAAGTTATTTGGCAGTTTGAGGTTTGACGTGTCAATATTATGGCAGGCAATCGAGCACGCTACCGTTTATCACGACTCACCTGTAAAACAATTACCGTTCGTGCTGCCACCTTGTGACAGCTCCATCAGGCGATAACCATCTACATCCTGCGAGCTAGGCGACCCACGCAGGAAATGGAATTTCGGACCCCGATCCCAAGGAATAATAAAAATGCCTGCCAAGAAATTCGCCGCACCACTACACTCGCTCTTTTCCATTCCGTTACGTCGCGTCGCCCTCTATCGGCAGAATCGGGAATAATAACAATAACAATAAAAAAACTTTCATGTAGCTGACAGTCAAGAGATGCAGGGATATAGAAAGTGTTTTTCCAGCTATGCTGGGACTCCGGTATTGGTGCAGTGATGATCTTTAGACCCGTGTTTTTTGCTTTTCCTTTTTATTGAAACACAATTGTTCAGTACGACTGAGTGCTATACAAATGTTGATATACCGAATAAATACAGAAAAGAATTATACAATGGAATATAATAAACAACGTCATCCCTCAAGGTAAATAAAATAAAATAAATAAATAAAACCAGTTACCTGGCGTGAGAATTAAGTAAATGCTTCTGATATGCTCTAGCTTCAACATCCTGTGACATGCATGGCTTGAACCTAGATGACTTCAAAGTTAGCCGTTTATAGCACCAGATACCGGTGATAGATGATCAAAGAGTTTTCTAGTCAATTTAGATGTGTGAATTGATGCTGGCTATTCCCAGTTCGATATGCGAGTCTAGATTTCGATAAACAATAGGGCGTTCACAAACATCAAATACCTTATCTGTAGCCCCAGGATTTTGGTTGTTTAAGGTAGTCTCATAGCAGAACAAATATACAAGAGTGGCCCCAGAAAAGAAAAACACTCATGTATAGCAGTAAGGTACAGTCAACATGCACAAATGATTTACTGCTAGTGATGGGATATATTCACCTAGAATATGCTTGATTTACAAGGCTGTTCCAGGAAGTAACGACCTATTGCGCATTCCCACTGCGCAGATCGCTATCGGGCTTCTATCCAAGGTCGAACGAATTCCTCAACATGTTTTCTCAGTGTTGTGTGAATGCTAGTGGAAACACGTTATTGTGAATTCTGTGATTGTTCAAAATAATATGCGTGAAACAAAGTCCCGCTGACGTGAGGTGATATGTATTCGATTTTTGAATGATCGGAAGCTGAAACCTGCCGAAATTTACGGTCAACTAAAAGAAGTGTCTGCTGGTACAGTAATGAACGAAATAAATGTAAGAAAGTAGTATGAAATGTTCAACAATGGACGAACAACTGTGCACGATAAAACTAGCCTCTAAAGTCCGTTATTCAACACAGAAGACTCAAGTGAAGCTCAAAATCGTGCAAGAGAGACGCGTAACCTTAGACGAGTTATACATTTTTTCCCAAAGATTTCTTTGCTTAATGAAATTGTGTCCGAACTTCTTAGGTTAATGGACTGGAAGCAGCCGACAACAAGGATCATACACAACAGATGTGACAAGTGCTTAAATAACAGAGGTGTTATGTGGAGAAATACAGTAAGCTTAAACTTTGTGATCCTTTTTTTAGTAGTTTGTTTAATTTATTAGGGCGGCGCCGTAGACGAGTGGTTAGACCACTCGCCTCTCACCGAGGCGGCCCGGGTTCAATCCCAGGGACCCGCATGTGGTGGACAAAGCGGCGTCTGGGCGGATTTTCTCCGGGTTCTCCGGTTTCCCCCGTCATTCATTCCACCGACTGCTCCATCATCACCTTTCCTTTCATCCATTTCGCTTTCATTTCGTTTCATCTACTTCCTTCCTCCCATACCAGGCATCGGGTTGATCACCCATCCTGGATATTCTGTATGCTCCATGAGAGTCTGACCCCAGGCCTGGGGGGTGTAAGTCCTACATAAGCGGAGGTTAAACAGGTTTATACTCTCAAGATTTTGTTCGTCAAATATTGGTAACACACTCTCACAAGCACGTGGTTGTGCATGATTTAACGTAACAGCGCATCCTTATGTTCTAATCTTTAACTCTTCCTACCGCCCCTTCTGTGTCAACAATATAATTATTCTTTAACATTTCATTGAATAGGAGTCAAACTTCAAACTTGCTTACCTGTTTTAATATTTACTCCTCTACCTGACAGAAAATTCATCTAGAAACGCTGTTTCTGTTGAATGGTGTTCTAAATACCTGATTCATTTAAAACAGGCATGTTTATAAAACATTTAATTTCTAACGTCAAGAATCGAAATGCTCAATAACCTATGTATAACCCTGCGGTTTCCCAAATTTCTCGACAAAAACGTGGTACGTAGCGTTAGAGATAACACTATATGCTGAGAAGCCACAAACCAAATTTATCCCAAACCACAGCTCCTTCCACTCAAGTCCTAACATGTAAATGATCTGCCTATTTACCTACCAACTCCAAAAACTACTCTTTCACGAAGACTGTCTGCTAACTGCAGAGAAAAAGAAACAACTGACAGTTCCATAAACTGCGCAGTAATCAGTATATCGTCAAGCCCCCACAATATACCCAAACGGTCATGAAATATTCAACCCGGCAAGATATGCATAACTATAGCGAAACTGTTTAACCACGTATACGGTATTGTATCGGGCATTGTTTATTTTGACGCTCACCGCTGCAGGGACGCAAAATTCCTTCAGTATTTACCAGGAACGAACATTATGCAATATTGACAAAATAAATCCATTATCTTTACGGTTCAAAAGCCATATTATTTGATTTTCATCAGGCAATAATTAATAGTAGAACTATTGATTTGTTTAATGATAGAATACTACATACAAAAGTTAAGTGATTTTAAACAGCGGAAGTATTTCACTCATCAAATGAAGTGAGAGTATGAATTAAGCACACTATGTGATAAAAGTATCCGGACACCCCCATAAACATACGTTTTTCATCTTAGGTGCATTGTGCTGCCACCTACTGCCTGGTACTCATTATCCGCGACCTCAGTAGTCATTAGACATCGTGAAACAGCAGAACGGGAGGCTCCATGGAACTCACGGACTTCGAACGTGGTCAGGTGATTGGGTGTCATCTATCCAGATCATCACACAGGAATTCCAAACTACATAAGGATCCACTCAAAGTACTATGACAGTTAGGCGTGAGGTGAGAAACCTTGGATTCCATGGTCGAGCGGCTGCTCATAAGGCACACATCACGCAGGAAAATGTCAAACGACGTCTCGCTTGGTGTAAGGAGCGTCAACATTACACGATTGAACAGTGGCAAAACGTTGTATGGAGTGACGAATCGCGGTACTCAATGTGGCGATCCGATGGCAGGGTGTGGGTGTGGCGAATGCCCGGTGAACGTCATCTGCCAGCGTTTGTAGTGCCAACAGTGAAATTCGGAGGTGGTGGTGTTATGGTGTGGCCGTGTTTTTCCTGGAGGGGGCTTACACACCTTGCTTTTTTGCGTGGCACGATCACAGCGCAGACCTACATTGATATGTTAAGCACCTTCTTGCTTCCCACTGTTGAAGAGCAATTCGGGGATGGCGATTGCATCTTTCAACACGATCGAGCACCTTTTCTTACTGCACGTGCTGTGGCGGAGTGGTTACACGACAATAACATCCCTGCAATAGACTGGCCTGCACAGAATCCTAACTTGAATCCTATAGAACACCGACTTCGTGCCAGGCCTCACCGACCTACATCGATACTTCTCCTCAAATCCGCACTCCGTGAAGAATGGGCTGCCGTTCCCCAAGAAACCTTAAAGCACCTGATTGAAGGTATGCCTGCGAGAGTGAACGCTGTCATCAAGGCTAAGGGTGGGCCAACACCATATTGACTTCCAGCATTACCGATGGAGGGCGCCACGAACTTGTACGTCATATTCAGCCAGGTGTCTGGATACTTTTGATCACGTAGTGTATGTGTAATAGGCCATATTGTCCTGCGTGCAGAATAACTATAATAGCTGGGCCTTAAATGCTATTCTGTGTTCGTTTAATCTGTCTTGGTTGTCTGAGGCAACGGATACAGCGGTATCATTGTAATCTCTGGCCACCAAGTTTAGGCAATTTTTGCTTTCAATAGAAGCCATTTATTGTTGCATTATAAAACCAGAATTCTGTGCACCTCTGGCACAGAAATACTTAAAAGTGTGCTATGAAATGAACAGATAATCACATAAAGAAGAACAATATCACATTGTAGATAAAAAGGATTAATCGAGTATTTTATTACAATATTAACCCTTCTTGTTTTGAGCTATCTGCAAAGAGCGCCATATCTTTGGTGTCAGATGTGGGGAATTTTACGACCAGCCGAGCCAAGTAAGTCTTCCTGATGTTATTGCGCTCTAACTTAGTTAAACATGCAGCACTCCTCCAAGTTGTGCCAAACTTGCAAGACAGCAATTTGAGCCTACAGTCATTAGCGCTGAAATATGGGACATGTGCTTTGTGTCTCGGCGAGCGGTTGGCACCCCTGGGGCCACATCCATCATCGTACCCATATGCACGAAACTCGAGAGAATGCCAGTGAGATATATCGACTTGTTGAGCTGGTTGCCAAGGGGATCTACTCCTTCACAGCACTATTGTTATTCATTTGTTTGCACGTCGCTTTTCCGCAAGGTTACTACCATTGTACAAGCCGTAGCAACATATCATAACATGCTGAGACCTTAGGTAACACTTCATGGTAGCGTTGTTAAACTAATTTCTGCATATTCTTTTGC
Organism: Deroplatys truncata; assembly: GCA_030765065.1. Taxonomy (NCBI): domain Eukaryota; kingdom Metazoa; phylum Arthropoda; class Insecta; order Mantodea; family Mantidae; genus Deroplatys; species Deroplatys truncata. The sequence continues at coordinate 29,362,208 of CM060980.1, forward strand.
TTTTGGAGCTAAAATAAAATGAAGGTAACGAAACCTTACACACAGGCTATTAATTAGGGCAGTAGGGACTAGTGTTTGTTCAGTGATGTTTTAGTTAGTAGGGTGGGGCTTATCTCTCAGGTAAAACTTTAGCTAGTGGGAGAGGTACACAGTATGCTGATCTCCTGCCGCGCCAACAGTCTTACACTATCGCGCGTCTTTACCCCTCATTTGCCTCCATCCAGTAGCTAAACCACTACCTGCTTGGAAAGGCTACCCCACCCACTAGCTAAAATGTTGCTGAACAGACAGTATGTATTGTGCACGTTCGTGGCTGCGACACGACTGCTTTTCGATAGGAGGCCTTTTTTGCATCAAATCTCGATGATTTTCGATTTTCTTCAGAACTTCTACAATCTACTCTCAAAGTTCGAGTCTTTTCATTACACAAAGGAAGATCTTTCATCGTGCATCGATCCATTAATTCTGCTCCATTCATGCAAAAACTTTAAAAATATAAGGTTTCCAAAATACAGTTGCAAGAATGACATGCTCCCCATGTCTTCTGCATTGCTCAGTTTGGCGAAAGTCAGGGAATAGATTCCACTAGACCATCTGCGTGTCCTTGTAACCGCATGACCTAACTCCAGTTGTCTTCCACATTATCGGTGCACGGTAAACTTGGAAACAATTCTCTTTATGCTCCTAATAAACGAAGTAATTCATGCTCTCCAATTTATGATCATTTTTTACTTTCTCTACTACTAGAGTAAGTAGGGTAAGTATTGCATTCCACACAAAAATTCGATACCGAGATTTCACCGGAAATACAAGTTTTGAGGCCTCCTGAATCCAAAACAGCACTTTTAGAAAAAGCTCTATGTGTGTGCCTGTGTGTCCGTGAACAGCATAACTCAAAAACGAAAAGTCGGACAAATACCAAACTTGGTACTTAAGTTCAGTATATTTCAAGAATGCGACACGACGATTTTCAAGAAAATCCACACCCCAGACTACCATTCACATGGAATATTTTTCGAAAATTTTGATTTTCTCAAAAATAGCTCTAACGATTTTGAAATATCATATATTTAAGATATTTTCATGACAAATAAAATGTATATCTTGAATTTTCTGGGAAGGTCTCCAGAAGTCCTCTTCTTTTGAATGGCTTTTGCACAACTGTAAACTGTAAGAGATAGACAAACTGTTCTACACAAAAATTGTAGAGCTTGTTAAAACACAGAACTACACCACTCAGCAGCACATGGGAAAAATATGAATAGACGGCTAGAAAAGGAGTTGCGCCTGCGAGACACAGTGCCTCGCGAGTCGCGCTTTCGCTATATATTGTGAAGTGAAACATTTCGGAGCTATTTCTTGTTATTTGTTTCAATTTTCCAACACTTATACTTTTTCTCAAATGGGAGTTCGTTGTTCGTTTTTTTATGTTCTGGACATGCAAAGAGAATAAAATGCTCCACATAGCAACCAGCTCTTAAAGCCTACCATATTCTCCTTGTACCTATAAGAACATTAGCAACAAGTTTCTCCCAATGTTTATCTCGATTAACACGAAGTAGATGGAGTATAAGCCTTTGTAAAAATAGTTTATACAAGAGTAGAGAAAGTCATGTGATTTTTTATCAAAGGATTCAGCCAATTTAAACCTATTTTGTAATAGTGGAACTTGGGATTCCTTACCTCCCAAATATTCCTCTGTATTCCGCATTAAGCAAACTACTGCTTTATTATGGTTCTGAAAATCTGCTTCTAACAAGGCTACTCCTAATCTAAAACACCTGTTGAATTGTATTTCAAATGTAACCATATGCCCTTAGTATATATTCAATAATTCCTAAAGCAACTGCTAGTATAATTTAGATTAATAACTGCTAGGAATTTGATAAAAAATAATAATATAAAATTTCTGTATTATATTAAAGTATTAAATAGCACCGTAATGCTTATACCGAATACAAGAGAATGGACGCTTATCGATGCCAAAGTAGTCCTTGAGAAGAAAAGAGCAAACAGAAAAACAACAGAGTAACAAAAACAGAAAATGTATCACACGAAGGAAAAAAATCTAATGTGTTAAACTCACATAACTTTCTCTACTTTTGTACAAACTATTTCTACAAACCCTTATTCTCGATATACTTCATGTTAATCGAGATGTTAATCTTATTGCTAATTTTCTTGTAGATGCAAGGGGAATTGGTAGCCTTTAAGCGATAGTCAAATATTTTAAGAGCTAGTTGCTATGTGGGATATTTCATTCTCTTTGCATTACTAGGACAAAAAAAAATGAATAACGAATTCTCATTTGAGAAAAAGTATAAGTATTGGAAAATTTAAGGGAATAACAAGCAATATCTCCAAAATGGTTCACTTAACAACAAAAATGCATATGACATAAATTGTGTATTTTAACGCGATCAACATTCTTTGTGTAGTAAAATTTTGTCTATCCCTTATGGTTTACCAGTTATGCAAAAGTCGTTCACAATGAAGAAAACTTTTGGAGACATTACCAGAAAATTCTAGATATACATTTTATTTGTCATTGAAGTATCTTAAATGTATGATATTTTAATCAAAATCGTTGGAGCCATTTTTGAGAAAATTAACATTTTCGAAAAATGTTTCATGTAAAGGGTAATCTGAGGTGGGGGGATTTTCTTGAAAACTTTCGTGTCGCATCTCTGGAGGATACTGAACCTAAATACCAAGTTTGGTGTTTGTCCGACTGTTCGTTTCTGTGTTATGCTGTTCACAGACACACACACACACGGAGATGTTTCCAAAAAT